>CM075279.1:1210000-2410000 GCA_037678475.1 x Bolboschoenoplectus mariqueter
AACAAACCTATAATAATAATAATGCATAGAAGTTGAAGGATGACCATGCACCTAGACCTGGATGTTGAACCTATTTGTATCACATTTTATCAATGGAAAATTCAAACTCTTTTTGGGAGGCAAGTAAGATAATAGTTATTATAATTAATTAGTTAGTTTTTTGTTTTGTATATGATACCGTTGTGTATATCATAATTCATAATTTTAAAATTCATATCCACCACGAAAGTAAGTTGAAGGATTTAACCCTCATACTTTTTTTCCTCCAAAATTTAACTAGATAATAAATTGCTTATATGCCACAAATATGATTCAACATCAATGATTTATGATTGGGGCAAGCTAACTATCCCCCAATAAAAATTCTTCGAAAATATCCCCAAATATTTTATTACGCAAATAACATGTATGAATACGTTCAATTTTCAGTATGATCATTATAACTAACATATATGAATTTTTCAAACGGACCAAAAACTATTCTTATTAATAATGAACACTCTACTTACACCCTTTCAATCAGGTGTTCATACTTGACTTTCAGATATATTTATTACTCGTACAATAAAGTGTCTAGTCATTTTAGTATTGAGTGTTCGTATCTCCAACTTAGCAGTGTTCATATATATCAAGCGTGTTACACTATTATTGGTCATAATATAATGTTTCGGACCACAACACTAAGTCCGAATATCAAATATGAAATCCCCAATGTTCATATCGACATATATGAATATTTACATTTGATCAGATAAGTGTTCATACCTAGTTACTCAAGTGTTTATATCTATTGTGAAAATTACAAATTTATCAAAAATAAAAATATAACTAAAAAAAAGTACGGTACTGAAATAACCGGGCAACGATTTTGAATATGAACTTTGGAGTTCAAATGATTTTCTCTTGAGCGTTGAGAGGAGTCCACTCTTTATTTATTAACGTCAATTATATATCCGTTAACTAAAAATACATTATTGTTAACTAATAAAATTTAATCATTTCATATACAAAAAATATATATATTTTGTATATGAAATAATTAAATTTTATTAGTTAACAATAATATATTTTTAATTAATAAATATATAATTTATGTTAATAAATAAGGGATGGATAAATAAATAAACAGCAGAGAGATGAACGCTAAATATTTTCGTTTTCTCTTAATAATTGGCACACTTTCTGAGACATAATTAAACTTGCCGACTTGCCGTCAAACCCTTAACCTAATTTTTACCAACTCTTCAGCGTTAAAATCCGCACGTCGTTAATGACATTTGGAAAGCGTCTCGATACTAATACTATCGAACTGTCATTAACTGGCAACCCTTTCCCTTAAATGTCGATAGATACTCCACCGTTATCAAGTGCTGTTAAGGTTTTTTCTTTTTATTTCAGAAAAAAACAGCGAAGGAGAGACGAACTAAGATATACCAGACAAGCGAAAACATTTTCTTAAAACTCGCTCTCACGCAAACTTACTCGAGACAAAGTGTTGTACAATCAGGACATAATAAATAATGAGGAAATGTTAGAAAGTCATTGTCATGTCACGTCACGTCATTGATATCATTATCGTTATTAATTTTATTATTTATATTATATAAATTATTATTAATGTTAATAATTTTATTATATAATTTATTTTTGTAAATATAAATAATGATTCATTTAAGTTGAATAATAAAAATATTTACATAATAAAATTATTAATATGAATAATAAAATCGATATCGATGAAATGAAATGGAGGGGTATATATATTAGCTCCCTAAATAATAATGCAAAGTACATATATTCAGAAACATAAATATAATGATAATGCATACTGTTGCAAAACGAAAGGGGATCATTCTAAATCACCCCAATTTAAGAATTCTCTGATTAAAATTTATATTCAAGTTTCATAAAATTAAACCACTAATAAGTCATGATGGAAAGAGAGAAAAAGGCGAAAGTGATCTCATACAGTAAGATTTTAAAAGGAAGCCCAATTTCCCTTTTCTCCCTATAAAATGGCAGACATACAAAGCAAGCCCAATATTAAAGTGATAAAGTTTCATACCAAAATTTTTGACGATAAGATGGAGAAAAGAAAGAAGTGCAAATCAGGCAGGATTATTTTCAACATATTTGTTGTTTGAATTAAAATTTTTTTTTAAAGGGAGCTGATATAACGTATATAGATGCTATTATTGATATTGTCATCGATACCAATTTTATTATTTATATTAGATGAATTATTATTCATATTAATGATTTTATTATGTAATTTATTTATACAATAATTTTATTATTCAACTTTGAGTTATTATTCAAATTAGTCGTACTCTAATTGAATATAATAAAAGCATTGTACAAAATAAGTTGTATAATAAAAACGTTAACATGAATACTAACTCATTTTACACAAATAATAAAATCGGTATCGATAACGGTATAAATAATAGTATCTCCCAAACATTTTCCTTTTTTAAATATGACTGATCAAGAATATACAGAGTTGAATGGATGAAATTGTACAAGAAAAAAAGATCTCATGCCTGCTAACGCAGGGGTGACAAGAGAGAATGCATGCGTTCATGCATAGTTTATAACCATATGAAAATGTAAATAGTCTTGTGAGTAATTGTAAACCGGATATATAGGTATTTTTTAATTTTTTTTTCCAGGCATAAACAAGCTAGGCTACTGAAATTTTCTAAAACATACCGACATATATATATTCTGACGAAATATCTCACAATTCTTCCTTTCGCTCCCTCATCTTGGCACCGAGATCTCCTGTGGCTTTTGAGGCCTTCTCCTTAGCATCCTTGTACTCCTCCTTTGCACTTTCCGTCATGGTTTCCATGGCAGTTTGATATGCTTCACCGACTCTTTTCTTTGCATCTTCGTAGGCTGTCTTTACTTCGTCAAATGTACTATGATCGACTGATGTTCTCTCCGTGCATTCGGATGTGGTTTCATATTCTCCTGCTTCATTTTGGGTTACATGTTTTACATCTGTAGGCAACATGCATGTTAATTCATATTGTAAAGGTTCAGTTGAAACACAATTGTCTCAGTACAAGTAGTCACATGTATGTGCCATTTGCACCTCAGTTTGCAAATTTTTACACAAGTTTGAGTCAGCAGGGTACTCAACTTAGGACCCTCTTCTCGTATTTTCTGGTCCAAATTTTCTAAGATATATTCAGAGATGTCTTAAAATAAATCACTTCTTGTTATTGTACATCTTTTATTTAATTAATGCCCCAATTGATCACATATACAGACTTGAAAAACACAAGCACAAAACATCAAACACACACAAAGTTTTAAACCAAAACTTGTAATGTACCACTTAATTAATATTAAAACATTCAACATAAAGATACCGAGCTTTAACACATATCGTGAAGGTGACCGACATTAGTTCTACTACAGATCGGTGGTTGGCCTTTCATCGGATCACCGTCTGTGTATTATCTGGGCTTTGGTAAAAAAAAAAAAAAGCCCCAGTAAACAGTCACAGAAGACAAACAATTAATCTTGTCAATCATAAAATTATCACGATTATGCTGCATGTAGTAAGTCCGGTCCTTTCTCCCCCTTGTTTCCTTTTTCAAAAAAGAAAAAGACAGAATGAACAAGTACAGATTCATGGTTTATACCTGATGCAGCTTGAGTCATTCCCAACTGTATCCTTGTGGCTTTTCTCACAGTCATTTTATACCTTCCATGCATTGCAGCTAGCCTCCTATCACATTACCATAGTAAATAAGTTTAATTTACACTTCCATCTATTGCAATTATATATGGTCCCATGCATGCTGTTCTAATTAAAGGTTTGATCTCAAATTGTTCATCGTTTGTTTGTTTCTGAACAATTTCAGAAACGATACAAGGAGAAATTGTTCAGAACAAAAAAATCTTGAACGATTTTATTTAAAACTCTGAACATTTTGGCCACTTTGTCAAAATTGTCGTGAAACAAAACAAAAAATCCAGATGTGGGAGTGTGCAGAATGTCAAATTATACTAACTCAAAGGTATGAATTCAATAATTATAAAGATCAAACATCAAGTGGGTGTGTATGATTTGATCACAATTTATTCAACCCATTTGGTTTTGGAAAGTGCCATCCAATTCAATACAAGTTATTTCTTTTTTGTTCTAACAGGCCCCTTGAGAGAATGACAGTACAGATTTAGTTGCTCGAATAAAATAAGAGTTATGGATCAAAATTTTTAATGATAATAAATCACAATAATTAATCTGATATCTTAGTTTATAATATAAATTCCGATCCAGGAGAGGTATAGCCATAAAATAAACATGCAAACAAATGATTGCTAAAATAGAGAAAAACAGTAATTGAACAGATAACAAATGCAAGAGGGAGAAGAGTGACCAATAAAACACTGCAAAAAGAAAGAGGCGCACTTGGTGATGACGTGTCCTTCCCAGTTCACAGTTTGGCAAGAACCGGAGAGTGCCACGTGTCCAACATCCGCAAGCCGAGAGAAAAAAAACACAACCAGTAGCAACATCATAGCCATGTTTGAGACCTCCGATATCGCCATTTTTCTTTTCTTGGTACAGTGTTTGGTTTTCTGAAGCTTTTTCGGACTCAGATGGCTGGGCTCTTGTTGGACACGTGGCGTGTCAGACGGAGTCTAGGACACGTGTACACACAGGAGGGGTCACAAATTGTACTTTTGCGAAGGTGTCCCTCTGTTTTTTTTGCCCTTTTTTCTAAGCACTATAGACCCAAATTAAAGCCTGATAAATCTGGGGCCCATTACAAAAGAAAGCTAAAATTTTAGCCCATTTCTCTTAAATCTATTCAACGAGGCGGCAAGAAATTGCCGAGTGGGTGTGTAGTCTAATAATGTTTAATGATATACTAAATTTCAATTATACTTGAAGAGGATTTTAATTACGTAATATTATCTTTTGTTAAGAGTCCTTAACTCTTTGTTTGGAAAATTTTCCAATTTTTTTTTGGGTTTCCAATTTTTATTCTCTAGTGAGAGGCATTGTCAAGTAATTAATTACTCTATAGCTTGCTGGCTTAAACTGACATTTCAAATTAGTAAAAGATATCAGCAAATGGACTTTTTTCAGAAACCAAAGATATGTTGCATAATTCATTACTAAATAATAAATATCAATACACACATTCAATTAATTAGACACACTAATTAACTACCATGCACGATGTAAGAGAGAACACATAATTAATACATTCACTGCTGGTACATAGTTTTGTAGCAGATCTTTCTTCATACACAATATACATATACAATTGTAATTTACAAGTTGGTGCATGTTGTCCTTGAGATTGTTGTCCATTCAAAGTTTCAGATGCTTTAACCTGTCACAAGAATATATACACAACAAAGAATCAGCAATTATTGAAGAAAGCTGGCAAGGAATAAGTTCTGTTATATATATGCTGTCTGTCCTGGAATTTTCATAGTTTTTTCATTGACCAAAATGCCTCCTTATCAGAATTGCAACTTGCATAAGGTATAATTATTACAAGATTAAATCAAATAATCTGATTTGGAGCTTTATGTCTTAATTGTATATATATAACAGAGCTAGAAGTTAATTTATCTATAATTGTTGCAGTTTAAAATTTTCACAGTGAAGCTTTTTAAATGCAAAACTTCAGAGAATTGTATCGGATAACATAATTTAGTCATGGATGCTTTGATCAATCAGGGAATAAAAATAATAATAACAAAAACACCAAAAAAAAAAGAGCAAACTAAAGATCAATCAGGAAATTAATTAACCTGTGTTCTTCATAGGCCATGGAAGCATTACCTCTGCCATTCGACGATCTGTAAACGGGGAAAGGCACTTGACCTGATTCGATCTGCTTTATATCTGACAGAAGCAACTCATAGTACTGCTTTACATCGTCCGCCGTCTTGCCGCCTCCCACTGCCCGTGCAACGTTGTGCCACCTGTCAGGTGTGTCCTTGCTGTACAACACAAGTGCCTCCTCGAATAGTTTGTTTTGTCTAATAGTCCATTGAGGCACTCCCTTTCTTGCTGAGTTTATGGTGCAATAAGCCATATATGTGAGTATATGGTATACTGGTAGAAACTATAAACTATAGAGAAAAATTAGTATGATGTCTTTGTGTGCTTGTGTGAGTTGTCAGGTGGTATGGAGTGGTCTTTATATAGCATAGGGGGGATTCTGAGGGTAAAAGAGGGAATATGTAATTTCTCTCGAAAATTGTTCTTATAACATTCGCTGTGCTTCCTTTTTTTGCCCCTTTAGTCCCTCTTACTTAGGATTTACCACCTAATTTTGTTGCTAGCGATGAAAAGGTATTTCATATATATGTTACTTTTATCATTTTGAGTAGAGCTTTTCTAATTTAATGGTCTACAGTTTTGTACAATTGTTATTATTTGTTACAGTTATCACAAATGATGTAACTTCTTATGGAAATTCTTTGGATCATTACTTTATAGATCAAGTGAGACTGAGGTTATTTTGACATCATGCACTTAATTAGTTTTGCTCAGAAAGTTTGATTAAAGAAATAAGGTTTGAAAATTCTCTTGCTTTAGCATCTCTCTCCTTCTCTTTGCTCAGAAAGTTGCAGCTGTGTTTCATTTTTTTTTTAAATTGATACATTAGTAATATTAAACAACAAGTTGCAATTTCATTTCATAACTTGAAAAGAGTATCAACTTTCTATTGATTAAGAATCAGGAAATACAAATAATAATGAGAATCACATCATATAGCAAACCTAGCGCTCATAGATTCCCAATTACCACTCAATTTGACCAACTTGCTGAGAGAATAACATCTTGAAATATTGATGTTATTAAAAAGTAATGCTTTCCTGACGAATGGAATATGAGAAGTGTGGATGCTCTAATCTTTCAGCGATCGGATTGAATGGAGGGCAATCCCCTTGATGCCGTGAAAATATGTTTTTTCATATTTTTTTTTTGTTTCTTTTGAGAATTCTCTTGATATATAGATACACCTGATCTAGTGCCCTTGAATTAGTTTCATGTTATTGATACCATCACATAAGTACAATACATAAAGGAAAAAACTCAGTACCATAGTACTCTTAATTATTAACTGGTACCCATGAAATCATATTTAATAAAAAAAACTGTCCAGATGCTGCCAGTTAGTAACAGGTTAGGGTCAGAAGAGTAAAGTGACAGTATTAGAAGTCTACAACAAAAAAAAGGAGACTATAAAGTCATGGATTGGTTCCTCTGCCCTTGGAGACCATATATAACAGGGGCCCAGGTAAAGTTTTTTTACAAAGCAGCTGATAAGATTAGATTCTCTACAAGATAAGTAGAATATACTGCTTGCTTGCAATTATAAAGTACTGTAAAGAAAACCAAGTGCTTAAGAGACCCAAAAAAATTAAAGAATAAACTCTTTAATTGTTTGTATCATTGCATGTTATGATATGTATTGAGGTTTCTGGAGTTTTCTGTTTTAATCAATTGTATGCAAAAGAAAAATTATATGGTGCCTCTTGATTTACCTAGTCATTTCATCTACCATCTATGATGGACGGAATCTACTTTTATGTGGGGTCCATAGTCATACGTAAACGAAAAGTTGGGGAGAATAGAAGTCATACTTTTATGTTGTCTTATGAAAAATTTTGACTCTTCTAATTTTATACTCTTTTTAAGTTGGATGATTCTAATTCATCAGTAAATTTGAGTACGAACCCTTAATACAGAAGTTAGGTAACTTTCCGTTTATTTGGAGGAATGAAGTTAGGTACTTAAATTGATGGGCAGTGCGCGGGCGCGCACACACACAATTTATATCTTTTTGCATCCCAATAATTAACAATAATTAATCCAAGTTGCTAGATGTGTTGTACATATCAAAATCTTATAGGGTAGAGACTTTTTTTCTGTTTTTTTGATTTTTTTTTAAATTATCCTAAAATAATAGATGTTTGCATATGAAATAGATAATTTTTAAAAATCTGAAAAAAGTAAAAAAAAAATCTAAATATAAAAAATTTTGGTACGCTATAGAGATTTTAATATATAGAACATATTTAAACACTTGAATCGACCATTTGGACATGAAAAAAATATATAATTTGAACCATTTATTTATCTACTGAAGTGCAAATGTTCTTTGAAGTGCAAACTTTGGTATATATTGTAAGTATGACCAAGATAATATATATCTCAATCTGACCATGAGGCTTAGTAGCATAGAAATTGAGCCAGTTTCCTTAATATCTCAATCTGACCATCTTAAGCCTTACTCAAAAACCAGTTTTGACACATGACACAAAAGCAACAAGGGAAGCAAAAAATAAATAAAAGAAACGATGCAAAAGCTTAGAATTTCTCAAAAACCCCACAATAATTGAACTATGCATCAGAATGTCCAGCTCCATCAGTATCCTCAGTGTTATATATATAAAACAAATCATCCTGATATAGATGCTCAATATCATATCTTGCTCCCATCAAGTGAAACCATAATAAAAATATATATTAGCTGAGAAAAGAATTTGACAATATATCATATCAGCCCTATTGAATTTCAAACAAAAGCTGTCCCACAACTCTTCCAAAGAACACAAATTAATAGTAACTCCTTTGCCATTTGGTCTATTAAAGTTGTCTCAAATTGCAAAATAAAAACAAATGGTTAACTGTCTCTATATGCAAGCAAACATAATACGCAAATTGTAGCTCCCCTCCAACCTCTTCTTCATGAGTAATCTTTTGTTAAATCTTTTTTTTTAAAGTTAAATCCCAATTAAAATTTTCATACATCTTAAAGTTCACACTTCTTTCTTGCACAATTAATGCGCATTTATTATCATATAATACACAGCTATCTATTTGATTTAGAATAGTTGCTCGTATTTGTCACTTTTTTTATCAAGTCAAATACATTTTAATAGAAGTCAATTATTCTAAAATCATTGCCTAAATTGTAAACTATTCCAAAATAGACATCTAATTATTGTATAATACATAGATAAAAAAGGAAAATGTTTGAGAGATACCAAAATTGATATCATAATCAATACCGATTTTATTATTCATATTACATGAGTTATTATTCATATTAACTACTTTATTATGCAACATATTCTTGACATTATTTTTATTATTCAATTCAAATACTATTAATATGAATAATAACTCACTTAAGTTGAATAACAAAAAATACTGTATAAATAAGTTGTATAATAAACTCGTTAATATGAATAATAACTCACTTATTTGAATAACAAAAAATACTATATAAATAAGTTGTATAATAAACTCGTTAATATGAATAATAACTCATTGAACCTAAATAATAAAGTCAATATCGATTATAATATATGTATATCAGCTCCCAATCAAAAAATGATTAGAAACCATTTTAGAAACAAAAAATCGGAGATGATTTTAATATATATATTCTTTGGCTCCTTGATAGATTCCAGGAGCCGCAACCAAATGTAGAAGGAGAATCATGATACGCATCTCTTGAAATGGGGATCTTATCTATAGGTCATGTTTTGTTCCTTCAAGCATACAAATGGAATAGTTTACTCTTTTAACATGAACTTATTGTAGAATATATATATATACGTTTGGAGATATTTTTCCTGGAACCAGTTGACAATTAATTAATGTAAAGAAAAATGCGATCTATATATATATTGATTGGAACTCTTTACAAATGAAGAAAAAAATAAAAAGTGTAGTTATAGTTCAAATTTTTTTTAAAGTGGCCCTGTGTACAAGTACAAACTAACAACCAAATAATAGAAAAAAAATGAGAACTATCCGAGTCTAAACAAACAATTGCTCATAACCTACTCAACTGGTACCATCAAGTGCCAGCACAGACTCGCTGCTAAAAAACAAAAATAATTAATCAACCATACTAAAATGCTTTAATTGCTCAAAGAATCAAAACAAGCATTAGCATATTAAGATCTTAATTAACACTCTAATGCACTAGAATAATAATATATTATGACATCTAAATTATTCCTTGCCAGCACGTATTATTCTTCATCATAGTCAGGCTGTTGATCTGGCTTCTCTAGTAGCTTCAAACAGCACCAATTGCCAATCACTATCTGAATCATTGCCTCTCGTCCAGATACTGGTAGTGTTGGTTTGATGTTACAAATAAGATGTCTTCTTCTAGTAATTGTATTTAATTGATGCTTCAAAAAAAAAATTCCTATCTTCCTGATTTTTGAAATCTATATATCTACATTTTCTTTCATTCATAAAGCTCCTGTGCTAACCTCTACCAGTTTCATAAAATAATTAATTTTAGTGTATATATACATATCAGAAGATTCAATTTCAACTGTTAATTTGTTATAAATTAAAAGGAATCAATTAGTGAACTAATAATTTTATATTATTATTAACCAATTTTACTGACTTGCTACCAGGATCAATGGCCTAAAATATAGATTCTGCTACCAGGATCAATGGCCTAAAACATTGATTCTGCTACCAGTATCAATGGCCTAAAATATAGATTCTATTGAGAAAACCCTTTTGGAGGAATAACATAGCACAAAAGGTATTCTCCAAACTTTTAGTGACGCAATATGAACGGCCATCCTCAATTTCCTGTTGGCCTGTATCTAATCACTCTATCTTTTACTTTCTAAAATTAATTATCAACCTTCGTTACGGGAATTTCATACTTTTTTGAGTATACCCCCAAAGAGTGAAACGGGCAGTCAAGAGATTCAGACCACTGGATTTCATGCGCAGCCACATACTTAGCATGATGGACAGTTTTGAGATTCATAACGAATAGTCTGGATGCTGTCTAATTCTGCGAGTTACCTGAGGGGAGGTGCAGTTTCTTTGTGGATTCACATAGTATCCTTGACTACAGCATGTGATCGGTCTCCAAAGGTGTCAAGACAACCATTGAAAAACTTATGGAGATATTTGGTTGTTTTGGTTTATTAACTATACTTGGTAGATCAAAATCTGATACAATTGAGCCAGTGAAAAAAATCGTCATTTGATATTGTTATTGAGCCAGCGAGATAAATATGGGTTTAGGTCTAATGATGTTTTTTTTTTTGTAATATTTCCAAGATGTAGAAAATAGGAATTAAATAAATTGTATGATTAGTACGTTATAAAGGATTTCTAATATGATACTATAATTTCTAATTAAAAATTAAATGAATTGCATAATATATACTTTTGATGAAATTATGTGGTCTGATCAATAGTGCGCATGGAATGTGTCTGATTTAGCTTTATAAATGTTTTGAGCATCAATGCATATGCGGAACAGCATGCATGCTAAACCCCAAGTAATGCATCTTTCTGTTGCCTCTTTAGGTTCAAGATATATTTGCTTAATCAAACTATGAAGAAGGTCAATGTTTTTTTTCTTTGAAGCTGAAAGAAGGTCAATATTTTTACTAACTCAAACTTTTTAAATGATAGGAGTTAACGGACCGCAATCTAACAAACACCATGCGCGCATATGCATGTTGAATTGGTGGAATTAATCGAGTTGGCTTTGTCTACTCATTTCAACATAATGTATTGCGACATATCCTTTGGATTCCTCCAATCAATCTTGTTCAATAAGAATGTGATATAATAGCACATGACTCGCTAAGTAGCTATTTAAAAATAAATAAACAAATAAAGGCAACATCATGTGGTGTTCTATCTAACTAGCATTAATTATATATTAAGCATGAACATATAACGTAACATGTGCATACATCTAATTGATAATCAAAGATCATGTTACAAAGCGCTATATATGACATTAATCATGCTAGCAAATGTACGTAGGTGGCCAACAGTTTTTTGGCAAATTTTACACTAGATTGATAACCAGAACTATAAGAAGATCTGAACAGACATTATACACACAATATTCAAGATACATTACACACATAAATATTCATGATTTTTACAAGGTTTTTTTGCCCTTCCAGACTAGATGCATGTATTTGTTTCGATCTGACCAGAAGAACTTGTACATCATCATCTCAGAGCCTCAAGTGCTTCAACCTGCATTGCATGTGACCAAAATAGAAGACATGAATACAATTAGTTTGGGTAAGAGGCAAATCCAACAAGGTATATTGGTAGACCCACAAAGGTATTTATCCTTCACCTTTACATATAATACATATTTGAAGATTGCATAGTAGTACAATTTGCAGTGCTTTTACTGAAATTAAATAATTAAGACGGACAATAAAAATACTTGTTTGGTGCTTGCTTTTTTCTATTCTTTTTTTCCTTTGATATAAGAAAGAAACTAAATGGACAGTTTATTGAATACCTAGTTGATATTAACATAAAAGGAGTCTAAAAGCTCTTTTTTTTTCTTTTTGAGTAAAAGATGCTACAAGAGCTCATATTGGAGTTATTATATTATAGATTTATAGGCATTTAGAATAACATGAAATATTCTTTTATTTTTTAAGTACTCTGAAATGCCAGAAGGTTGGCCAATAAGCAGATCAAGTAGTGTAAAATTTCTGGTGAAATATATAATTGAGGAAGACAACTTGAGCAAGCAAAGAAATGCAACAATGTGCAAACATACCCATGTTCCTCATACTCGCTGGTTTGTAAATGGGGAAAGGCACCCTACCGGACTCGATGTGTTTTATGTCCTCCTCGAGCAACTCGTAATACCTCTTGACCTCTTCTGCCGATTTACTACCTCCCACCGCACGTGCCACATTATGCCACCTGTCAGGTGTATCCTTGTCATACACCGCAAGCGCCTCCTCAAACAACTTGTTCTGTCGAGGAGTCCATTGGGACGCAGACTTTCTAGCAGAACTCATTGAGCAGGATGCCATATATGCTTGTAATAAGATGTAGGACTAATTAATTAATGTCTTGAGGAAGATGGTGTGTACTAGCTTGTGTGTGTGTGTCTCTTTGTTGGATGAAGGTATGAGTTATGAGAGAAGAGCATGGAGGGGTTTAGGTCTTATAAAGGCAATGGGAAGATTCTGTGGGGTAGAGAGAGGAGCGTGAGGAGGTCAGAAGTGAATTATAGGAGAAAATAATTAAAGAGTATATCTTTGCCTCATTGTGCCACAGAGAGTGGCATGCAGAGTGAACTAAGAATCAAGGATCTGCCTTCGGAAAAGCATGCAGGCATCTTTCATCTTTTCATTGGGGACCACCCCCCCCCCCCCCCCCCACCCCACCCAAAAAAAAAACTCTTCTATTTGTTATTTCTTTATATTTTGAACAACCCACCCATTATTTGCTTTCAATTTTTTTGTTATGACTTATAATAGTTCAGGGTACTTTCAAGGATATATGTAATTATATATCTTATTTGAATAACCATCAAAATTAGTTATAATGTACGTGTACTATCCAAGTCTTCTTGATCACTTGCAATTCCTAAGCTCTTCATATAATTTCTTATGCATTAAATGCCCACTAATTAGACAACTTCCACTTAACTTGTTGACTTATTGTTAGTATTCTTTCTTACTATTTTGTATTGCTTTTCTGTATTGACTTATGAAGTAAAGATAGGGAGAAGTTCTATTTCTACATTTTAATTTTAATGATTGTGATATATAATTTGAATTTTATTATCATTTATTTATGAGTTCGATTAAAGTGTTTTACAAAGTAAAAAGAGATCTTTACTTTGGACTCATATCCAAAATGTCCAACACAACTTATATATTGAAATTTTATAAAAGACCAAATTTTATTATTTCTAAAATTTTCTTGCTATTTTTTAGATTTTTGAAAGATGACAATATTTGAGTTGTAAATAGTATTATTTTATTATTATTTTAATGTCATTTTTCAAAAATCTGAAAAAATAGTGAGAAAATTCTAAAAATAATAAATTTGGTATTCCATAAAATTTCAATACGTTGATTGAGTTTAGCAACTTGGATCAACTTTTCGAACTTCGGTATTCAAGATATAAATTCAAAGTAAAGACCCATTTTTATTTTGCAAAGCACCATAATCTAACTCATATATACCATAACTATATATGTGAAGACTTGATTAGTTGCATCTAAATTGTAGTGGAGGATTTACAGTGTGACAATTTTGGGCATGCGTCTGGGTTCAAATTTCAAAATAGTTATAAAATTTTTAATCTCGTTCTATTTGATCAGAATGATTTGTAAAAACTCTTCAGTCTTATATTAGTGACTAGATTTGCCACGGCTAAATTGGACGACTTTAATTTACAATTTGTATTTCTATTTTTTTTAGATAAAGATGAGAAATAAAATCACTCAGTTTTAAATGTTCATAAAAAATCTCTCATCCGGATTTTGAACATATGACTTCTCATATAAAGAATATTATATTTATCACTAGATGAAAATGTTGGTTCTCTATTTGTATTTATATTGATTGTCTACTTTCTTTGATAATAATTTAAGGTCACCAACGTTGGCTCCAAGTTTCTATTAAGAAAAATTAAACCAAAATTTATATTTATTATATTTTTTATCTTTTAATACGAATAAAATCATTGATAATATTGGATGGCCCAAAAATTTTGAAAGGATTAATTTTCGTCCTTCCAACCAAATTAAGAAAAATGTAAAGACTAGCTGTTTGAATATAAAAATACCACATTGAGCAGTTCAATCGGCGGCTAATCTTTTGAATTTTCAAATGGTGGGATTTGAAATTCAGTACAGAAATGTATATCAATATGCACGTGTTTCATGACGAGGTTGATCACCGACCATTACATATCTTAATTACATCAGCTTGTGTTTATGTGATGATGCCCTTGCATGCACCATTATTTGATATTATTATCAACAACTTGCATAATAATTAATTTACAACTTTACATTCCATATTTTGCAAAGCCCCTGAATGGCGTAATGTGTGTGTAAAAAGGTCGAGGTATTAAGTTATATAGCTTTCCATTTAAAGTACGAGACCATGTAGTGAACGGATCTCGAGTCCTAGACCATGTGACCTATTAAATAATGCAATATCATCAATACCCCTTTTGTCTACTTTACCATTAAATAGTATACACATCGATCCCTAATTAAATATATCACTAATTAAACAATAATATCATCACAGAACCAACAATCCACTAGTTTCCTTGTCGGTGCACTGTATCTGTATGTGTCTATATTGGCAAGAAATTAATTAAGCTATTAGCCTAAAAAATATCAGGAGCGATAACTGCATTTTTTAACCACATCTTTTATTTATATTTGAGATATATTTATATTTTTTTTCAGAAAGTATTTATATTTAATGATAAAATTATTTATATCTTACATTATAAGAATTAAAAAAAATTGCAAGCTTTATTTTTTCTTGTATAACAAAGTTTTTAATTTGAATTTTTTTATATCATTCAATAAAGAAAAATAATAAATATTTTTTATACTAATTAGAAACACTTATAAATACAAATATAAATAATTTATTTATTTAGTATAAATATTTTTATTGTGCAGATAGAAAATGCTGAACATGATGTGTAAGAATAATTTCTCAACAAATATATATGGCAAGTGTGATATGCTTTTTGCATCATATCGTGTGTGTATATATATATATATAGTTTAATTGCTGTATATTTTGTTGGATTAATTAATTAATTACTTGATATTCCACTTGTACGAATGCTAACAATAATATAATAGCATCCAAAACAATTTATATTCCAGGTTTGACATGTTATGGACCTACAGTATCTATACCATGGTGCACTTGACAAGTTGAAGATCCTAATTTAACTGCAACCTTTCACAATTCAATAAAGTACATAGTTCTCCATATTCTATGGAAAGAAGGATCCAGTCATATGTACATATATACTGATGGTTTTCTTCTTTTTTTCTTTTAAAGAAATTTAAAGTAAATATTTTGATATTCTTTTCTTGAGAATGATAGTGGAAGAGCATTTCCTTTTAGCTCCTTTACAATATCCATGGCAGGAGAGGAATATATTTTTTTTGTAAGTTTTTCTTGTCTTATTGAGATTTGACAATCCCCACAAATATTTTCTCAAGTAAAAATTTCAACCAATGCCGGCTCAAAACGTCTTTCAAAACTTATGCCAATAAGTTATAATATAAGGTGAATCTCTAATAACATATATAAACCTAATATTATATTAGTGATATGTTTTATCTCTCTACGAAGAGAAATAACTTTAAGTCTCGTAAAAGATATTAAAAATGAATAAACATTGGGACTAACGAGAGCCTTTATTTTAAAAATAAAGGTGAGTCTCTAATTAATACAAAAAAATAATATGAACATATATTATTGATTTGATCAAAAAATTGTTATTTGATTCAAAAGTTTAATGACAATATTATTATTGAGAAATTATTGTTATCCACCATCTTCTACACATCATTTCAACGCCCCATGATTCAGCGCTAATAATGAGGGTTGTGGGCCATAATAATATAGTAATGATATGTTGTGCTTATCTCGTATATAAATATATTTGAATGTTACTATAAATATATTTAAATAATAGTATAAGTACATTGGAGTGTTAGTATAAATATATTTGAATTTCGTATAAATATATTTAAATGTTAGTATAAATATTTTTATCTCGTATATATATATATAGAGTAAAGTTAGCGTGAACTTAAGCTCACCAAAGCCGTTGGTGAGCTTAACTCAAAAAACTATCGAAACGGCTTTAAAAGACAAATCCGATTTGCTCAATAAATCATTCATATTAAAATCTTGTAGGATATTAATTTTTTTCTATTTTGGGAGCTTTTTAACTATTTGTTTCAATTTTTTTTTGAAAATGGCCTATTCATATATAAAAATATTCATATTATTTTATTATTATTTTAGAACCATTTTCAAGAATTCGGAAAAAAAAATGTTAGAAAAATTGAAAAATTAAAAATTTCGGTATCCTAGAAGATTTTAATATGAAGAATTTGTTGAGCTACTCGGATCTATCATTTAAAGCCCTTTCGATGATTTTTTGAGTTAAATTCACTAAAGGCTTTGGTGAGCTTAAACTCAAGCTAGTTTTACTCTCTCTCTCTCTCTCTCTCTCTCTCTCTCTCTCTCTCTCTCTCTCTCTCTATAAATCCTTCCCTATTCTATTTATGTAGTTTATCTTTTTACCAAGAAGGTGGCACTCATGTACTTCCTCAATATTATTCTTAATTTATTGGATGATCAAAGATAAGTTTTAAGTTTTTTTTACTAAAAATGGTATGTTGAAGCAAAAATCCATAATATATCATCTTAAATTGAGTGTGAAAATATTCATCAGTGAAAAAAGGACGCTGCATGCGATTTTTTTTTTTTGAAACAAAAATAGAGTCACGTGCATCTCTCAACTTTAAATATTCATAAAAAAATCATCTTATCGGATTTCAAACAATATATGTAATCTCTCTCATAAAAAGTATTATCTTAATCACTAGATTGAAGATCGGTTCTCAAACAAATAAGGTGCTTAAGATTTATAACAAATTAGCAATTAATGTAATTTCACAGATTGATATAAAAAAAGTATCATATGATTATTTTTGGAATTCATGAAAATGCTTCATAACCGTACTGTTGCTATTGCTATTACAGAATATCTCAAACATCCTTGAAGAGGACGCTACAAATAATTAAGTCTTATTCTATGCCTTTAGTGAGGTTGAAGTTCTGATCGAACAAACAATCAAAGTTCCATTTTTATACAATTAATAATTAAGTTGTCTTTGTGCCTGAATGTAACATACGTACGTGGAGCAAGATTCAAACACATATATATGTATAATTGACCATATATATATATATATATATATATATTTATATAGAAGATGAGAATATTTTTACAGCCCCTAAAAAGTAAAAAGGATAAAGATTCTGATTATAGATTACTATGCATTTGGAATCCTTATCGTTTCATCACCAGCGAAGCTTGAAAGTAATGACAGGTGATTCTCTCTCTTTCTATCCCAATAAGGATATGATTCTTGTCTATTTAATTATCTCTGCTATTTCAATTTCAAAATTTCCACATCATTTTCTACTTAGGATAATCTTGGTTGAATAATTATTCAAACTCTGCTGTAAAATCAACATTTCCAATCTAGATAACTATGATAACTCAAGAAATTGATCTTCTAACAATGGAGCAGTCAAAGATTATTATTGCGCATCTTTATTATTCGCATCCTCCGATATTTCAAATAATTGACTTGTCTTTTTCCTCTCTTTCTAAATTGAGAAACGTACGAGTCTCTTTCTTTGTTATCTTTTCAACCAATGTTCTCTCTCTCTCTCATATCTCATTCGGTGATTTCGGTCGTTCTCTCTTCGAAATCTTCATCGGTTTGTCATTTCATTTATCCGATCTTCTTTCATTGATCTTGCAGCTCTCATTCCGACGATCTCTCTTTGATAACTTCTGTTTGACAACCTCTCTTCGATCTATTACTGACAAGCTTTCTCCAATCTTTTGAATCTCTATATATAACTTTCAGTTTTTTATTATATACAAAATTTGTTATGAAAATTTACATATTTTATGTCAACACTTTTGTAATATAATGCGTGGATGATTCAATTAATATACGAGTTGAATTTTAATGAAATTAATTGTAATTGTATAGATGTTCAAACTTTGTTTAGTATCTTTCGTTCATGCTCAATGATTGTTTGTAAAGTTCTTAATTAGTTCTTTCCGTATATGTTATGAATTTCACACAGATTTCTTGCAAGCACATGCAAATTTTTTTTTACTTTCTTAAGGCACAAACCCCAAGGAACCTCATTAATTTCTTCCAATTTAGCAAATTTTAATTGGGAGAGAGAGAGAGAATATGAACTCTCTGCATTATTAACACTAAATGAAGTTGCATAAAAAATATTAATTATTTTTTCCTTGCAAGTTGAACCTCAGAAATTCCCACTTTTAAAGATATTGAAGCCAAGAAATGCACAGGATAAGAATCACACTGTAGCAAGTTGCATCTGAGCAGTGAGATTCAAATTAGCAACGGTGTAATATAAACACTGAAGCTGACAGAATATTAATTCCACTTGGAAAAAGTAGTAAATTAATGCTACCAGATACCTGATTATTCAAGCCCAAATGGCATGGTACAGGATGAGAATATTTAGCCTCATTCCAAAGATTATCATCACTTGATATATGAAAATATATATATATTCTGACCACCTCTGCACACATGCACTTGGAATCCTTATCACCTGCTTAGATGCACCAGCCAGCCAGAAGAAGAAATTGTTTTCTGATACTGTCTTTCTCTGTCTGACCCACATCTCATAAAGACATCTGATTCCCCTTTTGTCTCTTTCCATCTCCCTCTATGAGATACTGATGGATTCGGGGAAGTTCCCTAAATCCAGTAATTTCACAATTTCTTTGTGGAAAATTTAAATTTATTTTTAGTCTATATTTTCTGTCGTTTCACTAGTTTTTTGTTTATGTTAAAGTATATCATAAACTGCATTGACGATCATTTTATAATTAGATATTTTCACTAAAGAAATTTCTACTTGTATATATGCAGAAATTTCTTTAGTAAAATTTGTAATTATAAAATGATTGCCATATGGGATCCGGTTTGTAGTGGCTCTTTCATCACAAAGTGCAAGAATCCAGCTATAGACTATATAATTAAATCCCACAAGGTGGTCTCCAAAAAAATATATTGCTTTTAACAAACACTATTGGGAACCTGTGATCCTGTTGAAGTATTTGGCATTCTTTTAGGAAACAGTATATAACACAAAGAAAAAGGCTTATTCTCGTCATTTTAATTTCTCATTTGTGAAATTTCAACTTTGAGGACATATATACGCAGGCAAAAACATGTAACTTGATATTTTTGGCGGCTATATATAAGTCATCTTCATGGAATTCACGTCTGTTGTTATAATTTTTATATTATAGAAACTATAACATACGATCCGAACCATCCATTATAATTTTATATTAATTAAAAAAATCCCCCTAAAAGATCACAATAAACTATAAGCATTGAAACCGAATTGGACGAACAAGATTGTATGTCATAGAATCTCTACTATCATAATTATGATAGCATATTGGGATTTAGGACTCCTCCATGAATAAATCAAATTCTTGAAAACATTATCAAAGTGAGATGAAACCTATCTTGTTTGGTGTGTTTTATATATGTGGGAATTTAAATGTTTGACTCAAGATAATTGATAAGACTTTGAAGCTTATCTGAAGTTCTAGAAAGTAACTAATAACTATCATAGTAAGATAAAATCAAACCAACAAAGTTTTTCGAAAAAAATTAGCTTTTTTACAAGTTTTATGAATTAAATTTGTTTTCACAAAAACCCCAAATAAAATAAGAATTTCGTTTCACTTCTCTTATCACACTGCTTCACGAGCTAATGATCTCAACAAAGCAATTTCTTCACCTGTGTTATTGAAAATTGTGGAAATTTTTTGCTTTTGAAACAAAAATGGAATGGAGAATCTCAACCTTGAATATCTATGAAACATCTTCAAATTAAATTCCGAACCCATAACCTTCTATACAAAAAAGAAAACTTAAAAACTAATACCTTATCAGTCTCCTTTCTGCTCTCCTTTAAATATAAAAACTATAGCACTGCAAAATTGGAATATCATAAAAGCTTATCTTTACATAAAAAAGCTAAAGAAATAATAATGACAATTTCCAAGATTCTAGATATGGGGGATCATATCTCTCATATATAAAGTTACAAAATCTTATATATGCAAGTTACTGTCTTCAATCCCTTTTACCTGATTATTCACTTTGGTATGAAAGGAACATAATGTTCCTCTTAATAGGGACAACTTTATTAAATGATAATATTTGGTTGGAGCATAAACGAGAAATAAAATTTTATTTTTTATTTATATAGTCGAACATGGAGTATAAACATAATAAGTTAGAATAGATATATTGTTTTTATGTCATCTACTTAGATTAAGTTATTGCTCAAGTTATGTATGCTTTGGTGCGGTGCATAACTCAAAATTAATTATAATATTATTGATTATGTTTCAAATTTTATATAATAAATTTGAAAAAAAATCTTAAAAATAGAAAAAATATTATAGATACATTTTTGAACTTATAGATTGATTGTAAAACAAATTTCATACGATTTAAATATCATTTGATAGTTCATTAAAGGTCATTAAAATTTATATAATTTACAACGATTATGATTTAATGATCATTGATGAAATATCAAATAATACTTAAATTGTTTGAAATTTGAAACACAGTCAACTTATAAATTCAAAAATATATCTATTTTTTTCTATTTTTAAAATTTTTACAAATTTATTTGAAATCTCATATTTAAAATTATCAAAATAACTATTATCAAATGATCCTTCCCTTCTATCTTATACTTGCATAACTTTATGCGCCAAGTCAACTAAATATGATGAATAGTACCAATGCATGTTTTGAACTTGTATTGTTATTAACAGGTTAAGATATGTAGTGATATTATTTGATAGAACCTAGGCTCTTTTTTTTAAAAAAAAAAAAAAAGAGGTTTCAAATTTGAACACAAGAAAAGCCTACTAAAGCCCATTAAATTTCTAAACTCATATACAACTAAAACATGTTGGCCCAATAGGCCTAGTAACATAGTCTCAGCAAACTTTTGAAGTTTACACAAGTTCTCTATTTTACATTGGAGGTGGTAAAAAACGGTTTCTTCTCTCTTCCCAAAACGCTTTTAATTTGTGCAAAAAGGAAAGAAGAAAAGAATGGCGACCGAGTCGGAAGGTGAAGAGGAGGTGGCGACGGCGGCGGCGGGTGGAGTAGCTAACGGGGGTGGCGCAGCTAGGCTGAGAGGAAGCGCTGAGCTGTCAGTGGATAAAGAGTGGCTGCGCGAAGTGGGAAAGAACGCAGCTTGGACTGTTAGCTCTTTCAAGCCTGGCAATGGCGTTTCTTGCCTCCTAGATTCCAATCTCGACACCTTCTGGCAGTTAGTACAGATAGATATGAATCTTTTTTTCTCTGATCAAGTCCAAAAGAACTGGAATTTGGTCAAATTTTGACTGTTTAGTGAGTAATTATTGTAAACACTTGATAGTTTTTCTTAGTAATTCAGGCTTTCTAGACCAGTTAAGTGCCTACCAAGGAATTTATGTTTGTTGCTTACGCTGATGGTAATTAATGATCTGATAAATGGATTGCACAAAGTTCAAATTATGTTCTGTATAAGTAGCCCCAGTTGTGATTAAAAGAAAAATAGCCTTGGTTCAGTTACGAGATTACATTGGCTTGAACTTCTAAATAGTTTTGAGTCTTTTTTTTTTTACCTTCTAGTAATTGTAGTGAATCTACATTTCTAGTTTTAGAAGATATATGTTTTGTTTAGTGTAGTATTAAACTATTAATAAGCTGCCAGTACATTATTTGAAAATTGGGTGCAAAATGATCAGAGGAGTTGCCATAAAATGAAAATTTATCCTTCAGATATGATTATTGTAAGGAATAATTTGTCTTTAGGTCAGATGGAGCTCAGCCACACTTGGTGAATATTCAATTCGAGAAGAAAGTCAAATTACAAGTACGGTAAATAGTACTACCTTAACTGTACTCATTACTGTCTTATTTTACTTGTTTTCTGGTAACTTTGATTAAATTTATATTCTTTTTGTACAGCTTTTGGTTCTTTATGTTGATTTCAAGCTGGATGAAAGCTACACTCCGAGTAAAATTTCTATCAGAGCTGGTGATGGCTTCCACAATTTGAAGGTTGATTCTTGTTTCCTCTTATTTATTATTTCTTTTTTTATTTCATTCGACAAGCTAATAAAGTTTTCTTATGATTATGGTGATGATGATGATGTTTATACTGTCTAGGAGATAAAAACTGTAGAACTTGTCAAGCCTGTTGGTTGGGTGCATGTGTCTCTCTCTGGTACCGACCCAAGGTACAATCATGAATGCTAAGATTTTCCAGATTTCTGAATATTGTGCATTTTATGGTGCTAACTTGTATTATTTTGTCCTTTGTTATTATTGGCATGACACAGGGAGATATTTGTCAACACATTTATGCTTCAAATTGCAATCCTGTCTAATCACTTAAACGGAAGGGATACACATGTGAGACAAATTAAGATATACGGTCCGCGGCCGTAAGTCCCTTTCTGAACTCATTTAGCTCGATACCAGTACATATCATGTTCTTGCTGAATTTCTCTAGTTGGTAATTCAAACCTGATTCAACATTTTCAATAATTTTTCTATTCCTTTTGGCATTGTTTTGCAATTATTTTGCCAAGATACTGTTAAGTTCTAATCTGGTAATAGTATACATTGATGGAAACCAATATGTAAGATTGTGTACCAGTTGATCCCAATTTGGTTTTAAAATTACTATATTTTTTCCTTTGGCAGTTTACATAATTTAGATGAATTCATGCTCAAACATTTAGATTTGCCAAGAAATTTCAAGAATTGACACTAAGCCCTTGTTTGGGATTGGGATAAGTGAGGGATAAAGTTATCACCTCCTCTTACAGAGGATAACTTTATTTCCGAGTTATCCTCAATTTATCTCGCTCCCAAACGGAGCCTAAATTGGTATAATGCAATGCCACATAAGAAGCCAAGTTACATATATACAGGCTGAACTTTTATTTCATTGAAATCCTTATTTACACTAATCTCTCTCCACACACTTTCTCCCTCTCTCTCCTCACTACCTCTCCCACAGGAACCCGGTGCCACATCAGCCATTTCATTTCACTTCTCAGGAGTTCCAGACTTATTCAACCATTAGGTAATTCATTGATATAACCCGGAGGCTAGACCATAAAAGATTGTTGGTTGCCAAATTAGTCTTTTTTTTTAAAAAAAAAAAATTGAAACAATAGTGTGCTGTGCTTGTAGCATTGCAAGAATGCAAGGTTTTGGCTTTGTGCATATACAGCAAATGTATTACCTCAGCAATTTCCTTGCATCAATTTTATGTGAGAGTGAAAATGGAAAATCTTTTGTACTGAATCGTGGTTGTAAATCCATTGTAAAAAGAACGCTCGTCTTAAATCGATTTGGATTTTTCTTTTTGGCAGTTTTTTGTTCAGTCACATTTCTTGGTAATGCACCAGTTTCATGCAAGTACAACAGGTTTTTCTGGTGTCTATAACCTGAATTTTTTTTATATAAAAAAAATAATAAATCGAATTAAAAATGTAAAAAAATAATAAGAAAAATGCGGAATTTAAGTAAGACGAGCTTAGTAAGTCCGTTCTTAAAAACCTAAGACTGTTCTTGGAAGTCATGTCTCCCAACTATGGGACCGTGCTTGGTAAGTACGATCCTAGAGTAAAAAATTTTAATTAAAAGGAAATATTTGAGAATGCATTTGTTAAGTACGGTCTCAAGCCCTAGGATTATATTTGTCAAGGACGATCCTAGCGATTCCTCTTTGTTGCATTAATTTAAAGAGAATTTTTGGAACCGTATTTACGAAGCACGGTTTCAGATTTTGGGAACGCATTTGTTAAGTACGGTTTTAGTTTTTTGAGAACGGATTTATCAAGCCCGTCTTATCTAGTTCTCGTATTTTTTCTATCATTTTCTTATATTTTTAATTTGATTTATTATTTTTTTTATATTAAAAAATTTGGGGGCTGCAACTCTTTGCTTATACTGGCAACTTATTTCTCTATTTGTTATAGAGCAGTAGTTTTATGTAAAGGTACTACTTTTGACGTCTGAACAAGGTTAACATCTCATAAATTACATTTGAAATCAGAATTTCAAATTATTCTTCCCAAATAATTTTTGGGCATGATGGAGCGCAAAAAAAGTGGGAAGATTTCTTTTTCTGTTAAAATTATGTTTATAATTATATACTGCTACTAAGCCAACTAAACAGTTGTCTAGTAAAAGTAATGAAATTTACGAATGTATATCTGAAAAGGCATTGATTTCCACGCAAGTTGTACACACTTGGAATGCATTTTGCCTAAATTTTTAATAATATTTTCCTCTGATGAAATCTTTCAAATGCTTGACCTCCTGATGTTGCTGGTCAACAATGACCTTCACCACATCAACTATGGAAATAATACCAACTACTCTTTTGTCTATCACTGGTACATGTCGGATGTGTTTATCTGCTCTCATAAGAAAATAAACAACTTATTATTATGTCGAAATAAAAGGGTAAATTTTTTTCAAGCTCACTAAACTTTATCTTAAATTTGTTTTTGATCACTCAACTTTAATTTATCTATTTTTAGTTACAAAATTTTGATATTTATTCAAATTTGATCACTTTATTAGTTTTTCATCCAAACTTAACTGAAAAACTTATATGGACATATAGATTGTATATGTTTATTAAATTGTCAAGAAATATTGTTGAGTTATCATTGTCCTATTGTTCATAACATTTTTTTTATATTATTGAGCATGTAAAATTATTAAGTTAATTTACATTCTCTAACAATATTTTTTTATTCTAAAACAAAAAAAAATTATCCATTTTTTTATATTTGGCTGAATAATTTGTTTCTTAATTTCAAATTTTATTTAGAAACATTATTATATTATTGAAAATTTGATATTCTACTTCTAAAAGTATCCCAATTTATAGAATTTAATTTTTTAAAAAAAATAATATACCTCTTTATTTTAATAATAAAAATATAGAGTAATAACATATATTCTAAATTTACATTATTTCTTCTCAAGAAAAAACACATATTTTAAAATATGACAAGTTTTAAATTTTGCAAAAGAAAATAGAGAAAATTAATTTATGTCTTATATTTTTTTCATATTTTTAAATTTTACATGTTTAAATTAGAGGCCACATAAGTTTTCCGTTAAGTTTGGATGGAAAAACTAAATAAATGATCAAATTTGAACAAATATCAAAGTTTAGTGACTAAAAATGGATAATTGAAAGTTGAATGATCAAAAATGAATTTGAGGTGAAATTTAGTGAACTCGGAAAAAATTTACCCTGAAATAAAAGATAGTATACTTAAATATATAAATTAAAATCAACAGTATATTGATGTGGGTAATCAGGCTTGGTAATTGATAGTTAATATTATGAAAGTACTGATTATGCAAACATCTTCCATTCCGTGGTAAAATGGATCTTTTTTTTTTTGGTTCATGAAATTTTTTTATCAAGAATTATTGGAAAATACTGGCAGGGATTCCCCTCTGTACTATATATCACCAAAAGAATTAAATGAGGTTGTGTTTAATATTAAATGAGACATCTTTATATGACTTGCCTGACATCAATTCCATTGCTTGAAGAATCTTTGTACCAGAATTAACAGTAACAAGTGTGTTCTGCAATTGAGGAAGAACATTGAATAAAAGAGCATGAATGAAAATTAATGAAAACAATGTGCTAAAACATGTAATTGATATTTTTTTATGTTATTAAGATTTACCTCATCAGTCATAATCTCACCAACTCGGGTATCCTTCGAAGATCTTTCTTGAACAACGATCTTTTTAAGATAATCTATAATTTATTAATATGTTAACTTCAACATTATATAAAACAAGAAGAAATTTCTCATTATCAAAAGCCATCAGTTTACCCAAATACCTAAAAAGATAATCACTGAAAGCGTCATGAAATGTTACATCTATATAACACAGGAAATGTCATTATATATTTAGGGGGAAGTATTTATTTCTTTTGCCAGTCCAATTGGTAGGCATCTATTTTGGTACCTAGATGGACAATTTCATAGCTGTCATTCTGTTCCTTTTTATCAGTTTTGGACACTCCTTCCATTTTTTTTTTTTCTAAGAAGAAAAAGATTCAGAAATATCTGATGTACCTCTCTCAGTAATAATACCCGCAACGATTTTTTCATCTTCCGGCTTAACCACGACAAGAGCTCCTACATTATGCTCTGTCATCTGAAGATAAATCGTTTCTTATTTTTAGAAAGGTTGGCGTGCAAGGCATTTCATAATATTGCAGGGCAAATATTAAACAAAAAAAAGCAAAAAAAAGAAACTACCAATTTATGTAAGACAACATACATTCTGAACTGCAGTGAAAACTGAGTCGCTGGTTCTGCACCAGTATACTGTACCGGCTTCATTCTCACCCTTCACTTTTAAAATCTCAGCAACAGTTATATTCTCTAATCCCTTGTGAGGTAATATTAGATTATGCGACTCGGTCTGAAAACGTGTTATCAGATTGGCCCAGGAGAAATTATCTGTGCTCATCATGTGTTGTAGCACCGCTTGCTTGAGACGGTTTCCATGGATGCGGATTGCTTTCGCAACTCCTTGCATGGTTTACCTGTGTCGACAATCATTTTTTTTGTTTATTCCCAATTATACTACTTAAAATTGTTAATCATTCACTAGCTGCTAAATACGATTGTGACTAATACTTATTATCCAGTAATTGATACTTGATACAAATAAACCAAACTATAGATGTACCCATCCAAATCATAATTCATTGGATAAAAATTAAACAAGTTTGAATAACAAGAGAAGTTTCCCTTAAGGTTTTTAGCAAATTGAACCCATCCACCCATAAAGAACTACCTTGCAATATATGATGCAAATTGCTGATTTCTTTCTTTCTTTTTTTTTTCTTGTTGCAGATGTAACTGTTGCTTGCCATTACCATTCTTCTATGGAGTTTTAAGAAGAGATGCATACCTTCTCTTCTCTATCTCTAACCCTCCCTATCTGGAGTCCTTTTCTTTCATTGCAGGGCATCAAAGAATTATCTTTTTCTCTTGCAAATAAGAAACCCAAAACCTTGGGTTTGGAATCTAGGAAGGTCATAATTTAGGAACTGTGTTTCTTGTTAAATTTGTCAAGCAAAATAAAATTTTATAAACCCAAATAATAATAAAAAGGAAGAAGGTTTAAAGTAAAGTTTAGAGACATGATTCTATTTTTATCTCAAAAAAGAAAAGGAGGTTTTTTGCTGCTTACAGTACTATAGACTTAATGATTCTCTGTGGGACCCAAGCTTGACCCAATTGTTAGATAAAAAAAATGAAAAAGAGTTATATACTGGGCCAATATGAAATTTTCTTGTCCTGTATTGACTCAACTCTTGTAAACCCATTTCAAAAATTAAGCAGGCCTATATTTATAATGATTTGTTTTTAGGTATTTGTTAAAATTCAGCCCAAAGAAAACTATGGAAGGAGGTCTGTGTTTATAGGGGCGAAAACGGGTTGGATTGTATTACTTTCAGACCTTAATAAACAATAAAATATGGTGATATCCTTTTCTTTTTTTTAAGATGGATCGAAACATTCACCTTTTAATATCTACAAAAAATATTATTCGAATTTCGAATATATAATCTTCTAGACAGCATTGTTTTTATCAATATGTAGGAGTGGAGGTACCCTTTGGTCGGGGTGGACAACTGACCCCCCGGATTTTGTATAACATGCGGTAATATGGAATAAAATATGAATGAGTTGTAAATATGCTATAAAATTGCTCTACCCTACTATTTTTTTTTAAAAAAAATTAAAGATGTATAGTGTATTTATCAAATGAGCAATGAATGGTTCTCCTAAACCCTAACTCATAACTCTTCTTGTTTGTTTTACCAATTTTTTTCAAATTCATCAATTTCTCATTTTGTTTTTTTGTTTTTGTGTTCTCCTCCGACTTTGAGACTCTCCAATCTGTTGTTGGCTTTTTGTTTTTTTGTTATGTCTTTATTTCTTCAACCTCAGTATATTTGCTCGACGTGAAAAGGATCAAAATGCTTCTAAATTTTATTTATTTTGCTTCCATTATTACATTTATTTGCTTAACATTGCTTCTAAATTTATAAAAAAAATTAAAAATATTATTTGATTGAATTTGTTGACACAAAAGAAAAGAGTTGATCGATTCATTAAAGACAAACTGTCAAGAGGTTTTTGATAGGGATATTTGAAATTTGCTCTATAACCCATCAAGATTTTTTGATTTTATGCCTACATGAAAAAAATTTCTATATTCTATTTTTTTTGGACAATATATATATTCAATTCAGTAAATTATTTCTTTTTTGTTAGAAAATTTAACATACCATGTTCATTTTTTTCTTACTTTAAATATGATGCCTTTACATTATTTAATATGTAGATCAACCAGGCAGGTTTTAAGTAACACAAAATTATTATTTTTTCAAATTGTGAACAATAAGATATGAAGCACTACTTTAAGAAAACATCCAACATTGAGAAAGATTTATATGATTAGGTTGATAATGAAATAATTATACAAAAGATTTTAAAACATAAAGAGATCATAGAAAAATGTTTGCTCCCTTAACTTCGTAGTATTTTCATGTATATTAATATTTTGTGCAGAGTTTGGGCTTTTGGCTGAATTTTATTTTGATTTCAGCAAAAATTATTCACTGAAATATATAAAAATTATTTATTGTATTTTTTTTGGAATGTTACACTGCTATATGCTATATGTTAAGTTTCAGCAAAAATTTGTGTTATTGGCTCATATATATGCATTGAAATTAATATTATATTTAAAAAAATTCAGTTTATTATTTTTGCCCCCGTCTGATAATTTTTCTGGCTCCGCCCCTGTCATTATGTCAAATGTTGGTTCTCCAATATGCTTATATTTTGCCAAACTTAATTTGGTTGGGTGAATTATTAAGAAAACTTAAATAAAAAAACAAATAAATAAATAAAGAAGACAGCCGAAATATTGCTTCAAGTTGCATCTTAAATCCCCCTTTTTTTCCGAGAATCAATTGAATTCAGCAGTTACTTGGGTTGCACAGTTGCACTATTTCCGGTTGCTTAGATAACTCAACTGAAGTTATCTGAAGATATCTCATGGAGCAAGATAAGATTATATTAATGTTAATTAGCACTATTAATTACATCCCTATTAGATGGGTTTCCTTTAGTTTAAAGAAAAACAGGGATTTCAGACCGATATACTATGTGCATTGATGTGGGAGTTTGAGGCATAAACAAGTAATGTATAATTATACTATTTGGATTAAATGAAATTATAACCAATGTTTGCGGCTATTTGGATTAATTGAAACTATAACAACCAATGTATTATATACTATTTGGGTTAGTTCAAGTTTTTATGATTTTTTTTTCATTTTTAATTACCTTCTAATTGTTTTTGCTTCAGCCCAAGCAGAATCATCAAGAATTAATATATAACGCTATATGGAAATTTTACCTTTTTAATTAATTATTAGCATGAAATGGAATTCCAAGATTCCCTTGCAACTTAATCAAGATGCTGTCAAGTTGAAGTTATCATATTTCATACACGTACACAAACATTACTAACTTGAAACAACATCAATTAAGGATTGACTTCTACTAATTAAATTACATATTTACAAACTCCAATATGTGCATGCTAAGTCATAGTTTCCTACACAAACACTATTTCCAAAATTACACCTATATATAACCCTAATGCTTGGCCCAACCTATCACAATCATATATTAATCAAACTTGTTTCAAAGCATACAGATTTGCAGCTATGTGTGGAGAAAAATTAATTTGTTTCAGTTTGTTGGCATGTTTAGTCATGTCAGGCTTAAATGTGGCTTGTGCATCTAGTGCTGTGCTTATAAGAGTTGATCAATCTGGAAATGGAGATTACACAAAGATACAAGATGCCATTGATTCTGTGCCATCTAACAATTCAGTCCAAACTTTCATTCTAATAGCACCAGGGTTGTATAGGTAATTTTGGCTCTTTTAAGTTTTCAGAAATTATTTTCTTTCATCAGCATATAAAAAAAGGATGAAAAGATACATTTTGTATGATAGTAATTGTGACAGGATACAAGTTTATATATGATGTTCTGACAAATTAATGTTCTGTATTTACGTTTTAATCAGTGAGAAGATTGTGGTACCAGTAGACAAACCTTATATCACATTAAGCGGTACGAATGCGAGCTCAACTATCATTACATGGAATGAAGCTTGGTTCAATCAGCAATCTCCAACAGTCTCCATCTTGGCTTCAGATTTTGTTGGGAGATATCTAACAATTCAAGTACAAGAAAAGAACACTTTTTCCTTTAAAATGCCTTACTCATCTTTTATTCCTATTTTTGTGTTCTGGCCACATTTCTAATTTCTAAATAATAGAATGTCCATCCAAGAGTAGTTCCCTGGCTTGTATTATTTTCTTATTATTTAACAGATACAATGTGTTTAAATTATGCAAGATCTATTCAAATTCCCTCATATTTTCCCCCAGGAGTTTTTCAAAAATAAACATTATGATGTCATGGGAACCAACCAGTTGTTCAGAACCTCTAAAATCATGCTGTATCAATCAATTAATTACACTGACGATCAAAAACAGTACTTATAGCTTTGTATTTACAACATTGCAGAACACATTCGGGCCGAATGGACCAGCGATTGCACTGAGAGTAGTAGGAGACAGAGCGGCCTTTTACGCATGTAGGTTCCTCTCCTTTCAAGATACATTACTAGATGATGGCGGTCGGCATTATTTTAGAAGCTGCTTCATACAAGGCACCACCGACTTCATCTTTGGCAATGGTCTTTCTTTTTATGAGGTATTTTTCTTATTATTGTAATTTTAAAAGTTCTTTAAGCTTACAAATTGCACTTATGTATTGTAGGGTACTTAATTATAGCAATGAAGAGTTCAGGGATTAGATACAAATAGGATCAATTTGATGGTTAATTGAGTTTTTTCTTATATTTTGATTTTGGATCTTAAGTGCTCAGTTTAGTTACCAAGGAACTAAATTCCTGTTAGTTCAAAAGTTTTTGTACCAAAATTTAAATTGCGAGCCGGAAAATTGTACATTTTCTAAAAGCAGGATCAAAGTTGAATAATTTTAAGTCCTGGTTATAACATGGGATTGCTGGAGAGATAAAATAACATTTTTGTATAAAGAAACATTACATTACAACATTAGAAAAAGAAAGAGGAATAAGTAAAAGACTTTTCTTTTGGTAGAAATGCCATTTGAATTCAATCTCGACAAACAGGGGCGCGATCACAGCCCAGAGAAGGTCAAGCGAAGGAGAAAATACCGGGTTCAGTTTCTTCGCGTGCAAGGTAACAGGAAAAGGAAGAGGAAGCTTAACTCTGGGCCGGCCGTGGGGTCCGTACTCACGAGTGGTGTTCGCATTCAGTTACATGTCTGACTCAGTTTTGCCTCCAGGCTGGGATGATTGGGGCAACTTCAGTAATCAAAGGTATTTTAATTGGGGGACAAAATGATTTATACTTCCTTTTTTGTGAAATCTTTTAATTTTATACATATACAAGCTTATCTAGTCTAGCATAATTTTTGCTTCTGATGTGCCTTCTTTATAATTCTAGTATATCTTATTGGATTTATTGAACCTTTGCTATTAATTGGTTCAGCTCAAATGCTCAATGAGTCCACTTAATTTTGGTATACTTCATTTTTTTAATCAACTGAAATTATGAACTTAATAATTTGATTTATTTTTTCTTTGTCAATCAAATTCTACAATTTTTAATTGCCCTATGTACTTTCGTTTGTGTTTTTTTTTTTTGCAATTTTTTATTTAAAACAACTTTCTGATAGTAATGTTTAACAAATTTGGCAAGCATATGTATTGTCAACCAAAACTATGATAAGCTTGACATTTCCATTGCTGGTAATTTTGTGTACCCATTACTCATTTAAAACCAATAAAATTTCAATTTTGGGATATCACAGGACGGCATATTACGGCGAGTACCGGTGCTACGGTCACGGTTCGGACCTCTCCAAAAGGGTAACATGGTCGCACCAGCTTTCACTGCCCGAAGCGAGCCAGTTCATAACCAAAGCATGGATCAATGGTTTAGACTGGCTCAGACCTGCCCCTACTTCTTTCATAAAACCACCTCATAAAGGCAGGAGATGACTGAGGAGATTACATGGATATTAATTATAATTATTCCTCAATTCAAGTACTTGTGTGCATAATTAGTGACTGGAAATGTGTATTACATTCATCCCTTGATTTGATATTGTAAATAATCAATCTGATTGTACATATATACAAGCATAATTTTATTTTATTTTTCCCTATATTTAGTAGAATAGTTTGTTGAATTCATTTTTAAGGGAGATGGGGAGGTGATGATAGGTATTAAATTATTTCGTACTTTTCAAGGGGTGTTCTGAAATACTTCATTGTGAAAAAAAAAAGTATATTGTAGCTTACTTTGACCCAAAAATGAAATTAAGCTTTCCTAGAATCGCGTTATACATTTTTCAAGTAATTATAAGATAAAGCAATGACTTTTAATTGTAGTATTTTAGACTTTTTTTTTTACTGTCAAACTTCATGATCTTACCTTTATATATCTAAATTTCTATGACAAAAGTGTTGGGAACTGTTCCTATTGCCAATTGAAAACCTCATAACTAAAATTCTGTATGATTCAATATAAATTTTAATTATTGAAAAGTACGATCTCTTAGACCAAAATTTTTTCTGTTTTTAATATTTCTTTTGAAATTATTTAAAAATTCATTGTTAAAATTATCAAAATAATATTTGTCAAGTGATCCCACCCTTTAGTCTAACATGAGGCTTGTGAATGCACAGCACAAAATAAGGAAAAAAAATAATCACTCTCTAATTATAAATTGGATTAAGAGGCCGAGATTGCTCCACATTGGACTGCATGACCCAAGATTTTGATTTAAATGGCCTTCATTTTGTGGTTGATTTTAATCGTTATGCAACCATTGATACACAGGTTCTGATCTATTTGAAACTTGGAGGTAACCATTATTTTGGAGTTCTCATAGACTTAGAAATTGTAGTATATTAACGGCTCTTAAAAATTTTTAATTCTATCCTTCGGAAATCAATAGTTTTGTGCTGACCCAGAATATATAAAGTATGAGAAAAAAATTAGAAATATTTGTTAATGATAAAAGAAAGGGAATTAATCAAAGATATGTTTAGATTAGTTACATACATATGTGGAGATTAATAAGGATGCAATAATTGAAAACGTTTAGAAATATAGAAAGAGATGGATATACAAGTCTATCTAATCTTTGTAATTAATTGAGATGTGTTCAATGTTGAAATGATGAAATAATTGAGTCTTATTCTGTCCATCCAATTTATACACCCAAATATCCAAAAATACCACATTTACACATTTTATCTCAAATTTACACAAATCATTTTCAAATTTCCGCAAATTAATTAAATGAACCATCCTCTGAGATCGTGACAAATACAAGCCCATAATTGGCTTGACAATTATTATTATCATTAATTATTTGGTCATTTGCTCAAGTTGTAATACATCCCGTACAGTTACTTTTGAGGGGGGCTAATTAAATGCGGTCCAACCATTGTTAAAAAGAAAATATTTGGGAGATACTATCATCGATACAGCCATCAATACTAATTTTATTATTCATGTAAAATAAGTTATTATTTATATTAGCGATTTCATCATGTAACTTATTTTATACGGCATTTTTATTATTAACTCAAATACCACTAATATAAATAATAACTCATTTAAATTATATAATAAAATTGTTAGTATGAATGATAATTCATTTAATCTAAATAAAAAAGTCGATATGTATATCAATTTCAGATTAGTTAAAATTTGGATATAAAGTTACCTTGAAGACACGCTCCATCCACGGAGACTTCACATATAAAATTTGGATTATTCTATTTTACAGTCAACCTGTCACATTTTGTGGTTTTCTTCAACTAAGGTTTCAGTCACCTTTCCCTTACAAGCATCATTTTCAAGCCAAAAAAGGTATTTTCTCACCTACTAGCATCAAGAATTCTAAGGCACCACATATGATCAGCCTTAACAATTTCATATATATATGTAAGCCTGGTAATCTAGCCAGGAATCAAACAAACATTCAGACCAGTTGTATCTGACGCAATCTAAAATGGTACCAGAAATGGGTTTTTCCATCCAGACTGCACTGTTTCTTGCTTGTCTACTTGCATTTTGTTCAATTCAGACTGAAGCTGACATAAAACGATATCAATTTGATGTAAGTGAAAATTTCAAATACAATTTTTCAAGGTGTGTGGTGTCTTGAATTGGCTATTATGTATTTTAGTCAAGGTGTTGCATTATGTTTTAGTATAAACATATGATGCTCATTAAATACAAAGTTATAAGCAGCTAGCCAAGCTAAGTAACAGTAGAAGTTTTGTATTTTGGAAATTAATGGGGTCCCATCAAAACAAGATGTACCAAAATTTCTTTTTCCTTTTGATTTATTACTGAGATATATAATTGATGTCCAGCTGTTAGTTTTTGTCAATTTTTTCAAAAGAACAAAAGACTAGCTATATAGAACCTAGCAATAGAAAACAAAACCAACCAAATGCAGTGATAGAATTTGCACTGTTTTGAAAGCATTTCTTTTCTTTTGGTCTGTAGATTGTGATGTCAAATATTAGTCGATTGTGCCATGCGAAACCAATCGTTACGGTGAACGGAAGATTCCCGGGTCCCACTATCTATGCAAGAGAAGGAGATCGAGTGATCGTCAATGTCACAAACCATGTGCAGTACAATCTGACTCTCCATTGGTATGGTTATGATGCCATCTTGAAATTTAATCAGGATTTTGCATAGACATCCTTCTAAATGTTATCAAAGTATATACAACTAATCGCACATTTATCTTATACCACAATTGGAAAAAAAATAGACCACATTATAGCACAATAGCGTTTTTTTTTAACTGATTACTGTCTTTTTCTTTTTGGCACAGTGAACTGTTGTTATAAAATCATTAATCTTTTATCTATCATGGAAATAATTTGCAAGCTGAAAACAACAATCCAAGACTTTGCTGAGAAAATTAACAATTGAAGATTTCATTTAACAAAAGAGATATAAAGCCAATTTTACTCAGCGCAGCAAACTTTTCTTCTTTTTTTGAATAATTTTTACAAGAGTTGACAATAGAATAAGACAGAAAATTTTCCTTTTAGAAAATTAATTGAGACGAACAAGGTTTATGTTGAAGGTCTAACAAAAACATGACATCTTAATTACAAGAAATTTTTATATATTCTATCAAAACTGTTACCAATTAAATTCACAAGCTTTTAAATTTGCATATATTATTTCTCCAGGCATGGTCTGAAACAGATCAGAAATGGATGGGTCGATGGGCCGGCTTATGTTACCCAATGCCCGATCCAAACCGGGTCAAGCTTTGCATATGACTTCAACATTACTGGGCAGAGAGGAACTCTGTGGTGGCACGCTCACATCATGTGGTTGCGTGCAACCGTGCACGGTGCAATTGTGATCATGCCAAAAGCCGGAGTCCCTTATCCTTTCCCACGGCCAGATGAAGAACCAGAAATAATTTTAGGTTAGTTCTAGTGCAAGATCCAATGGCAAATCAGTATATATGTCTGTCCTAAAACACAAAAAAAGGTAGCAGGAAAAGAAAAATAAATTTAAAATAAGAAAGAACACAATGAAAATTTGATGTCATGATGCAGTACCAGAACCCCCAATCAATATCAACAAGATTTCAGAATTCAGATGTTCGTTTTAACGGCCAGTTTAATAAATAAAAACAATTCTTGATCAATTTTACAGAACAATTAATAATAATAACTTTGTTCATATATTTTTTGGAATGAATTTGTAGGAGAATGGTGGCACAAAGATGTAGAAGTGGTGGAGCAACAAGGAAGCATGCTTGGATTGCCACCAAATGTATCTGATGCTCACCTCATCAATGGCAAGGCAGGACTCTTTTTCCCTTGCGGAGACACACGTAAGACTTCTTCAGTTTATAATTATAAGCCTTCTTTGATTTTGTCAGAAGAACAACAATCATACGGGTTCCTTTGTTTTGCATTTGTTTTATGTACTACAATTGCAAATTCTGGTAAATGCTGAAGTTTTTTTATTTTGGAGTTCACAAATGCTGAAAGCAATCTTGAAATTTGTGAATTATTATGTATACATTCTGTTTATATATTTTGCCCTGTCAAAAAATATTTCTTGATCCGCTCTTGAGCTTAGATGAATGTAATTTGCAACAGAAGGGAGAAAATTAAATTTTGTTAGTAAATTTTACTTGTTCAACTCCTGATTAAATACTTTGCAATAATCAAGCTTTGTTTTTGTACTTCCTAGATACATACGCGCTAGAAGTCGAACAAGGCAAAACCTATCTCCTTCGGATCATCAATGCGGCCTTAAATGATGAGTTATTCTTTGCAATCGCTGGTCACAACATGACAGTTGTGGAAATCGATGCGGTCTACTCTAAGCCATTCACAACAAATGCCATACTGTTAACCCCCGGCCAAACCACGAGTGTGCTGCTCACGGCTAACCAAGTGCCCGGTCGGTATTTCATGGCCACCCGAGCCTACAACGATGCCCCCATACCGGTCGATAACAGAACGGCGACCGCCATCCTTCAGTACAAAGGCATACCAACCACTGTACAACCAATAATGCCTCGATTACCTGTACCGAGCAATACCAGCTTCGCCATGGATTTCAATGCAAAACTTAGGAGCTTGAATTCTCCACAGTATCCTGTAAATGTGCCACTCAATGTGGACCGGAACCTTTTTTACACGATTGGAATGGGGGTAAATCCATGCCCGACTTGTGTAAATGGGACCCAGTTAACTGCATCGCTTAATAACATTACGTTTGTAATGCCCGATATCGGGTTACTACAAGCACATTACTTTGGCATTAAAGGGGTGTTTACACTTGATTTCCCAGACAACCCTCCTGTTACATTTAACTACACCGGAGCTCCGCTTACCGCGAACCTCGGCACCTCTCTTGGGACCCGAGTTAGCAAGATTAAGTTCAATTCTACTGTTGAGTTGGTTTTACAAGACACAAACCTCCTCTCAGTTGAGTCACATCCATTCCACTTGCACGGGCACAACTTTTTTGTAATGGCAAGAGGAATTGGGAACTTTGACCCGGCAAAGGACCCCGCAAAATATAACTTAGTTGACCCACCTGAGAGAAACACCGTTGGAGTCCCGGCAGGAGGTTGGGCTGCAATTAGGTTTCGGGCAAATAATCCAGGTAAAGTGGCACAAAATAAAGGGAAAAAATATAAATCTTGTTCTGGTATTAGATTAACTGATAATGCTGTATATGATCACTGATTTAGGTGTTTGGTTCATGCATTGTCACTTGGAGCTTCATACAACATGGGGTTTGGAGATGGCATTCTTAGTCGAAGACGGGAACGGCCCCAACGAGTCGATTGTACCGCCTCCCGACGATCTACCAGCTTGTTGATTTTCGATTAATTTGTTCATGATGTTTCCATTTTTTTCTAATCACCTAATTTCATGTAAAAAATGCAAGCAGGAAAATTGTAACATGAGGTTTAATTGAATTAAGGCTCCAGAAATAAGGGCCTTTGTTTGAATAATAAGCCTATTTAGTCGTTAATTTCTAGCTTAATTGTGCAAATTTATGTGACCAATAAATGGTCTTTTTTTCGGCCCATAATTGTATTTGAAAAATGAGAATTACATGATTTCATGCGCAATTCAAACTTTCTAAACAAAAAGTAGTTCGTCAATCATTGATTAATTCCTATCATTGAGCAAATTTAATTAAGAGAGCAAAAACAAAACCCAACTTGAAGGAGAAATCATGAACAAGCACTGTGTAATGCGTAGAGTACAAACTTTTTGTACTGTTTTGGATCAAAAGAAACTTGAAAAAAAGGAAAAAAGTACTTTAAGCTTCCTTTGTGTACATCAATGCTTTACAATCTATTGCTTTATTTGTAGGCATCGTATTCCAAACAAGCTAGTGTGACTTGACCCCACGCTAGTAAAGCCTTTTTGTTAATACTTAATAGTATAAATCTTGAGAGCATTTTCTTGTACATGGAAATACGCCTCCAAAGTTTGTATTTTCAAGATGCTCTTCGATTTGAAAGAAAGTAAAAATATTCTCTCTTATTTTCAAGAGCATGAGTTAACTAACAGTTTTGGTATGTATATTTTTCTTTTATGTGCAAGTAGAAGATATAGTACCAATTTTTATGGACATGAAAGTTATTAAAGATAGGGTAATGATTTCAATCTCTCAAAACATTTGGTCCAAATTTCGTTCAATATAGTATTAACTTTTTTTATGGAAAAAATAAATGATGTATATTCGAAGAGTGAACCATACATAATTTTTAAGTGAAAAAAATAATGTTGTATTTGACAACATTTTTTTAGGGGGAGGAGGGATCACTTGACAATGGTTATTTTGACAATTTTAATAATCAATTTTCAAATAAATTTGAAAAAATTTTATAAGCATATTTTTGTACTTATAGATTGATTGTATTTTATATTACATGCGATTTGAATTTCATTTAGTAATCCATCAAAAACCATTAAAATTTATATAATTTGCAACGGTCTATATTTAATAATCTTTAATGAAATATTAAATGTAATTTAAATTATGTGAAATTTGAAATACGGTCAATTTATAAGTACAAGAATACATTTATAAAATTTTTTATTTTTAAAATTGTATTTCAAATTTATATAAAATCTCATTATCAAAATTATCAAAATAACCATTATCAAGTGATCATTCCCCTTTTTTAAAGTGATAGTTTACATTCCTATAAAAAAAGAATCGGATATTACCGACGTCACCGGCTTTTAATAAACCCCATTATTTGTTGACATGTGAACGAAACTGAGAGGATAATATCATAAGGGAGCTGATACACAGATACGCTTATTAATACCGTCATCAATACAGGGTTAATTATACAACTCATTTAATATATATAAATAAATTAAGTCCGTATTGATGACTTATTTATATATATTAATCTACATAATAACTAATTTAATATATATAAATAAGTATGTATCAATTACGATATCGATAATGATATCTCCGTAACATTTTCCATACCATAATACGGAGACTAGACACTTAAGCAAATTTAGGAACGAAACAGAGAATCGTTACATTTTCATCATCTACCATTACGCGTTGTACTATTTGACTCCAACGAATTTATGAACATTTCTTTTATCGTTATAATTAGTTACAACTAATGAAAACATAAAAAAGGCAAAGTGAACATTCAAGTTTCTGGCAAATAGAATTAACCAACATAATTATTGTCCAAAAACATAGGTGAGTTAATTAATTAATTGTTAAATTATGTCCGACATAACAATTAGAGAAGCCTTCTAAAGTTGGTATGCTCAATAAAGATAAAGATTGGATTTATCTATTCACCAGATTCCACGCCTATTTAATATTTAATGAAAATATGTACAAGCACCTCCATGACTTTAGCCATTCAAATAATATTAAAAAAATATATAGGTCCCATTATTATATGTATAACTATAACATGGAAGCACCCCCAAGTATGGAAGAGAATTCTTTTTTCTATCCTGATTTTTTAAATGATTGATGATAATATTCTCTGCTTATTAAATTTGTGACAATTTTGTATCTATTTTCTAAATGGATATGTTCACAACTATATCTAAATATATACGATTAATTAGTTGTCTGAATATATGTGTTGACAAATTGATTTTGAATAAGCTCAAAAAAAAAAACAGTCTCTGTGTTACTTGTACCATAAAAACATTCATGTCATTAGGCACTTAAAGCAAAAAAAAAAATTAAAATTTTCAAGATATCAAAGTATGAAAACATACTTTTTAATACTTAAAAACAGAAATAATGTTGTTATTTATTTAAACAACCGGACAGAAAGGAAAATTTTAAAAAAGGGAAAAAAAAATAAATAAATCTACTTCCCACATGATGTCTCTCCATGCAATGCAACGTCGCTCAATAATTAATGGGTCCACACGTATGTTACTTATTTATTTATAACTTTTTTGTTTATTATATTCGAAATGAACAATAATTGAGGTACATAGTTAGAACTCGAGTTGTATGATTCCGAGTTGATCTTGTAACGTTAACAGTTAACACCAACTAGATATATTTGGGTATATAAAAATGGCAAATTTTCATATATATATATATATATGTCCTTCTAAATTTTCAAAATTACATATTTCTCTTTCTATAAAAATAATTTTGTTATTTTTGTTTGAATAAAATTTGAATATGTTTGTCTACGTAGGAAAAAACATTTGATTAGTGTTATTTTGATAATTCAATATTTTGTTGGAATAGCGAATTAGTACTCCTCCAATTAATTAATGTTGTTTCAAAAAAAAAAAAAACAATCCCAATGACAATTGTGTTATTCCAAAAAATACAAAATAAGCATGCTTTCTATGCTATTTGGATTAATATTCTCGTAAAATAATTCGAATAACATTATCCTTTTACTATTTGTCTCTTTGAATGCACATTAAGTTAGAATTTTGATACCAAAATAATATTGGAGTATCAGAAATCTCTAACAATAAACATGTAACATCACTTATTTTCTGATTGAAGGTGACTACTAACACTCAAATTCAAAATAAAAAAAAAATTGCTAAATCTCAATAGCAATCATAAAACAACTATTGTTCCTTTGTTTTATTTAATCAAGCCTCTGTCATGTGGGTCCCACTTAGTCTATTAACTAGGTTCATTGCACGTGACACGTGTGCAGTTGTTCAATAGACAAATCGATACCATGAAAGTCAGATTTATTATGGATACAATTCCAAAATATTTGTCATGGATTTTACTTGGAAATGATCATTTTTTTTTTACCATGTATGGATCAAAGAAGCAAAGGATAGTGCTCAAAATTGAACCAAAAAAAAAGGGGTTAACTTCACATGAGATGAGATCACTCAAATATGATTTTATTCAGTTTTTATCATTGATTTTTTCATTTATTTATTTCTTAATAACATTAAGTTTTATTCGAATTTAATCATATATACATTTCAATTTAAAGTATATGATAATAATATAATGAGGATTGCGGAGAGTTCCAATGTTTTAGTTTTGATGCATTCAAATATCTTCATTTTTAAAACTTTAATAATGCAAAATTTAAAACTACAAAGATGATCTATATCATTTTCTTTATGAACGTCTAAAAAAAATATGACATTGTGCTTTTTTTTTAATTTGGCATTGAAAATATATAGAAAAACACTAATGTATATAAACTTTGTAATGTCCAATTTCCAAATTATTGATTATTGATTTCAATCAAAACAAAATTGAAATATTATATTCTTTTATGAGTTAGAGAAGTAATATAGACCTTTATAAATTAAACAGCTACATTATTAATTATTTGGGTTTCAAATTTTCTATTATTAAGAATGTAAAAATTATTTATTCAATTACCATTCTATCATATATCAAAATTCTTTTGATGATATTTATTAAAAAAAAAAAAGACTCTGTGTTTTTGCACAGATACTGAAAATGTTATAACAAACCATAAAATTATAAAATTATCATTTTTTTTCATATGAAGATAACTATATACATATTTAGGGGTAACTAGTTCAAAATATTAACATGTAATTTGTGTCAAATTAAATTCAAAATAGACATTGCTTTAAATCGAATTAAATTATTGGGGGATAGATTAAAATTGAGCTAATGAAATAGAATATTATAAAGTGAATTTAAGTTATTATGGTGGTGGAATTGACTCGACAGAGAAATTGTACTATTTGTGAAGTAGTACTTGTTTGTTTCCCTCTCCATTATTAGCCACCTCGTTAGATCCGTTTAATAAAATATTAAGTCATGATTATAACTTGTTATGTCGGTGAATAAATTTTTTATAATTTTTTCACAATAAGGAAAAGAGAAATTTTGTTTGTATTTCAAATTTTATATTTTTTATATTTTTTTGAAAATATTTATATTTAATATAAATAGTGTTGATATTTGATTTTAAAAGTATTCATATTTAATGTATAAAGTATTTATTTTTTAATAATTATATGAAAATTAAAGTTAGAGATTATGTTGAATAATTTAAAATATATATTTTTAAAATTTTTAAATCTAATAAGTATAAATATTTTTCAAAAAAAAAATATAAACATATTTAAAATACAAATAATGAATATAACTATCATTTCTCTGAAGAAAAATAATGTTTCTGTCAAATAAATTAAAGTGTAAATATGGATGACACCATATCTTCTTTTCCTTTTTTTTTACAGTAAATAACCTCACCTTTCATTAAAATTGAAAGTACAAATTAAAGATTTTGTTTCTTATCTTTGAACATTTATTTTGATTTAAATGAGTCCTTAAATTTTTTTCCGACTCAAATAATCTCCTAAATTATTGAAATTTAATTCATTTCATTAAAACGTTAGTATTCTATTGAATCTCTTTCTTTTCTTTCTTTAAAAGTATTATTTTATTGAATACCATTATATACCGTGTCTTTTTCCATCTCTGAAGAAGTGTTGGAAAATAAAATCTCAATAATTCAACGCATGATTAGAGCAATGAAAAAAATGAATTGAACCAAATCGAGTACAATTGCAGCTTAGATCTCTTCCTCTCATTTTTTTTTAATATGATGATTCCAAAATAAAAAAAATTGAAGAATGGAATTCGAAATTATAAATTTTAAAATTAGAAAGTTCGCATCTATTGTCTGCGAATCAAATATGGTTCGCATTCATTATCTGCGAACTATTTGTATAAATCTACATCACTATATATAATGCTGCGCAGTCGGTTGATAGATAAAGTTCGCGAATAAAAAAAATGGTTCGCAAATAAAGTAACGAACTTATTAGTTTTTTTTGCGAAAGGTTGATTTTAATTCTCAATGTAATTACTTTTTATTTTTATATTCTTATTTTAATAAAAAAATGTCCCTCCTCCCTCCTCCCCCCTCCCCCTGAATTTTTTTTTGCAAAATATATCCTATGAAAATATATTTTTTATGATAAAAATTATAAAAATATGCTCCAATTTTAGTATAATTATAAAAATACGCCTCAATCTACAAAATATTTTATAAAATATGCCTTCAAAACTATACTTTTAACATAAAAGGCTACAAAAATATACTCAATTTTTAAATAATTATAAAATTATGATCTGTCATTAAATTTTGCCTCACCGTAACTCCAGATCTAGTATATATAAGAAACTTTCTTTGTGGCAAAATAAGATTTCTATTATTTAATTATTAATTTTAAACTATCTGGATTAAGTGGAAAGAAAACTTTCAAGCTTTGTAATGTATTGTGATATTTCTAGAAACTTAGCTAGTTAGTATCAGCATATTCACCTCCATTGAAGCAATGCTAACAAATGCATGCAAAAATAAATAAATAAATAAATAAATAAATGTGCAAGAAAAGAAATTTCCTCTTTGATGATGAATCAATTCTTACCAAAATAAAAAAAAAAAAAAACGAAGAAGTCCATAGAGAGTTTGTTCTAACATCTCTGTCAAAAACTCTTTTTTCTACATAGATACAAATAATTTGGTGTCCGTACAACAGAGAATTGGATACGAACCAATCATGAAAAATTGAGCAGAAAAATATAATTTAGAATGAAATTGTATACTTGGATATATAAACGTGATAAATCCCTGTCAAGTATGACCAGCTAACTGCACACTCAAAAAGGTATTACAAAAATAATATAATTATCACAAGTATATTTTACCTGTAACAATTATCATTGAGAGGGTGATAATAAGAAGTAGAGCTGCAAATGAGCTGAGCGAACCGGTGTCAATTTTAGCTCAAACAAATTTCGAGCGAGTTATTGACGAATTGAATTTCAAATTGATTCCGAACGAGTCATAAACTATGAGTATTTTGTGTAGTAAAAAGTCGAGTTCGAACTCAGCTCATGAGCTAAACGAGCTGCGAGCTGAGCGAGCCAAAACTAATTCTAGTTCGACCAATCCCGAGCCAATCACGAATGAATCACGAGCTACGAACATTTTGTGCATCTCTAATAATAAATTCGGAGATTAGAATATTTTCAACTTATACAGAATAAGACCACACATAAAGCAGCAAAGTTTGTCCACATAAAAACGCAGCCGAAAGTGCAAAACCAACGAAGAAGAGAGATATCGGCACACAAGAGCCGCGCCGTTGCTTAAAGCCTTAAATCAGGGGATGCAATGCACCGGGTGCAGGAGGTGAAATACCAAAAGATGGAGGCTTCGCCTCTCCCGTGCTCGTCCCCAATAAACGTGTGCCACGCTGTCGCACTTGCGAGTACATAATAGGATTTGTTATGAGACCAAACGAGCAAACACAACCACACAGGTTACGAATTTTTTCTTTTTTTTTGTTTATTTTCTTTATTTAAAAAAAACACAGATGGTGTATTACTAAAGAGGAGAATTTTGATGCACTAAGTTTTTTTTTGTATTCATGTTTCAAGTTCTGAAATTAAAACGTTAAGTCAAGTTTAAACTTAACTAAATTTCTTTTCACGAGAGATGAATCCATGTAATGTTTTTTTTATCTTATTTATACTATCAAAGGACAAAAAATTGAATAAATTTAGTTAAACATGATATAGTCTTATCAAAGGATAGTTACATCATTTGTGACAAGAATAAAATTAATGTTTCGAACTCGACGTTTGGATTTTAATCATTTTTAAATATCAACGCAAAGAGAAGCTGTAACATTTTTTGACATCACCATCCTTCTAGATATTGAATTATTAATGAGTTCTAATATTGTGTTTATGCATGACGTCAATATGCTAGTGCGACGAAACAACGATTTCAATATCAAATTTTTGAAGTTCGAATGCTGATCCTAGCCACGTAACAAAATTTACATACAAAAATCTTATTTGAAATGTTTTTTTTTTTAATTTTATTATTGTCTGGATAAGGAGAAAATCATTGAATTAAAAAAATTATATTGTCTAATAAGAACGATTTTTTTTCCATATCTAAACAGATAGTGAAAGAACAGAAAACATATATAAAGTTTGGTATAAAAAAGATTTTGATATGTAGATAAAATTGAGTACTTCGTGTCTATCATTTAATCTCAAATTTTGAAATTTAAAGCAATAGCATGACCAATCACATCTACATATGGCACTTTAGCCTAACTTATTATTTTTTTTAAAATAAGAATTTTTGTTAACCTCAACATTTATTAACCTGACTTGTTATTATTATACATAAAATTGAAGGACAGATAGAGAAATTATTTTTGCATCTAAGTTTTACACCTCTTATCCATGCCCCAAAATTGTTCATATTTAATATAGTTATTATTTATATCTTATTTTAAAAATGTTTATATTTAGTGTACAAAGTATTTATTATTTTCTATTTTTTGAATGATCATATGAAAATTGAAATTAGAGACTTTATTAAATAGCTTAAAATACATGTTTCAAAAATTTTAATTCTAACAATATAAGGTATAAATATTTTTCGAAAAAAATATAAATATAACTAAAATGTGAATAAAGGGTACAATTATTATTCCTCTTATTATTATTCTCAATAAAGTAAAATTAAACTTTACAATAAAAAAATAAGAAAAGCAAAGAAAAGAAATCATCCTATTTTCCAACAATCCAATATTTATAACATTTTCTTTTCCTGCACAGATGCAAGGTACCATGCTCCAATTAAATCTCAGATCCCACTAAAAAATGATTGATGCTGATAATTGATGAGAGTGTTAACATCAGAGAATCTGGATGAATATATGAGACAAAATGATTAATTGCTCCGTTGTAGCAAAAGTCGATATTTAATATTTTTGTTTGAGTTAGGTGATTGTGACTGGATCCTCTAGATTTAATTTAATTTATGAATTGAATGATGATGTGTGATTTGGGATGTTTAATCACGCAATATGCTTCATGACTTCAACGATGTATGAGCTCTAACAAACGCATATATTAATTAATTAGTTAATTAATGAATGAAATATCGATCCCTTTGCTTCAAATATTTGTAATTGATATCGCAAGCAAAGTACTACTTGGAAAGATTTGTAATTGATTGTTACTGTGTTGGTTTTATGACATTGGATTTGATAATTAATTTGAGAATAAATTTCTGATTGGGATCGGATCCAACGTCTACTTTTGTTTAGTCTCGGTCGTACGCTTCCTACTTCCTACTTCTTTTTTTTTTTTTTCTAATTTACTTTCTGCTTTGTTATTAGTAATTTATACATTTATATTTTAAATGATATATCAAAAGCATTGCTATCATTTTAGCTACTTCTATAATATATAATATATAGCAGGCAGATATAGTAAAATTAGAGTGAATTTAAATTAAAAAATGATTGAAACAGTTTCAAATGACAAATCCGAGTAGCTTAATAAATTTTTTATATTAAAATCTCTTAGGATATCAAAATTTTCTATTTTTAGAGTTTTCTAACTTTTTTTTTCAGATTTTTGAAAATGATTCTAAAATAATAATAAAATATTAAATATTTTTATATGAGAATAGGTCATTTTCAAAAAAATCTGAAAAAAATAGTTAGAAAATTCTAAAATAGAAAATTTTGGTATGAAAAATTTATTAAGTAATTTAGATTTGTTGTTTGAAATCAATTCGATAGATTTTGAGTTAAACTTATCAAAAGTCTTAGTGATTTTAAACTCACCCTATCTTTACTTTAGACAGACAAACACAAAATGACACGATATAACACATTATTATCAAAACACAATTTATCAATGATATGAACTAAGAAAATATTTTAATTGAAGAATTTATTTAACGTATCAATATAATTTTTTATGTAGGAAAACTTATGACGTGGCTAGAAATGCATTGTAAATTTTTAGGCAAGGAACTTGTAAATTTTTAAATCAAATTTTTTCTAATTCTTGTCATTAATTAATTGATTGCCATCTAAAAGACTTAGTGGCAAAATTGTATGATGGTTCGTATGTCCAAGTTGGAGTACATTAATGATTGTGATTTATTTGGAATATATAATTGGTTTTTTTTATTTGTTCTAATTTATTTATTTTAATTGTATTTTTGTGGTGAATTAATTAGTAAAGACGTTACGTTTAGTTAATGGTAATTTAATCATTAATTTATAAATGAGTGTATTTATAGAATTAAATACGGTTTGTTTTTTATGCACAAGTCAGTAGACACATCACACATGCCTCACTCATACATCCTTTTAAATTAATTAATTTAGACTTTGATGGAATTTAATCTATGAATATTTACTTTAGAATACAATTAGGTCATATATTTAAGTGGCAAAGTAGGTCGTCAAAATGCATGCTTATTATGGTTCCAAAAGCTAAATTAATTTTTGGTTAAACACCTACTATCTTTATTAAAAAATATTATTTTTTGGTTAAACATATGTACTATATTATTTAAAAAATGTATTTTTTTTTTTAAAATACAAACTATGTTAGTTAAACACATGTACTATTTTTGATTTGCCAAATATAATATAATAGCTTTTGTACTAATAATATCCGACACAAATAATTGCAAGAAAATAAACTTAATTAACCATCTATGTTCATAAATTAATCTATATATCAAGTCAAGGACATATGCAAAATGCACATGGAAAAACATTATAGGTACTAATTAATGCACATCAAGTTAGAGAATGAAGGTCAAGACATGCAATTCAAAAACAAAAAAGTTATATGGACATAATGATTGAATTTAAAGTTCTAAAACTATATTTTGAACCAACATAGTTTGAAAAAGAAAATTATATGGACGTACGTAATGATTGAATTTAAAGCTCTAAGTTATATTTTGAATCAACATCATTTTGAAAATGAATTATGCTTATGCATTATTAAATTTGTTTATCTATTATTTTGCTTAAATATTACAACTGATAGTTTGTTTAATGAATAATGTTTTTATTGTTGGCTAAAATATGTTGTGCTGATTACATATGATGATGTTTGTATGAATATTGTGATTTTTAGATTCTTACTAATAATTTCATTTATATTATTTTTAATTACTAAAATAATTAGTTATGCTTTTTATATGGATGATATTTTTTTGTTGAACCTCTAGACTTATTCATCTAAGTTATCTTTTGTTCTAACAGTATTATTAGAGTGGGATTATTATATCGTCAACTATATATTTCTTTTCTTATTCTTTGCACTATCGATTTATCACAATAATAACAAGAAATTGTTGAACCGTAAGTCTAATACAATAATGATAGGTTTCGCCTCTCTATGAAGATATGCACAAATTATAAGTTATCTTTTCAAATCCACAAGCGGCATTTGAAAATGAATAAATTCGGGGATTAATGAGAGCCCCTTATATCAAAAAAAAAAAATTGTTACTTTAATATACTCCAAGATAAATCCAAAAGCATACAAAATGTTTTAACCATTGGAAGAAATACTTTAACTTTTGGGTAATTAAAAAGTTATAAAAGAAAGAAGGTAATGACACAAAAAAATTCTGTGAACAAAATTAGACAAATCAATTTAAATAGAAAAAAAAGTACAAAGTAAAGTTGGACCTCTCATGAAATTTACTAACTTTTAATCTAATTTCTTCATATATAATATAAATTCTCATTCATAAAAGAATTAGTCACTTAATAAATGTAAATGCTAATTTAATTTTGTGCATAAAGATTCTTTTCCTTTTTAGCCCAAAAGCAATTCAACATTATGAATATGCTTTTTTTCTTTTTCTTTTTCTTTTTTCTGAAACTATTTTTTTCCTCTAGAGTTTAAATTTGCTTTTTCGCGTGCTATGCACTTAAACTCGCTGTCTCTCTTTTTTTAGTGCAAAGCAGCCCAAAATCTCTTTCAAAACGAGTTTCACTATTTTGTTCGATCATTTTTGAAACAAAAAAAAAGGGACCCATTACTAGTCTATAAATAAAAAATTAAAAAAGGACCATGTGCAGTCAATTTTGTTATAGGTCGCCAAAAACACGCACAGAGCAATTCACATGACAAGAATTAAGCAATAAACCCACCCCTGCAATCCATTACATCGATAAACCCCTGCAATTCAAAGAATTCGATGAAAAAAGAGACGAGTCCGATTTCTCATATAAAAAAAAGTTCATGATACGCATCTGAGAGTTGGTGGGACCATGCATGGATTGCATGTTTGACCAATTGAGGAATTGCAGAAAGCGTTGAAGCCAGAGAAAGACGCGGAAGAAAATCGATATTGGGGTTAAATTGCTGACGTGTCTTTTGGGCTCCACCTACCACTAATTCTTGGGCCCCACCTCCGCCCCCAATTTTGTTCCTTTTTCCAACGTCTCTCCCTCTCTCTCTCTCTCCAACCCAGAAGCCAGAACATCTGAATTAATTAATTAATAGAAAAAAAGAGACAACACAGAATGTTTTTTTTTATTTGTATCATTAATAAATTTAACATATACATAACTAATCTGCGAAATAAAATTCTTTCTGATTTTTGTTTGGAACAAAATATAAACTCGGTTAGAGTAATATTTTCAATCCATATATGTATTGTTGATGTAAAATGTTATATATATATATATATATTATAGAGATGTTAGATAAAAACACCTTTTTATCATTTAATTAATATATGCATACAGGACATTCATAAATAAAAAATTAGTGTCATAAATTTTCATATTATTTTTGTGCCAATTTTGCTAAATCCATGTTAGTTTTTGGCTATTTTATATAAAATTATATTAATTTTTGTCGTAAATATAGCTAAACGTAGAAAGTATCATTCCACCAATTCAACAACTTACTACATATTTATTCAAATTTAAAAATGTAGCGCGCTATTGACGGTTTTATGTTAGCAATAATTATTTTCTATCATACTGCACAAATACATAAAAATCGAAAAAATTATCTCGCGAATTCAACAACTTCGCGCTACGCATTTATTCAAATCTAGGGAAAAAAAATGCATGACTAGACAAATAACAAAATGAAATATACAAACGGCTTTAATGCTTTTAACTTACAATTTTTCAGAAAATGATAAAAACATTACAATGACAAACATTAAAACTATAAAAGAGACACCACGAAACGCTCCAAAATTTTCAACATCAAATAAAATCTTTTAATAAAACGCTGAAAAAGACTCAAATAAAAGAAAAGAAGAGAGAGAGAGAGAAAAAAAGAAAGAAAGAAAGAAAGAAAGCTGTCTCCTCTGAGGCGCTGACTGTTAGCCACTGCTCTCTCTCCTCTCTTTCTTCTCTCTTCACAGTTCACACCTCCAAAATTGAAAAAAAAGAAAAATAAAAAGAAAGAAAAAAAAGAAAGTAACAAAAAACAATTCCCACCTCTTCTCCTCTTTTCATCCCAAAACCAAAAACCAAAAAACCATTACTTCTTTAAACCCTAGAAACTCTTTTCAAAGGTGTTTTGCTCTGGGTTCGAATGGAGGAGGAACTGGAGGAGACCTCTTTCCGCAACCGCTCGACAGCATCGCGCCACCACCACCACCAGCGCCGCCGCGCGAAGAAGCCTCCTCCTCCTCCTTCCACCACGAACTACGATGATGTGTTCGGTGGGCCCCCTAGACACGCCGTGCCGTTCTCTGGCGTACCTGACGACTACTCTGAGGTGTTTGGCGGCGTCTCCGTCTCGTGCTCCATCCCGTTCCTTGATCTTCCGACGGGGCAGATGGACGAATGGGATTATGCGAGTGGGGAGAGCGTGAATGGGGTGGATTATGGAGAGATCTTTGGGAGGTGCGACTTCGCTGAGTTTGCGGTGCCATATGAGGAACTGTTTGGAAGGGGAAGAAGAGATGAAGGAGAGATGGACATGCATTTTGCTTCTGCTAATGGAAGGTCTGGTTTCCATTTTTCCTTTTTACTAAAATTTTGATCTTAGATTTTTTTCTTTGAGTTGTAGTTTTCTTTTTTGTGTAATTAAAAGAAGCTTCAATTTAGCAAGGGAGTCATTTTGTAAATTTTGGAACTTTATTGGGTTTTTTAAGAAACATTCTCAGTAGGTTTTATTGAAATTAGATAAACCTGAGATGAAATCCTTTTTCTCTGTATATTCTTTGTAGAAAAGGTAGCAAAAAATGGAAGAAAGTTACTTACTTTAGAATTGAGTTTTGCTGAAATTATTGTTTAATATATGAGAAGTTATTAAAGTTAGCCTCTTTTTGAATTTAGTTTCATGGAAAAAAGTTAGAAAACAGAAATCTTTGTTCTTTTCTTGTTTTATATTTCATGGAGGCCCAAGAAACAACCTGAGAAAAGAGACAAATAAAGGCAAGTTACGAAATTAGCATGGGTGATTAATGTATTGTTTTGAACTCTTTTTTTGGTTAATTATTTAATTGGCAAAGAACTTGTAGGTGAGATACTGTCTAAGTTGAAGGTCCTTTTCAATTGAACTCTGGAATGCAGCTTGAACTGTACCAATTCAAAATAAAAAAATTGTTTTTAGTGACCAACTTTACCTAAGGTCCTAATGCTTAGTTCTTGTTCATAAAAGTTGTAAATTGTAGTCTTATTTTTCAGGGGAAAACTTTTATTTGCCAATTATTCTCCTTTTTCCCATTTCTGTTCAAAAAATTGCTTTTTGCATGAATGCACCTTAGATTTCGGTAATTACCCTAGCATGCAGACTGAAAAATTTGCGTGTATAATTTTAGTAATCTTGTTTGTAGAAGTTTTAAATTTTCATCTAAATTGTTCTCTTTGCAAATTTTATCCTGGATTTTTTATGTATAAGTTTTCACGCGGGAATTTTTGTTCAAAAAACATGTTTTGCATCTTCACCATTCAAATTCTTGGTATTTGCTACTGCATGCAGAGTGAAAATCAAATGTACTCTCTCCCGAAATGTATATTAGAGAATCCATATTTCCATTTTCTACCTGTAGTATAGTTTATTTCCATTTTCTACCTGTAATATAGTTTACTTGAACTTCTAATGCAAAATGTATGAGTTCTAATGCAATACGGGATGCACAATGAAATTTTCTGAAATCAAAAAATGTAGGAGTTCTGTTAAACTTAAAATAAAACTAGATGGTTATAGAGGGTTCTGGATTTAGTTGGTGCCATTGTGATGAGAACTTAACAGCTGTAAATTTTGAGCATATATTAAATTATCCATCTCTTATGTTTTTTTTTTCTAGGTCATCATTCAAGAGTAGGTCTGGTCCACAGACCATAGACCCATCAGTGTTTATCCAAGAATACTCTAACGATGATACCATTCCATATTTGGAAGATGCAAACTTCTCTGTGGCTTCTGAAGAAATCCCGATGGAGTACAACACATCCTACAACAAGTCGAGCAGAACCAAGGAATTGCTTCAAACCACTGCATCTGTACCTCAGCCCCAAACTGGCTTTACTTTTGTGGTTGAACCTGATAAGCCATTACCTGAGCATCCCCCACTTGTCAATGAGGATGTAGCTACCCATGAAAACACCGTGAAACCTAATCCTAGATCCTCTGCAAATAGTCAGTCTATATCTAACAAAGAGCTGGTATCGTCTGGTGTACCCTTTTTGGATGTAGCTGATGTCAATCTCCTAACCCAATCAGTGAACTTGCCACCTCCAGCCCGGCCGCCAACCCCCAAATTTTTAATAAATGAAAGGCAGAAAATAAACACATTTTCGAAAACTGATTCTGTTTCTAGTTTCAGTACAGAAGCTGAACAGCCATCGCTGCCTCAGCAAGAGAAGTTAAAGCCATTTTTGAAAAGCGATTCATTACCGCCAAATTTTGATTTTGTGCCGAACTTGAAGCTTGACAAGAGGGAGAAACCAAAATTGAAATCAAGACCAATTACATTTTCAAAAAGTGAGTCTCTTCCGCCAGGTTTTGGGTCCGAATTGGACGCCATGAAGGAGGCAATGGAATTTGCACAGGCAAGACTAAAGACTGCCAAGGAGTTGCACGAGAAAAAGCGTGAAGGTAAAATTACTGAGTTGCCCCTAAAGAAAAAGCATGTTAAAGAAGAAAATTTGGAGGCTTCTGAGGGGGAGAAGCCAAGAGTGTTGCGATCTATTAGTTTGGCTTCAAATTTCAGTAAGAGCCGAGAGTTTATGAAGGTACAGGTTGGAGTTATGGCAACTCAAGGTACTCACGAATTGGAGAAATCTGGAAAGTGGATATCAGATGAGGAGTTTCATGAATTGACTTCGATAGAGCCAACGAAGGAAAAAGGGAATAAAATAGGAATTACCGTAACTGAGCCCTTGGTGGAAACAAATAGGGAATCAGTGCAAATCAATGGATTGCCACCGACTGAAGTGGGATTGCCTGAAAATTTAAATACAGATGTTAATGCAACTGAAAACTTAGAACAGGCAAGAGAAATTAAGTATAGTGAGGACTTGAAGAGAGAAGAAAAGGCAACTATTGGAGCATTTGAGATACTGACTGGAAGTCAGGAACCTGTGATTGAGGAAGTGCCGGTTATTACACAAAACAACTTTGAGCTAGAAAAAGAAACAGGAGAGGGAGATACAGAAGCTTTGAAAGAAAATGCAAATGGGATCCCAAATGTGGAAGAGAGAGAAAATACGGGAGAAGTTGAGGGAGAAACTGAAGATGGTAGGGGATGCAAAATGAAAGTTGGGATGGAAACAGTAGAAGAGGACAGAAATAATTTGGATGAGGAAATGAAAAGACAAAGGAAGAAAGAAGAACTAGAAAAAGAAAGGCAGAGAGAGAACAAAATGAAAGAAGAAGAGGAGAAAGAAAGGGCACAAAAATTGGAAGAAGAGAAAGAAAGAGCACTTCAATTGGAAGAAGAGAAAGAAGGGGCACATAAATTGGAAGAAGAGAAAGAAAGAGCACTTCAATTGGAAGAAGAGAAAGAAAGGGCACACAAATTGGAAGAAGAGAAAGAAAGGAAGTTGCAGATGGAAATGGAGAGGGAGGAAAAAGAGAGGAGGGAACAAGAGAGAATAATGGCAGAAGAGGAAGAAAGACTGGAAAGAGAGAGGATAAAGAAATGGGAAGAAGAAAGTGAAAGGGAGAGATTGGAAAAAGAAAAGGAAGAGGAGCAAAGGATGCTTGCCGAAGAGAGAGAAAGAGAGAGGAAATTAGAAGAGGAGAGACAAGAAGAGAAAATGAGAGAGAAGGAGATGGTGCGTAAATTGGAGGAGGAAAAGGAAAGAGAGAGAAAATTAGCAGAGGAGATAGGAAAAGAGAGAGGGAGGGTGAGAAAGCTGGAAGAGGAGAGGGAACAAGAGAGAGAAAGAGTGAGAAGGCTAGAAGAAGAGAAGCAAAGGGAGAGAGAGATGGCACTGAAGTTGGAGAAAGAAAAGGAAAGGGAGAGAAAATTAGAAGAGGAAATAGAAAAAGAGAGAGGAAGGATAAGAAAGCTTGAAGAAGAGAGAGAACAGGAGAGAGAGAAGGTTAGAAAACTTGAAGAAGAGCGAGAGCTAGAGAGAGAAAGAGTAAGAAAACTGGAAGAAGAGAGGGAGCAAGAAAGAGAAAGAGTTAGAAAACTTGAAGAAGAGAGGGAGAAAGAGAGGATAGAAAAAGAAAGGGAACAGAAAGAAAGGGAGCAGAGAGAGAGGGAGAGAATAGTGAAAGAACGGGAACAGAAAGAGATGGAGAAGAAGCTCGAAGCAGAGAAAGAGAAACAAAGGATGGAAAAAGAAAAGGAAGAGAGGGAAAAACAGAGAAGAATGGAAAAGGAAAGAGAAGAGAAAGAGATGGCAATGAGGCTCGAAGCTGAGAGGAGACGATTAGAGAGGGAAAGAGCAGAGGAGAGAGAGAAGATGACCAAATTGCAAGGGGAGAAGGCAAAAGAGAGAAAAATGGAGGCCAGAAAGTCAGACGAGGAGAGAGAACGTGAGAAACGGATGAAGGAAAAAGAGAGGAAAAGAGAAGGCAGAAAGTCTGATGAGGAGCGAGAAAAAGCTTGGGAGAGGAAATCCGATGAGGAGAGAGAAAGGGAGAGGGAGAGAAGGGCCAGGAAGGAGAGGGGAATCGAGGAGAGAGAAAGAGAGAGGGAGGAGGAGGAGAGGAAGCGGGAGAGGGAGAAGGACAGGCTAGCGGTGGAGAGAGCGACACAAGAGAGGGCGGAGCGCATTGCAATGGAGCGCATCACTGCTGCCAGACAGAGGGCTGTGGAAAACAGAGAAAAAGAAGAGGTGAACACCAGAGGTGGTGGAGAGGGGTTTGAGAAGAAGAAGCCGAAGGGGGAGGAGGAGAAGAAGGAGAGGGATGGGGATAGGAACGCCAGGGAAGCACGGCTGAGAGCTGAGAGGGCAGCTGTGGAGCGGGCCACGGCGGAGGCCAGGGAGAGAGCCATTGAGAAAGCCAAGGCTGAGGCTGAAAAAGGGAGGGACCGCCTTGAGCGCTTCAAGTCCTTCAACAGGATCTCATCTCAGGTATCGATTAAGGACTTTACTGAATGTACAGTACTAGTGCTACTGGTATAGACTGGATTGATCTAATTTAGCTAAGAAAACATGTATCTAAGTACTAACCAGTAAGCAAGCTGAGTATTTGTATGCTCATATCGTGATACTGGTAAAAATTGTGAAAAGACCAATCTAATCAGAGTAGAGAGGGCACTGATGCCCTCGCTTGTTTGGATGGTTACTGTTTTAGTATCTTGAATCATAGAAGGATCCAATTGTGGTAAACGTTGGTCAGTATCCCTCATTATTTCTTTTGGGACCATACAAGTTTGTATGGTATTTTTTATGTTATATAGATTATATTTAAAGAAACTTCATACTTGACCCCAATTAGATTATGAGAATTGTTCCATTCTTGACCTCAAAAGTATAATACATGCCTTTGATGTGATTATTGTATTGATGCTAACATTTTTCATGTACTCTTTGGTGTTAATAAAAATGATTTTTATATGCTTTCCAATGTAGGATCATGCACAAGAGGCCCATTTTAAAAGGACACAGTCAGATAGTGCTCTCAATCAAGGTACTATTAACATTGAGCTTCAATTTTGCTTTTCTGGTATCTTGTTCTGATCTTATAATAACAACAACAACAACAACAAATAGGTCATGGTGAATCAGCCTTAAGACATAAAGCTAGATTGGAGAGGCAACAAAGAACTGCAGAGCGTGCTGTAAGATATAATATTTTATTGTTCCCTACTTCCCTTTTGCCCAAGTTACATATACTTAGCTTCCTTCATGTTCCAATCTTTAATTATTTATTTAATTCAGGCAAAAGCACTTGCCGAGAAGAACCGGCGTGACATTATGGCTCAGAGAGAGCAGGCTGAAAGAGATGTATAGTCTTCTCTCTCCAGTATAATTTCTTTTGCTAGAACTTCAAAGGGTTGGTTTTTGACTTACAACTGATTTTCTTGCAGAGAATTGCTGAGCACCTTGATGCAGATGTCAAGAGATGGTCTTCAGGCAAAGAAGGCAATCTACGTGCCTTGCTTTCTACCCTCCAATATGTGAGAGAAAAATTAGAAACTTTTTTAACTAATAATCTTTTTGTTTACCTTAATTTGCAATATACTTTCATAGTTTCATATGACACTATTTTTTTTTCAACTGATGGATGTTGAGTTACACTTGACAATTTTGTGCAGATTTTGGGGCAAAACAGCGGATGGCAACCAATTCATCTGACAGAGGTGATTACAGCAGCTGATGTGAAAAAAGCTTACAGAAAAGCAACCCTTTATGTGCATCCTGACAAGTTGCAACAAAGAGGCGCTTCAATTCAGCAGAAGTACATATGCGAAAAAGTTTTTGATCTTCTCAAGGTACACATTTTTTTCATTTTCAAGAAAGGAATATCTCACATGCTTAGTACTGTATGACTACACCTTCAGATGTTTTATAATGGAATTATCAGATTTTTGTTTGTGTTTTGGGTTGGTGGAATGAGTGGTAGGGGTGGGTTGGGTTTCATGATTCATTGAATAGAATTGAGGAGGGGTGTGTGTGTATTGGGGCACTGGGGGGATTTTTTTTTTTTTTTTTTTTTGGGGGGGGGGGGATGGTTTCCCAATGTCTCCAACATACCTTTGCCAGAATGAAAAATCATGAGGGTAATAAAGGATAATTGAAGGCTTTACTGTGTAAGGCAGTTACCTTATTTTCTCCTGCAATCGACTTGTGGTTAATTGTTTTTTCTTTTTTTGGTTTTACATTTTCAGGAAGCCTGGAATAAGTTCAACTCAGAGGAGAGGTAGGCAACAGATTTTAGGGCTTATGTAGTTGATTTTAGAGTTGCTTTGGGTTTTTATTACCCTGAAGCAGCTTATCTTTTAGGATGTGGTTTAGTTATTTTTATTACCTCATCTATCTATCAGCATTCATTTAAAAGTATTTCTGTATAAAGTTCAGTATGTGAAGCAAACATGTAATGTGATGCTAAGCCTAACTTATGGCTGGTTTACTAGAATGATAATCAATTTTAGTATATAAAAATTAGCCGTTTAATGCTATTCTTGCTTGATATCTTCTCTAGGCTGTGATTTATTGCTTGGTGCTTTGAGGTAATTTCATTGTTTGTTTATAACATTAACCAATACTAGTTGAACTGTTGAACTATAGATTTAGTATAGTAGTGATAGGTGTTATCTCTCTATAGATAGATGTAAATTTAAATTTTACAAAAGACATTTGAAATGGAATAAATATCAGAATTAATGAAAGTTTATATATATATATATATATATATATATATATATATATATATATATATATAAAACCAATACTAGCTGTAGTATAAACTTGTGCTAGTCTAGCTGTGTGATTTTTGATCAAACATATATTAAAACAGAACAACACAATTTATACTGGCCCTGAGACATTCAAGATACATTGCCACTTGCATCAAGCTGATGGCTTATTAATCGGTACACAAACTACTTGTAAGTACACTCGCACGCAACAAAGTGCACAACACACCAAATCCATCTAAAACATCCAAATAAAACCATCTTAGACTAGGCATAATTTTTTTTTTGGAAGCAATAGAGCATCAGACTGAATCGGGTGTCGGTTTGATAGACCCGTTATGGCTTTGCTCCTTTGTTTCATCTTCGGTTCTTAGCGGTATCAGCTTCATCTCACGGCATGTTTGGATTGCTTGATCAAACATATCTTCCATGGTGTACTTGTACTTGAATCCCATGTCCAGAAGCTTCTTTGAAGAGAAATGTACCAGTGGCAGATCCTCTTCTATCCCCTTGAACCTACATTTATAGTTTACAAGGTTACTGTGACTAATTTTCTTTTAGTATAATACAAAGTAATAATACAATAAGTTTTGAACTCTTAAATCAAGCAGGAATTCTATAGGTGCATGAAACTGGAAATGGTGATTGTGATCTTTGATTGGTGGGAATTAATAAAGCCAATAGAACAATTAAAATCATGAAGAAGATATTAAAAAGGACTAACTTTTGCGGTATGTTGTATTCCGGGTAGCGATTCTTGAGCATCTTTGCGAGGTCATAAATGTTGATATCATGAGAAGAACAAATGTACCGACCTTTTGCCTCCGGCCTCTCAAAAAGGAAAATGTGGGATTCACATAGATCATCCAAATGAACGAATTGAATACTCTCCAAGATTGTATAGTGTGATTCAGTTCCTAACATAAAAAATTCTTCTTCTTAGATCATACAAAATGAATAGTAATAAGGTAAGAAATAACCGCTTTTTTTTTTACTTGACAATTGAACCTGTGATGAGAGCAAGTGCGGTGATCAAACTAGGAGGCATGCCTGTCGACAAAAACGGGCCCACAACCAATGTCGGGATTATGGTAATTAGGTCTATTCCATTCTCTTCTGCATACTTCCATGCTTCCTGCTCGGCCAGAGTTTTTGACACGAAGTACATCTGTCGACAGAAACGGGCCCACAACAATTCACTAGATTATTGTATTTGTTTTCATTTTTTCAATTATAATATTGTGTTTTTGTTTGCAGTTCTGTTATGCTTTATGTAAATTTATAGCCTTCATTTACTTATCCAATGTAATATGTTTGATCTGGTTCAAGTAATGGTTTGAAGATTAAGCACCAATAAATGCCATACCTTGAAAGGAAAGAAAAGTAAGAAAAAAAATGCAATACCCAGCCAGTCATTTTGACCCTTCGGCAAAAGTCGATGTCGCTCCAACATGTCTCGTCATACACTGACTTCCTGTGTTCTTCTACATTTACAGTACCAGCAGAGGATGTGAAGACCACACGCTTGACCGTACCAGCTTCCTTGCAAGACTTCAAAATTCCTACCATTCCTTCTATTGTTGGTTTTATCACTTCATTCTTCATAAAGACAATATAAGAACTATTAGAAAAAGTGGAATATATGATCTGCAACTCATGGCAAATGAAAAAGAAAAGAAATCAAATGGAAGTCAGATACTTCAATGCTATGTGCAAGTACAACCTAATTAAAAACTTAGATGTTCAATGAATTGGTATCAGTACATTTGAGTATTTTATTCGGAGTTCTGTTTCATTCATGTTATTGTCAATTTTATTTGAACTAGAATAGAATCAAACTTTACCTCGGGGTCTTTGGATTCAAAATCCATAGGGGTGGCGACATGAAATACGCCGGTGCATTCTTTGATGGCCTCATCAAAGCTCCCTTGCTCACTGAGATCGGCTTTCCATAGTGTCAGTCGCTCGTTTGCCCCCGGCAGATCAAGCAACGGCTTCGTTCTCTTCTGATTTGCTGCCAAAAGTAGTAGTCAAATTAACAATACTCATCTTAGTTATCTATTCAATTATCATCACATTTTGAGCTTCTTGGGAAATTATTTCATGGTAGAAAATCATCAAAAAGATTTATTCTATTACAATGTGTGCAAAGACAGTGCACTACTGATAGGCATCATTTGTGTACAATCTGGATACAGTTTGCCAGTGGATTTCGTCATGAAATACATTTTTTTTATATATATCTTGAAAGAATCTTAAATCACGGACACAGCTTGAGTTTATTTTAATTAGTTGGTCTAATTTCTATGCAGGTTCTCCATTTCAAAATTAACTTAGTTGCCTTATATTAAATGTTGTGTGTTTATTCATTCATCCATTTATTTTACTGGTGAAAATGTCCATAGGTTTTTACTGATGATGAACATGTGATCTCAACAAATGGTCCTGAGTTTCTGACTGCTCCGCATGGGACCAACCAGAAATTTCTATTATATTAGTGGAAATATATTTAATGAAGTCAATTGGTATAATTAAAATAAAAATTAAGCTTATTGATTTCAAAAAATAAAATAGTTAAAATTGATTGAAATTTCAAAATATTAGTAGGGTTAATAGTGAGAAATTACTGAAATTTTTAGTGGGTTCAAATATCAATATAAAATTATTATAAATTTAAGAAAGGTTTAAGAGATCATTTGACCCAAATATCATCTACTTATCTCTGCCACTGGTGACATAGTTATTATTTGAATAATGGAGGATAAAAAATTAATAATGCATTTATTGGAATTCATTTTTAAAAGAATTTTATATTACTGATGGAAGACTACAACTTACAAAATGACTTTTGCCTGGTAATACAAGTAAAATTCAAGGGAGTTGATATACAGATATTATCATTGATACTATAATTGATGTCGATTTTGTTATTTATTATTATTTAGATTAAATGAGTTATTATTCATATTAACGATTTTATTATGCAACTTATTTATAGAGTATTTTTGTTATTCAATTTAAGTGAGCGATTATTTATATTAGTGGTATTTGAGTTGAATAATAAAAATACTATAAAAAATAAGTTACATAATAAAATCATTATTGTGAATAATAACTCATTTTATATGAATAATAAAGTCGGTATCAATTATGATATCAATAACGGTATCTCCCAAGCATTTTCCAAAATTCAATTGTGCATGTTTCAGATAATATCTCAAGTCATACCGCTCCAATTTTATGGAGGGAAACCGGAGAAGAACCAGTCCAAACTTTTAGATGCCTTTTCTCTTGATCAAATTAGACGAGAAACTCATTTATTGCATCCATTTTTGTCAAGTGGAGAAGAATCTATTAGTTAGATATGTTGGGATTTTGAATTACTCTGCTGGTTTTAAATGCACTCAGATACTGAGACTTTTTGAGTGTTGAGACAGTAGACATGAGTCACTTTTTATAACTGCACTCAGATTTGAAATTCAGTCAAACTCAGACCCGACTAGAGAAATAAATAAATAAATAAAATAATTCATCATTAATTTTGAAAGAACCAAGAACTGGAACGGGAATAAACATTTGTACTGGTAGCCTGATACCTCAGTTAATAGCACAATTTTGTCATAACCTGACTATTTAGGATTTATGATATGCAAGTGCTTCATAATATAAATGTGTTGAACTTGTTAACATGTTTATACATGCACTTTTTTTGAGCCAATTTGGAAGTCTACACAAAAAGGATCATAATTCTAAAGACTCTTCAGAAAAAAAGAAAAGTACAACAAAAGTGACAAGGAAGTGTGTTGCGTCCCAAATAATAAGAAACAATCATTGCCAAAATCACCTGTGATGTAATCTATTTCTGAAGATATTGATCTAATTAAAACTAGGGATTCGAATGCTTACATGGATCTCTAACAGTGGCTCTAACGGTGTAACCAGCTTGGAGAAGTTTCATCACAAGCCATGTACCAACAAAACCAGTGGCTCCAGTTACCACCACTGGCCCCTTCATACCGCTCATTTCCTTCATCTCTCTCTCTCTCTCTCTTCCCTTTCTATATCCTTCTCTCTCTCTCTCTCTCTCTCTCTCTCTCTCTTCCCTTTCTATATCCTTCTCTCTCTCTCTCTCTCTCTCTCTCTCTCTCTCTCTCTCTCTCTCTCTCTAGCTTGGCTCACTACTATGGCATTGGGGTTTTCCCTTGAGATATATAAAGCAATGCAAAGAGGTGGTAGCTAGCTAACATTCAGCGGGGTTTGAAGCAAAGCAATTGTATATATATTAAACTACTGGAGAGGTTCAAAAGTAAATCAAGTTGCTTTTCTCTCCATTCAAGCAGTAATGGAGAAGTCCATTTCCAGAATATTACCCTCTTTATTTATTTCTACCGTTAGTCTTTTCCAATTTGTGGATCCAATATTAAAGAAATTATAAATCATCGAGCTATAAATTATGAGGAGTTTAAAATGATTAAGCTATAAGGAAGTTTGAAATAAAAAAATAGAGGAAGAGAAAAGAACAGAAGGCACAACTAATAGATGAGTGAAAATAATAACTTATCTCTTTGTCAAATAATAATGATTTAGGTACTTTAAAATATTTTAATATATAAAAAGTAAATTATTTTACTGTAGTAAGTTAAACTGAGTAAAATTATCATTTTTTTATTACTATCAAATGTCAATACTTAAAATTGATTTAATATTTATTTCACTTTAATTTACTTTACTTATGAAACAGGAGGATTGAGTTACATTTATCATGGTAATCAATGAAATTTAGGATCAAAGAAGAATCACATTCGAATACAAAAAAAAAAAATCAAATTTCTACCCTTCTTCGAAAAATTGATGAATATTAAAATTTTACAGAAATACAAAAAATTTTACGACATCACATATGGTGCTATCAATTCGGAATACATGAAATAGAAAAATGCTGATATGTATTAATTTTGTCCATCTGTATATCGAGAAAATAAAATGTATAAACCTATTACTATATTTAATCTTGAGCCTTCTGTCTTTAAAACAATTTATGATTTTTGACATCATCAATAGATATTGAACTTCTAAATTTTATCATTCAAACTTTCAATAATTCATATTCCAGTCAATTAGAACGAATCACGTGATATAATATGTATCCAACAAATAATTTTAAGAAGGTTGCACTGAGAAAAAAAAAATTGTCCACTTATGTTGTAGCTTTGTTGGGTTTTGGAAAGTTGTTTTCCGAATTCACATTAGTTGCAGTGTATGCATAGTTTTTTGAGATCTATAATATATAAAATCTATTAAAATATAAATAAAAAAATATTCTCTATAGTTAAATTTGATCTGTTTAGATTAAATCTGATTGTTTAAAATTTATAATAGCGAATACGCCATAGATTTTAATGACAGCGGATACGGACCCGTCGTTTTCTTTCTGGTTGCAATTGTCAAGACTGTTTTAAAGGCACAGATATGTCCAGTTGAGTTGTCAAGGAAGAAGCTTTGAAACAATAGAAGCAAAAATGGATTGGATAGTAGTGACCTATTATGCCTTGTGTGTGTGGTGTTGCTCTCTATGTACTTAAGTTTGTAATTGCACAATTTTATTAATACAATGGCAGCCGCTGCCAGATCTTCAAAAAGAGAGAGAGATGGATTCTGAAATTTAGGTTGAATAAAGAGTTAGGTGGGGGTGTGATACATCTGCTACGATTCCAATTGAAACGCAGGAATCTATTACTTCATGTGTTTTTTAGTTTCCTCTCTGAAATTGTTTGGTAGATATCAAAATCAATATCCTAATTGATATCAATTTTATTATTTATATTATATAAGTTATTATTTATGTTAATTATTTCATTATGTAATTTATTTTTAACAGTATTTTTATTGTGAGGAGGGTTCAAACGTCTCTTTTTTTTGTGCCTCCATCATGTTTCTATTTTTTAATTTGCTAATAATAAAAAATTTGAAATTAAAATATCAAAATAAAACCGTTAGATATGATCTATATTATATTATCTTTATGCGTATAAAAAATATCGATATTTTGACTTTCATTTTATATGAATCAATAAGTTAAAAAAAATTATTTACATTAGTGTATTTTTTGTAAGATTTTTATGTCAAATGAAATAATGTTGAAATGTCGTAATTTTTTACATATAATATCTAACGATTTTATTTTGACATTTTAGTTTTAAAATTGAAGTTATTAGAAATTAAAAAAAAATGAAAGCATGATGAAGTCACAAAAAATGGAGGTATAATAAAGTCATTAATATAAATAATAATTCATTTAATATAAATAATAAAATCATATCAATTATAATATCTATACATCAGCTCACATTCCTTAATTATTTCTCACCACTGCGCCTTCACTTGCTCATGAAATTTTATGACTGCTTCCAGGGATGGAGGGAGGAGGGTTTTGGGGGGACCATGAGCCCCCATAATTTATAGCAAATTATTTCAAGTGTAAATAGCTCAATAATTTTTCTTCTTCTTTTATTGAAATATTTGTTAATGCAATTTTTTTTCACTTTTGATAAAAATAATTTATTATTGTATAGAACTAATATTAAAAAATGGCAATCCATTATATTAAAAATATTTTAGTTAATAATTATTTGATGAGTTAATAACTATCATATGATGAAGCACCATGTACATTACATAAAAAAATAGTTTTATTTTAGTATTTCTAGAGGTTTATGAAAACAATTTTTAGCATTTATTTTTTTTTCTTTTGAGACCCATATAACAAATATTTGTTTAATTCAATTGAGTAAATATTAATATATTAAAGATTATAATTATTTTTGCTCCTCCTTTATAGGTATTCTGGCTTCATCACTGACTTCTTCAATCTGATAATCATGGAGCACTGCCATCTCCTTCATGTGTCAAAACTCCGTAGCTCTCTCAAATTTACATCCAAATAATTTCAGATAATTTCAAGTATTAACAGAAGAAATTATCTGAAATTCTTCTGTTAATTTCTAGTACAAGCATGTTATATCAAATTTTTTATCTCGTATATCACAAATTAGAGATTTGGACTAAAAGAAAATAAATGAATTATCCTAGATTTAAACGGTTTGGGACAATAATTACAAATCCTGAATCCAAGTATTATTTGAAACAGGAACTGATAAATTTTCAATCTCAGATTTTACTCAATCAGAGCTGCTTAAATTTCAGCAAGCAACGACACAATTTAATTATTCTCCAATATCACTAATTAATGATTGTCCAGAAAAATGATCATGAGCCAAGGATAATTTGCACTATTTCTCAAATAACAAAACAAAGAAATTAAACTTAATTACATGTTTGTAGTTTTTTGAAGGGAGTCCACTCCTAACTCTTTGTTTGATAAGTGAAGTAAAATTAAAACGGAATAAAAATTAAATCATTTAAGTCATTGATATTTGATAGTAATGAAGGAAGTAGATGAGTAATAAGAGTGAAATGTGTTAAAAATTATGAAATTTATTTAATAATTTAATTTTATTTCACTTTTATAAATATTTTAATTTACTTCACTTTAAATTAATACATTAAAATATCTTAAAACACTTATTTTACTCTTACTTGGCTTGTCAAACATGCCTAAATGTCTGTATCCATCTTTTCACATGGCAGAAGTGCTCAAAATGTAACACAGAAAACAAAAAGAACTGTTTCAATCTTTCAGACGATTTCTTTTTTAGATAATGGAGGCTTCCAGTATTTTAATAGCAATGGACCATGCACTTTGTTGTTATTAATTACGTGAGTAATAATGAAATTTAATTTGCACAGTTGGAGATGATCATTCTCTCTTCTGATTTATAGTACGATGATATTTCCTGACCTTTTCTCTCTCTTACAGAACGATTCAAATTCAAACAAAAAATATTAAAATATACAGATGCATGAAAAATCTCTCAAAAAAGACATCAAGTAAATGGATCCCTCCAGTGCAAACGTTATTCTCACGACTCTCTCCTAAGCGATACAATTCAATCGTATTTGATTTTTTGTTACTCTGTTCTTCTTGTATGTCCTCTATTGGTCTTGGCATTAAATCTGTTCCTTCTTTATCTAGCAATAAGAGAGCAAGCAAGGAATGAAAGACGATAATGGAAGCATCGGAGAGGAAGGAAAATTGAGATGGTAATAATGAAACACAATCATGGAAGCATCGGAGGGAGAATTGAGACGGTTTGTGGAGCAACGCCAATAAATGTAGAATAAATGTAGAATAAATGTAGGGGGTTTTATTTTTTTAATCTGAGAGAAAGTAATTGAGCTTCCGTTAAGTATGTTTTTGTTTAAAAAATTGTGTCTTTGAAAGAAAAGTCAGAGACTTCATTAATGTGTTTTGGAAAAAAAAAACATTTTAAATGTGTGTTCGGTTACATCATCTCATTTATATAAAATGAGATCATATGAATATGAAATGTCACGAGTCAATTTGTGAGAATTTATGTATGTGAGTTGATTATGAAAATATATAGAAATAAGTGTTTGGTTGTATCATAAAAGTGATTGTGAATTTTTTATATTATATTATAATAATGTGTATAAAATTGCATCAAATGTATGCTAAATCATTAAAAAAACATTATTTTAGGTTATGTTGAATGTAACAACATGAATTCACAATAAATCTTAGTAATGCTAAATATGATATAATTATAGCCACAAGTTCTTTAAATAAAAGCATGATATTATTATAACCACAATTTATTTTAATAAAAATATATTGAAAGGAAAATTTTATATCAAGTTTATACTAAATTATGGAAAATATTTTATCATGATAAAAGGAGCAAAAAGAGTCAATAATGAATGGTAGGAAAAAAATAATTAGGTTTGATCAAATTAAATTTTTCCTATAAAATTACATAGAATTGGGAAGTGATATGGAAATGAAATCCAATCCCACATTCACAAAAATAAACTGGCCTAAGTCTAATAAGATAAAGAGAAAACATCACGATTAATTTTTTATTTATTAATGAATTACTAAAGAAACACTGCTTCAGAATTAACGAGATTATGGAACAACTCGTTTAATCTCAATGAAGTAGACTAATACATGAGATTTCTCTAGCTAAGATATTATTTTGATTAACATATTTATCTGAATGAAGTATATCTAATTTTTACAGTAATATTTATGAGAAATTATTGTTCAAATTAAAAAAAAAATTAAATTGTACATGTATTTTTAATTATTTAGATAGAATATATATCAAATTTTGATCAATTTGAAAGAGTTTTTGTCTTCCACCAAATAATTTTAAAATTTTAACGGTGAGGTTTTAATGACTTTGTGATAAATGATCAATCAAATTCTAAATTGATTCAAATTGATATATGTTCCATCCAAATAATTAAGAATGTATCTACAGTTTTAATTTTTTTTAATTTTTAAAAAATATATATTATAAAAGTTAAATATATCATAAAAGTTTGACATACATTAAAATTATCCATTAGAGTAAATTCTCTTGTATATATAATTATTGACCAATGATCAATGGTGATTCTATAGAAATTTGGAATAAATGGTGGTGGATGTAAAAGTAGAAACAAAGAAATTGACTTAAAAAATTTGGGACAACAAAGCAGAACTAAATAACTTTGTTTCACTTATCAATTTCTAATTTCCATTAAATTGGGCATCATGTTCACAGGAGTCTTGAATAAGGATTTCAAAAAACAACTTTTATGACTGTAGTCAATTTTATGCGAAATTAATTTGACAACAAGAATCACAAATCTAACACAGTGCTAATAGACTTCATCTTTTTACGGAAAGATATATATTTAAATTTTGTACAAAATATTTTAAAAAATATCGAAATTAACGGTAACCCGAAAAAAAAAACAACAGATAACATCAAGACTAATCATGACGAAATCTCATTTCTTGTCATTACTAACAACAAAAAATAAATGTTTGGGCTCTACGATATCTTTCTTACCCATAAACATTTTAGACCCAAAATAGAGAAAAACATTAATTAGGGCATGTACTATTTTTTTTAAATTAAACAATATTTTTTAGAAATGAAATGAATATATTATAAAAATCAGATATATGTTAAAATTGCTAGAGAGTTATGAATTGTAAAATATATTTCGCATTAAGAAGTATAAATCATCTATTATTATATTATATTGTTATTATTCAAACAATACTTAATTCTTCATGTCTTAGAATCTTATCAGAATCCAATGAATTTGTATTTTCAAACATTAACAAATAATAGCAAAATCTTATCTATTTCTTTTTTAATTAGAATATGAATAGTCTCATATATGATATGGATATGAATCGAATATTAAATAAATAAGGATATTGATCAAATATTAAACAGATATATAGAGCTAAGAATATGAATTATATTCGGATATTAAAATAACAACATTGCATAGTTCATGATAAAATAACTATATAATATTTTCATAACAAATTTATATATTAAATTAGTAAGTAATCACTAATTAATATTACATTATTAGTTTAAAACATATCAATAAGTTGTGAATCTTAATAGAACATGAACATGAGGCAAAATTACATATAAAACTAATTGAATTTGTAACAAAATTTCATATCATAATTCAAAATCCAAATCGAAATAAAAATTACTCGTATGTACCTGCACTCGTTTTCAAATTGAAAACCATATATGTATATCTAAATCTATGAAAAGAAAATATTCGAATATGTATCCATAATCCGTCAAATATCCCAATATAAATCTAATATGAATGTATAATATCTGATTAGTTTGCACCCTCTTATCCATTTGGTCAATTGATGTTAAAGTACAACCTTTTAATTGCTTTGGAACCCAAAGCTATAACTATATATATAGGTCATGATATAAACATATGCTAATTAATACTCCCAAGGTTACATCTATTTAACTATCTCAGCTATTAAATCTGTTTACAGAATGGTTCATAACTTACATATTATTAACATTCTACAGGTCGTGCGCACAATCGCACCAAATTTACATCCACCAGCTTATTAATACTATTCTTATCACAGCACAGCATTATTAGTACCAGTATGTCTCTACCTTCATATCACTGTTCCGTCCTTTATGGTTGCATTTTTTACAACCACGGTGATACCTGACCTGATATAAAATCCGTCTTGAGGGCGATCGGCTTCTTGGACACCCTATTAGTTATCAATAATTTTTTTAGTAATGCAGAGTAATTTCAGAAAATAATAAAAAAAATTGCAAGCTGGAAAAGTTCGTTTTCAATGGCGATACCTCTTTGTTGGTTATTACGACATCCCTCCCGATCCTAGTGTTCATATCGATAATACAGTTCCTGAAGGGCAAAATAGAACAAAAATTATCATTAAGCACCCCCAAATGTATCAATGCATTAAAGGGATATCAGTTCCTTTTTGACAGGAATAAGTAACTTTTTTCTTTTTTTTCTTTTTATATCGAATCCAGCCTCTTGAGCATCTGCTGGCATTATCAGACAACATGCCGGCTGAGTGCATGTCAGATTTTAATTGAATTCAGCAAAAACACGAGAAACTGTAAAAAAAAAAAGTACATAAAAAACATTAAAAATAAAGGGGTCTTTGGACATGAATCACACCAATAGGTCAAAGGTAATAATATAACATAACAAATTGGCCAACTTTTATGTGCTCATGTTTATTTGAAAATTAAGATAAGTAAATGAGAATATATTCCTCACTTTATTTTCGTATTTCTTCCCACACCCACTGGAACCTTCCCTTCAGATAGTAAGGCTGATATTTCATCTTCAGTTTCGTAGAAGTCTGCTCCCATCATAAGAGTATCCTAATCATTAACAACACAAAAATTAAAATTTAGTGTTTACACAAAAAATCAGAGTAAGAAGAATATATATTAGGAACTTTTATAGGAGAAATGACTGTTAAATTTTGATCCAAAGGAGAAGGAAAATTTCAAATATAGTAAAATAGTTAAGATGACAGGTATAAGCTTTGTTCACATACAAGTAAATTGACCTATCAACAGAAATGAAATATAAACTATTAGAACTGTGTTTTGTTTCAGGAAACACAAAGGTAGAAATGAATGGTTTGTAACATTTCAATTCCAAAAAAAAAAGAATAGTTTTGTACCATCTGTATCTACATATATGCAAAACTGACTTAGACTACTACAAGTGCCAGAATGATAGGAAGCTTGTGACAGTAGCTCAGGTAAAATTTGGGCTTAAGCTAAGTAGATCAAAGAAAAAAAGCAAACATAGCAACAAAATGGAAAGGGAATTTAATTGGCTTTTTGATGATTGATTGTTCCCAACATTTTAAGACCAATAAAATGCTATGCTTGAATTGAGTTACTTACCTTGAGTTCACACCCAACATCAAGTCGTGACCGCACACCAATAACAGAGCGATCGACAGAGGATTCGTGCAGGAAGCAACCATGAGACAATAAAGTGTCAACGATCTGGAAATGTACAAGAATTTTAAGGTTTAAATAACTACATCAACAATAGTAACAACAAGGGAACAATTAACTTCGGTAAAGCACCGCTATCTGGGACACTAGAAAGGGAGAGAAAATAATGAAAGACATTGCTAAAACTTTAAATGATCGAGCAACAACATAGTAGATCTTGATCAAGGGAATAAGCTACAACAAACAAACAATGGATAAATCATACTGGGACTACATGTTTATGACTTTGTGACTGAAATTATTCATTGCAAATTTACGGCAGTATTATAACGGTATGAGTGACATTTGATTTTAATAGTGATAATTACATTAGTAAATAACAGTATAATAAATAAATAAAAACTAACTCTAATAATGTTAAAAAGCATACTGAAGCAATTAATCAAAAAAAGGTTAGCGGAATTTACTGCATCATAAAATGCATAGTAAATAAAAAAAGGGTATCACAGACCAAGGTACATCAGGGAAAAAAAATAATGGGAAGTGTTGACAATTTTATGGTGTTCACATGTATAGAAAATTAGTTTCTTGCAATTGAGAGTATTACTATATTATTATATTAAATTAAAACAATACTATAATAATATTTACTGGACCTACTTCAGAAAAAGAAAACCAATATTTACCTGACATGTGTTTACTGTGTAATTTTATTTTGTTTTCCTCTATCTCCATTCTAGCTCTTGTAAACTCTTTTTCTTGGTTAATGAATTCACTAATCCCATTCACCTACTTCAAGAAAACAAAATTTACCTGACAATTATCCATTTTCGTTGGAGGGAGGTACCGAGGTGATGTGAAGAAAGGATTCGTTGAGTCATGAAACTCAAACTTTGGAGACTGCTTAAAAAGGAAGGGAAACAGAAAATGCATAAATACACCTCGCTCTTGCAAAATTTAATTAATTAGCTTGCCTCTGATCGAGGTACTTTTGCAAAAGGGTCATACTATATTCCAAATGAAGAAAAGATTTTATGAAATCAATAAAAGAAATAACAAATGTGGTTTTATGTAATAAACCTCGCTGGTGAGCGCCAAATTAGCCTCGAAAAAGGATCTGATTGTCCCTATGTCTTCCCAGTAGTCATCAAAAATGTAGGACTGTCAAATCAAACCATCCATTAAGTTTCTCAAATTCATGTATGGGCATACATATATGATGTGTATAACATTATTTAATTGCCGTACCTGGACTTGGTACTCCGACACAACTGAAGGAAGGATTTCTGAACCGAAGTCATTTGATGATGCATATTTTGACCTGAAAACGATAAAATATTAAGCAAATATACAAGATGGACATTTCAGGAAAGAATGGTTATGATGTTTATAACAGCAGACTTTATTTATTTGTTTTAAAGGTGCACATTTTACATTAGAAATTTAGAATGGTACAAAACATTAAATAAATATAAACATAATGGTACATTATATTTTTTATGTTTTCAGAAGAATAATATATCATATGGCAGGCACCTTTTTTGTTATCATCAGGCTCGCTTTCCCTAAATAAATGTTAAGCAAATAATTCAATAAGCAGCAAGTGCATAGTGGTGGATATTACCTCAGAAGGTTAAATAGAACTTGTCTGTTAAAGACGTAAACTCCCATAGAGGCGATGTATGGGTCATCCGGCGTCAACCTCACTGACCCATTCACTCTCTGAAATTTAGAACAAATCAAATGAGATCATTTAATCAAAGTAAAAGAATATTTAACAAAACAGAACAATTCTAAACGGACCAGTTATGGCGAAACTAGGACCTGATTGACAGATAATGTAGAAAAGAGGAAAGAAGATTACAAACCATGTCCTCCAAATCACGGCCTCTTGGTTTTTCAGAGAACTGAGTAATGCGGCCTGACTTGCAGATCTTCACCAATCCAAAATCAGAGGCACGGCTTTTTTAAAAAAAAAAATACAAGGAATTAAAAAGAAATGTTTGTTTTGGAGTTGCTATTTAATAATAATAAGTAGCTAAGTACTAAATCGTAACATGGACTACAGTCAGAACTTGGAACTACTAACAAGCAGGGCAATAGTTAACTGTGAAAAAAAAAAAAGAATATGTACATAAAACCTCAGTTACAGATCAGGACTGGGAACAAACATAAATTGAAAAAATAAAAGAAAATGAAACACCTAGATATGGCAAGCAATGATAGTATAAGTACTGTATGATACACATGGTACAAACTCATACTGTTTTTCCTCTGGACTGAAGAAGATGCTTAATTGTTTTATAAGATTCATTCACTTCCTTACTCCATGAGTAAAAGAACATTAAAAGAAATAATAAAAATAAATTGAAGTTATCTACGGAAATTGACTTGCTAAGTAACTTCAATAATGCAAAGAAAAGAAAATTCAAATATCAAAAACATACCTCTCTCCAACGGGGGCACATGCAACAGATATATCCGCACCTGCATCTATATGGTGCTGCAAGTACAAATTCCTTTCATTAATAGACTAGAAGGAATATTCCCACACCACACATCCAGTTATCTTAGAAACACCGAGCAACATCAAGACTTGAAATTCTACAGCTAAATTTTTAAACCCTCCAAGTAATTGTTTTTCAATTGAATGAATTTTTCATAAGCTATCCAACTATAGTATTGAATAAAATTTACATAGGACAGAGCCAATACCTGGACAAATTTCATATAGTCCATTCGATACAACTGATCACCAGCCAAAATCAAAATGTTCTGCACATCCTTCATCTTCTGGTCCTGAACAAATTCCAAAAAGGATTTTAACCTTAAAAAAATAGGAACCTGCACATTCATGGTTCCGAACAATAAAAATAAAATTCACTGTTAATTATTTTGATAATTTTAAAATTACTTCAAACATCCAGATGAACTGCCTCACAGCATCAGCCGTCCCCCGAAACCAAGTCATTCCTGTTTCACCAGATGTTTGCGTGGCGGCCAGCACCTGGTTGTATTAATTAAACTATTATTTTAAAGCATACCAACATTCTCTTTTTAATGCAATAAAAAAAATACATTACCTCCACAAAACCATCAGTTAAATTCAAGCCTTTCCCGAGGTTGTAAGTTTTAGTAATGTGCCGATTGAGGGATGTAGAGTTGAACTGGGTCATGATAAATATCTTATTGACACCGCTATTGAAGCAATTACTCATAGGTATGTCAATGAGGCGGTAACATCCTCCAACTGGTACCTATATCATAAAGAAAATAAACAGAATAAGTACAGCGACCATGAACAGGAACAATATTATTAACTATACAAAAAGAAAAGAAGGTTCACAAGCATTACGAATTAGTGCTAAAGATTTATCCCTAGTTTCAGTATTGAACGGCAGAATTATCAAAATCAGAGACTATTATTGTCCTTTAGTATTGACCGGAAAAAGTATCTGAATCAGAAACAAAGATCATCCCAGCAAGATTCAATACATTAATATGTTTTTACCAGTACTCTATGCAAAAAAAAAGAACACTTTAAATCAATGTAATACTACTAGTACAAGGGTAGGGTATTAATTTGTACTTACAGCTGGTGTAGCCCTCGTGCTGGTGAGAGGGAACAGGTGAGTCCCAGTTCCACCACCTAGTATAATGGCTGCTACACCCTTGGGATCGGCCTTCGTCTCAAATTTTGGTGGCGTGAAGTACTGCATTGTTTTTCATACTATTAGTAATTCCTTGCATGAAGTAAACAAACACTAAAGGTTGGTTTTCATTCTTTTCAATTTTTTTGTTAGTTGAGTACTCAAGACTCGTGGATTCAAACATTCAAAAAGAATTGGACACGGATGAATCACAAAAAGTTAATAATGATTTTGTAATCACTTTGATTTCCTTTTACACGATAGAAATAGAGTAGTGGGTTTAAAATATAGAAAGTATGCATGGAGCCACCAAAAAGTGAAATACTATTAAACATTGAAAAGTTCAAATTTACACTAAAAGACTCAACATTGTCACATTTTATGAACATCAAATAAACAGAAGAAAACCTAAACATGACAAAGAAAAAACAGAGACGAGGAGATGGCCACACAACATATGTGTGGCCTGACAAGTATGGCCCACCAAAACTATCGTGCACACCAATCCATCCATCTATATTACGACAAAGAAGTTATAATTAAAGACGCTTAAATTCTGTAGAAACAACATAAAGCCTAGTTTGGTATGGGCATAGTTGTTATACCTTACTCCCAGAAAGACTAAAGTTATCCTCATATCAAATAAGACCAAAAGAAAAAAGAAATTCACACATTGTCACGCGGATGATCCATGTATAACCGCTTGTTAACAGGTACACAAAAGTGTTCAAACCAAAGGATGAAGACATTGCAAGTGACAGCCTGGCTTTATTATTTCTTAATAACACATTACCAATATTTACATTATTGATAGTGTGTAGTAGTTAACAATTAAAGATCGCAATTCTAGATTTTTCATACCGGTCAGATGCGAGAGGGATTGACATGGCAACCAATTTAAAAGGTAACAAATACAAATAGTTAATTATTAGGAGTAACAATTCTGATCTGGCCCCCAAGACACAACACCTGGTAGGTTTATTTAATTATACCCGACCCAACTACTGATTACTATTTTACATAATTAAATATATTTTTCGAATTGAATTACTATGAAATAGATGAAAATTTTACTTCTTAGTAAACTCTACCAGATGCACCTCCCAACAAACTTTCAGTAACTATAAAATTGAGTCTTATTTCTTATTCTGGACAAGCTAACAATAAATAGTGCCCCACAACTTTTCAAAAAAAGTAATTGAGACCCACACTGGGGTCTTTCAAAAACTTGATTAAAAACAAGCAACAAAAAAAAAACATTGAAAGGTGCATACTTATCCAGTACAATTGAATGGGTACATGGGGAAGAAACCAAAAGAAAGAAGGAAAGAAAAACCGACGAATTGTGAACAATTCCGATCCAAATCTTTCTTAAAAAAATGCAGCAAAAAACTCATCAAATTGCTCATGTACAATACACTGCTTATAACTAGGATCACAGTAACATGGTTCTCAAATAATACTGTATTATATCTAGTAATTTACGAATAATGTCCATATTATTTTCAAATTATTTCCGCATTGGCAAATTTTATAAATAATACCCAATTGTATAAAAGTAATGAAATTTTTTTTGGGTTTAAATATTTTAGTATATTATTTGCATTATAAAAAAGAACTATTGCCTAATTATGATGGTAGTATACTACGCGGATCACTAATTTGATTTTAATCCTCATTAGATTATTCCCAAACTTACAAATTTATTATGATGCCAGGGATTTAAAGCTTAAAAATTTTCTATATCATGTACCAACTTTTGCAAAGAAAGATTAGAGTCAGAGTAAGTAACCCTTTCTACTATGCCATCATAAATAATTGAATAGGAAAATGTTTGAGAGATACCCTCTACTTGTCGACTCTAAGGATCAGGAATTGGTTTTCTTCATGCCGGAATATTGATAATATAATCGGTACCGACTTTATTATTTATATATAATGAATTATTATTCATATTAAGGGCTTTATTATACAATTTATTTTTATCAGCATTATTATTATTCAACTCAAATGCCACTAATATAAATAATAATCAGCTTAAATTAAATAACATAAATACTGTATAAATAAACAAATTACATAATAAAATCATTAATATAAATAATAACTCATTTATTTAAATGAATAATAAAATGGATATTAATTATGATATTTATGTATCAGCTCCGGATTGAATAATTAATAGATTAAACTAAAGTCCACATCAAGTAAAACTGTAAAAAGTAAATTTTAAATTTACCCTTGTTTGTGTTTCTAAAGTAGAAGTGACGACAAAAGAGGCTGCTCCAGGCCTCTGTCTCCTTATTACATCCCAACTCAGACTCGTCTTCTTCTTCAAACCCATGCCCAATTTGGTAATTTCTCCACCACCACCAATTCGGGAAGAAGCTCCAACTCTTCTAGAGTTACCAACCAAAAACACACTCTGCCCCGTCGATGGTCCATTTTTGCTCGCTATGGTTGCACATGCATTGGCTCTCAGAGAAAGAACGCCATTGAATTCCATGTTGTTGGAGAAAGGGAAAAGAACCTGTTCAAACAAAAAGTAAAGGGGAGAAAACACAGAGGATTGCTAAGTTAGTTAGATATAATAAAAGCAGGATCACAAAAAAGAAAAAAAAACAGAGGATTGCTAACTTAATCTACATTGAGGATGTATATAGAAAATCTCAACTAGTGTTTTTTTTCTGAGAAATTTAGCCACGATCTTTACAAAACTATGGAAAATTTTCTTCAAATTGAGGCACAATCTCATATGATGCAGCTGAACAAAAAGAATTAATTGAAAACTTTTTATACTATTAGCACCAAAATACATGAGAGAGAGAGAGAGAGAGACAGAGAGAAGTGCACAGATCTCAGAACAATTACACGAGACGAAGTTGTGTTAAATTAAAGGAACGTTCCGAATTCCAAGCGTTAAAATAGTTAAAAAAGACATCTTTTCCTTGGAAAACCAGAGAAAAAGCTAAAAGAATCAAAGAAAACAAATGCAAGAGAAATCATACGAACAGAAACCCAACAAGAAAATTCCATGAGAATACATAAATCACAAGAGGGTACGAGGAGTGCATACTCTGCCCTGAAGGTTTGAGGTGGTGATGAGACAGAGATCCTTAAGACCCGATCGGAAGTATATGTATAAGAGAAATAGAAGAAGATCTCGAGATTGAGAGAGAGAGAGAGGAGTTGTTGTTGATAATAAGTTTGGACTTTGAAGGAAGGGTTTTGATGGGTTCTTAGAGGAGAGTTCACTTCACTTGGGAAGTTTGGAGAAGAGAGTCGAGAGAGAGAGAGAGGTAAAAAAAAAGAGTGAATGGTGATTGCTCTCTCTCTCCGCTCGCGCGGTTTATTAAAAGGGAAAAAATGATGGGGGTTGGTATTCCCTCCAGTTCTTTTGAAATGGAGATCTTCGCATCTTTATAATATTAATATAAGAGCGGATGATAACTTTAACAACTAATTTTTAAATAATTTTTAAATAATTTTTAAAAGTTCTCAAAAATAATTTTTTTATAAACATATTATTTAACTTATAGATTGATTGTATTTTAAATTTCATATAATTTAAGAATCATTTGATATTTTATTAAAGATCATTAAATATGAACCGTTGTAAATATTATGTAATTTTGATGGTCTTTAATGGAGTATCAGATAATACTTAAATTATATGAAAATTTGAAACATTATCGATCTATAAATTAAATAATATGTTTATAAATTTTTTCTATTTTTTTTAAATTATTTAAAAATTTATTATTAAGATTGTCAAAATAATAGTTACGGAGACATCCCGATCCTATTAATATACTGCCATATTTAAGTGCCTATTGTTATAGAAAACTGTATGCACTTGGATTGGATAGACGGAATATCATTAAGTGGTTAATCAGATTTTTTTTGGATATAAATATTCATCATTCAAGTAAAATTAATTATTTATATATTTGAAATTAAAAAATATATAGACTTTTTGTTTAAGCGAAATGAAAATCAAATCTAACTAAATGTATGAATTAATGATATCTACATATCTTAAAAATTGAATATGTGTAATTTTTTCTTTTGTTCTTTTTAACAAGAATATGGATTTAGAAATGTACCACACTCGATTATTTGAAAACAAAAATAATTATTCTTCACAATCTACTTTTGTGAAGCAATTAGGTTATAAAATATTTTAATTTGTGATTTAGAAAGATTTAGTTGCCAATTATTATTATGTTTCATGTTTCCAAAAAAGATTTTAACCTAACTCTCACAGAATTCATACACTTTTGTATCAACAGAACGATATGTAATATATAGTAACGATAAGGATTATCTCATTATCTTTTCGCTTTATCTCTCTACCAAACATAATCAAAATAAATAAACTTTATTGTTGTTAATTCTTTTACGATTTGAATTTCATGTTAGTGTATCGCGTGGAAAGAAAATTTGTCGTATTTTATTATTACAAATGGGTTATGCGTGTTTTATGGAAGGTACCTTGTGGGAAAGGAGAATTCTTTAAAACTAATTCTCACTAATATCGTTTATTTTTTTTGTCTTTATATTGACAAAAACTTGTCGAAAAATTAAGTTTTTGTCAATTATTAATTTGTTTCACGATTATAGGAATTTTTTTGAAATTTAATTAACACTTATGAAATATGCATTTCACTTTTATTTTAACATTTTATTTTAATTGTTTTACTTCATCGTTATGGAAAAATTCTTTAACCTAAATTTTATCAAAATTTTGAATCTAACTAATACATGTTTTTCTTCATTTTGACAGAGAAATTATTAATATTGATGGATAGCAATAAGTTGCTGTCAGTTTTTTTTTTATTTGCTTTTATGTTTACAGTAATTTTTTTTAAATTTACTCTATTTTTCTTCATGATTACATAAATGTTCTTTAATACATCTCAAAATTGGTTTTTGAATATAAAGTCTTATGTTATCTTACACATGTTTAATTGTACTGACAAAGATACTATCGTTAAGTAGCTCTCATTTTATTAATTATTTTAACATAATCATTGCATAAGACATGATCACTTGATGAAAATGTGAAATCTTTGTACTTCAATTAAAAGAAAAATTGCATTAGAATGTTTATGTGCAATTAAATTAGTTCTATCGTTGCGGTATCTCCAATTCTATGTGCAAGATTTGGGACGCTATTAGAAGAGAATAATTGAATTTCGTACGGTGTAAATCGATCGGGTTTCATTGAGGTTGTCAATTTGATTTATTATATATGAATTATAAAATTTTTAATCTCTGACTAATCAATTAACATAAAAATCATTCAATCTGAACTTTATGTTAAGTGTTCGAGTTTTGTAGTTTGACAAGTTTCATTTAAAAAAATTGTTTCAAAGAAATCACAAATAACAATAAGTTATAATTGAAAAAAAAATACAAATTAAACTATAGCATACTCTAACTAACAATAATAGAGAATTTTAATTAAAAAATTTTAAATTTAAAAATACAATTTTTTTTCTGTAATAACATTACTATTATAGTTATATACAAATATTTTTTTCTTAGGAAACTTAACTTACAACAATTATATCTGATTTTATTCATTCTCGTTTACAAAATTTGTATTCAAAATTTATTCATCGAATTAATCAAAGTCCAATTCATACCTAATTACCATTCAAACTATAAATTCATAATCAAAAGCACAAATCATGCATAGTCACACACATGTAGAAGTTGGTATTGTCTAATTGGAAAAAAAAAAAATCGAACACCAACAATTAACCAGCCACGAAAGCAAACAATAAGTCAATAACTCAATAATAGAAAAAAAAGGATGTAGACACCAATTTGTATTAAAAATTAATTAGCCTTATAATTAACCATGTCGTCTGTTCGACATGGTTAATTAAATATTGTAAAATTGTAAAATTACAATATTGTAAAATTATTAAATATCTCATTTCCGTGTACATTAATCAGTTTGTTAGTCTTCTTGTAATTGAGGCACATCAACAATGTTTAATTAAATTTGCACTTACAATTTATGCAGGTGTCCATTCAGTGTTTTCAGAAAAATTATACAAATGTTGATTCAATATTTGAAATTTAAATAGATAATTTTGTATGAATATTTAAAATTACATAACTTGACTATATTTTTAATTTAAAAAAAATAGGATCCAACAGAAAATTACTTGAGCTTTATATATAATTTGAATGGTGTGAGGATAATTAAAAAAATTATCACCGCCTCACAAGAAATTAAAACAAAAAAACCAAAAAAAAAAATAATAATAAGAGATCACAAGTTGTGCCACCTCTCATTGATTAGTTTGTAGCATTTGGCATCTATCGGTTGGACTAGATCTTGCTCAAGTGTGATTAGTTAATTACATTCATGATATTCAATAAAAACAGTACATGCATGACTTGAAAATTACAAAATTAATTCACATTTAGTAGTCAGGAAATAGTTTGACATGGCTCTTTTTTTTTTTTTTTAATTTTCACTCAGATGCGTTTTGCTGTTCATATAACAAACTTTCCTCTTTCTCTTGCTTTCTTATATTTTTCGAAATTATTTCCAAAGTATTATTTCTTATAGTTTCGAAGATATTTTCAAAGTATTATCTATACCAGCAGCTATCAGTTATTAATTAATTATTTATTTATATTTAATAGGAACATGATAATCGTCTCTCAAGTAAAATCTCCTAATCAAATCTTTCAGTTTGACTGTAAGTATTAAAACTTTTATATTATTAAAAATCTTGGAGTCTTAATAGTTGGTCAGTGTTCTGCTGCTTTCACCATCACAAAATATTAATGCATCCTTAGATAAATTTATATACTAAATATTCAAAGTCTTAGTACTTGATGTACTAGATCGTCAATTAGTATAATAAATAGAAAATTTTAAATATTTACTTCATCATATGTTTTTAAACAGTGCAAACTTCACATTTTCAACTTTTCAAATTAATATAATGTTCCTAAATAAAAAGTCTTATTACTTAATTAACAAAATATAAATACATTAAATATAAAATCGTAATACAAAACTAAAAAACTCTTGTCAGTTTTCATACCTTATATAAGCAAATATATATCACATATTCAAAGACTTAATACTTAGTTATAAATATCACTATATGAAGCAGTGAATTAATTAATACTATAAAATCATAAATAATAGAAAATATTAATGTTTTAACTATCGAAATCATTATCGTGTAAGTACAAAGTATTAATACCAATGAACAAATGATATTTCATATAGACAAGTCACTATACTATATATTCAAAATAACTATAATAAATACTAAATTCTTTGATCACTAGACATTAATAATATTCTAAATTCCTCAATCACTAGATATTAGCAATCTTCTAAATCGAAGAACATAAAAGTCATTATAATTTATATAAGCAAGTCATTATATTAGCTATTCAAAGTAATTATAGAAAGTATTAAACTCTTTAATTAATATCGGAGTATTAATACTTTTATATCAGAGTATTAATATTTTCATATTGACTGGGTTGAACTTAAGGAAATTAAAAAAAATAAGAAAATTAGTTATAACAGTTCAGTATTAATATTTTTTACATGCTAGTACTAATAATTATCAACAATTATATTTATAAGTATTAATACTGTATATTAAAGTAGTAATAGTTTAAAATTAAATTATTAATAGTTATATATTGAAGTATTAATAGTACGAATGCGAAGAAAAAATTGAAAATTTTGGAAAAAAAATGAAAGTTGAATGAGTTAATTATGGACAAATAGACTTTAACTACATTGAGGGACAAAAATGGAAGATATTAGATTTAGAGATTATATTTTTTTTTCTAATGATTTCATACTAAAATATTAATATTTCTGTATTAAAATATTAATACTTTGATATCAGAATATTAACACTTTCATATTGACCGGATTGAATTTAAAAAAAAGTTAAAAAAATAAAAAAGTTAAAAAATTAATTATAATAAATAAAAAAATTTGAACTAGATGACAATATTATAGGATTTGATTGCGGGGAATATATCTTTTCACTATTTAATAATAATTAATTAGTTCAATCATACATTTCCCTTGATATTAAATTAACCGATCAGGCGGAAGCAATCACGAGACTAAACGAAAAAAATTAAATGAGTTGACCGTTGCGAACGAGTGCGATAAAGCCAGATGGCGGCGTTTCATTGGATCTCAGCACCGCGCAATATTTCACAGCTTTGTAGTTTGATCGTCACTGTGTTTTGGATCGTCTCCAGTCCGGAAGTACTGGTCCGGTGCTCCGTATCATTTTTTTTTTCTTACCTTTGTTGTTGTTCTTCCGGAGGATCGGACAAGAAGAAAACAGGAAAAGGGATAAAAAATAGAGTGTAAATATATCACTAACATATTTGAGATTTATTTTGTTATGAATTAAATTTTATATTATAGATAAAAAAATTGGATTAAAATTAACGGTTATAATTTATATTAATTATTAAAAAATTTGATTGATAGTAGAATTGTTTTTTTTATTTAAATCTTTCTTTTTAGTTATCTAATCTGTATTATATATGATAAAATAGATATTGATGAAGAATTAACCTTTTAAGTAAAAATATTAATAGAAATTAATTTTTACTTTTGCTTGTTAAAAAAGGACGGTAAAAACTATTTCATTATGTTGAACTTATGGGACAATTCATAAGTACAAAAAAAAAACATGTATCTAATATTTTAGTTATTCATTTAATTGCATAATAAATATAATTATGATAAGATTTATTAATTTATTGTGACATTTTGATATGATTTTATTTAATTGGTGATTTATATGCATTTAAGTAATAAGAACAATAATATATATTTTTTTGTTATATGTTATGATATTGTCTTCATGTTTTCCTTTAAACGGTATATTCATATGTTTGATATTTATTTACGCTAGAACATATAAATTATCATTTTGCTTGATAATTATCTATTGTATGTTTGCTCAGTATCCATTAACCTTAATAAAATGAGAAAGTGTATGATGTGGATAGAATTAGTGGCACAGGTAGGTTAGACTATGAAAAAATATTTTATATGACCATGTAAAATAAATAAATAAATAATAATAATAATAATAATAATAATAATGATGATAATAATGATGATGACGACTATTTTATTACTATTTTGATTACGGTGATGATGATGATCATGAAATCATCAAGATCATTATGCACCTCTTTCTCTTTTGACAATGTAATTAGATTTTTTTCAGGCTTCACTTTTCTCTGACAAGAGAGGTTGTCAGTTGTGAGCAATGTCTCGTCATCAACTCTCGACCTGTGGTTTTATATGTGTTTGTTCACATTACATATGTCTCTAATTTAGCCATTTTGTCTTTCATTTCATGCTTTGTCATTGGTTCGGTTCTCTGCTTCTCTTTTTTCTCTCCTCCTTTCTCAACCGTCCGTTTCCACAATCTCCATTGATAATTCTTTTGTTGTTCATTTCACATAATTCATTTGCTACGAAGGAAGGATGTGATTGAACACATTTCTTTCTCTATTAAAGATCACAAAATCATCAATTAGGCCATGTTCGGATGGAAATTTTGGGATTTTTCATTTGATGGAGAAAATTTTCTATGAGTGTTCGGTAGTATTTTGTAGGATTCGTGGGATGAGTTCTGGATTCTATTAATTTTCTTATTTCTTCATAAAATTGTGGAAAAAAAATTCAATTAGACTCGAATTTCTTTTTTCTCACAAAACTACCTCTAAGATGAAAACTCATAAAATGATATTATCAAACTCACATTATTGACGTTAATTTTCAGTGAGAAAGATATCGCTGAAAAGCCTTAAGGTGAGGTAGAAAAATTGCTCATGAATACAAGAGAGATATATAACAGTCACATCATAGTCAAATTTTAATATCCCGATTTATTTTAAATTTTAGTTATATGATATATCTGATATTATTTAATGATTAAATAGGAAAAAAAATATGTATAGACAAGGTTTTCTATTTTCAAACATGTAATTGTATGATATTTGGCAAACAACCGAATGTACGGCTCTAATTTGAACCTCAAGTCTCCGTATTTCCTTGATGGGGCCCACCCACGTGGCAGCAGATCCGAGGCACCATTGTCGTTCGAGCCCGTGGCACATTTTTATCATGAACAGCAAATGCCTGCCTGACTCGTGGGCCCCACGATTCAGAAAATTCAAGTTTGCTCTTTTGTGTTGAGCAAGCGGGAGTACATTTGTATATGACCCTTTACACGAACTAACACACGGTTGCAGACGCAGAAGAACTGAAATTGTCATGCTGACGTGGCTCAATACAAACGGTCGATCGGACGGGACTACGGGAGCAGAGTATTTATCTGATTTGTGGGACCATGGCAGGATCCGACTGTGACAATTATGACAGATGCATCCGTTCTCTCATCTAATCATTGTATTGGTGATTTGGAACTATTTTACATAAGCTTCGCCATTAGCATATTAAGATGTCATAATAAATTTGATGTTATTACTCAACTAATCATTGTATTGGTTGTTAACATATTTTGGTAATTATTGGCTGTTTTGTGCTTTTATACGACGACCATTTATAGTAAAATGGCGGAGTCACATGGGTTAGGAGTGGCATTGATTTGCCACCCATGATTTAATGAAAAATAAAAAAAAATAAAGTTACGTCATTATGGTCTTTTTTTTTAAACATTGTAAAAAAATATGTTTATTATTGAAAATAATTATAAAATTATATATTCATTTGACGTTTTGTCGCATCCTTTCATAATTCATGTTTCCATTTCTGTTCTTGTTGATTTCTTGATAGCAACAAAAGAGATCCATAACAACAAAAACCACACAAATTGTGTGTGTTTCTTCTCTTCGAAATACAACCAGTTTTTGACCAGGGAGATCGAAGACGAGCGTCCGTCAATCAATTTACAAAATTTCTTCGATCAAAAAATCAATGATGTCCCCATCATCATAGCTAGGTAGCTGGGTCCAGCACACAGTCGGATAAAAACAAAGAGAAGGAGAAAAAGGATCTCAAATGGGGGACTATGGTGAAGTAAAAGTGGCACGTGGGGTGCTAGCTGCTAGAGAGAAAGAGAAAGAGGAAGAGAAAGAGAAAGAGAAAGAGGAAGAGAAAGAGAGAGAGAGGAGAGGTATGCCATTGCCGCCACCATGCATGCATCATCTACTTACTGGTCTCATCATATGTTTTGTCCGTTTTGTATCAATTATATTTCTCTTTTGGGGAGGAGGAGCTCACACGGTGTGACGCCATGATAATGCTCTCTAGACCTCTACCTACTATAATCATATATAATCATATATGTAATCATCAAGTCAATAACCATTAACCATGAGACAGCATGGAGCATCCCAGCCAGCGGCGGATTCACGTTTTCAATGAATATAGACATGGTGATTTCATCATTTATATATAAAATGAAATTAGCTCTCAATGTTTTCAAATAAAGTTCAGGCACTTTACATTAAAACTTTTCACTTATTTAGATTCTATGAAAAAAAATTAGAAGTGTATAGTTAATTTTGGAAATTAAACTTAGACGTGACCTAAGTTTGTTCATGTCTAGATTCGTCACTGGAGCATCCTCTATAATATTTTTTGTTGGTATTTAACTTAAGTATGTTTTAAAAAAAGAGTAATTTGAATATAAATTATTCTTGAAGTATCACTAGTTTATTGTTATAGTTTTTAAAGTTTCAAAATATAAACTTGATTAAAATATCATCCTCTACGATTTGTTTATTATTATTGTCTATTACATTTAAAAATATATAAGATAGTTAAGTACCTATATTATTTGAATGAGATATTTGAAAGGATTCAAAACTCAACAATTTTGGGTCCATTGTGTTGCTCAATTTGAGTTTGAAGTTAATTGTTTTTTTTTCTCCTCAAGTACGTGTTCCAATAAAAAGTTTTGAATTTATTTTTCATAAGATGAAGATTGAAAGAATCAGATTTTTTTTATTACAAATAATTTAGTGTATTGATTCATTTCGCCTTTTGATCTCATCAAAGTTTCACAACTACAAAAAACCAATGATTGCTCTTGACATAGAGAAGTAATTATAGGATGGTTCTGATTTTATAGTTTCAAAATTGAAGTTCAAATTATTTTTTTGAAGAAAATGGGTGACTACAAAAGATATCAAAGACTGATACCAATGCCGCTTGTTCAATTATTTACCTAAGTAACTACTTTGGCTAAAAATTACAAACTAAACTCCTAAATTAGTAACAATCTTATAATATTCAACAAAATAGACGTGAACTTCAAATTATCAATAAAATTAAAATTGGTTATGTGATGGAACACTGATATACTGAGCATTTAAATGCATCCTCCTTTTTAACTAGGATGACTTGACGATGAAATACATAGATAATCTTATATAGAAATTTCAAACAAATTAAAAAAATTAAACTTGAAAATTAATTAAGTTCATTGCTATATTGTTTGAACTTACAAATTCTTGCTTTTGAAGAAATTCAAGTATATATATTTATTCCATATTTTTTTCAAAGATCATAAACACAGCCAAATCTGATAAAAAAAATCTCAAACTTTTATAATATATTCTTTCTTCCGATACATACATAGGTGCTTTCCAACGAAATATGTATTAATTTCAACCCCATAAACCACAGTAACTTACGCTTATTTTAAGAGCCATGTCGGCCTCTTGCTTGAAAGAAAAATAATAATACAGAGCAGACAGGTGCTAATTTTTTATATCAGAATTTTATTCACTGTACCAGTGTTTGTTTCTCTTCCTTCCGATGCTATTGCAACGCATGTCTTTTTGTTGAAGAATTTGGATGGATGGAAGTAGACAAACGATAAGAGATGATGAAATTAAATAATAAACAAAACCTAGTTGAATGAATGAATGAACTACTCGTTCGCTGATTTTGAGACACGTCCTTTGTGTGTGTGGAGCTTTCCTTTTCTTTTCTTAGTTTATTATTATATTATTATTAGTCTCTTTCTTTCTTTTTTTTAATAATGCTGTGTATTTTTACCCCTCTTTCACAACTTGTACAATTCGGCGAGATTTTTATTTTTATTTTTTATTTTTTGTAAATGATCATGACTCGTTAAAATTTTACTCACGTGATTAAAGAAAAAAATATATAAAATTTATATTTTTGTTAGACTATTAATAAAAATAATTGACTTTTTAATTATAAGTATAATTTTTTGGGAATCATGGTATGTAATTTATTAAGTTACAACAGCAAAATGTAGCTTCAATAATCATCAATAAAAATGCAATCAATCAACAATCAACAATCAACAATCAACAATCATCATTGTTTATGTCCAAAGGGAGCAACAAAACTACTGGAGCCCTCCAGTTGGTTACAAACGGACAGGATTCAAACATTCATTTAATCTCGGACACTTTTATTCTTGTGAGTATCTCGGAAGAGAGCGAAAGTTTTATTTGTCTATTTGAATAAAAAAAATTAAACTTTATTTTTTATGATAATTATTTATTGTGGGAATTGCACAGTTGGTGATTAAATCAAAGACACAATTCTTCACATATTTTGAGGGTCAAACTTGTGCTGATTTGTCACTAAGAGGATATTACTAGCATTTTTGACTATTTGTCATATGAGCAAAAAAAGAAAAAGAAAAAAAAATATGGGTTCCTTTTTATGTAGTGTCATGGTGTGTGCTACAATTTTTTCTAAGAAAGAAAAATAATAATAAAAAATGCTAGCTTCCATTCTCTTTTTGATGAAATCAGAAGGAATTAGAAGTGATATTTTATGGGTCCCATATCAGGAGGAATTAGAAACAGTCCAATTTTTTAGATTTTTAGAAACTTTACGGACTTCACAATGACAAATAATTGATGTACTATTTTTCTTATAAACTAATTAAAGCACATTTTTTTTCAAATAAATATCTATAAATAATCTCCATCTAAATTTCATATCAGATCAACAACTGACCTCTTGTAAAAATAATATTATTTTTATTACTAGATCAAAGAACAGTACGTAGATATTTAATTCATCATGATAAGTTTCTATTCTAATTTGTCAAAAAGTATGATGAAGATAAATAGAATGAAACTTTCAAACAATAAATATACACGATTGATCGTTTCTTACAGGAGCGGATTGGGTGCCCATTGATGTGCACAATTTGTCTGTACTCATTAAATCTTGACCGTTGAGTTAGAACTTCTTTTTAAGATTCGTGCATCAACTAATAATTAATAAGACCAACTGTTGAAATTCCAAATGAGACAATAAAGGAATGCATTTATTGCAATGCAACTTATATGACAACTATTAAAAATATTATCAACTTATTTTGACAAACTAGGTATCTGACATACAAGAATCACCAAAACTGAAAATTGAACTTTAAATTTAGTATGTATTTTCTTTATTCTAAAATAATCAACTTTACCTATCTAAGCTATGGAAATGATTTTTAATAAATATAAATTTTATTTTTTGTTTCCATAAATTTAGATATTATTTGTCAAATTTGTCAGAATAAATTAGTCGTCAAATATATTTTCCCATTTATTTATCTGTCATATATTTACTTTATTAGTGATAAATAAACAGATCGATGCATTTATAAATTGTACACAATGGAACTCAATTATATTATAAAAACATATGCTTATTTAACTATGCATGCAATTATGTAAAAGAATGAAATTATAAAGAATAAAATATATAGTCATGAAAAGAACTATAATAACTTAGCTACATCAAAAGAAAAAAAAAAAGAAGTATAATAGCTAGATCATCTGGTTTTTTTTCTTTTTGGATTTTGGTTGCATTTTTTGATCTCGTGGCAGTTTGATTCCAAAAGAGGCCGATATCAGAATGAATATTACACTGTAGGTGAAGCGTGTAGTGGATCATTTTATTGAATTATTGTGGCAACAATGTGCTCTCACAGATTTGTGTCAGAGGGTTTAAAGAGACTTTTTTTTTGTCTTTATTTAGTCTTCTTTATAAAATTTAAATAATTCAAAAAATTAAATGAAAAATACTAAAATAAAAGTGTTTGCACATAATGTATGATTGTCATGTTGCATTCAAAATGAATAATAAATTATGATATTCAAAATAGTAAAATAACATGTAATGCTTTATATTATGTTGCTTGATTTTTAATTTTCTTTTTCCTTACCGAACATTCAAAATAATAAGATGATCCTTTCATTTTTTTTTATATTATGTTTTATATGATCCTTTCCCTTTTAGCTGTGAATCACAGGAAACTACATTCAAATTCTTTTTTATATACTTGTGGAAGAGTTGAGCCTAGTGAAACACAAATAAACTGTAGTGAAAATATTTTTTAGTTGAAAATAAGATGCATGAGAGTGTATTTTAGTTATATCATTCATTCATTCATTTTTTGTTATTGTTTTTGTTACATAAAGGCTTTCCAATTAATGGCTTTTACCATATATATGATCAGCACCACAACATGAATGAATTTTTATTTTATGATAATTTTTTAAAATTTGACCTATCTAGATAATTACAAGGCACCATTAAAATTCTCATCTTCTAGTTAAGCATATACAAGTTCTTTTCAAAAAAAAAAATTTACCATAGGAAGATACTATGATGATCTAATAGTAAGGGGATAAATCAAGTTGCATGTAATATTTACCTTTTTTACCTTTCTTTTTTAAATATGTAGTTGCAATGGTGGAGTTTATATGGTCATGTGGGGGTCACTTTGGTTGTACTATTTTGCACATATGTGGTCATATGAAGCCATAGTTATATCTAAACTATTACAGTTTGCACAGAGCCACAGAGACACTGTGAAGGTAACAGGTGTGCATGACAAATGGTACTTGAGACTTTTAAAAGTTAATAAACATGCAATTATCAATCAATGTTACCTCTCCTCTCTTATCTTAACAGCTTGTAGAGGTGAAAAATTTATGATCTAAATTAATCATAATTTATGGCGTTGTTAAAATTTTTCTCTTAATAAAATATAATAAAATTAAAACAACAAAGTCGTTGTAGTATAGTGGTGAGTATCCCCGCCTGTCACGCGGGAGACCCGGGTTCGATCCCCGGCAACGGCGTTTAAAATCTTTTTTTTTTTTTTAACTCTGTCGTCGTCGTCTTCGAAACAAGAAAAAGGGCCTTTTAGTTTTGCTCGTAAAGAAACAAAAAGGACACACACATTGATGTGTCCGGAAAAGAAACAAAGCAATGTCCAGCTCCCATCAGCCTACGGTACTACTAAAAAGGACATTTTAACGTGTGTTCTATAAAAAGGACCTTCTGAGTTCCTGATCACGCAGCCTACGGCCTAGCTCTCCCATCACAGTCCAAAGTGTTTCAGCCTAATGTAATGTCTGTTACTGTTAGATTCCTTTTCTCGTCTGTTATGGACTTAGTCCCTTGCCGGATAACTCGCCATCTCATCAAACCATCACGGGAATTGATTTCAATACACTATGTTGGATAGGGATTATTTAAAAGTTAAGACAAATAAATAAATATCATTATGACTGGCTTTTGCTATTTTATATATGAAATCTTAAAGCAAATTATGTCATATCCATCATTTGGTCCGATAGTAATAACGTTGGTAATTAGAGCTTGTTCTCACGTTCGAAACCCATCAAAAATTCTTCTCTGTGGCCGACTTTTGGGGGGTTCTATGTGCAGATCAGATAATCTTTGACATATGTTATGTGCGATGTGTCCTGCGCGTGTCAGCAGAGTGTCAAGGATGTGTCTGAGCTACGACCGTGTGTGCATATGTGTTGCACGCATATCCGTGTCCAACACATGTCCGACACGAGTGCGGCATGATCTGATGTGTGTCCTTGCTACATAGTTATACAGTAATAACACATGCCTCGGATCAGTTCTCTGCTTTCCGGCCCTCGCATGTTTTCAGGCTGCATGAATAATTTAAAACTCTTCCTTTTGTGCAACTGTTCCTTTGGAGTGTCACCTGCATATAAAGAAGTTAATGCAAGTGATATGCCATCTTGCTAAGTTTTCTGCTAATGCAGTTTTCATTTGGTCTGACCATGCTGGTCTTATTTCAGATTGACATCGCATATCATGATACGAGCAGAAAGGACATCATTTCATGGTGTATTATATTACTTTAAGAATGTAGAAGAGTGGATTTGACACTTTGCCCCAAGGAGTTTAAGCATCTTAAGACTTGTAATCAGAGCTTAAGTGCAATAAAAAGAACTACAATGTTCTATTCTCTGCAATCTTTCTTTCGGAGTTCATCGCCTAAGCTAGCTTCTCTTACTCACTGGGGCAGAAAGATTGTACATGATGCAGAGATTCTGATGCATTAATTGATGGACTTGTAAAGTAAGAGCAAGTTCAACGAGAAAGATGAGACAGTGTTTTATAGATGCAGTTCCGACAACATGACTTCTTTTATGGCTATGATTTGCACACATGTTTAGAGATGCACTGATCGTGGATCACGATCACGCTGATGGTGTCAATTGGCTACTCAATTAAAAGAAAAAAAGAGTTCATTTTGTCAGCTTAAATCCTAATCAAGTTTGCTTTAATACATGGGGACAAATTAGAGTTCGGGTCAGTAAAGAAGTCTGGGGTCAATGCAAAATGCATCCTGGCTGACAATAACATAGGTAGAAATAACATTTTTTCACAAGTTCTCCTAAAACAAGCATATAACAGAGAAATTTGTTCTAGTAAAAATCAGCAACCCGGCCCGGTTCAGCCCATAGTAGCCCGAAATTTGTTCTAGTAAAACAAGCATATAACTGAAATGAACTTCTCTTTTCAAAAGCACACCTTATCCCAAAACTAAACCAGATAACGCCTCTCTCTCGCGTACTAACAGCAATGGCTCTCTCACTGAGAATTCCTTTTCTTAGCACCGCCATTGTCGCTCCTTCCAGGACGACCTCGAGACGCGCCTCACGTCCCATCAGAGTAGGAAACACTAATCACAACCCCGTCTTTCCCTTTCCTATTGTGTAATCTTTTTCTATTTCAATTTAATTAAAGCTTCTTGAGTTTTGCCTTTTGCAGATGAAGGTGGAGTGCAGGAAGAAGGGGTTGCACCCGCCTTTCTACGAGGATACCAAAGTGTACTGTGATGGTGAATTGGTGATGGTCACAAGTGGGACCCAAAAGGAGCTGAATGTCGATACCTGGTCGGGTAACCACCCCTTTTACCTTGGCCAATCTTTGGGCTATGACGATAGCTCCTTCTTCTACTATGATATGGATGAAGAGGAAGAAGAAGAGGGTAAGCAGTTCATCCATCATCTTTTCTGTAGATTTCATTTGCTATATGTTTATTGGTCACAAGTTGTTTGATGAAATGCCTTTGAAAGGATCTGATTGTTTGTCTTGTGGTCTTGGGTGCACTCAGTAGCGGAGCTTGAGCCCAAAATAAAAAGGGACTAACTTAACCAAGAAAGAAAAATTATGATGCAAAATTGATTAAGGGGAGGACATTTCGTGGCCCAAATAGTAATTGGATTAGAAAATATATAGTCTCTGTATAAAATTTTGGATGGGAAGGAGAGGTCACAGCTCACTTTGGCCAATAGTAACCTCTGCCTCTGGATGCACTCTACCTATGCTTGTCATATATGTAGTTTTTCATGTCACCTATAGATAAGAGCATAATTTTTCTTTGATATTAGACTGATGAGGGTAAAAAATAAAACAAAAAAGATAACTCTTGCAAGATGTATGAAAGAGATGATCATGGTGGTATTTTGTATGGTTAAAAAGCAGCAGTCTACTGGACTACTATTACTCTCTCAGTTTTACATTTAAACCTCAGATTACCTCACTCTGGCTTTAGTTGACCCTGAATTATCGTCAGCAGACCCTGATCTAACCAATTTATTCTTAGTTTGCCCTTGGTTCTTTATTTACTTTGAAAACTGGGGAGCAAAATATAAGCTTAACTAAAATGGGTTTATACTGGTATGTGTTCTGTATCAGTCTTGGATCCCATCTAAATGATACTGAAATCCTGCTATCCTAATTTTTTTCATGAGATGTGGATATATATCTAACTTCAGAGTTGAATATTTTGCTGTTATTTACTTATTAAAATGGTTTTGTTTGTGGGGATAAACAATATGATACTGTAATTGTAGTAAGAATGGGAGATTTGTGACTTGCAATTGTCCCTTAAATGCTAGTCCAAAGCAAAAGATTTGTTCTTTCCAGTTGCAATACTCTTTCTGGTATGAACATAAGGTATCGATATGATTATTTCTGTCATCCAAATTGTTCTAGATTTAATTGTTATCCACTTTTTGTTCTTTTGTTTGTCCTTTTTGTAGAGGAAGGTGTTGAAGAGGTTAAAGTTGTCGTGGAGGAGAAGAAATGATACTGTGCTTGAGGCTTTGGTTTTGTGTTTTTTGAATTGGAAGCTTTTTGTATAATTACAATGCTGAGAAAATGTATGGATTTGATTTGGCTTATGTTTATCTTTAAATGTGCTTAAAGAAATTGTTTTCTTAATTCATATGGTTCACTCTTTCATCTGGATTCAGTCATAATTGAGAGCAAAACAAACCCATAAAGTGGAAAAGAGAAAACACTCAGAAATGAAAACTCAATTTAGAGCAAAGACAAATAAATAAAACAAGAGAAAGTGGCAACATGCCAATATTGCTGGGATGAAACAATCCAATATAATGGTTTTCATCTCTTTCAAAAGAAAAACTTTTATCAACTGTAGCCTGTAGGGTTTGATTGAATTTTCAACTTTATTTGAACATTTTCCTGTTGACTCTGATCAAACACCCAAAAAGGACAAAAAATGAAGGATACAGTGTAGCAGTAAGATAAATTTTTCTCAGTTTTCTTTTCATTTTCCATATAACCAGGTGATATTTTGTTGAGACAATGAAATCTCCAGAGAAGAATGTCGTAGATAAAATAATGTTATTATAAATATGTATATGTACAATTCATACTGAATTTTCGAGAATCCTAAAAGAACTTAACATTTTGCTACAATTGCTGCCAAAATGATTGTGCTAAAATCAACTAAAACAAAAAAAAAAAAACGATTTTCCTGTAGAGCTTGTCAAAGATTGTGTTTTTGTCTCTTAATTCGAACACAGTCGCATACTAAGATGAAGAAAGCAGAATAGACTATGCTTGAGAGTTCAATTACAAAAAGAGCACAATATAGCGGAGAGCTGTTGAAAGTTAAAACTAAGATTTAGAAGTTACAGCAGACAGTTATGTAACTACAGCACAAGAAGTGTGCCTTCTCTAACCTTTTATTACTCCATACTTTTGGGCTTGAACTTCACCCAGTTATAATTTTATCAAATAATTTCTATAAAATAGGAAGATTAATACACAAGATAGTCGTTGTAGTATAGTGGTGAGTATCCCCGCCTGTCACGCGGGAGACCCGGGTTCGATCCCCGGCAACGGCGAATTCTTGTTTTTGTTTCATTGCTTTCTTAGAAACGTTCCACACTTTCAGAGGACCTGTTCGTTTTGCTCGTAAAAGGCCGCGCTACATGAACGGAAGAAAACCAAACAAAAGTGTTATGAGGCGTAAAAGTACCACAAGTTTTGGCAATTTATCTCCCAATTTACAAATCTTCTAAGAGCAACACGTTTCTATCTGACAAAGGCTTTCGAAAGTACAAATCATCACGAGGCTATATTTTGTTCAGTTGGAAATTCTCTCTGTTTTTTTTTAAACGGGTTATATTCTTGTTTAATAGAAAGGCCCATAACCAATGAAAGGTCTACATTTGCCATCTTTTATTGGAAACGCAGACCATATAATTCTGTAAAAATCGGTTTATTACCAACTTTGCCAATTTTAAACAAAGAAAGAATCAGAACCTTGATTACGATTAATGAAGTTCATAAATAGTCATAACTCATAAATAAAAAATTAAAGATGAAAGAAGATCTAACTAACAAACGTACAGGTTAGACTCCATATATTAGAACACCCCCCCCCCCCCCCCCAACCACACATTGCAATACCGTTTCTGATCCTGGTTTTGCTTGTGTCACAACCCGGTCTGATTCAGCCTAGCTTGTGTTGTCATTGACTTGTCAAACAGACTGGCAAGTTACGGACAAGGCATTAAATGCCAGAGTAATTGACAAGTTGCCGAGCTTGACATTAGTAAGAGTACAAGGTTTGTGTATTAAGAAGGGTTTGAAGCAGGTACCAGAATACCAGATTGAGACAGGATTGCTCGGCGCAGGTGTGGTCAAATTAGCAAACTCTTTGTTTTTTTATTGCAAGTTATCGCTACATAGAACAGTCAAGTGTTGTCTCCTCCATTTGGAATTAAAGTTTGCTCAATGCATTATGAGACATGCATGATCAGGCGAAAAGGGTACTAAAAAAGGCTGCAAGGGATGTCAAATAACCTACAATTTTGATCACAGCAGCATATCTCGAGGACATACAAGAACGGTACTGCACAGTTAGCTTCTAGTATTATGGTTTAGAGGAGTATTTAATATCTTTGCAATGGGCAAGTTCTGAGATTGATAGAGATTACAGATTGTTGGATTAAAAGAGCAAGGTAGGCTTTTTGAAACAGCTTGCACTATGTACATGTTGAATTTGTGAGACTTGAAAGAGAAAAAGTGATGAACAGATGAATTTTTATTAAATGATGTTCCGATTTATTGGTTTTAGTACAAGCTTAGGATTATATAGCCACTTTACATAATGGCTAATTAGCCTCTCTAAAGGTTCTCTATTTTTCTTTAACGGATACATCTATTTTAGTATAAGGTTGAAGTGATATTTAAAAATAAAAAAAAAATATTGCTCCCTTTTACTTAATTAGCCAATGATGAATACCCAAGGGGTTTGAGGCTAATCATCCCTAAATCCTATTTTACTTCTCAACACATCCCCTGAGCATGTTTCGAACTAAGGTGAGTATATTGCTCAAGGCAATAAATGAGTTTGAACTTTGAACGGAGACTGGGGGCAATGGAATCCGTTGATGAAATTCTGGTCATACGCGAGCTGACGAGCTAAAGTTTTTGTGGCTGAGCAGCACAAGAGAGAAGCTGTCAGCATGGATTAACAGTGGTATCAGCTTTCAAGAAATTTACAACATCTCTAAATTAAATATTTATCAATAATTCAAGTATATCTAATACATTTTTTATCAAGTGAATGGGGTCAATCGCACCCAATTAGCTATTACAATGTTACTAGCTCCGCCACTGCTGTCAGTGTGCGTTATGTTGGCTGTCAAAGTTGGGCAAATTGGATGAAGGAGGCATGAAACTCTTCCTATTTTTAGCGAGATTCTGGCATATACTTGGTTGGTTGAAAATCGACTCGGTGATCGGCAGAAGTCAAAGGAAGTATTAAAATGGCCTAAAACAGTGTCACAATTCTGTTCTCTCTTGCAATAGTACAAGGAAATTGAGTTGGAAAAAGGCAGATTTGTTGCTCGTAAGGCCGAGGAGACCAAGACACCCGGATGAACTATGTATATATATTTGTCATTCTGAACTATTTTGAATGAATATCCGATATGTCCTGGTATTACAAATTGATAGTTCTTTGACTGTGTATATGCCTGCTTTTTCTAAATGTAGTGTAAATTTTCTACTGTAATGAGATTGAACTGAGATAATACTTCTGATGCCAGTACATTCTGATAAACGTAACAAATAATTGAGAATTATTTGAGAAAGCATTTTGCATTCTTTGTTTGTGTCTCCTTTTAGCTTTGTGATATCATAATTAAATGCAGAATTTACGACCTAACAATGTCAAATTGTATATAATAATTATTTAATATCTTATTTGGTTTAGATGCTTTATGAACTTCTAAAATGATTCTAGCCTCCACCAATACCATCAAATCCTAATCAATTAGGAGCCTTTAATAAAGGTGGTCTATGTTAGAATGTATAAAATAAAGCACCTACTAAGAATCACTAATCTTTATCTAATCATTAATCATAAGGTTACATGTCCTAATCCAACTTGGATAATTCACCCAAAGTTCTTAAAAAAGAAGGTAATTCAAGCCAAAGGAAACTCCATTATTCTTTTCAGTGAATTCCTTGAAAACCCATCAAACTTTTTTGAACTTCAAAATCACAAATCCTTTGTAGAAAACGGAAGGTGTCAGGCAGATTTATCATTTCATTTTCTATTAATTTTATGATAACAAGCACACATGATCGAAGTTCTTCCATAAATTGCATCTTTTTGGAGAATAAACATGCAAAATTGAAAAATCCTCAACTCTTAAAACCTTCGAGAAAAATAATATTGTCACCTAATACCTTCCTTCCTTTAAATCTCTTAATGCTCTAAAAGATTGCTACATAATGGTGCAAGGATTCCCCTTTTGCATCTAGACTCTCAAAAGTCAAGGCACAAAGAATCAATGAAGAGAAGTTTTGGCAGAAATTAAAAGCTTATTGTCATTTTACAGTCATTAGGTGGAGTTTCTGGTACAATGTGCAAATGCTTTTTTAAATTCTTCATGAAATTTCTTTGAAGTTCCTATCAATAGTATGCTAATTGAAAAATCTAATTCACTGTTTCATTCATACTTATCCAAATGCTTGTTTAAGTTTTCTTTTTCCTTTTTTTTTAATTAAGAGACTACTTTGAATGTACCGTGACCAAACCTCAATTTTGAAAATCGTTTTGAAGAGGTGCGATCCGATAATGAAAAATTTTTGTTCCATTTCTCCCAATTGAAGGAAAGATTTGTGTTCTCTTTTAATAAATTCTCACTCTGGAGTTGTACTTCAAGCCTACATCTCCAATAAAAATTGTGCTTAGTTACAAAAGGTTAAATTTTCAGATTGTAATCAATTGAGCAGAGTTACCGGTTGACACAAAATTAAAAGAAATTTGATCTGGAAAGGTTTGATGTTTTCAGTTTTCGATGATAAAATTTGACAGTTTGAAAATTAGAACAAATTATATTAAACTTGTATCATAGTAAGAAGAACTATATATAACTTCTGAAATTTTAAAAAACCACCCATCTCAAAATCTTTTCTTTTCTTTTTGAAGTCTCAAAGTTATTCTTTTCTGAAAATTAATATTCGGTAGTTTGTCTACAACCTCAAAAAGAAATTTCAAAAGGAAAATTGTACTTTGCATATTTTGAATTAAAACATAAAATTCCACAAGAAACTTGAATCATTTTGTTCCTTGATTAATCAAGCATCTCAGCACCTATCCAGAAAAAAATAATTTTAACGTACTTTTAACTTTTATGATATATTCAACTCTTACAATATATTTTTTTTTGAAAAATATTGTTCAAATTAAAAAAATTAAAATTATAGATATATTTCTAATTACTTAAATAGAACCTGTATTAATTTTGAATCAATTTAGAATTTAATTAGTTATTTATCACAAATTCATTAAAACTCCACCGTTAAAATTTTAAAATTGCTTGATGGAATACAAAATCTCTTTCAAATTGATTCAAATTTTATACATATTCTATCTAAATATATACCGTAAAAATTGAATGTACGCTAAAAGTTTGATATACACTAGAATTACTCTCCAGAAAAAAAAAGTCTATACATCTAGGCCAATAACTTAGAGGCTAATTAATCAACTTTAAATTGGATTCTATTAAATGGTTGATTCTTCGACCAAGTGGTTTGCAAAAGGAGATAACATTATGTAGCTTGGTACCAGTATCTGATTCCAATATTTTAGGCAAATAAAAAGGATATATCCCTGTCTTGCTTGGAATAGATGGATTAATTAGAACAAAGGAACATGTGTAAGAATATAGGAATATATCTTGGTTTACTATTCTGAAAGATAGTGATTTATCATTTATCTATAATTTATGTTAATTTAGAAAAATAATGCCAGATATATTTGCTTTATGACAAGTCAGATCAAATCTTAATCTCAGATCATATGTTTATATTTTTGTAAGCATTCTGCACTTTTTGTAAAGCACATTTGGTTTCACCTACATCATCAAAGTGGTTAGCAATTAAGAAGCAATTCAATCACATTCTGTCAAAAAGAAAATTATATAGAGAAAGTAATATTCAACATATAGACCAAAGGGTTGAGGATGCCTTAAGAACTATAATAACACTTTCTCAACATATAATATTTTCTTGTTTTCTCAAGAAGCATTGAATTTGTTTCATAACCTTGTTAACACTTTCTCAAGTTATGATAAAAAAAAAATCAAAAGACTAGAAAATACTATATATGTTTTTTTTTCTTTATAGATTGAGTATATATCAATTAATTTTCAAACAATTTTAAATATTATTAAATGTTCTATTAAATATCATTAAGAATGGATCATTACAATTTTTATATAACTTGATGAATAATGAAATTTGCTTAAATTTAATCATTTTCGTATATATGAGTTGTACCAAATATAGATTAGAAACCTTCAAGAGATGCTTCGTTTTGGCATTTTTCAATTGTTTGTTATAGTATGAAATAAGCTTCAAATTTTATAAAATTTTACAAAGAGACATCTCTCATGAAAATAGTAAAGAACTATTATTCAGATTTGCCATTTATATTTATGTAACATAAATAAAAAAAAAGTACGTGATATTTTGTGATATTAATGAAATCCTTCTCTAATTATACGTATATATGTATATATAACCATTGATATATAATTCAATATTTTTCTTCTTCAAATGTTTGGTAACATTAACATTCAAAAAAGACAGTGGAAGTCATGGTCATCTTTTGTAATAATATTATAATACTAATCATGATGATCATAGATCAATGGAGAGCAACTTTCACAGTTATTTATTGTCAACTAACCAGAAACTTTGAAAGTTGATTATTATTATTTTTTTCACAGAGGGGGCGCCAAAAGTGTTTCATTCTAGCCGCCCAAGCTTTTTATCTTTTTCAACCAACATCTTTTTGTTATTTTCTGAGTAGTAATTTCTAATTTTTTATTTTAAATTTTTATCAGTTGTTTTTAATAATAGATGAGATTTTTTTCTGTAATATATATATTCTACAGACGGCGAACAACTCCAATTAATTTGGTGTGTTTAATTAGAAATGTTTAGAGTCCTACACTATTTAATTTGCATTAGCTTAATTTCAGAGTAAAACAAAATAATATCAACTTTTTTCTCTTTTACTATTAGCTTTATAATTTTTTCATTTTTATTAGAAAACTGTAAGCACTGCACTACTCTCTTCCAATTCCTATTGTTCTTTTCTTTAATATAAGGGTTACCGTTAACTCTGACATTTATTTTTTTTCAAATGTCTTTCTGAGATTTAAACATACGACTCTATGGAGACAAATAAAACATATCATTACTATGTTAGCTCTATGGTTCTCCAATTTCTTTTTTTTTAGATAAAAATGAGAGTCTAAGTTATCTAGCTTTAAATGTTCATAAAGAACCACTCCATCCAGACTTCAAACCTGCAAGCTCTCACATATACGAAGAATATTGTTTTTATCACTAGACCAAAAATTAGTCCAATTCCTATTGTTAAGAAGTCATATATTGATATAGGTGCAATAGCAACTTTAGAAGTTCAAGTAAAGAAAAAAAAGAAGAGATATTGATATTAATGATTTTGATATCAAATCAATGTTAATTTAATTGAATCTTTAACAATTATTTCTTTATATATCTTTCAAATAATAAAAATAGTTGGAGATAAATTGCATATATATCATATACCTATGTTCACATAAATACTATGCTATTTCAACTCTATAATAATAAATGCATAACAAATTAAAAAAAAATTGCGGACTAAATTTTATTTTATTTTTTTTACCTAAAGACGGCTATCAAAATAAAATCATGATCCAGAATGTTTTGTATATATTATCTACATAAGTGCGTTCTATAATGTATATTATTAATTCAATTATTCAAACACGAACAAAAAAAAAATTAGCACCTCTATACTAAAAAGTAATATATCTCTCACATATTATTACTAAATAACAGTGCACGGTTCGGTGGCCTCGAGTTCTGATCCCTTTCCGCACATATACGAAAACAATAAATTCTGTACTTGAAGAAAATAAACAAGAACCTAATTAATCTCATATCATACATATCATGTTACCTTAGACATGCACCTGATATAATAATAAGATATATAATGTTTGTACTTAGTATAGGTTTGATAGTAATTGGGGGAGGTGCTGAGCTGTCTCTCATGCTTGACATGTCTCGTCGTCTCATATGTCATGGTTAGGGTTTTCCCAGACAACACTCCACACGTGTGCAGCAGCAGGGCCCGCACGTGCATGTCCACTCAGAGTCTGTGTACCCTCCTCGGCATTTTTGAATTTTTTTTTTGTCTTTCGCTGATTTTCAGATAATTTTAGGATAGCTATGCATGCACCTATGCATAAAAAATTTGAATTAATTTTTCAAATATATGGTTTCTTGATTGTATGTGGCATCAACTGTGTGCAGCATATACAGTCGAGTTAATTTAATATATAGAGATTATTTTTAACTTTACTCACGGTTTGTTATCCATTAATTATAACTGAACTTTGATTTCTCTGAATTCAGTCATTGAATATTAAATTTTCATCTTAAGTTGGATTGGTGCCTATATTGGGAATCAGATTTTACACAAATCATAAGATAAATTTTCAAATAATTAGCTTCTAAATTATATTTAGTCATAAGCTTCACATTGGAAGCGAATAATTTCATAACTTCCTTATGACGATTGTTTAGTGTTAATCCGTTAAAACAAAATTTCTGGAAAAAAAAAATTCAACACCTGTATATAATAGAAGAAATATTATTGGTTAATTCTAAATAATTTAAAAATTTTAAATGTTGAAAAATAATGAAATTCAAATTTGATATTCGTTTTATTTAATTGATCACGAGTACATGATTTTTAATATTTTAATTAAATTAATATTTTTTTAAAATATCAAATGAATATATCATAAAAGTTAAATATAAGTTAGAGGTTCATAATAATATATATTTTCCAAGTATATCTTGTTAAATCTAGCATCATTTCAACTGCGATTTTGGTGGTCGGATGAAAATACATTAGATTCAATTCACGTGCTAATTAATTATATCAGCTTGTTAATTACATTACGTCTTGCACAATTCAAAACGGAGTAGGGATCTAATTATCCGATGAAATGAAAGCACGAGCAACATTTTTTTGAATAGTAGCATATATAGTACGTGCCACTTTGGTGATCAAAAGCTATTTATGTGACCGTACAGAATGATGAGGTTTTATATTTGCAGGTGGTAAAGCCAACCCATGTTTCTTCTATTCCCGGGTTTGCTCCTGATTCACAAAGATGGGTTTTTTCATGCTAAAACCAGCCAAAAAGCATTCCTATTCCCTTTTTGCAGCTTTTTTTACCCTTTCTTCTCTGTTGGATGATGATGGATCGATCAATTATTGACGCCATAACAGGCATACCCATTCGGCAACAATTCAACCTACGACTCTATGACCCACCCAAGCAATTATCCCCTCCTTACTCCCATTCAAAAAAAAAAAACAAAAAGATCCCCTCCTTACCCCCATTCAAAAAAAAAAAAAAACAAAAAGAACAAGGAAGTAGGTAATCAATATCGTCGTTGATACCATCCGCAAGCATTTGAGGGGCAGGGCCGAGTAGATGTTCATTATCTAATATGTATTTTGCATTTGAGAAATATCTTGGAAACATTATCGTTGATCGTCGATATCATTATCAATAATTTTTTACATTTTCAATTTTTTTTAGGGGACTGTTGGAAACTACGGGAGTCTTAAAATTTATGGTGTAAGTCCGGAATAAAAATTTCAAAATTTTTTTAATACATCAAAATATTTACTCGTATAGTTAGAATCAAATCAAATACGAAATACAAATAATCTTGTACCATTATTTTGCTAGAGTCTTGAGCAATTAACGTGGATACGGTTGCCTGTAATATCGTCGAGGTTTCAATACAGAAATCCTACATTGGTATCCATCCGAAAGCTGTTAGGCGCCGGCTAACCCCTTGCTAGCGGAGATTGGGTTGGCAACACTCAATGCCCGAAACTGACTCTCAAACGGTGAAATAAGTGTTTCACTGTTCTGAATTAATGTATGATCAACAGTTAGGATACCCTAATGCTGGGGTATGCACCCCTTTATATAGGCATGGATGACATGGGTAGGCCCCAATGTCGGCCAGTGTGTTGCAGTCCGTAACACCACATGTGACACTGCAATTCGACCCCGATGTCGGCTAACCGACCTAGCCCAATTGTGTCCATAACAGCCAGTGTGTTGCGGCATGTAACACCACCTATTATGGCTCGTGACAACCTAGGTTTGTGTGTACAAATCAGCTCCGATGTCGGCCAGCCGACCTGATCCAATTGTTTCCAAAACATCTAAGGTGCTACGACTCGTAACACCTTCTATTACGGCCTGTAACACCTTGTGCCAATGATATCTCAAATGAATCCAAGGTAAGCTTGTATCATTCTTGTAGATTCATTTTTTTCTTGATTCTCGAAATAATTTTAGTAATAATAATTAACACTTAATCATATATGCACAGTTACTAAATCATTTTATCAAGTGACCAATAGATAGCATCACTCATATACTGACTTATATGAGGGACATCAGTATTCTTGATAAATATATTCTCTTTGCACAAGAGGTACGTACCGAGATAGAATTTGTATGGCTGTCAAGTTGCACAAGAGGCACGTACCCATAAATATATATAATTCTCATGTAGATCATATATTATCTCATATCTTAGAACTAAGACACGTATAAAACATTAATAACACTAACATAACTATTATGATGTTTCAGTTTGAGGTCATGTCTAATACTATATTTTTCAACATATATTTATGTGTTTAAGCTGATAATAATTATCATATCATTTGTGAAACATAACTATCACATTAATTCTCAACTTACTTTTATCTGTCAATTAGTGTTTCTCTCTAATTATGAAAAATAGGGACATCATTTGGAATAATCTTTATATTTCATTATCAAATTTCACATTTCGGATCCTCAACCCAAAAAATCAATAAATAAAGAAAATTCAATTAATAAAATAAGCATATATAACATATATATATATAAATCATTCAGATTATATGAACCAAATGTATTTAACTTTTAGATCACTACACTAATGGAGGTACGGTATGACTTTGTGGTAGGATTAGCTGACTTTTTATTTTAAAAAACCATCCTTATGTGTAAACTTCTAACTATTTTCAAAAAGAAATGAAAATAGGTGATATAATAGTATACTTTTTCGAAAGAAAATGTAGGTTAATTACGAGACATGGTTAGACTATGAATTATTTAGAATTATCTTTTATCGACAAAATAGTTAGACTATGATACTAAATTGTAAATTGTTAAAATGATGAGGATAAATTGACAATGAATTATGTTTACAATCATCAAAAGTAAATTGTTATTTTGACATTTAACACTTAAAATTTAATCTATACTTTATGCACACCATATTCATAATAAATGGTGAAATCTGGTGCGAGTTTTATAGTTCATTAAATGTCTTAAAAAGTTACAAATGTTCATATTTAAATATATCTAAGCAAATATGAAATGGTATTAAATTACATGAAGTTGGTATCCAAATAATCTATAAATAATTTTGACTCATTTTTACTTATTCAAGAATGCATAGTCAAAATTATTAAGTTAAATTTTTGTCAATAAATCATATCTCATTATAAAATATCTAACTAACTGAAGAATGTATTCGGCTAAGAGTGTCTAAATTGGCATTTACAAATTCAAAATAGCATCCATTTATATGAGTTTATATTCAAATGTCTATAGATTAATTCCATTTTATTTTTGTTTCCGTTTTAGAATGTCTATATTGTATCTAAATTCATACTCATTGAACATAAATATCTGTTATTACATTCTTTTTTAATACAAATTCTAGCATTATCAGTTATGTATTTACCCTTGTAAATTAGAGTTTTTTTTTTTGGAATAAGAGAGTCAAAATTTTCAACTTTAAATGTCTATCAAAGATATCCCAACTGAGTTTTTAATCTCTCACGTCTCATAGAATATTATTTTAATCATTAGATTAATGATTAATTTTTCCAAAAATTAATGGAAGTAGCTTCATATTTATTGCTTAATTATTTGCTCTGCACACAAAACACCAAAACCATGCTATGGAAATCCCCAACGTCCAATTTCCAACAGATGGTTTCTTTCTCATTGAGCTACTTATTTCTCATTCAAACTTACACCTAATCCGGACCGTTCATTAACTAATACCTCATCTCCCAACCATTAAATGATACCAAATCAAACGGTCCTGATTGGAACATCTCTTTCTATCATCATAAGTTCATAGCACGAGAAGTCATCAAAGAAGACCTGTCGGAGAAATGGCATCAACAAATTCTACACACATAACATAACATAACAAGGTGAGAAAGAGAGAACTCACGAGTCACCACGAGCAGGTCACATCGTCGATCCGTACCAGTGCTTTTAATTACTACTAGGTTTAGGTTTAGGTTTAGGTTTTAGGTTGGTCTTAGCTAAGGCCTAAGGCTCGTAGGCATCCCCTGACCAGACCCTGATTTCCATATTTACATGTAAACCCCTTTCCACGTGAATTGAGATGTGAGATCCGTATCAGTATCTGTTGTTTCAGTGCTTCAGTACTCTCAGTCTCAGTCTCTCCGACTTCTTTTCCAATTCTATAAGCTATGTCACAATGCTAATATACTGAGACTCCGAGACTCAGAGCAATTTGTCTGATTTTCTGATGTTGGTGCAGTGGAGAGTTGCAGGGGTCCTATATATTTTCAGTCCTTTGCGAAAGTAAAATATTTGTGAGTGTTTGATTTGAAAATATTTTTTTCGAATGTCCATTTTGTTTGTATTTTTTGTGAGTGTTACATTTAAGCTTGCTTGTACAAAAAAAAATTCAATTTTCATTGTAATATAGTGCAAGTATATTAGTATATTTTTTAATCATTTGACAATACGAAAGTCATATGAATATATGAAAATGAAAATTCACAGAGAGTAAATGACTCTTTAAATACGAGAAATATATGAAGCTCGCTATGAAAGTGATAATTTGTTTATATATATATATATATATATAGTAAAGATAGGGTGTGTGACCTGCAAACAATCAACATTTGATGTTTATAAAACAGTTCTGCAAAATTTTCAAAAATATATAATTTCTATGACACAATAAATTGTTTACTCGATCACACTTAAAAGATGAATATATAAATTTTCAAACACAATTCGTAGCCAGACAAAAGAAAATTACGAACTAGACTGATTCCTAAACAGCTTATAGCTCTTGAAAATCTCAAGATTGTATTTCAACTCGGAATGCCACAATTGCTAAAATCATGGAAAATCATTTGTTCAAGTTCAAAAAGTTCATGTACGTATTCCAATCTAGGAGCAGTGCTAATAGATTGGTACTGGCACTCTATGCAAAGTAGAGTATACCCTGCTCTGCCTAAAATAAATAACAAAAAAAATAAGCAAGCAAATAAATAAGTAAATAAATAAAATGAGAGAGCAAGTCCTCTCAATTTTGAAGCAAAAAAGAAATTAATGCATATTTTTTTGAAAAATGTAATGATATTTGTTTTAAGATCCAAATTCTCATATTTCTATTGTATAATATTCTATGTATATCCATACTTGTTCGATAATTGACATGTATACCTATTTGAATATGTATTTGAAAAAATAAAAATTGAAATGCCAGTTATTTTACCAAATAAAACAATCTTTTTTGAAGTTTAAGTTTGTATAAGAGAGTTCAGTTTACAAAAGTAAATAAAGGTTCTGGCGTCACAATTTTTTTTATACTACCAAATACTACTTTTTCCAAACCACTAAAAATCTTGTTTTTTTTTTTTACAAAGAACCCATTTATGGTACCTTTTTTGTATTTTTTACTTGGCATAGAAAATTTTAAATTTCAAAAATATTCATGGGAAGGAAAATCTTCTGACCAAAATATTTCTCAAAAAAATTATTTCTCTTACCAGTTACCAGTTGACGTATCATGTCTAATCAGCTAGCATGGTGGGCCCAGTCTTGTGTCAGTCAAAAAGTTCATTTTAGTTCGCTTTGTTGAAATTTGAAGACCATCTTGCTTTGGGAACTGATATGAGCCTTTCACAAGATTCTCATAATTACGTAATTCGTTTTATTTTGTATCTATCATCAAGTTTGTAATTAGATGTAATTGCGTATTTATAGAGATTATTTGAGGGGTTTTATTCCTTTTTTTAAAAGAAAGAGAGTTTTCAGTGAAATTCTCATCGTTAGTGTTGATGTGTTCTTATCTTGATAAATATCAACTGCTTAAGAAGTTAAGATGAGAATTATTTTGATCTTTATAGTTCATAGGGGTAAGTAATGAAACTTAATTTTAGTTTTCCCCTAGAAAATTAAGGTCCTATATTTCTGGTTTGAAATACATGATCCACAAAAGGTGGATTAAATTCACATAAAGAAATCTATCCTAAAATAGGTAACCGTATCAAAGGACCATTCTGCGTATTTTAAATTGAACGGTTCGAAATTGAATTATATAATTCTACTATATTATGATAATATTAATAACTATCAAAATAGGACAAAATCTTTAAATAATTTTCAAATAATATTTAAAATTTCTTCTTAAAAAATATAAACATATTTTTGAACTTATATATTAACCGTGTTTCAATTTTCATGTTATTTTAGTTTAATTTGATATGTCATTTAGAATTATTCAATTTAGATTGTTGTAAATTTCATATAACTTCTCATTATTTTTTACAATCACAATTGACACTTAAATTATATGAATCTAATACCTTATCAATCTATAAATTCAAAGATTGTCTATTTTTCACAAAAAAATATGTATATAAACTTTTTTATTTTTGAAAATTTTAATTTATTTGAGAAAAATTGTTGTCAAAATTATCAAGTTAATAGTTATCATTAGATCCTCACCCTTATAATAACAAGTAATCATAATAACAACAATAATTAAGATATTATTATTATTATTATTATTATTATGAGGGGTGATAACTGCAGTTATTATCTACACTGATTGTCTGCACTCCAGATATATTCATATACATTTTTATTTAAAAGTATTTATGTTTTATAGACAAAATATTTATACTTTTTATCGAGGGGATTATAAATTTTGAAACATATATTTTGAACTATTCAATATAGTTTTAACTTTAATTTTTATATAATCATTTACAAAATGAAAAATAAAAAAATATTTTATGTACCAAGTATAAATACTTTATAATAAATACAAATAATAGTTGTACTACATATAAATACTTTTGAGGTGCTAATAAAGAATATGAAACTTTGAGGTATAAGAATATTTTTTTAATGATGATGATGATGATGATGATGATGATGATGATGATGATGATGATATCTGTTGAGACATAATATGAAGAATTATTTTTCTCACGGATTCATAACTCTTCATTTTTCATGTTTATGTTACTCTCAATTATTCATGTTTAGTTCCAACCAAACATGATGTTGGGTACTATGACAAGTTGTTCTGAACTTCTAGTCTTTTTGTTCGTTTCTATTTTTTATTTATTATTGTTATTAGCACGTTATTACTTATTTTATGACTGTTGTTCTTGATCTTGATGTAAGAACAACTTTATAAGTGTTCTCGAGAAATCATGATATACTTTTGGAACTTAAACAGTTTGCAAATGCTGCCACGCGTATGGATGCATGGGTCCTTTAATATAGTCAAAGAGGAGGGTTATTAAATTATTAGATATATAGAGTTTATTAGCCTGTTAAATATAATGAGTCTAGACGTGCATTCAAATTTTGATATTTTATGCGCTTTAAATGCATCTTATAATTAGAATTTTAATTTAAAAAGAAGTAATAGTTTCCATTAAAAAAGGTTTTCAGTTATCCATTGTACTAGCGAATGATACGAGTATTCTACTTATGAAAAATATATTTAATTAGCATGAAAAAAATATTTTACTTATTAACCAATAGATGATTCTAATACAATTTTCATTATGTAGAAAAAAAATACTAAATTTCATTTATTACCGTACGTTACTTTTTTTCTTCAAAAATTTACTATTATGAATGAATGCTAAGACAAATCATAATGTACATATAAATTTGAACGTGTATGAAAATTATGATATTGAAGATAAGATGTGCGATAACTGCAACCTTTAATCGCACCCTTTATTTGCACCTTAGATGTATTTATATTTATTTTAAAAAAATATTTATATCTAATGACAAAAGTATTTATATCTTATATTACTGTTATTATAAATTTTATAAGATATATTTTTACTTGTATAAGTTGAATTTTTCTATAATCATTCAAGAAAAAAGTTATAAATATTTTTTATACTAACTATAAATATTTTTAAATTTAGATATAAATCAGTTAACTGTTTAGTATAAATATTTTTAGTATGCAAATAAGGGATACAGAAGATAAGGTACAAAGATAATTTTTCCAAAGATAAATCCATCTAATATTATTGAGAAGTGATATCTACAAGTCACCTCTTATCTATAATTTAAATGTGTTAATATTTCTTTAAAAAAATTATATCTAATGACAAAAATGATTATGCTTTATGTTATTAGAATTTAAAATTCTACAAATTATTTTAATTTGTACAACAAAATTTCTAAATTGAACTTTTCTACAATCATTCAGGAACAAAAAAAGATAAAACTTTTCTATAATCATTCAGGAACAAAAAAAGATAAAACTTTTCTATACAACTATAAATACTTAATAATACAGATATAAATAAATTATTCATTAAATATAAACACTTTCTATATAAAATAATAGATGTAACAATAACTTCTCAATATCATTTTGGTACTTATAATTTTAAATATTAAGATTAACTAATTCCAAGAAGTTTTGAGCCGTATGGATCTTTTTTTTTCCCAGCATAAATATTTTTTTTTCCAAACTTAGTGTAAGTTATCATGCAAAAAAGGTAAGTATGTAGACAACAAGTCATTAATTAGCTGCTCAATTCAAGTAACAACTAACAAGTTATGTTTGATTGATCCGATTGCGTAACCACATTGCATGAAATGAATTCCCAAAGTAAATTAATTTATCATTTTGAGATTGTTCTTAGTTTGTTTCGTGTTGCAAGAAACATTGACTGGCTTCAAAACAGGAATTCACGCATAACGATTTAATATTTTTTTTATTATTTACCAGAGCAAGTACGGATCCTCAGTCTCAGGTGTTGGCGTGTTACATAAATTTAGCCTCATAATATCCACAAAATTCGGAGAGAATGTTATGACAAAAAAGAAAAGAAAAGAAAAAGAAAATCGGAGAGCACAAAATTTTCAATTTATCTACAACCTAATAGATCCCTTTTCTGTTACTCGTTCCATGTAAATTAAAGAGGAGCAGTTCTGATATGAATAAAATTTTTTAATAATTAATAAATTGTAACTATTAATTTTAATCTGATATTTTCGTCTATAATATTAATTTTAATTTATAATAAAATTAGCCAAACTAGAATTCTGATTTAGTGACTTGTTATTTCATCTTATAAAGTGTACAATTCAACTTTTCATATCTGAACCGTGTGATCTACAACATATATTGAACTAGATCACACACACAAAAAAAAAAAAATCCTAAATGGCATTAATCGGTCCGTCCGATCCAATTTTTTTTTTATTTTTTATCATACAATCTAAATTCATGTGATGAATAATAGAGTTACGAATCTTTATAGTGAAAACTCTAGTGACAATCACTGAGTAATTCTATGACATTTCTCTATTTTAATACTTTTCTAAATAGTAAGGGAGTTTTGTATAATAGTTATTGTTAAAACATACTTATTACTCATGAGAATGCTAAAAGTAAATTTTTATAAGTGTGGAGAACCATCAACAGTAGTAACTTAACGAGTTTGGCAATGGTTTTACAAACAAACTAGTAAAAATTTTAGAGATACATTTAATTCTTAAACTTTTAAATTGATTATATTTTAAATTTTATATAATTTAAATATTATTTAATCAGTAGTAGAATTGGAGGTAAAATTAAGAGAGGGTTAAGTCTGGACGAGATGAGGGACATTTTTGCATCCCAAACAGTAGTTGGCATAAAAAACAACAAATAACTCAACATATATTTTTAAATTTTAAAAGAGAATCACGGTCCACTGGCCATAAAGAATTGATATTTCATCACACACTATTAAAATTATATAAAATTCTTATAACAATTGAAATTTAATATTTCAAATAAATGCTGAAAGAGCACATGAGAGAGATAATTTTTTAGTACTACTTTATTTTTTTTTGAACAAGTTAAATAATATTTCCAAATTTCATCATCGTGTCCCCTTTACGTTCTCATCGCACCCTTCAAATGTTCTTTTTTTTTTTTGCATTTTTATATATTGTCAAACAAATTCTAAATCTTTACATTACATAAGTAGGGGAATTTTTTATGGCACGCTGTATTTTTTTTCCATATATGAGTCCCTTTTAGAACCATCTCAAGCATCTCAGCATCTTCCTTTTTTGTTTTTTTTTTGAATGAAAGCATCTCAATATCTTTACCTCTCTCCATTTATCTAGTACATTGTAGATATTGTAGATTTACATGTCTTTTAGCACCAATGAATTTTCCAACAAAATGATATTTTCTTAATTTTCTTTTCGCCAAAGAAACTATAGGAATAACAGTGCTATCAATATCCTAAATCAATCTAGCTACTATTAAAATTTGAGTTCAATTCATTACAGTAAGAGATGTATATTATTGAACCGCATATTTGATACAGATGATGATATATTTCGTCTCACTATGAAAAAAATGTAAATTCATTTTTTGCAAAATATCCGTAAAATGATAAATGTTAGAACTAACGGAAATTTTTATTTAAAAAAATGTATATTACTATCATCAGTTTCTAATATCACCAACATATAAAACATACATTACATAATTGATTGCTCTACCTCTCATCAATTAAACGAGCAAATCTCAATGCAACATAATTTCCCTCAAATTACCTTTATTCATCTCTTATTGAAAAAAATTTTAATCTTCCAAAAAAAGAATGGTTCATCTCATATGTCACGTATAAGTTTCCTCTATAGTTCTCTTTTGTCATTTTCCCCTTTGTCTTTGTAATTATCCTACACATAAATTCAAATGTCTTTTCTCCTCAACTGCCCTTTGTAATTATCCACCAAATTCAAATGCTTCTTTTTATATTTTTTTTTATTTTCCTCCCCTTTACTCCAGTCTTCTTCTCATAAGATTAAATTGCAGTCAGAGCGCAGATAAACCCTTCAACTGTAAAGCATAAAAGGTGGGCATAAATAAACAGTGTATTTATTATTATTATTATTATTATTATTATTATTATTATTATTATTATTATTATTATTATTATTATTTATTATTATTATTATTATTATTATTATTATTATTAGTTTTATTATTATTTTTTATTATTATTATTTAAGGTGTTGGAAGCATAGATATAAATTATGCCATGAAAAAGATTTGCTGGCTGCCTAGCTGCAAGCCATATGGGGCACTATTAATTATGTTACATGACGTTTGGATGGAGACTTTTGGAATTTCAAACAAAATTTTGTACTTTGTATATTTTTTCCTTTGGTGGACTTTTGAGTTAGTTAAGGGTTTGGTCTGGAGACTGGGGAGGTATATATATGTCACTATTCTTATGAATTTTGGATGCTTTAATTTCTTTGACCAATGTTATGTTGTTAGGAGGAAATTTGTATAATTGTTATGAACTTTCATCTTTAATGAAGTTCTTAAGGTCATTGTATAATTTACTTTGTATGATTTTTATGAATTTCATCTTTAGTAAAATTCTTAAGGTAATTTGTATGATTTACTCAATTTTGTATGATTTTTTATGAATTTCATCTTTAGTAAAATTCTTAAGGTAATTTATATGATTTACTCAATTTTGTATGATTTTTATGAATTTCATGTTTAGTAAAATTCTTAAGGTAATTTGTATGATTTACTCAATTTTGTATAATTTTTATGAATTTCATCTTTAGTAAAATTCTTAAGGTAATTTGTATGATTTACTCAATATGTTTGTATAATTCTTGTGAATTTTCATCTTCAATAAACATTCTTAATGTCATGTGTATAGTTTACTCAATATTTTTGTATAATTCTTGTAAACTTTCATCTTTAATTCTTTAATATAATTTGTATAATTCACTCAATACTTTGTGTACATATAATTCTTATGAATTTTGATCTTTAATAAAATTCTTAAGGCAATTTGTACAATTTGAAAAAAGAAGCCGAAAAGAACCAGGAAGGAACTACATCAGATAAAAGATATTATTATAATAAAAGTTTGAAAAAATTACACAAAACAAATAAACAAACACTTTTGGCCAAAAAGCAGACACCTTTCCCTTATAAAAGGCAGAGCCAACTTCCCACACTTTCGACTTCCCCAAGCCCCTTTTGGCACTTCCCAAGTTCCCATCTCTCTCTCTCTCTCTCTCTCTCTCTTTCACAACACCGACACACACACACACACACACACACCGCTAATGGAGAAGAAACCCGTTTCTTCTTCCCTTCAAACCCCTCTCCTGCGCGCCTTCTCTCGAGCTCTCCGCCTCGCCGAGATCTCCGCCGCTTTCCTCCTCCTCGTCTATGCCACGACCTACCTCCCGGCGTTCTTCTCGTGCCTTCGCCGTCTCGCTATCGGCCTCCTGCATCCCCACTTCATCTTCCTCCTTGGCAACTCCATCGTCGCTCTCCTCCTCCACCTCTCCCGCCACCTCCCTTCCTCCTCTTCCTCCTCCTCCTCCTCCTCTCCTCCTCTCTATCAAGAGCTCCTCCAGGCTCATGAAAGCATCGTCGCTTCATCTTCTTTGCAACAGGATGTCGTCTTTGAGGATAAAGAAGCGGTATCGGTCGAGACGACGACGACGAAGTTTACACGAAGCAAATCGGAGAGGTTTGAGAAGAAGAGGAGGGATGATAAGGAGCTGAGGCGATCAGATACTGAGGTCATGAGGGAGAAGAGGAATGGAGATAAGGAACTGGAGGAGGAGGAATGGAGGCCAAGCGTCGAGGAGGCCGAGGAGTTCCGGAAGATGATCGAGGAGTTTATAGCGAAACAAGCGAGGTTTCATAGGGAAGAGTCCATGGCCATTGTCGGAGCTTGACAATAAAACAAAATTTCAGTAACAGAAGGGGTTGTTTTCATCATATCTGTAATTATAATTTTAGAAGCGGATAATTTTGTTTCTTTTTTTGAAACAAATTGGAGACTTTGTGCTATCACAACAACAATCTGTGAACCGACCAAAATGAATTTAAAAAGTGGGTCCATAATTCATACATTTGGATCATGTCTAATTAAGTTACTTCAAACTTGAGATGAGTTGTTTATCTCGAGATGAAATTTTGCTTTTATGGGAAAATGGTGCACTTTTCATGGTTCGGTTTTTAAGATCTTTTTTTTTCTTTTCTTTTCTTTTGCCTGTTGTTTTGAAAGTTCAAAAAAAGGGGAATAATAACAAAAGGTGGGTAAAAACATTCTTTATTGAAAAAGGAAGGATCAAAGATGGTTTAGCCGACGAGCAAATAGTAATCAGGATATCATTCAAACACTGAAATTCTTTTATTAGTGTGGCATCTCATAATAAAATGCATTAGTGGAGACAAAATTAATAAAGCTTCTGCTCCAATTTGTCACACTTTTTTTCTCCACTTTGCCAAGTATTCTTAGGAATCAGAATATCAAAATTTTATTTTATATCTATTAAATTTTTTTCTAATTTTTCATGGCCTAAGAAAACATTAATTTATGGGTGTTTTTTTTTATTTTGATATTTTGATAATGGGGCATGTTGTTGTTGGTAGAGATGATATTAGTGTGGAGTGTTGTAGTGTGGCACGCGATTCCCGGTAGATTAGATTTTCTGTGACATCATAGGTGCGAGACACCTGTGGTATCTTGTGTCACATCAAGGTTCTCATTTTGTTTTTTTTTTTTTTCTGAATTTTGTTAATACTTATATATCTATTATTATTAAACAAACTTTCCCAAAGGAGACTATATAATTGTCGGTCAACAAAATTTAAAGTGATTCAAGGTAAAATTATAAGACATTGAATTTTAATGTTTTATCAATTTGTATTCGCTTTGAAAAATTATTTCAAACTATATAAATAATCAAATTTTCCCATACCTATGAGAAAGTTCCAAATGTCCTATACCTAAGTACTCGATAGGACCACTTGCTTATACGTTTTCATTATCCTAAGCATCTCATCAAATATCCATTACACTAACTATCTTACCAACTTTGAAGTTAATTTAGAATATTTAAATATATTGCAATTGTTTACATAATAAATAACAAATTTTTCCCACTGACTGTAGTAAAATTAAACACCAATTTTCATTAATAGATACTATCCACATTGTCACTGCCATAATTGCCAGAAAGTAGTATTTGGACACGTGTCCACAGATAATGCCAATAAATGTTGCACATACTTATTTACACTCGTAAGCACCACAAAAGATCTAGCTTCGTTGGCAACCAAAGACGAAAGGGATTCGGAATATGGATCCCATACGGCGAAAGAGACACACACAAACCGTGTGGCATGTCACTCACCAAGACAAATGCAACGACAAACACAACCCCTGTACAAAAACAAAAACAAAATTATGGGTCCCATATCTCAAAGCAATGTCACAAATACGGTAATGGTCGGTACTATCCACAAATCGTTTCAAACCAGAAAAGTGAACAAATTCTAATATTCCCTCCTGAAATTTTTTTCCTTCTTTTTTTGGTTTCGCCAATTAGCCACTAAAAAAACCCACTAAGGCCTGGTTACACACTTTCCTTGATTCTCTCATATTTAAAAACTTCAATAAATTGAGGGAGGGACGTGGAGGGGTACAGATGCTAAAGAGTAAAGAAAACACTGTTGGTGAGTTGCTTCTCTCGTGACCGTCTAATTAATAGGTGACAGATGAAATTGAAAAGAGATGTGAGACAAGGCAGAGAGAGAGAGAGAGAGAGAGAGAGAGAGAGAGATGAAGTGACTTTTGGAGTTTGGTCTGGATAATAGAAAACTATGGTACTGTTGTGTTATGGATGGACAAAAGAAACAGTGATACAGTATAAAGTATAAAAGTATAAAAGTATGTATCGTTTGGTATTTTGATCATGACATGCATGCATACGTCGGAAAATTTGTAATTAGTTGAGTCTATGTAGACAACTGGACATGTGGTTATGTCTCATTTGTCATTAATGATGTTTTCAAATTAGTCTGTAGTTTTTGTTGGAGTTTTATACAAGGATTATCTCGACTATCTTGGTAATTTTTTTTAGAAAATTTAAATAAAATTAAAATTATATAAAATGAGAGTTGATTGGGTTGTTATTTGACATATAAGTAGTTTAATTCATGCAATTTTCATATTATTTGATGATACATTAAGGATCATTAATTTTGAATTTTTGAAATTTTAAGTCATTTTATGTACGGTGAAATGTGCATTAAATTTTATTATTTTTCTATAGACAAAATATGTGAGTATTGAGAACAATACTTATAATGTCAAATTTTATTTTTAAAATTATCAAGTATGTCAAAAATATATCATTGTCTGTGACCCCTCACTGTTTAACAAGAAATGATCACTTGATAATACTTATTTGACAACCTCCACAATAAATTTTCAAAAATGAAATTTGAAAATTGGAAAGTCAAGTAATTAATTTTCAAATTTAAACTTTATTTTTGTAGATCGTTAAAAAAATATCAAGTAATGTCCTCTTATTTTAATAAGTTTGAACTCAATGGTACTTCTGCACTACTTATTGAAGCAACTGACTTACTTTTACAACTATTTGTTCAGTTTAAATAGTTATTAATTATTCAGATTAGTGATCTCTAAATTAAATAATAAAAATACTGTAACTCATTTAATTTAACTTGAATAATAAAATTAATATTAATGATGGTATTTCCTTAACATTTTCCTATTTTTTATATTAGCAGGGTACAGAAAGATTAATACATTGAACTTTAATTGTAGTTGCTTATGTCTTTGGATCCATATCATTTTTTATCTTCTACAAATTTAAATTTGTACCGTGTGAACGTAGTCAAGATAAAAAAAAAACTCAGCCCCAATATCTGAATTTAAATTGTGAATATTTGTAATATCTAAATAGGATCTTGACATATGATGACACCAAAAGATTGCATCACTTCAACCTTTTGACCTTTACTTAATCAATGTTGTCCACAAATGAAGCTTTTGAATTTAATTACTATTTAGTTATTAATCATGACAATGTTCTTTAATTGCTGAAATTTATAAATCAACTTTCCAAATTCCCTTTTCCTAATCTCTTTCCCCAGTTTTCACACAATTGTAATTAACAAACACCAACTTCCACTAGGTAGGTTTAGTGGTAATTGTTGATTTTAAATCCCTGAGTACTGGGATGTAGTACTAAAAAATAATTCTAGTTTTTTTCAAAAAATAAAATAAAAAAAAACTTCCACTAAGAATGTGAAAGAATAAACAAGGAAGAGGCTAAAGAGAATAATTAATATTGCCCCACTAACCACATTTTAATCCGAATTATGATTCTTAAACAGGCCACAAAGACTATATTCTAAAAATTCTGATGGCCCCTCTTTAGAAATAAATTCAAGGAATTTGTTTAGTAATGATGTCGGATTAGTGGATAATACCAACATATAATGCCTTTCAGAAATGAATCATTATGCGGTTGTGAGCGTATTAAAATTCTAATATTGTGGCAAATTGGTTATGTACTTTATTCTTTTCAAAAAGCACAGAACAAAGTAATTAATGGTGCTCAATCTCAATTATTGTGAAGATATATTATTCCCCAAAGAGGCAGTTTTGAGACAAATAGTTTCGTTGTTTTGCTTGTTTAATTTCTTTCTTCTTTTTTTTATTTTTATGTTTTTTTCCACTTGCTACAAAATGTTAAAGATGCCTTTTCTTTAAAATCTATCTTTCCGCCAGAGATATAATTTAAAAATGTGGAATATATATATGGTTATGAAACATATGAAATTGAATATTTTATAAGTAGATTGATGGATTTAGCCAATGGGCACATTTCCAAAAAAAAAGTAGCTTGATTGGTTTTAATGAAACGCTAAAATAAGTCTTTTTCCAAATTTTTAGGGAGGTTTGCTACACCTAATTAATAGAAGTAATTACGAAATAAAATTATGAGAAAGGAGAACCAACCATGTAACCAAAATTACCCAAAATGCAAGATCAAGAAACAAAGAAAATTATTACTGTATACACAAGATAGAGTACACAAATGATGATTGTATTAATTAAACCATGTATATATTCTCCCTCACAACTAATCTTATTAGAAATAATAATATTATTTTTGAGCTTCAATTTCTTTTCTCATTGATAATCCTTGTTTATTCCTCGTCTTGTAACCCAACATCCCCTCAATTTGATTGTGAATTTTCAGGAATATTATATCCTCCTTGACTCTTTTGTAGTCAAACTTTTTGAAATAGTCATGGATTTAATTTCCCAACTTGACCAACCTCTCATGTATATGTTCTTTGTATCTCTCTTTTTGTCTTTTAGCTTCTTCCATTTTTCCCCATTTTTCTTTTCTATTTCTAGCTTGTATTTAATTAATATATAAATCCAAGAAAACCCAACTAAGAAAGGAGGAGATTTTGCTTGGTTATGACTACAGACCATGTTACAAGGAGATTATTAAAAATTCACAGTGCTCAGTGCTGACCTATGGGTCATATGCCAAGGCTAAGTAATATATATCCATAATTGTTTCATTGTTAAAATTTTTTGTTCTAAAGGTTAGATCCAGTAGGATAATTTAATTAGGAAGAGAATTGCTTGAAATTATTATTATTTTTACTATATTCATAATATTTTTAAAAATGAAGTTTAATTTTTAAATTGAACGTTATAAGTTTAATCTTATTATGCACGTTTCATGTCTATAAAAAATAATGAGACTTGATGTATGTTTTCTCATATATCAAGCAACTTAAACTTTAAATATTATAAACTTAACTGTTCTTGAAGCATCATAAAATGATACATAAATTGATTGTTATGCTATATATATGTCTGATAATATATTTATAAATTTTCTGTTTTATTTTCAATCTTATGAATTAATTTTAAAAAATCATTATTAAGATTATCAGTCTCCTCATTAAATATATATACTAGGTATACTCTTAAGAACATTTCTGATTAATGTTGCAAACATCATTACCTTAATTTTGGGTTATAGGATGTTGTTAATTGCTCAGGATCAATATTATCTTCTGAATGCTATGCTCTAAGTTTGCTAGGGAATAAGATCTAAATATTTGTAAAATCAAAATATATCAAAATTAATAAATCAATTCCGTCAAAAACTCTCTGAATTACAATGCTATAAAAGTTGGAGATTCAATCATATTACACTTAAAATAATCACCTTTGATCAATAAACGCCTGGAAACATGTAATGCATAGTTCATTGGATAAACTAAGATATCCAAATGTACATGTAAATAATTGAACACCTAAAAAAAAAAAGGCACAATGCACAATGCTCTAGCGAGGTGTTGACCTCTAAATTGTCTTAATTTGACGACAAGGCTAGAACAGCTTGGTTGCTCAATGCTAATTCATTATACACAAATCTACTCTAATTAATAATTTTTGGCTTATTCTGCTTGTACAATGTCTGTTTCTTCAAGCTTTATCTGCATGCAGAGATTTTACCAAGATAATAGAAAAAAGTAAGGTGGAATATTCTTTGCATTGCCAGCAAAATGTGAAATTCAAGAAAGACACAAATTTGTGTTTAACTACGTGGTAATTTGGGTAAATTTTATACATAGATTTCAGCATCAATGAATTACATAACATTGTAAAATAAAATAACATAGCATGTATTAGTTATGGGGAGGGATCAAATTGACAATAGTTATTTTGACAATCTTGACAATGGGATTTCAAATAAATTTGAAAAAAAATATTAGAAAAAAAATTATAAACATATTCATAAACATATAAATTAATTGTGTTTCAAAATTTTTACAATTTAAATATCAATTAATAGTTCATCAAAGACCACTAAATCGGAACCATTACAAATTGCATACATTTTAATTACTTTTGATGAATTATCTTACACTTAATTACATGAAATTTGAAACACAATCAATTTATAAGCTCAAAATTGTTTCTATAAAGTTTTTCTATTTTTAAGATTCTTTTTGTATTTATTTAAAAACTCACCATCAAAGTTATCAAAATAACAATTATCAAATCCTTTCTCATCAGTAATTTGGGCATGAGGGCATCTTTTATCCTTCCTATTTAGAGTAGCACCAACATACAGAGAAATTGTTTCTGGGTTATTCCAGGTGCCATTCCAGGCTTGAAGAATAGTGGCCTGATAGTCTGGTACCTTCTTTTATTCTCCAAATACCATTTTTATTCCCATAATATTACCAGGCTTATGCACACAGAATTTGTATCCAGAAACCGAATAATCCGTCTATCATCTCTCAAATCTTCTTATCTAAATTGTTGATCTAAGAGATAAGCTTCTCTCTATTCCAAATAGGAGAATCAATTCTTGCTGTTACTACGTGCAAGCCACTACTACAGTTGGGATCACTATGGCTTACACTTTCACTTTGAGAATGATCTTTCATTGCCATTTTTGTTTTTTTGGATAAGATGATGATTCTGAATTAATGTTTTTCATTCTTCATTTTGTTAGTATGTGGAAGGTATAGTATGTAGTATTTTTGCGGGTTTTAGAGATTTTACGATCATATATAAAACGTAAATTGAATACAAACATGAAAATACTTATTATAAAAGAATGCAAGTAAAAGTAAAATTCAATAACAAAAATACAAATAAAAAATAATGTACTCTAACTAACATTAACATAGAAAAAGTTCCAATTTAAAAAATTAAATTTTAACAGTGTACCATATTATCTTTATAATTGTTGCTATTATAGTTATATAAAAATAAATTATTGTAATGAAAATAGTGTGCAATCGGGTTGGATTTTACGCAATATTTTTTTTATAAAATTCATACTCAAATTTTAGTTGTCGGATTATCCAAAATTCAAATTGTACTTAACCAATTAAATTCAAAATCTATTATTTTACGGATCAGGTTAGTCAGAATAGTCGGATTGATTGGGTTAAACAAGTTAGACTTACACCCCCAACATGCAGGTCAAATTCACAAAATGCATATCAGATCACACAATTCGGGTTATTTCTGATTTTCCATACTTCAGGTTTGTATTTGGATCATCTCAGTTAATTCGGGTTTTCTTGGACTCACTTCAGATCAGATGGGGGTGACTCGCCATTTCGGATCGGATGGGTGACAACTCCTATCGGGTTTGAATTATGAGACATAAAATCCACTTGGAAAATAAGTTGGTCTTTTAATGGATCAAACCTGATAGAATTTGGATTGAATAGAAATGTATTCTGATGTTAACAGTGAGTTCAGGTTTGCACCAGTCTTCGCTCTGGTCGGATCAGGAGTTCAAGTACTTTTCCATGTTTAAACAGTCTTTTTTAACTCATCTATCAGACTACGTTTCTATATATACAGCATCCTCCATGCATAGTATTGAATCTCTTTTAACATATGAACAGTTTATTTATACATTATGCCCAGGGAAGTTCCAAGTCTTTTAGCAATAAAAACTTTTAACCAACATTTTTCCATTACAAACTATAATTCAAAAGCTCCAGTTAATGTTTTTCATTTCCTAAACAGAAAAACAAACATCTTCACTGTGGGTTTCCAAACAACAGTGGTAAACTTCAGAGCATACTAACACAGTCTATACACACATGCTCTTTTGATTTTTCATATTAGTGTGCCTTTATAAAACATCATTTACGAAATGAGCATCAAAGAGTTCAACAAGCACTGTGATGATTTTATCTTTCTATGCAGCCTCAGCAAATCCAACTCTGAGGTTCTCGTAGTCGAATACCGTGTGGTATGCTCCCATGAAAACATCACCCAAAATCCTGCAGCATTGTTGAATAACAAAATTAGAGAGCTGATTTATACACTTGGCAAAATCTGAATCCCATATTTCCCAAAATAATACTCATCAAAACGATTGTTATTATTTATTAACAACCACATCTCACGCACTATCTTCCTACTTTCTCTTCATAGAGAAACAAACAAGAAAAATTCATTTGTACCTCCAGAAAATACCCAAAGTATCTCAAACATTATTCTGGACTTTCAAGTTTTAGAAACTGAATATCCCACGATTTCATCCAAAAATTTTCTTATCCCAAGTTCAGCTTAGTATCTAACTAAACGAAACTTCTCATTTCGGTGACTGCAAAACCATTGTATGCCCCCTCAAACCACTATATTTGCATGAGTACATCTTTAAAATATTTGTAGTAAAGAGTACAATCCCCAGCAGGGGCGGATGCATGTGTATTGAATGGGGGTCAATTGACCCCCATTCAATGTCAAAATTTTATTAAATTTGTACTCTATTTTGTACTATTTAGATAAAATTATTACATTTATACTAAAATTGACCCTCATTGTATTGTATAAAATTTCTATGATTGACCCCCATATCCTTTTTTGAAGACAAAAAATAAATGTAATAAATATTATGTATAATTGACCCCCATAAATAAAATTTCTGCCTTCGCCCTTGATCCCCAGTCTACCAATCCAAACACCCAAATATCTTCAGTGCTGTTAAATAATTACAGTATAAATGTCATACTACATGTGAGTCCTTTCTTTCTTTTCCCCCTTCTGTGTGAGGGAAGGGCACTTCAGTTTTAACTGCCACATACCAAGAGAAATAGAATGCTAAAATTGTAATTATTCCATACCAGAGGGGGCCACGAGGAGGTGGTATGTCCAAAGCAGTGAACCCGCTGATGCACTGTGCTTGTGCGCCCTCACCTACCTTCAATATGTACTGCGCACAACAACACAAACAATAGATTGTTTTAATTTCTTATTACGTCAGCAACACATTGCACAAAACATCAAGTAAATGACCAACCAAAACAACATGAATGTAAAGAAAAGGTGGTGATACCTCTTTGGCTTTTAGGCTGAAGGTCTTTCCACCAATGGTGAAAGATACACTAGGCATAGATGAAACACTGCTACAGTCAACGGCTGACTCTCCCATTGGACTTGGCAGCTTCTCACAGAGCTGCCAATTTTCAAAAATAGTAGTTAGATACAGTATTTGCAACCTTACCAATGTTTCTGTACTTCAAACTCGTGTTATTTTTGACTAATTACCAGTAAACCACATTGTTGTACATTTAAGCCTAGGCAATATATGCTGTTATATGCTGATAATTCAATCCTACTTCTCATAAGCATCTTACTAGAATTATAAAATTGAGCTAAATTCAAAAAGATGGATAAGTCACAACACACAAGGTCCCATGTTTGAAAGAACGGTTCGGATGGAGAGGAGAGGATGGAAAAGCAGCAGTCAAATGCAACATCACAAGCCTAAACTTGTTTTCAATTGCTAGGTTGCACATGAAATGAAAAAATATTGAGCTAGCTGCCAGCAAGAAAGTTCTGTTTGCATTTACAAATGCTGCAAAATTGGGAATTCAATTGCAGAGGATCTAAATGTTGAAATTCATAATTACCTGGTTGACATAATTCAAAATGCTCTCTTGTGTTTGGTTCTGCATGAGCTGGTTTTGCATCCAAACAACCGCCAACTCACATGCTGAGCACATTGCATCACTCACCACACCATCGTTGCTGTCCTTATCCACCACACTCTTGATTCCCATACTGCAGCATATAAGTTGGAAACGAATCACATTTAAGTGTGAACTGTGAAGAATCTTTAGCAAGATTATTTACCACAAAAAGCTTTTACAAAGTGAATGGCTAACCTGACACCCTTGGTCCCATCAAAGGTGCAGAGCCCAACCTGGGAACAGATTTGGGCCGGCTTTGTCTGAAATGTCAGAAGAACTCCACATTAATATGATCTCAATTAATGCAAATGATAGTAGAGTGTGGGCTAACATTGTTCGAAGGATCCACTCTCATTTTAATCTATTTAAGACCATATTATTCAAGTTTCTGTTTAGTCCATTCTCTATTTTTGCCAATATTCAGTGTGTTAAACTTCATGTAAGATGAGCCCCTAAGAGTATGTATTCAGACAACTTCACGAGTACTTGACTAAGCCAGTTTTTAAGAGTTCAATATCTCTGCATATTTGCTTTTGAACTTCAAATCCTTGTACATTTTTAGTTCTCTCTTTCTATTATGTTATTGGTCCCATCAAATGAAATCAGGCCACAATGTGCCCTGCAATTCACAATTTAGCACGACAAAAGAGAGAAACTAAGAAGAAAGAATATATTAAATTAACCTGTGCTAGTAACATATCCAAAATTTGTTGTCCATATTGGGACACTACTGTTTTGCACTCTTGGCTCACCACCCCAGCTGCTCCAATCTTCTGATTTATCTCAGTAATAACAGACTACAAGAAACAAACTCCTCAGTCAAACAGAAAATAAATAAAAATTTACAAGAAACCACATATAATGCTAATAAGACAATACCGTGGGACCCGCAATCAAGGAGGTTCCAGAATCAGCTATGGCTGAACACCCACCTGAGCAGAAACCTGGCAGCAAAGCATTTAAATACAATAATCATATGAATTAATAAAATAATAAAGGAGATTAATAACTAAATTGTATACAAGACAACAAAAGAATTAAGGCTTACCAGTAGATTGACCATCAACAAGAACATCGCCCATCTCAAACTGCAGATGAATAGATACTTAGAATCCAATAAAAGAGTGCTAATATTATATTTTACTAATTGGAATGACGACCCATTACTAGAAAAAATATTTCACTATCATTATACAAGCAGTATCAGTAATAAGCAGCCCAGACAAACTGAAAGCAATCAAAAAAGCTAATTTAATTGCTGAACTAATCACCATCAGAAGATGTAGCCATCATACCAACTATTCCACCACACAGGCATACCTATTATACCAACTTTGATTAAGACATACCTGCCAATAGCCTTTCTGGGTGACTGGTACATAGGTGTGTTTTCCCTTGTAATGATTTGGATCAACGCCACCAAACACAATTTCACCTCCTTCACCTCCATCTTTATTTCTGTTGAACCAGAAGGAGAAAGCTGCCTCTTTTACCAGGCCTTGTTCTACCATGTTATACCTGTTAACAAATAATAAAAACAAAACCGTATAGTAAAATAAAGTTGGATGAAATAAATCAATCTGCAATACCATCAATAAGCACAGCACCGATACTTTCACCAATACGATTAATACCATCAATAAGCACAGCATCAATAAAAACAAAACCATATAGTTATTCATTTTTTATTTCTTGCATATGTTTTGTGCTTATTTGGATTGCCATATAAGCGAAGATAGCAAAATTACAATTTACGTTATCACCACAACATTTAATATCGACAACCATACTGACCTCATTAGCAGCATATTCCTATTAAACCAACTCATCTCATAAGTTAGCATCAGCACCAGTAACCATCCAATAACAGCAGCAATGTACTGTACCAAATCTAAAACTTACCAAACTGGTACCGCATCTCCAACAGAAATTTCTTGAAAACCCAGCCCAAGAATTCCATCAAATTTTGCCACCACAAAAGTCACACCAGGCTCCTTTGTTGCCTCAATGAAATCCTGTTAAACTAATTCAAATGAGATATCTTCCTCCTTAGCTAAAAGCCAATAGTGCATAAAATTTACAGTAACAACACCTAAGATGTTTCAAACTGCAGCTAACACCCAATATTCTAACTAATTTGTAATGACAACTGTATAGTGGACTAGAGTTAAGGAAAGATAAGTTCATGTTGAGCAAAAGCCAAGCAAGTGAAGTTGGTGAGTTTCAAAGTCTCTGACCCCATATTGAACCAATTCTGTTGAACTGTACTCAATAATATATAGTTAACATACTTGACAATTACTTGACAAATCTTGACAATCACCAAAATAAAGGACTTGAGTTAGAAACCTGGCATTATAGGCATGATGATACATTACATAATACTTGTGAATAAAGAAAATGATGAGACCTGGCATATAGTTTACGCTTATCAGAGAGTTTGAACATGTCAAAAACCTAATTTTAACAATTCTTGATACACTATCAAATAGAACCCAAAATGCATAAAATATGATCTGTAGTTCTGCAACAAGCTAACAAACGTATTGTCATTCGGACTGATTTGAGAAAATTTGTCAACATAATCAAATAAACTCTAACGTCAAAGGATCCCGCCTCTATATGTACAGAAGACAACTTATACTTGGGCAAAATTATTCGAGTCGACCGCTGTTTGCTTTCACCAGAAAACAACACAAAAAATGTTTGCCTATTTCCAAAAATGAGAAATGTCAAACCTCGCTGTAATTTTGGTATATCTTAGGTATCCATTTGCAGAAGTCACAAACAAATTCTCTTTACAAAAAAATCAGGTACCTGGTCTTTAACCACCAAATCACCAACTGTGACATGATCTTGGCTGAAGAAACCAGCGATAGCACCAGTTCCGTACTGAATGGCGGCAGGCTTCCCTGCTCAAGTTTTAAATATATAAGCATATGATGATTAGGAAAGAAAAACGAAAGAAGATATTCTAAGAGCAAAACAAAACCATTTTTCTGATAGGTGCTAGATGCACTTGATTTGTACTTGGAGTGGAAGAAGCACGCAATCTGTTAACACAAAAGCAGATTGCAATAGTTAGATACACTCATTTAAAATAGATAAGGCAAATTTCCTTGCATACTTCCAAACCCTCAAAATTTATAAAGGCAAAACCTCGAAAGATAAATAACACCAACACCCCAAAAGTTCATAGATTTGCAAATTCCAGCTGCATGTTAACCACTTCTAAATTTTAAGGAGAATAGATAAAAAACAATGAGTAAAAGGGTACTTTCAGCATTTTCTCAAGTAATACAAGGTGACGGCAAAAGAACATACACTTCATACTATATATGTAAGTGCAGGACATTTGACGGTTAAACAGCATATACTTACTAATTCTTGTTTTCTAGATTTCCACATTCAATACTAAAGATATAGAGGTATGTGTCATATGTTTGTAATATCTTCAGGGTTTCTTTCAAGTCTTAAAAAAAATTTACTACAAAATATATTAAACGAGAACGCTATCATACCGAGAAATAGCATTTGGAAGAAGGAACCCAGAGATTAGAGCTTCCTGTATCGAAAATCACAGTAAATTTCTGCGGAGGGGAGCCGATGCCAATCTCCCCAAAGTACTGTGCATTCATGTAATTCTTCAAGCCAATAATATCGGTCTCCTCACCCTCTTCATCTCCCCTCAGCCTGTACTTGCGAGACAGCCCCTCCCGAGCTTCTTTTGACATGAGACGTTTTGCAGCAAGGTCATTTTCATTGATAGCACGCTTTTTGAGACCAACTCGGATCAATTGCTCAGCTGAGGCGGCAAGTAGGAGGGAGAGGAGAAGGATTGAGATGAGGAGAAGGGGCTTCATGGTTTATCTGTGAAGACTGATTGTAAAAATAAACTGATCAGATGATAATGAATTCAAAGTCGTCACAAAATTAAGTGCTGTTTTGTTTGGAAAAAAAAGAAGAAACCATTTGGTTACAGGACTTATATCAGATTAAGACCTTCCAACTGCCAGTCAAAGACTTGGGTATGAGCAAATTGGGTGGTAGCGCTTTTATTTAAGGTCGTTTTCAACAAAGTAAAAGATTACGCGCCCTTCCTTTAATTGAGAATTTGTCGGTTAATATAAACAAAAGAATGTAAATTTATCCGTTATGATTCTCAATTCGCGCTTGTATTACTAATTTTAAAGCATTTGATCAGAAATTTCAAAGTAACAGAATCGAACTATTGATGAAAATTAAGTACAGTGGCTCTAATAATAGGAAAAAAGTGAAAAAGATCGAGCAAGGACAGAAGCATTATTTACACATACAGATCGTTAAGAGGAAATTAAATAATCGTTGTTCCTATCCTAATTCCAAACATTAAACAAACAAATACACGATCTATGTTCGGTTGAGAATATAACATTAACTGAACCGAAGAACAAAGAAGGATCAAACAGATCTTCAGATATTATTAAGAAAAAGACGAAGATAATTGATCGATGAACTCACCGACGAGAGAAATGATGTGATGGATCAAAGCTTCCTTCAGGTAAAAGAAAGAAAGGGGTTTTCTTCTTCTTCTTCTTCTATGAAAAAGGAGTAGAGAGAGAAGGTGAACTACCGTTCTTCATTGATAGAGCGCACCGCCGAATGTAATATATGCATATAGTTAGTGGGGTGTGGGTCCCACATATATATCCGGTTTGAAAATTTTGCTGGAACTCGGTTCACTATGTACGAATAAACCCAACCGCATTACAGAATTTGTTCTTTCTTTTTTTTTTTTTTGAGATAAAGCATTACAGAATTAGTTGCAAATTTTATTTTCCTATTCATTTATTATCTTCCTTGTGTTTCTTTTAATTTGAATTGCCACATTTTATTAGAGGTTATTGCTCCAAAAGAAATGTAAAATAAAGCATTATTTGGGAGAAAAATAAAATAGAAATAACTAGAGAATAAAGTTATTATATGTGAAAAATAATGATAATTTCATCTTTTAATTATCCTTCTTTCAAACAGAGTAATGTAATAGTATGAGAAAATCGTCAGGTCTAATTACTAAAAAGATAGTGATGGGTTATATTTTTAACCAATTTTTATGAGTTGGTGCCAACAATAATAAATAGGTAAATAACAAAAACGAAAAAAAAAAAAAAAACTGAACAGCCGTGTGTGTGTCTGTGTCAATCCGTTAGTTGTCACGGCGTAGATTGTACGGAAAGACCATGTGGCATTTGGGTTACATGTCTCATGGTCCCAGCTTTCTACTCTGTTCTGGGAATAAATTATGGCCGTTGGATGAAACACTTCCCCTTTACGTGGCGTGTTTGCAACAGGTTGCGATCACAAGAGAAGAGTTGGCGAAAACAATTAAAGGAAAATGCTTCGCTTCCTCCACAAGTATACAACAGATACAGCTAGCCTGACTGTTAAATAAATTCTCATGTACCATATTATTTTCAAAGAAATTTTTTTAGAATGCGGTGTATATTATGTTTGTGATTCTTGAGAATTATCAGAAATAAGGATTGAAATTATGATAGGAATTGTAATTAAAAAAAATTTGTATATATATTTTTTTAGTAATATGATAAATGTTTGAGTTTGACTTTTAATGGACTAAAATTATTTGCCATAATGTTTTTGGAATATTATGAATATAATTTATTATACGTACCAAGTAATTTAATTATAAATATAGATGATGTAGATAATTCAGTCAAAAATGGGTAATTACCTTTTTATTTTTACACGCTATAGAGTGATACATATCATATTAGCCATGTTTCATAATTTGCAAAATTTTTATAAACTTTTTTTTTACAGAAATGAAGATACTTGGAGATACTAGTGGAAGCTAAGGAATTGTTTTTCATGTATCATACAGTGTAAAATATTTGATCCACACATTTAATTTCTTAAAAATCAAAATTATTTCATCCAGATATACATAAGTATTATTTTGCTCCTAGTATTTAGTATTTGAACATGTTACATATAACTAATTAAACAGTAAAAAGCACCTTTAGGTACGCATTGGGGTGATGAAAGATTTCTTCTTCGGATAGGTGATGTGTCAAAGAATTGTTGATTGAGATTGACACGAGTCGAATGTGTCATCAATTTTAGCTATTAAAAATATAAAAAGGAAAAGAGAAAACTGAGAATCTTGACATATGTGTAGATCTTCTATGCTCAATTCTATGTATCATTCGTATAAAACAAACGCTTTACATGCAAAAGGTTATTTTACTTCTTTCGTTTATTGTTTTATTTAAAAAAAAAGTTTCTTTTGTTTTGTTACCGCGCAAGTATTTATATCGGGTAAAAGTTAAAACCAAAATCCGAAAAGAATTTAACAAATTTCAATTGAATCGCTCATAATTTGATATTGAGCGTGTATTATTTTATTATGTGCAAAAAATATTTTCACATAGATGTGTGTACATGATCAGGATGCAATTAACTAAGGTCAAGATAATGAGCAGTCGCCTTAATTTTATAGATAAGAAATCATAAAATTATGGATTTTAGTATGAATGGATGCATATCACCTAGCTTTTTTTGAAGTAATAATTAATAGCAAACTTTGTATTTTATTCATTTAGTCTTTGTATATTAGTCTATTGATTGTAGCACGTTATTGAGATATAATTAATGTGACTTTTGAATTTAGTACATCAATTCATCATCTATCTAACACATTATAGTTATTCAATCTTGAATACTGGTGTTCAATGGTTAGATTTGCATTTTTGGTTTATGTTATTCTTGCTAACGTCACTGGATAAGGTTAGCAAGAGAATTTTTAGTTAGTTGTTCTCGGTGCACAAATTTTACATATTGGATGTATTTTACGAGATTTTTTAACAACTATTATTTTGACAATCTCTAATAATTAATTTTGAAATAATTATTAAAAATTTTAAAAAAAATTGACAAACATATTTTTTAACTTATAGATTAATTATATTTCAAATTTCATATAATTTAAGAATCATTTAATATTTCATCAAAGACCGTTAAATTTGAATTATTATAAATGTTATATAATTTTGATGATCTTTGATAGAGTATCAAATAATACTTAAATTATATGAAATTTTAAATACAATCAATCTATAAGTCAAAAAAAATATATATTTATAAATTATTTTCTATTTTTTAATTTTTTTATTTATTTAAAATCTGTTGTTAAAATTATCAAAAAAGTAATTATCAACTAACCCCTTCCTTTTACAATTATGTTAAAAGGGGGCTGTGTATCCTAGGTATATGATGCCTTAATAAAGGAGGTAGATCTTTCATCATAGCATATTGGCCTCTATTTTTGTGGCATGTAACATGTTGTTATCTTTCTTTACAATCTTCATTATTGTTTTATTGTCTATTTCTTTACGTTGCAAGTGGGGTCAAGCCATATAATTTCAGTATTCCACTGGTGATCCTTTCTATTATTTGTGAGATGGGTTTTTAGATTTTTCTTTGGAATAACTTTCCAAGAACAATGTGATTTGTTGTCGTCATTGCTCTTTTATTTATTTTTGTGATTTTGAATAGAGATTTCTATCGATCATATGATAATGATCTAGAGATCTTATATTGTTCTCTTGTCCAACTATATTGTATATAAAGAGGGGAATTCTTGATAATTATTGTCTTGATAACTTTGACAATTAATTTTTAAAAATTCTTAAAAATAAAAAAAATTGATAAACACATTTTTTTAACTAATATTGATTGTATTTTAAATTTCATATAATTTAAAAGTAATTTGATATTTCATCCAAGACCTTCAAATATTGACTATTGTAAATGTTATATAATTTTGATGATCTTTTGATGAAATATCAAATAATACTTAAATTGTATGAAATTTGAAACACAATCAATCTATAGTTAAAAAATATGTTTATAATTTTTTTTTCTATTTTTAAGACTTTTTTAGAATTTTTTGAAAATTCATTGTCAAAATTATCAAAATATATTATTGTCAAGGGATCCTCAACCTTATATATATGTATTTATTTCAACATATTGTACAAAGTTTTTATTTAAAGTTTGTTCTAACTAAATGCTCTCGCATGATGGCTCATCATACATGAGGCAGAGAGACAAACAACACATCTAAAAAATATAAAAATAAAAAATGACCCAAAATTTGACAAAAAAAAAAGAGAGAGATAACGGTCTGTCTAATAATTCAAAGTTCGTAACTTTAGAAGAGGTGCAAAGAGTGAACTGATTTCCAATTTGACAAAGTCAAAAATCAGTAAAAATATTCTCAATATTCAGCTATATCAATCTCATTCTAGTACTCAAATATTTATTATTCCTACTTTACCTCCTTTATATATATATATATATATAATTGTGTTATGGTGCTTTGGCTTCAAATCTCATATATCGAAGGTTTGACGGTCGAGCCAATTCCTCTAAAATAATCTACATATTGAAATCTTATAAAATATCAAATTTTATTATTTTTAGAATTTTTTTACTATTTTTTTCAGATTTTTTAAAAATAACCCAAAAATATTAATAAAATAATAATATTTCTCATCAAAATAAGTTCATTTTTGAAAATTCTTAGTGGAAATATTGATGTGTTGTTGACCAAATAATTCTCTTAGTGGAAATACTGCACAAATCATGAGAAAAACACTGAGCAAGACTATTAGAATGTATTTCTTTAAAAATTCTTAGTGGAAATATTGATGTGTTGTTGACCAACTAATTTTCTTAGTGGAAATAATGCATGGATCATGAGAAAAATACTGAACAAGACTATTCAAGGTACATGTTTCAGGTAAAAATATCTAATTTTTTAAGGTACTAATTCCACAATAATCTCCACATTTTCGGATAACTAGATGTGTGGTAAGTAACGATCAAGCAATTTAATCACATATTAATATAATTTCTCTAATAAATTTCTATTTAATAAAAAGAATGCAAAACAAATTAGGAGATTACCATGTCTCCAAGTACCATCTCAAAGTCTTCACTGTTCATGTAGCTAATTAATTATCATCACTTTAATTTACAAGCATAATTATAGGAGGATCATTAATACTGAACTTTACAAACATATTTTTTTTAACTAATAGATTGATCGTATTTTAAATTTCGTATGGTTTAAAAGTCATTTAATATTTCATCCATGATCTTTAAATATGGACCGTTATAAATATTATATTATTTTGATAGTCTTTGATAGAGTATCAAACAATATTTAAATTGTATGAAATTTGAAACACAATCGATCTCTAAGTTAAAAAATATGTTTATAAAATTCTTTATAATTTTAAATTTTTTTAGAATTATTTAAAAATCCGTTGTCAAGATTATCAAATATGTTATTGTCAAGAAATCCCCACCCTCCTATATATATGTATTTGTTTCAATATATTGTACAAAGATTTTATTCAAATTTTATTCCAACTAAATGCTCTCATAATGGCTCATCATACACAAAGCAAAGAGACAAAAAAACACATCTAAAAAATATAAAAAATAAAAATGACCCAAAATTTGACAAAAAAAAACAGAGAGATAACGGTCTCCATCGAGATCTAGTATATATATAATCAATAAAGTCAACGACATGTATCACATTGGATAAGACATGCATAAATTTTAAATTTATAATTTCCTAAGATACAACTTTCGGCTTCATTTGTATTTCAAACAAATGAAGAAGCTGCAACTTTCTTCATTTATTTTTTTTTATACAATGAAACAATTATGAAATTTTTTTAACATGAGATGAAAATCGGAAGTTGAAGATTTGTTCATAATGTTATCTTTTTTTAACAAACATAAAAGTTAGCGAGCGCTGAATATAATATTTCAACTACTGTTATATATTTTGTTTTTTTATCATATGGATGTTTTAGATTTTAGATATAAAAAATTAACTATTATAGGATCGATAAAAAATTAAAAAAAATACAATAGAAACACCATAATAAACTCAGTTCTTCAACTTTAAATATTTCAAAAGGAATAACAAACTTCCATTTTTGTATTTATTTTTTCCATTAAAATCCACCATAATCCACAAAAAATCTACGCGTTTCGTTTCATACGGAGGAGTGCAACTGACAAAAAAAAAATTTCTTTCCAAAAAGAAACCCAAAAAAAAAAAATAAAGAGGGGGATAGCGTGCAAGAAAAGAGATGAACCTTAAAAAGCGTTTGTTAATTAAATAATTAAATTAAAGAGATTCCATGATTGATGCATTCATACATGGAACGAGCAAACACTATACTTTCGGTTGCTTGCACTCATCTTAAAAATATTGCGTATGGGTCGAGCCTTCTACTATTTATATTTATTTATTGATTAATGTAAGATAAATATCATAATTAATGTAAGATAAATATCGTTTTGTTACTAAATTAAGTTGGGTTGTTGCCTTGTTGGTTTTTAGTAAAAATCAGTTAATCTTTTTGATAGATTTTGTTAGGCTTTTCTTTTTTTACAATTAATAATTTAACAATCTTGACAATTATTTTTCAAATAATTTCAAAATAAATTTTAAAAATAGAAAAAAAATTGTAGACATATTCTTCAAATTATAGATTGATTGTGTTTCAAATTTTATTTAATTTAAATATCATTTGATACTCCATAAAAAAACAATCAAAATTATATGAAACTTTCAACGGTCTAAAATTTAACAATTTTTGGTGGAATATTAAATGATCCTTAAATTGTATGAAAATTGAAACACAATCAATCTATAAGTTACAAAATATATTTGTACACTTTTTTTATTTTTAAAAATTTTTAAGATCTATTTTGAAATTATTTAAAAAATAGTTGTTAAAGATCTCCTCCCTTTACAAAAAATAGCACTTTCTTTACAATTAAAAGAGAGGTGCTGACTATTACTTGAGAAGTTTTCTCAACTTTTGTCTAGTATTGAGTTATTCTCTTTTTGCCATAAATTTGTTCACGAATTACTTTTTAAATGTACATAATTTATCATTTTTCAAAAAAATTAATTTATACTGGATGAAATTCAGATGAAATTTCCGAACAAACAAATCATTGCTCAAATTAGTATTCATATTTTACTGTAGGAATCATAATTTCTATAAGTGAGAATCAATTTTTGATCTGATGGATTACGTTATATCTTTTGTATAGGAAATCATATGTCAAAATATAATTGGAGATATCTTGTGAATAAATTTAAAATTTGATAATGTTGATCTCCCTCTTCATCTAAAAAATATCAAAGATAGACTATAATTGAGCTATATACTTGTATAGATATGCATCATGGTCAATTTTATGTTGGGAAAAAAATCAAAATAAATTATAAAATAAAAAAATATTTGTGAGAATTTATCAAATAAGAAAAACCGCACTCTTAGAATGAAACCTCTTATCGGAAGGCCATATTCTGAGAATGCAACTTCCCAGTGGGAGGTTGCACTCTTCTGTGGAATTCTTTTTTTTTAAGAAGATCGTTTTACGAGTTTTCTGAATTGATATTAAATGTTTTCTACGAACTTTTCTATTAAAAGTTATGTATGTTTGAAACTCGATATTTCATTAATAATTTTCTGAAATTTCGAAAAAAATTTATACATAGTCTGAAATTATTTTTTTATTTTTCAACTTTAACTGTACTCTATAAAACATACAGAAATTATTAAGATTATTAAATTTTTAAAATAAATATTTTTAATAAATCATACTAATTTCTATATATATATATATATATATATATATAGAAATTACCAGTCTATTAATAATGTGCGGATGCGGTAGCCACCGATAGAATCTCTTGAGAGTTGAGAGTTGAGAGTTGAGACGTTACAGTCTCTTAAAAACGCTCTCTTTTTGAGCCATTTTGTTTAACTTAACATAAACGGAATTATATATTACATGGGTTTACGGGCCATTTTCAGGCCCAATTGGCCCGCAAATCGTCCGATTTCTATAACACAGTACTTAAGCTAATATAGTTTTATTATTAACAGGGGTTTGATTAGTTTCGATTATAATTTACAAACCTGCTTTGTGAGCTTTTTTTGAGAAAAGTAGGTCTTTGTCTACTTTATATTTTATTAAATAACCAAAAATATGTTTATTTACGAGATTTGGAGGAATATATACAGAAGCTAAGCAAAAATAAAAACATAAGTCTTCATTTTACATTGATCGCCAGTGGATCATATCCCTATCAATCATTTCCTTTTAATTGTTGGGAAGGTAACACTACAGACTTGAAGATTCTTCTATTCCTTTCTTTCCAAACGTTCCAACAAGTCGCTACACAACGTCTATCGCATTCAGTATGAGCATCGTCAGATAGCAAAGCTCTGATCTTGAACCAGAATCGGCACGTGTCGTCCTGTGACGAAGGCCTGTATGGAACCTAGAGTTGTTGTACTGCCAAGCAGCATAGAAACAGGTGATGGTCTGTTTCTATGGTCGCTGTTTTGCACATGACACAATGATATAGGTGTGGCCAATTTCTCTTGATTAGGTTTTCTTGTGTGAGTAACCTGTTAAGTGCTAGGAGCTAGAAGAGAAATTTGACTCATTCAGGTGTTTTAATTCTCCAGAGAATTGTGGCAGTACACTCCCCAGTGTGAGATAAGAACGCATATGTGGATGATACTGTGAAAACCCCTTTCGAGTCCCACCTCTACTGGATATACGTTGGAGAGTAATTTAGACAGATACTGAGAATATGAGGAGTAGGGTTTCCAAGTCTTTCAGGAAAAAAGATGATGCGTTTTTATCTTGAAATGGTGGAGATCCATTTTGTGTTGAAATTGTTGTGGCCCACATCGATGTTGGTGTAGCACTCAATTGCCATAACCATTTAAGAAGTAGAGACTTGTTTTGTGTTTGCAAGTCGAGAATTCCCAATCCTCCACGCCTCTTTCGAAGGCAAACCCGTCTCCAGTTGACCAAGCAATGGCCACCCGAGAACTTATCCTTTCCTTTCCAAAAGAACCATCTTTTTGTTCTTTCTATGTGCTTGATGAGCCATGGTGGAAGAAGGAACGCTTGCATGTAGTGCATTGGTAGTGCATTTTAAAATCGAATTTTCCAAAATTTTCCTACCAGCAAGTGATAATAAGCGACTCTTCCATCCCACTAATCTACTTTGTACTTTCGTTAGTACAGGTAAGAAGTCTTCTTTTCTTGGTCTTTTCGTGGATAGGGATAGCCCTAGATATTTTAGAGGAAAAGAGCTCTTATTACATCCTATGATGCGTGCAACAATATGATGGAGATCCGTCGGGATTGCTGTCGGCACAAATTCACTCTTATCTATGTTTATTTGGAGGCCTGTACTATCCGCACACAGATGTATATTATCTATGTTTATTTGTTAGCTTATAATCACCCTAATTTGAATAAGCACAGATGTATATTATCTATGTTTATTTGTTAGCTTATAATCACCCTAATTTGAATAAACACAGATGTATATTATACTGTACCACCGATCAGTGCATACAGCCTAAGTTACTTCTATGGTCTAAATTCAATCTCTAGCATACATGTTTTAGATAGCTCTCTAAGGTTTGTACATGAATTCCAAAAGAAATAGAAGAAATCTTTCATCTTCATCACCCTTTTTTGTTCCTTGAGTATATAGTGAAAGTTTAATTACTTACTAATATATATGAGCAGTTAGCAAATCATATATGCATTTAATATTTCGTGTTTGGGTACCTTTCCTGCTTTTACTTTCTCTTGATTGTTGCTTGCTTTCTGATTAATCACTAATTATTAATCAGGATTGAAGCATTTGATACAATTAATGCACCTTCCACAACAAAATTGAACCTTGGTTTTGCATTTACGTTATAATAAATGCATAAAGACCATTTGAATCAGACTCCTTCAAACTTCTTCAAATTCTAATTGCTGTATTAAATCTCTAGCGGATCCCTTGCGATTTGGTCAAATTTTCTAATTGCTGTATGAAAACTATAGTTAGGGAGAATTTCATGGTAAATTTTCAATTGCAAATGGTGCTGTAACTCTTCTTATTCTCAGTTCAGAGCCTTTGGGAGGCTAATAAGTAATAACAATACTCTAAACTATATTTTTTTATATTTAAATACACATAACCATGCCTATTAGATTCAGTATTGTTCTATTTAATTTCAAAGTAGTTTAATTTGTGAATCACTAGAAAAATTTTATTTTCACCGACAATAAGTTTTCAGTTTAAATGCCAGCCACTTTGTTGGTGCAAAATTTAAGATATTATCCTGAACTGCCCAATAATGTTTTACTGTACATTACTGGTACAGTATGCTGGTAAGGCATCCATAAAGACCCTATCGTACCATTACTGGAGCGGACTCATGTGATGAAATTAAAAATTATTCTCAACAGATTAACTTTTCTGGTAAGCTCAATGGATCGGTACCAAACAAATACCAATAAAGCCGGAAATTATCATGTTTACCTTTGTCAAACATGAAATATCAATGATTCTCAAGCAAAACCACCAATTATAATATATGCCACTAAAAAATCAATAAGCTATGATGCATCATCAAACTTTTTTCTTTTGTTTTTTTTTTTGGTCAAGTAGTATCACTTATCCTCATCAAACCTTTCATCTCAATTTGAGGAGTATCACCAAAATTAACTTCGAAAAATTAAAATACTTTACCTCTTTCATATTTTGCTGGATTTGCGGGCTGTCCCTGATATTCAATTTTTGTAGGGATAGTACGAGATATTTTGATGGAAGTTGCTAAAAGGGGTATTTATATTATCTGGTTCTCTCATATAAACTTTTCTGATATTTCTTGCGGTCTGGACTTTAGAGTATATATCTAATTAGGCATACTACTAGATTCACTGGGCTTGACTGGTAATATCACTAGACATTTAAAGTGTCATCAAGGAAATTTTATAAATAATTATATTTAATTGCCAAAATTTACTAGGATGAAACGAAGCCACAATGTAGCCATTGAACAAAAACTATTATAAGGGAAAAGAAACAAATAAACAAACCGAAACTGGTACAGAGGCCTTCCCAGCTGGTATTTAGATCTCCCATTGAAAACCATGAAGTATGATACAAAAATATTGCTATCTTATTTTGTTCAAAAGGTTCATAATTAATGAAACTGAAAGCATTATGAAGTATAAGGTGCTCAGTATTGGCTCCAGAATTATTTCTTCAACAAAGAATCTGCCTATTAATTACCAATAATCCGGTTCACAATTTTTGGTCTGCTTGAAGTTTAGAGATTAAATTTTTCATCACATTTTTTGAAGTGTTACATAAGTAAGTTAAGTTGCGCCAACTTCCTTTTCAATGTTAACACCTCATGCATTATCTTGCTTGAAAAGTGCCTAATTTAATTTTAGAAAACTTCTCTCATTAATTTTTTTTGAGAAAGATTCGATTGGAAAAAGAAAATATTCATGTACTACAAGAATCTTATGGTCCGCATTCCTTTCTAATAAAAAAAAACAAAAGAGGAGAAGAAGAAAATAAAACAAAATCTATGAATGGCCATAGAACTAAACTAGCACTTACGTTGAATTTACTAGAACAACGACAAAAGTATACAATTAAGTACCTCGTTTTGCCTCAAATTCGCAAATCCGATAGAAACCAAACTTTATCAATAATTATTCAACAATGTCTAATTATTCATACATTCCGCATAATCATTCAACATTTAAACATGCCTAATTAAGTGCCTCTTATTTCTATCGCCCATTTGATCGGATTATTCAAACATAAAGGCAGGACCCCTAATTAAAGAAAACCTTGGCTCTCAATTCTTTCACAAAAAATAGCTAATAGAAGTGTAATAGGAAAATGTGCGCCATTTTGAAGGCATGTTTACCAAATTGTAATTGTGAAGGCACAACACAAGAGCACAAATTTCAGATTCTGAACTTTTTTTTCTTTTTTTTTTTTGGATTTTCAAGTAAATGTAATTAAGAGAGAAAATATCTACAAAAAGAAGATAATTAATCATCTCTAACTTCAAAAAATTACATGTGTCGTATCGTTGATGATTTCGGTACATGGTCCCCTAGTCAGCATAGGGGGCGGCCTTCCGGGGTTCGTTTTCACTTTTCTCGAAGAATGGCAGACTCTGTCCGCTTTCTTTCTCAGCTGAGCGGAAGGCATAATAATTTACATTTTCAAGTTTCAGAGACGGCCACCGAATCGCAGGAAAAAGACACAGAAGCCAACCACAACCACGATGCCCTCTAGCACCCAGAGCACATAATAGCTGAAATTTTGGAAAATGTCGACAATGGTTTCTCCGTTGGATCCTTCGGTGAAATGGAAATCACGCATTGTAGAAGACAAACCCTGGAAGCGCAACCGCCACCGCCGTTGTGCACCACTGCGGATCTTCGACATTTTTCGCCATAACCACCCGGACCCGGTGCTATTGCTTGTAGCACCAGCCGCACCAGCCGGCATTGTCATCATAGCAGGAGAGAGCGCCAGTCTTGGAAGAGGGGGGGGGGAGTAGAGGAATGGAGATCAAAAGAAAGAGGGAAGTTAGAGAAAGAAAGAAAACGAATGATGGGGTGAATGTTTGCACTTAGAATTTATTTAGGTACATTTGTTGTCTAGCTGGAAAGAGACGCGGCAAGCATAGACGTTGGGCCTTAATTTTGTGGTCATGGTCTATGCATTTAATGTGAACCATTTGAGTTACTATTCAATTTGTGAAGGTGGGATTTTTGTGCAAAATGGTAGTGCTAGTTTAATTTTATCATATGATTTTCGGTTTTATGAAAGGTTTATCGTTTTATATGTTGTTAAGTTGTTTCTTGCAGGCCTTTTGTATTTTATTAAGGTACTTTTTTTAATAATTAAGTATTAAAATAATTAGTCTGTTGTAATATCGATCTTAATGGTAAAATCATTTGTTTTTAAATGTATAATCACTATTAATTATATACATTTGTGATATTGATATATAATTTTTTCCTTTTAAGCAATATATGCAATAATAAATTTAATAAATTAAAACACTAAATAAGCACACAGTTGAATTGTGTATCAAATAAAAACTTTGTATTTAGAAGTATTTTTTTAAGGAAAAAAATATGTTAAAAATATCATGCATAACAAAAAAGAAATGAATTTCTTATTTCTCTTCAGTTTTGATTATAAAACAATAATATGACTCCAAAATAGAGAAAAAAAAGAAACAAGAAATTGTCATAGATTTGACTTAATTAACAAACTACATTAAAGAAGCAATTGCATCTAGCACAATTTGGATCATAATAAATTGTAGACCATATCCAACCCACATCATCTAATAACAATTGTATTCTCACATCTTCGACTATTTGAGCTTCCTTTATCATCAAGAAATGAGTTGTTGTTGGATAGATGCTTAGCTATGAGACTATATATTACCTGTTGGCTGTTAGGTTACTGTTACATAGTGGTTATGGGATCAGAATCTCATAAAAAAATGTAACTACTAACTAAAAATAAGAAAGAAACATTGACTATTGGGTAAGCACACCTGTATCTTTTTTATTGGGATAAACATAATCCTAGAAAAAAAGAAAAAAAAATTAACAACGCGTTGTTTTTAGGTAGAAGTACAACAATTGTATACAAAAATGAAAATCACACAATCCTTAGTGTTCGGGTAGAAACAGTTGAAACAGACAAAATCGCAAAGCAAATAAATATAAAGAAAGAAATATAAATAAGAATGAATCAACCAATTCTTTGTTTTGATAATAGTAAAAAATAAACTTAAATTTGATATCCAACATTATAGGTATGATCTATAATATACTAATATCATGTTTATAAAAAATAATGAGATTTAATATATATTTTACCATACATCAAGTGAAATTTTTGAATTGTCTAAAATTAAATGTCATTGATGTATCATTGAACAATATTAAAATTACATGAAATTTTATTGTTAGACTATTTATATATTCAATAATATACTCATAAATTTATTTTTCTATTTTAAATTCTTTTTTATTTTTGTTGAAAAATTATTGTCAAGTGATCTCTCCTCATTACCTATTATTTTCAACGTAAATAAGCAAGGAAAATGCTTACTTCATTAATTTTAGACCAATTCTTCCCTTGGAAAAAAAGAAATTTTGACCAATTCTTCAACAAAACAATAGTAAATGAAGCAGTTACAATATTTTTTTCTTGTATCGTTGACTAAATAATTAAATATATGCCATGCATACATAACTTAAAACAAATTTGCTGGCTGCTGCTGTTCCACTCTTTCAATCTTTCAAGGAAATTAGATCTGAGATCTGCTTTTTAATTTCTTTTCAAAATTATACTGTCAAGTGCCAACATTAATTTATGTGTTCGTTGATACATTACATCGCACATAATATAATTTATTTTCGCAAGTTGGGCTGGCGTCAGGGATGATTTATGTATTTGAAAATTAAGGGAAAAAATATCCCCTATCTTATCCAAATTAAATGTTCCGAAATTTGGATTAGACTAGCACACATCAGGTAACAAAAGTTTCTGACAAGTATAATAACGTAATAATCAGGATAATTTTAAACGACAGAATTGTTTGTTTTAAGAGTCCAATAGCTTCCTTTTTCTTTTCAAAAGCCCAAAAAAGGAACCAATTCATTAAATTGCATCATTAAACAACACTGCATAAGTATGTTCGGAATAATAACACTATTCTGAGATGGGTTTGATCCAAACAAAATTTTGCTATTCGGAATAACATGAGTTAGCTACTATTCGGCAGTTCCAATAAAACTATGAAATAACAACTATTTTTATTTTCATGAGACAGAGAGAGAGAGAGAGAGAGAGAGAGCCAGCCACAGAAGATCTAGCAGCCAATTTCATGCTGATCTAATGAATGACAAATCAGATCAGAAGTTAGAAAATAGAATTGCATAGAAAATTATGGGTCATAAAATATCTAATCCAGAAACCAAACTTAAAAAAGGTTTGTAACGGCGCAGCTGGAAATTCCAGTATACTTTCCAAAGAAGTTTCTTTGTGCTTCTTTAAGGGGTTTTTTGCAATATGATGAATAGAGAAAAATGAAATTTAAAATAGAGTTGTATCATGTTTATGTATTATTTTTTTTATCGTGTTTGGCTGAAGATAAAAAGATAAAATAATGATATAATAGAAGAGCATTATGAAGAGTTAATTCTTTATTTTATCTTCTTAAAATTGATTTCTGACGGAATAGAGGTACTAACTTGCAAAAAGCAAAAATTTGACTGTAAAAGTACAAATCAAATTTTATTTTTTTTTCACTTTTCTACAATTTTATTTAATTTTTTTTATTCAATCATAATTCCACACAATTTCACTATTCCACCTCAATTGAACAACCCCTTAAAAGTCAAGGTCTTAGAATTCTGACTTAGTTTATGATCGAGTAGGAGAAGGGATGATCGAAATGGAGAAAAGAATTAGAAAGACCAACTAGTGTTTATTGATTGCTTAAAATTTGATATCGTTGAATTAATCAGATGAGAGCTACACTATATATAAGAAAATTGCCAGTGATTTCATTAGAAACCGTTGAGTTTATAATACGCGGAGAATTAAATTGAAATGGATAATATTTGAGCTAAACAGTGAAGACTAATAATGCAGTGTGTGCTGAGAGACGGTCTAGATCAAATCTTACAAACTATTGTTAAAGTCAAAGCTGATCTGTACACACTGAGCAATTTGATCCTTCGGCTGAAAACCTCAAGCATCCAAAATTAGAACACCTTTATCTCTGAAATTACATAAGATTACTCTGAAATTACATAAGATTTTTTTGTTTATCAGTTAAGAATTATCACATCAGAAAATTAACAATTACATGGATGAAAACATTCTAAATTAATATGCAAAAAATGTCAAATTAAATTAACAATTAAGATGTTCTTAGACTAGTTAGTCTACAAGAGTAAGATCTCCACATCCACCTTTTTTTTTAAGGAAAAAAAATTATGTTATCAGGCCTTGTTTGCTAAATCAAAAGGTAAATTGAAAAATATTTTTACTATATACTAAAGATTTTAGTCTTAAGGGACCCATAAACAAAAGCGCAAATTACTCGAGGACTCGAAAGTAAAAGCTTGAGAACTTAAAAGAAACTTTAAATACTTGCATTGAAAGAAGGTTTAATCTAGCTGGCCTATCTAACAACTATATAGCCTAAAGCCAATTTAATAACTGCCTAGAACAATTCCCTAATGTAACCCTATGGAACAGAAACTTGAACAAGTAGATATCTGGTTCGTCGAAGTCTTGTCAGCAAAAGAAGTCACATCTTTGCATGCTATTCTCTCTAAAATATCTCACGATTCAGTAGAAGTTGAGCTGTCTTTAAGAATGATATTATCCATGCTTCCTCCATGACTACATCGGTTTCGCCTATCCTAAATTGAAAATTGAAATACATAGTTGGTGAATTATCTGGCAGCAGTTTCAAATTTAACCACAAATAAAGCATGAGTCCTACGTAAAGATTCAATTAAACATCAGGTGCCACCAGTACCAGTACCAGTTGGTTCAGAACCCAGCATACTAACCAAACCTACACAAAATATAATTACCTCACGATGAGGCAGGTCATCAGACTCGAGCATGCGTACCACCTGACCCATCTTAGGTCTCTTCTCAGAGTCCGGATCGACGCATCTGAGTGCAACAAGTAGAATCCGCTTTAGAGAGCGTGTCGAGGGTTTGTCCTCAATTGCTGGGTCCACCACCTCGTCTGCTCTCCTGGTGCTCACCATCACCTTCAACCAATCCACTAGGGTTACCTGGCAAGGCAAATATGATAAAGTAATCAACTTTGTGAGGAAAATTTAGCTCGCACAACTAGTAACGTCAAATTGTCATGTATTCCCAAGTATAATAAGAAATCCTTCAAATGCTCTCTGAAGAAGTAAAAGATATGATCTGAAACCTCTTTCCAAGTGCAGACCAAATAATCCCAGAAACAAATAGGAATGATGTTATAAATTTTTCATGTTTTGGAGGATACATGATAGTATGATACATCCAACAGGGTATGCATAATTCATCTTGGGGGCTGTATGTTTAACAATTTGAAGGCTTGTATATAAAACCGTGTGACTACTATTTATGACTAAATTTGTAAGTTGTGATGAAAGAGAATGTAAATAAACAGTGTTATGCCATTAGTAGATATGTACATTTCAGGAGAAACCAAAACTTAATATGTTTAGAAATGTGGTATATACATGGTCGACAGTCATGTATGAATTGGGCACCACGGCAGTAAAACCTTCTCTCAGTTTCTTTCAATTTTTGGAGGATTTTGGTAGGCACGCAGGCTTGATTGGATAGCCTGGTATTGTACCAGGAGTTAAATCTGACAACGGGGAAAATAATAGAATAAAATGTTTTCAACAATAGATAGAGTGTACCTCATTAGCAGGGCGACTATAATCAACTGGATCTCTACCAGTTACAGTTTCCAATAAAACAATACCGAAACTGTACACATCACTTTTCTCATTAAGCATACCCGAATTTGCATATTCAGGAGCGACATACCTAAAAACATCAAATGATAAATTAGGTACTTTTACTTCCCCATGTAGATTGATTTTTGTCTGCAATTGATTGTCAAAAAAATTACTTGACTATTTGCAGATAATACATGCAGGGAAAAATCAAGGTCAAGCAAAATAAAAAATAAAAATTCATCTTGATTTTCATATAAAAATGTCCAAATCCAACTAGGAAAGGAATACATAAATCTAATATTTGCTTAATTTCATATTAATTTGAGCCAATGAGAAAAACAGCCCACACTTGTTTAGAACATGGAAGTAGCAATAATTTATTTTAAATGAACCATAAGTATGCCTCTTATTTGCATCCCTAATACTTTCTTTCATAAAGTGTTTATACTTGACGATAATATTATTTATATATTATGTTTTGGGAATTAAAAAAACTAAAAGTTGTATTTTTTTTTACTTGTTAATACGAAAGTATTTAATTTGACCTTCCTTACGATCATTCAGAAATCGAGAAGTGGTTAATACTTTGCATATAAACACGTCTATAGTGCAGATAAGGAATGCAAAACATGCAATGCAAGAATAGTTTTTTCATAATATACAAAATTCCTCGTAATAAACATATGGTGTTAATGGCAATTGATCAAATATATTGGATATAGGTCACAAATAGAATAAAGTAATAGGTATAAGTTGGAAACAGGATAAATGATATTTGTATCTAAGTTGCAAATTGTGATGCCTTGTTGCTGAATATAAATAATAGAAATAATTTATATGGATTACCCAAATGTGCCCATAACTCGAGTAGTGATGTAGCTCTTGTCAGAGCCCAAAAGCTTAGCCAATCCAAAATCAGAAACCTTTCCATTAAACTCATTATCAATTAAAATATTGCTCGATTTGATATCTCTATGCACCACCTTAGGTTCAATTGCTTCATGGAGGTATGCAAGCCTGAAAATTATGAGACGAGTATTAGGAAATTGTAGAATTTGTTCAACTCTTTATTGATATTCAAAAGAAAATTAAGGTGAAATTCAGGTTAATTAAATGGTAAAGAGGGAGTCAATTGAGGATACACTTGGTCAAACATAGGTCCAATTGCATTTAAGGCCGAGTGAATTAGGCTGTCATGCCGTATTAGACAGATGATGTTCCTTCTTTGTTTTCTTTGAAATTTGTTTTTTTTTTAAATAGTAGCCATCCAAGAAGTGCCAAATCAATTCATCAAGAAATCATATAATTACAAGTTAATTTGGTCTGTCTGTCTGACAACAGAAACAAAGGATAAGCAACAGTCCAGATAATTAAATTAACAGATGATGCCAACAGAGGTTTAGTTACAAAGCAAGGTAAGTGAGGTTAAATGCAAATTTTCAATTCAAGAAAAAAATAGATAATTATCTGAGGTTGAGTTGCAAAGTAATTGCTAATCAAGGCATATTCAAATTTCAATTACATTACAGACATTGCATAGTTTGGGTTTGTTGATGTTTAATTGGGATTAACTGACACTTAAATCAAATGCATGTAATAAAAGTATGATGAGTACAATAGAATATGATCCACATATAATATGAAGAAAATATATGAATAAAAAAAATTATAAAATGAAATATCAAGTCTTACGCCTTGGCAGTGCCCAGAATAACTTTAATCCGACTCTCCCAAGTGAGGACCCCACGATGCCGCAAAGCACCATGAAGCCATTGTTCCAGGTTTCCATTGTTCACGTACTCGTACACTAATATCCTGCTCAAATGACATTTTTTAGTAGCCTTTTAGTTTGGTCACATAAGATAAGTTTGATAGATAGCTTATTCAAAATATACATTTTTTTTTTGAAACTATACCCAGCATGTTCAGTGCTAGTTGCAATGAATAAAGCCAAAGAAAAGGCCAAAAGAAAAAGTATATTCCATTTGAGTGTTATCATTGGACATCATTATTGCCCCTAATGGCTACTAATAAGTAATAATGAATCACTTGGCGAACTAAATCATGTCAATAGAAAAAGCGATTGCGTGAGCAAGTACAGTTAAACATTGTGTATATTAATTTACCAAAAAAAACAAAATTCTTGTGGTAACTTTGGTTCTTATTCTTTACCTGTTCACGCCTTCAACACAATAGCCTAGGAGGCGAACCAAATTCTTATGCCGAACATGGCCAATCGCCTCTACTTCTACTCTAAATTCCTTCTCAGCTTGACCCCTAAAAAAATCAATTGTAACATTAATCAGGCATAAAATAACAAAATAATTAAAAAAATCAAGTAGCTCGTCTTTGGTTGGAAAGTAGCCAAGAATTAGTCTTGTTACCTTATCAAACAGAAGCTACATTTGAAAAAGTTACATCTACAAATTATATAAATAGTGTTTACTTAGAAATGGACAATTTGACAGTTCATAAAGGGCTATACAGGTACAAAATTATTATTAAACTCTCTCTCTCTCTCTCTCTGTGGCAGTGTTTTGATCATAATTATCATTCAATTAATTTCACAACTTCTCTCAGAAGTATGAAAAAAGCATATATTGTAATTTGCCAAATAATAGAAAGATGCAAATTTCATTAGCAAAGACAAATTGAAAACTCACATATTATTAAATATTCTCTTAATGGCCACCTCAGTACCATTGACCAGCCGGCCACGGTAAACGACCCCGTACCCGCCTTCCCCAAGTACATTGTCTTTACAAAACCGATTAGTCGCACACTCCAAATCTCTTAATGTAAACCAGTGGCCCCACCCAAGCTGTGAGAGCTCAGGCAAGCCAACAAGAGGCGAGGCCGAGAAGGGAGAATAGTTGTTCTTCATATGTAAACCCGACCCGCTAAGCTCCTCACCTGAATGCGAACTACCCATTTTTTCAGCTTGGAAAATCGAACTGCATTGGCTCATGTTGTCATAATCAACTGAATTATTGTGATTGTTTAGCGCAAGTTGGGCCAGGGTTTTGCAAGGTTGTTCCTTATCGGCTTCAATAGGGTGACTTAGGGATTGTGCAAGTGTGCGGTTCCCCCCACCAACCCGATCCACCGTTATTTCTTTTGAGATTGTAGGTATTTGGGATTGTGCCGAGTTGTAATTGATGTCATTGGTGGCGCCGTGTGCCCGTTTGGTTCTTCTCCTCTTATTGGAGGACCAAATGTAGAGGATGAGTAGGATCAGAAGGATTACAATGGAGAAGCAAACGGCAATCAAGACCCAAACTTTGAGGTTGAAAATCGGGGTTCGTTTCAATAAATCATTGTTCAGGTCCCCGTTCGACATTTTGTCAGGTGTTCGGAATTTTGTTTTACTGATGTGATAAGCCTCCTAATAGTCAGATTAGTAGCATTGTGAGGTAATTTGTCCCTGAAAAATAGGAAGAAAAAAAAAAGATAATCAAAGCTTGGCATTATGCTTTTTGCACAAGCAAGAAAAAATCTAGTTGGGGCAACCTTCATAATAAATTAAAGTGGTATGATTTGAGTACAAAATGGTTCATAGAAAGTAGAATCTAAGAAAGAGATGTTTGTTCAATTTTAAACTAGGAGCTTTTAGAGAAAAGTTACCTCTTTGGTTGGTCTAGTCTGAGAAAGATCTGCCCTTTTTTCTGAACAAAAACCTTAAAACAGAGTGCCGGGTAGAAACCCAACAAAGCTATTAATAAGAAAAAATGTAAGTCAGATATGCAGAGGGAATTCAATATTTTTCTAGAGAGAAACGAAGAAACAAAGAGGGAAGCTGACCAGAAAATGGTCCAAGGCAAGAACAGTCGAGGCGTGAGAATTAATGCGGGTTGACGAGAAGAGAGAGAGAGAGAGAGCAACGCCTTTTTCTCCTCTCTCTTTTTTTCTTTTCTTTTCTTTTTGTTTTTGAAGAGAGAGAGAGGAAGAAGAGAGCAAGGTGTTTGCATTAATGTGCAGAAGAGAGCAAAAAGCGAAGCAATTAAAAAGGAATTTATGAGCGGGAAGAGGAAATGGACTCGGTTTGGGTAACAAATTAACAATTGTATGGCGAGATATTTGCTTGCAAGACCCTGTACTTTCAGCTAATTATACTATTTTCATAACTTCAATTCATTAATTAATAATTTTCTTTTGAAGAAACATTAATTAATAATTCGCAATTGGAATGTTACTTACTATGTATAAGAGTATTATAATATCCTCCAGCCCACATTTTCATATCCAACGTGAGAATATAAATAAAAATAAGAGTTGATCATTTTTTAATATTTTTTTCAGCTCGATTTTTGTCAAAAGTCAAAGCCATGCAACATTAAAATCATGTTTTAATTGCCATTACATCAGTTGCTAGCAGGAAAGTTTCATCTTGAATATATAAAATATAATCAAGAGAAAAAAAATAGAAATTGAGATATTAAGTATTCAAACTACTTTGAACCGGTAAGTCAATCCAAAAACACCTCATGAGGGAAAAAAAAGATTAATATTATATTATGTCACATTGACTAAATTTATTAAGGCAATACATTATTTAAAAGAAGAATAGAGATCCATTATCTTGATAATGATTTTTCAAATAAATTAAAAAATTAAAAATAGAAAAAAAATTATAGATATATTTTCGAACATATAGATTGATTGTCTTAAATTTCGTACAATATAAGTATTATTTAATATTTCATCAAAGATAATTAATATTACATGAAATTTATAATGATCTAAATTTAATGGTATTTGATTAAATATCACATGACAATCAAATTACAAGAAACTTGAAACATAATTAATCCATAAGTTTAAAAATATGTATAAAAAGATTTTTTTTATTTTTAAGAACAAAATGCATGTAATTGTAACTGGTAAGCAATCTAACAAATTATGAAGATCCATCAGAAAAGAGACAAATCAAGACGTAGGTTTCAAATTAAATTAACAATCAGGGTTATTTTTACAAAAGCCGAATATAACCTGTAAATGCAAGGCGTGAAATAAGGTCAACAGCAGTGGAAAACATAACAGGCATTACAGAGTTGTTGGCATAATGGCATGACTTATTATTAAGAGCATTTATTTCCTTTGTTTCATATTTTTCTTCTCCAACAGCTGTTTCGGCACATTTAAAGTATTAACTATCATATTGTGATAACTCTCACCTAATGTTTCATCTCCACATATATATATATATATATATATATATAGAGCAAAAAGAACAAGTTGTGTGTGAATAGATATGATTTGCATAATTTACAATATTGCATTGTATTTTATGTTATTTATTTGGGATTTAAATGTTGCAATCTTCTTGTATTGTCCATTTGTTCCTTTTATTTTTTTTTGTTTATGTTCATGACTTTTATACTAAATTTTACGCAAATATTTGGTTATTGTTTTATGTAGTCCACTTAAATATAAATATTATGTCAATTAGCAAACATGTGTTGAATTTTGAGAAAAAAGTATGACTAATTGGGATATGTAAATGATCTAGTATTTCAAGCGGTGAAAAATAACAAGGGATTTTTTTTTTAGTTTTAACTCGTAGATGTATAGAATAACAAGCCTTTCTCAATTTAATTAAATATAATCCTGTGTCATTAAAAATATTTAATCTTCTTAGTAATTAAGAACACTGTAGTTCATATAATAGCTTAATTCGTATATTGTCTAAATTGTTGATTTGTAATCTTAATGTAAGTAACTTTCAAATATACTAATGTATAAAAAGATGCAATAAAAATGACAGAAGAAAATTATGATTTTTTTTCACTTTTTAGTAAGAGTAAAGAAATCTAATGTCAAGACTTGATAGCTAACAAAATAACAAGCATAATCCATCATCCATGTGACTACTTTTAATTCATGCATCTACTTTTAATCCATCAAGACTTGATGGCTAACAAAGTTATGACTGTTATTTAATTCATGCATCTACTTTGTGACATTTTTTGGTGCCTTCTGTTAAATGTAGAGTCCCTGTTGATGCTACTAGGTAGGGATTGGAGACAGAAACCAATTCTCAATTTTGTGATATAGGAACTGCATGTGGGGCCATGCATGCTTTGAATGCTCCAATTCAAGGCAAGAGACAGAGTTTTCTTTTAGAAAAGTGATTCCAAGAAGAATTTTTTGCTTGCACATGGAGCAAACAGGAAACAATCACTAGATAAATCTAGTCAAAGTTGCAAATTGACATTATTAATTTAAGTATTATGAAGTGCTTGGAGATAATGCGTCATATCTAGATATGCTTCATGTGCATATGCAAATGTATAGCAGAGGGACTGTCTGGGATATAAATATGAAGTGCTCATTGAAAATTTGAATTGGTTATGAATTGGTTGAATAATTGATTTTTTTTGTTGGAGGATGAAATTAGGATTCAAGTTTTCAGATCTTTTTTATGTTGAACCGTTTTACACGTAGAAGAATTTCTTAACTAACCATATTATCAAATAATATTAGTTGTAATGTAATCATATGTCAAATGATTTAATTAGATTTGTCTATAATAAATAGTAATTATTTCAAAGAACAAATTGCATTAAAAATTCAAATTTTCACCAAGTGTCAGAAGTATTATTTACAATCTCCTAAAGATATTATGTCCATATTGATTCCAACAAATTGTTGGAAAATTTGTAGTTTAATATTAGTGGTAATATAATCATAAGCCAAATGATACATATTAGTCTATAATAAATAGTAAATATTTCAAATTTCAAATTACACAGAAAGAAATCCATACTTTCCCAAGTGTCAGAAATATTATTTACAATCTTCTAAAGATATTTAGGTGTTTATTGATTTCAACAAAATTGTCTTTTTCATAATATCGGAAGAGAATAGAAGGAAGATAACTTATTCATTAAAGGTACTTCTCTAATTTTGCTTCACAATGCATATTAATGATTAATGAATATGATATTATGTTTTCTTGTAACATCATACATATTATATATTTTTTTTAAATATTGACCATGCTTGTTATTTCAATTGATGCGATACATCGTGCTATCAAAATAAGAAAAGTTAAATATTTTAGCATAATACTTCAATTTTGTGATGATATAGCTTCTTTTTTTAATTAGTCATTTTTTGTTTTCTACAAAGCTATTATTTCTTGTCAAGCAAAAGTTCTATAAATTCGAAAATCTATGTAGTTGTATCTATTTTAATTCTATATATTAAATGTGATGCATATTTGTTATCTTTTGAGTATTTGATAATTAAACGAAAAGTTGATTTAATGGCATGCTTTTATTCAAATAGATCATAATATATTCCATCTAGTGCATAACAAATCAAACTAATATCATTCGAAATATAATAAAGACACTCTTAAAAGTAATTAGTTTTGCTTAGAAATGTATGTTTGCAGCATTGTACAAAAATATGAAAAAAATAAGAAGAAAAGAGCTGAAGAACAAATAGACAAAATTTGCATTTGGAACATTGTATCAAAAATCATTATGGCCACGTATATATAAATTCAAAAATATATTACCTACCAGAATTGGGGAAATTGATTTATTTTTCCTTTTCTGTAATTAGTGAAGAAAATTTAGTGAAAAAGAGAGGAACTAAAAAAGGAGAAGGGAAAGAGAGGGGAGAAGAGGATCCATAAAAAAAAATATTTGTTAAATATTTTGAAGGAGAAGACAGTATACTTCAAACTTATTTAAAAAAAAAGGATAAAATATAAAATTTCTCATCTCAAAATGGAGACCAAAATCAATATATACCGAACTTTTAGCGGGCATTGAGATTCGTATTGTCTGTTACGTTATACCGTATAATATAACATATTATCCATTTGATCATATCAAAATTTGTGTAAAATAAATGTGAAAAAAAAATCTTATAATCCACATAATTGTATGTTATGCGGCAGAAGATCAACACTCAAAAGGTTTTTTTTTTGGGGGTTTTCTTTTAGGAATATTTTCTCCATCCCTGTTCAATTCAACTGGGCACACTTAATTACTCTGGTAATTAAAGAGCGATTATGTACTAATAAAATTAAATATCAAACAGTGTATGATTTATGACTTAGCAGCTTAGTAGTATGCAATATGCATTGATGCACATGCAACGACATCATGGTTTCACTGTTTCTAACAAGGAATTAATGGTCAATATCAAACCTCGTGTCGAATTAAAACCCTTTTATATATGTTACTTTAGGGATTAGGGAAGCAATTACTATAAATACTCAAATTCAAACATGCATATTAATGGTACCTCATTCTCAGAAATAGTGTATATATCTTTGGTGGCGGATTCAAAGTGTCCGATAAGTATAAATACAAAATTAATAATGAGAATTTTTCTTTTAATGTTAGTTATTTAAACCGAAGCATAAGCATGTTTAATATTTTATATTTAATTTATCAAATTTTGAATGAAAAAATATATAGTTATTATTAATTTCGAAAACTAAGGATGAACACTGACCTAAACTTACTCTAATATAGATCTGCCATTATATATCCTAGAAACAATAACTGATGTGGCAATTGCATTTAATTTTATCGAGATAAAGACGAGAGTTAAAGTCAATCGATTTTAAATATTTATAAAAAATCTTCTATTCGAATTTCGAACTTACAACTTCCCATATAAAAATATTATTTTTAATACTAAATTAAAAATTGATTGTCAATTGCATTCAGTTGTACGCAGAAAATCTATTAATTGTACATTCTGAATTAATTCTGAGTTCATTTTGGCAGGACGGTGCTGATCCACTATACAACAATTTCAAAAATAATTATAGAAATTTGAATTTCGATCTAGCTGTTACATATGGGAAGCAATAATTCATTGTCAGAGATTGTAAGATCTGATAAAAAATGTCATCCGGAAAAGACAAAATTTGTAAAAATAACAGATGTAATTGTAACCCCTTTGTTGTTGTTTTTTTTTTTTTTTTTGCCTAAGTCGTATCTATCGATGCGTTTGGTTTCCTCCAAAATTATACGATTAATTATAGAAAATTAACTTGAGAACTTTATGTGTCGGTTTGCTTTCCATTGAATATCCTTAATTTATTACTTCTATCCTTGCTTTTTTTTTTTCCCATTTTTTTTAAGAACAATGAACAAATTAAAAGAACTGATGCTAATATTCAACTTCTGTATTTATTATTTTTAATGGAAAAATTTATCATGTTTTATATATAACGAGGAATTGAGAATTACTAACAATATTCCTGTACCAATTTTTTTTCCTATCTACATATTCTTAACATTTTTTTACTATTTATAGTAAGAATTAATGATGACAAAAAGGAAAGAGAGGTTAGTGTTTATGCTTCCCATGTGCCTCACTCATGCATTTGGTCCTTATGATGCTTACATATATATATATATATATATATATATTCATAAAAATAATAAAATGATGATTTAAATTATTTAATTTTAAATGTTCATAAAAATTTTTAATTTGAATTTTGAACTTGTGATGTCTCGTTTAAAGAGTACTGTTTTTTGTCACTAAACTAAAAATTGATTTTCGATGTGTATATATTCTTGAATATGAATTGATAGTTGTTAATATAGAATAGTTTTTTTTATATGTTTATTTTTGTGCAAACTGTGATTAAATATATGACATTATAAGTCTTATTATTTAGATTTTATGTTTCAGGTGTTATGTTAGGATATATTTGATGTTTATGCATGTACAAGTTGATTATGTAAATTTGTAGCTTTCTAAGACAAGTTTAATGCATGTGTTAAGATCATATATTTTTTTTATGTTTACATTTGCATAATTTGGGGTTCAAAATTGTAGTTTTTTTGGTTACTATTTGTAATTCAGATTTTCAAAATTTTAATATAAAGATTATATATATGTTTTTTGTGCTTTATACTTGTATAAATTGACATTTATACTTATAGTCGCTTATAATGCTAAGAGTTTCATCATTATTCGACATAGTATATGATCGTGACTTTGTCATTTATGGAGCCACATGTAGCTAGAGGGTGACAAGTGTTCCATCCCGATCCAAGAAAAAAAAATTAAAAATGTATCTTTTTTCTACGTTTTTTTTCAGAAAAAAATTAAAAAATATACGTGAGGTTCAATATAATTATAAAATCACACCACGATCTAAAATAGGAAGGACTCTCTTGACAACTATTATAGATTGTTAACTAATTTTTAAATAATTTTTAAAAATTCTCAAAAATAGAAAAAAAGTTGACAAACGTATTTTTTAACTTATAGATTGATTGTGTTTTAAATTCATGTAATTTAAGGGTAATTTGATATTCTATTAAAGACTCTTGTAAATATCATATAATTTTGATGATCTTTGATAGAATATCAAATAATATTTAAATTATATGAAATTTGAAATATAATTGATCTATAAGTTAAAGAATATGTTTATAAATTTTTTTTCTATTTTTAAGGATTTTTTTGAAATTATTTAAAAATATATTATCAAAATTATCAGAATAATAGTTGTCAAGAATCCCTACCTTTTTAAAATTTTTCCCTATTATATATTTTGGCTCCAAAAGTCGAGCTAAAATGATCTATTACATTGAAATTCACATCCTCTATAATATTTTACGTATAATGGACAAAAAATCTCTCCAATAAAGCATCCCGCACAAACCTCGATGCTACCCGATACAATACTCACGAGTAATTTTTGTCCATTATATCTTCTGAAATAACCGTTCACTTAATAGAATATGAATTCGACTATATACATTCTCACATTACAAAAACACATGAATAGAATGTGATCCCATACAAATTGGATTCTGTTCCAAAGTCGCTGCAATAAATTCTTGGGCAATCCAGGCAACTAGGTTTAGAGACTAGACTTAGATCTGATTGATTATTGCACACAATTAATGCACGTTTAGGTGCATCTGTTTCTCTGTTGTGTGTATCTATAAAATATGTATATATATATTCTAGAAGATTGACAGGTACTAGGACCGCTTATTAGGTTATATGATTTGTCCCGCTGGCAAATTCTAATCGGATGTAGGTAGATATTAATTGATTATAAGATTCGTTTCATGAAAATAAATAGATACAAAATATGAATATTGATATCCACAGCTAAGTTTCCAGGAGTGAAGCCTCAAATCAAAAATTGCATGGTTAATTGGTTGTATACTTATATATACATTAAACATATGGCCAAGGCTCACATTTGGAATTTAGATAGAGGTGAAGGGTTTTGGAACACAAACAAAAGAAAGGAGAGAAATTTAATAAAATTGAATTGAATCAAGTACCATAGTTAAGGCAAATTAAACTTTACTCTTTTATAAAGATGCCTCTTTAATTTTATTCCTTCAAAAGCTTAAGTGGGAAATTTCTCCCATGATCAGATATTTTCAAAACATGTCACATGAACACATGATCACATTAGAACAATAGATTTGCTTAATCTTTTTCCATGTTCTTTAATTTGTGTGAGTGGCTGCTATTTCAAAAAAAAGAAAATTAAAAAATTTGTGTGGGCTAGACACATGGAGGCAGCCCTTAATCAAGCAAGGTAATGAAATTAATGCGCACAACTTTATACTGGCCCAAGTAGAATATTTGCTATGGAAATAAAATATTATTTAGTTAAGATGAGGGATCACTTGATAAAGATTATTTTGATAATTTTAAAAATATTTTTTTTAAATAAACTTTAAAAGTTTTATCGGTATATTCTTAAATTTATAGATTTTTTTTTCAAAATTTCATATAATTTAAGTTTAATTATGGACTTTTACAAATATCATACAATATTAATGATTTTTGATGAAATATCCGATGACATTTAAGTTGTATTAATTTTGAAACATAATTAATTTATAAGTTCAAAAATATGTCTATAAATTTTTGTCTATTTTTAGAAATTTATTCTGAAATTTTGAAAATTCTATTGTCAAGATTATCAAAATAACCATTGTCAGGTTATCCCATCTCTTTAGTTAAACCTTTTTTTGAAATAGTTTATGAATTAAAACGAAATTTACGGGTCCTGATTGTGACATCAGTACTTGATCAACACCATGAGGTCTCTGTTTCTTTGTATATGTTTTCCCTCGATGAGATTGATGTCCCTCTGATCACAATTTCTTCAATTTAATTTCGGATCCATAAGGAAGAGGTTTCCTTGATTCTGAACCAATTTATTATGTATGAACGAACAACACATATTTTTTCAAAATAACAAAGCCTAGAAGAAGAGAAAATTCTATATTCTTCCTATAATAATAATAATAATAAAAAAGAGAAAAAAAAATATGGAGCTCCCTTAATTTCCCAATACCTATTACCAACTAATTAATGGCGTTCTAGGCTTCGCTTATCTCTTCTCAACTGGTTAATTAAGGAGATAAAAATTTGGCCTCTGAATTTACCAATTAACCAGCAACTTTTCAATTAAGTTTGATTTAATGAGAGATAGGAGATGATGAAGCACATGAACACAACGACAAGTGTAACGCAACTTTGGGTTGAAGTGCCGCTATATGGAGGGGTGCTGCCGTCATATGAAGGAGGTGGGTCTGAACCAAACACGCTCGAACCGACCGGGTTGGATGTGTTCAGCACCGATGAGCTTGTGCTGTTTAATTAAAACAATTTTGAGAAGAGTTAAAACCTACTGGAAGTAAAATCATATATAATCAGTTATTTGTAAATAGTATACAGGATTTAGAGATGGTACCTTGTTGACTGGAACTGGCATGACCCGGTACCTACAGAAATTAGCAGAACTAGTTAGAATTATGTAACTATGCATAAGTACCATAATTTAAAATTTGCAAGTAATTTATGCTTGTTAGCTCTACCAGAGAATTATTGTAAATTATACATCTTTTTAATCCCATTAATTTTCGTTTTGAAAAGACAGCCTTTTTGCTGGTTGAGACTTGAGAACAAAAATAAAGATTTAATTATGATAGGTAAAGAAAATAACCGGTACTTCTTTTAAGATCCTAAATCTCCTAAATGGCTACTATGCATTATCAATCAACTCAAACTTTGGGAAAATTTTGCAAAATGCATAATTAAATGACTGAAATTGAGCTCATACTTGGATCGACGCTTGTAAGCACTGCAGTCCCCCCGAAATCGCAACTTGTTGGTACAGGATTTTTCTGATAGTAGTTATTAAATGCGTACGACGCATGGTCCCTGACAGTGTCAGGATTGAAGCAACTCCCGCTCTGTTGAATCGCTGAGCAATCGGCCCCGCCATATCCACATGCATAATCCAATGCAACTTGTAATGCGGTTTCCGATGCGCTCTGGCTAGCAATGCACCAGCTCTGGCCGCCGGACGAACCGGTGGAGGTACTAGGAGTGGTTGATGTGGGAGTTGTAGGGGTGGTGACAGGTGTCATTGTGGGAGTGGATGGGCTTGTGGGGGTACTATAAGCTGGGTAAGTGTAAGTAGGGTTTGTAGTGACCGTTGGATTTGTACCAACTGTACCAGGGTTTGTAGTGACCGTTGGACTTGTACCAACTGTACCAGGGTTTGTGGAAGGGTTTACCACTGGTATTGTTGTAGTTGGGGTTATTACATCTCTCTCAGGGAGAATTTCTGAGGGTTGTAGAGTGTAAAGCATCTTGTTTGTTGCTTGGACTACTGTGCCTATATAATGATATATGGAAAATAAATACAAAATGTACATTATGAAAAGAAATGGCAATTTTTCTATTGAAATATTTGATGTGAAAAATATGTGGTTTTGGCTAAATCAATTGATGTAATATTAGCTTGCTGATTTCTTTTTGGAGATTTCAAAACTATCAAAATATTGTTATGTTACATAGGTTCCGACATACCATTTATATTTGGGCAAAAGTTACGGTTAATTATCTGTACTGGATTAATCAGGATTTAGGCTTAAATCTCTAATTCCCAATTAACAAAAAAAGTAATATGGGAGTCTTTTTTTTTATATTTCTAAATTACATATAACTTTTATGTTACATTTAATTCTTATAGTATATATTTTTAAGGAATACCACTCAATATAGAAAATTAAAGTTGTAGATGTATTCTCAATTATTCAAATAAGACCTCCATCAAATTTGATTCAATTTAAAAAATATTCAGTCTTTCATCAAACAATTAATTTTTTCAACAATGAAGTTCTAATGATTTTATGACAAATGACTAATTAAATTTCAAATTGACTCAAATTTAATACACAACTTGTCTAACTAAGTAGGAGCATATTTATAATTCTAGAAAAACCTTTTTTTTAATTATTTTTCCCATTTTTTCTTGTGACTTGTGAAAGATACCTGTAGTCCTATTCAAAAGGGTTAACATTTTACCGTTTGTAATTTCAATTTTTTTTTATTAATTTTCACCTATGTAACCTAGGATTAACAAGACCAATCTTCTTTGATATTTCATTGTATATATTGATCCAATATACAGTAAAATAATTAACTATATATTATGTGACAAGCACAACAACAACAAATTTGTTGTTACTAATTAATTTAACTTTTTTACTTTGCCCATAGGTCACTTCAATAATTAATTTTACTGGAAATTTAATTTACTTTGGTGACATTATGACATCTCGCTTTCTACATGCAAGCATGTGAATGCGTTGAACTGTAAATAGGTTACAAAAGATTTTATGACAAGCTAGCCGCAATTATAAAAGTTTATGTTACTCATCTCAACTTGTACTTTTATGATTTGATATATATGCTCCACTTATGACAATCTAAATCACTATATAAGAATTCTTCTGGAACTTTCATTAACAGAAAAGGTTAACTTAACTCCAATAAAGGCTTTTTCTGGTTGATATTTTGGATGTTAACTAAAAAAACAGAGGACCTGTAATTAATTGTTATGATTGAACAATCACTTATTTATCCCACAAATAGAAACAAAAAAATTGTGTAACAAAAATCTACAATACATGTATAAGTACAAAAAGACACAATATTTATGAAAGAACAATAAGGTCCCATTTCAATCATGAATTGTAAGTATGCCTAAGGGATATGCAGACAACATGATTTATTCCCATACAATTCACAGAAAAAACAATATATATAAATGCGATTTATTTAATTTGTAAAAGAGATATTATATGTAGTTATAATTTCATCCACTAGAGATGTATCACAATTCTTCTCTCTTGGCTCCACCATAGTGCTCTGTAATCATCAATCTTGCATTTTTCCATGTCAATAAATTAACCCAAGAACCTCCAAACCATTCCTTTTTCTTTGTTGGTTAATTATTTTAAGGTATCCTAATCCAGAATCATAATTCATAATTTCAAATCATGTATAAGTTATGCTATGGTTTCTTCTTTTCTTTTTGTATTTTTTTTTTTGTGTGTAAGGATGGTTCCTTTTTGTTTTACTCAGTATTTAGTTGTAGAAAAAACGAACAAAATGATGAAGGAAAAGGTAGAATTTTACAATTATTATGAACTAATTGATGTATAGGGATACATAATATTGATTTCAACTGTGTGACATTTGCTTATTATATGTAGCAAAGTAAATTTCTCAGAGAAAAAAAGATGTAAAACAGAGGAAACAGAGTATATTACATACCAGAGCACAAAAGAAAGCCCAAAAGGAGAACTAAGCAACGGCTTAAGCTCAATGCCATCTTCACAGATTACCTGTTCTTTCTATCTGAAACTATGTATGGTTGTTTTATGATGAAAGAGGAAGCATGTGTGAGAGCAGGGGAAAGGGAGAGAACTTGTTTCACTAGATGGTATAAGTACCAAAAAAGAATAAGAGGTTCCTTCCCAGGTGGTATTACGGAGGTGAGGAGGGAATAAGAGGAAACTTGAGCGAGGAGTATGGGAGATTTGGTGTAGCACGCAAGGAGAGAGAAAAAGAGGGGGGAAAAGAAGCTAGAGAGAGAGAAGAAAAGGTCATGGATGGATGGGGTTAAGGAGCAAATTGATTCTCGTTTAGAGATCGCTAATGATGGTTTTAATGATGATGTTGATGTATGTACGTAGATAGTAAAAAGGGAGATAATGCAATGGTGGGGTTGTTGGTGGAGGTGAGAACTAAGAACCTCACCTTTTTTTAATTTTTCATGCCTTTTTCTTTCTGGTTTTTTACACTTTTACTGTATTGGTTATTTTTTTTATATATAAAGATGAAAGTTAAGTAATTTAAATTTAAATGTATAAAATGGAACTCTAATTTGAGTTTCAAATTTGTGATCTTATTTACAGAAAACATTGTCTTTATTACTAAATCAAATTTTTATCAATTATGAATTAGTATTGTTTTTGGCTGCTAAGCTGACATAGAAAAATTTACTTTTATTTGAGTAATTTTAATACGCATCTAAATTTTTTGTGTGCATTATATGTCTTGGTGTGCGTCTACAAATATTCTTATTTTTTTAAATATGCAGAAAATAATTCTCAATAATAGATCAAATTGACTATATAATTTAGTACATTAGAAAAAAAAATATATTCACGTTTTTTATTTTTGGATTATATAATTAATAAAAAATAATTATTTTCCATCTACTATTATAGTAAAAGGACAAAAAAAAATTCTTGAATAGAAAAAGAGGAAGTTACTGTGTTTCTCAACTTTAAACTTTTAGCCATAAGATTTGTTTATTACTCATCCTCTCAAATGCAAGATGTGTACCATACAAATATGTACCGTGATTTGTAAGAAGGTTTTTTTGAAATTGAAATTGCACGAATATTAAAGCAAACGAACGAAACGCATCTGCACACGAAATTTTCTGTAGGAAGGTGATTTTAAACTCATACGTGTTATAATATAATGAACATGAAAACATGTTTTATGCTAGAATTACTGTTTTTATTTCAATTTTTTTTGTAATTGTTACATATATTAGCATATTTTTTTTTAGTTTTTATAAGGAACAAATTTGTAATTGTTACATATACATATCATGATGGTTATATAGTCTATTCATTTTTTTAAAAGAAAAAAATAGTTATGTAAAGCTAACAGAATAACTAAAAAGGAAAAAAAAAGAAATTCTCATTCATGTATGTTATGCCACTTCAAATTTCAAGTTATTTAATTTTTTTTCTTTGTAATTTACTACGTGCAATCAAACATAGAATTTGTAAATCAGATAACAATATATAAAGCATATGCTCATAGTTCAATTTGAAACATCATGAACTAGATGCTTTTATTTCGCCAACTATATGTGAGGAGAGATTCCCTTATAACATTTTTTTTTGATACATCAAGAAATACTTTTTATGATATCGATGATTTAATTTTGCGATTTCAAATCATAAAAGTGAACTTCTCATTTTGTTCAATATCACAAATAAAACGTATTCATAAAAAATATTGCATTTGGAGTTTGTTTATTAAACAAGATGTTGAAAAATCAAATGTTGATTTGAAATAATTTTACTCATTTGATCTTTCCCCTTTTAATTTAGTATCAAATGATCTAAAAATTTTATAATTTTTTGCGGACAAAATACTTCATGTGACGTTAACAAAATTAATGATTAAAATTTTTATTTTAACATCTTAAAAGTAAAATTATTAATGTAATATAAAATTGTGACATGATGTGTCATAAAATAGTCTTCATTTGATTCTTGTTGTCGATGGATTAACTGATAAATAATGCCGTTAGTGGGACTGCGTTATTTTACTAAGTAAAACTAGAAAGCAGATGCTATGCTTCTTCTATATTACTTTATATCCCCTGAAGTAATTTGGATCCTTTATGGTAGCTACCAACTTCCATGATTATGGCGAATCAGCATCATTCTTTTTTTATGGGTGTTTTTGTAAAGTTGTAGCTAGAACTTTCTAATCAGTAGCGGAGTTTGAGCTCAAAATAAGAGAGGGTCAATTTAATGAAAAATGAAAAATCATTATGTAAAACTAATAGAGGGAGGGGAGAGGGGCATTTTGTAGTCTAAATAGCAACTGATTTAAAAAATATGTTGTCTCTGTATAAATTTTTGAATGAGAAGGAGGGCCATGGCCCACTGTGGCCAGAGCAAAGCTTCGCTGCTGTTTTTAATTGACATCAATGTAGAGTATTAGTATGGAAAATCTTAGGGAGATGCTATTATTGATACCATCGTCGATACGAGCTTTATTATATACATTAAATAAGTTATTATACATGTTAATGTTTTTATTATATATAATATTTTTATTATTTAATTTAAATATCATTAATATACATAATAACTCATTTAAGTTGCATAATAACAGTACTGTACAAAATGATTTTATATAATAAAATCATTAAATGCATAATAATTCTTTTAAGTTACATAATGATAATACTGTATAAAATTAGTTTGCATAATAAAATCATTAATATACATAATAACTTATTTAATATATATAACTAAGTTCATATTAATGACGATATTAATAACTGTATATATGTATTAGCTCTCTATTAGTATACTCTATATGATCTGTGGCACAGAATGGACTGTCCATATCCGCCACAGAGAATCAGCTCCTTTTAGTTCTCTGACTAGTGAATAGTGGCTACAGGGTAGGGAAGCGGCGAGTCAGAATATTTTGTGCGCAAGATTTGAACTTAGTTTTCTTAATTATGATCGTAGAGGTGGGACCCAGATATTAAAGGCTACAAGTGCTGTTGGTTTGGATTCCTATGCTTTTTGCGCCACTTTATACACTGAGTCTCTTGGCTCGAGTAGTCCAAGAGTCAAACATATGGTGATGTGACAATTGTTCAGCTCAAAGCGATATATGAACTGGGCATGCATGCACCACTCAAGGTGTCTCATGAATCGTTAGACGTACGTGTCGTATATGTTACATGCAGGTACGAACGTATTCAAATACATATTGACACAATTCGTTATATATCGAAGATTTTGTATGTGTTGTGTGTGATATATTTAAACAGTATAATTTATTTAATGTGTATGTATAAAAATATATTATTTATTAATAAGACGTATGTATTGGACGTATTCGGACACACCGCGCTAACATGTATTAACACTTGTTGTTTTTTTTTAAAAATTATAAAATTCGAAATAAATATTTAAAAATTGGGAAAAAAGGAAATGTTCATAAAAAATCAGAAAAAATCATGAATGTATTTATTCTCAATATAAACGTTTTTGAATATGAACCGTTCGATCTTGATCAACGACCTACATTCAACTCAAAAAAATACAATCTGTGGGCCACAAAACAACAATCTAGGACATCCCCTTTAGGGCATAGGGTGATGAGTCCATAACCTCTGAGGTGGGCAAAAAAAACGAGTGGTACTATAGCGACTATCATTGAGATTCGCACATAATATTTTTGAGGAGACATATTTTATGCAGCAAATATTTCATCAGATGAAGTATTTCAGTGGATGTGAATTCATTGGGTGATGTCATGTGTCAACCCCTAAAACCCACTCCCTAGTGCTCTCTCGCCTATCCCAATTCAAAATATGAAATTTCCCTGTGCAAGTTAGTGCTTGTCAGCTGTCTCGGGCTGTGCATGACATAATGGAATAGTGCGAAATCTCCAACGCGTACGTCTAATGACACTTTATATATTATAACATGTGACGTGTAGAAATACGTGTCCATGTACATATTTATCCGTATGTGATGACGTATTGAGCACTCTAATAATTCACTAGTCTCAGGAACTGTTATATGCTTTTGGCCGAACTAATTTTTTTTCAAAGGATGATTAAGTATTAAACTGAAGGAGCTAATATATTGATATTATCATCAATAATGTCATTAATATTGACTTTATTATTTTAGTTAAATGACTTATTATTCAGGTTAACAACTTCATTATGCTGCAACTTTTTTTATATAGTATCTTTATTATTCAATTTAAGTGAATTATTATTTAGATTAGTGGTATATTTAAGTTGAATAGTAAAAATATTGTATAATAACAACTCATTTAATTAATTTGAATAAAAAATTAATATCGATGATAGTATCTTCCTAATATTTCTCTTAAACTAAATATTGGTATCGAATATAATGATCACTTCAAGAATACAAAATAAAAAATTTAGGAGTTACAATTAATAGAACAACTATATTATATCTATGGGGTAAAATATGAATTTCCTTTAAAAATTATGTAACACCAGAATTATCAGAAAGTATATAATCAGAAAAAAAAACCACGGAGAACTGATAAGCACCAACTGAGCAAAGAATCAGAGAATCAGAATTATAGGGTTTTGTTAAGTACTTTAGGATGGATTCCATATAAAGATTGCATTTGAATCTTAAAAGTATGATAACTAAACAATGAATGTGTTGATTTTCCTACAAAATTAAATGATACAAGGTCACAACAAGCACATACTGAATGATCTCACCTAATCTCAGGATAGCAAAGTAAAACATCTTGTGCCTATATAATGAAGAACTCTCCAATATTCATCAAAGATAATTAAATGGATATATCTGAGCAGAGGAATTGATGACTATATTTTTCCTATTTATTTCATTACTTAATACAATATTATTTTCATTTAAGATATTGGAGATATCCAAAAAAGAAACTATGGAACTCACAAAACCAAATTTCTCGGAAGCAATGGAATATGTCTCAACAAATTGAACCAATACCTTCACATACTAATACAATGTTTCTCATTAGTTTAGAAACGTCAGTAATTGAGTGAAAAATGAGGGGATGAAAACTAGACTATCTGTTGGTGCTGCTATGCATTTTTATTTTTCAGGAAATTTTTGCATGTTTTATTTTTGTTATTTAGTTTTTTTTCCTAATATTCTCATATTTATATTTTTTCTGGTTACTATGATATGTTCATTGAGTTGGTTTGTTGATTTGTTGTTTGAAAAAAAAAAGATTACTTAGTGAAAAGTGTTGAAATACGAGCTATTCACTTTCAAAAGAAAAAAAAAACACGACTTAATATTTTTTTTTATAATATAACAACTTTAGCTGAAATGTGGATTTATATTTTCTAATTTTGTATCTCGCCTCAGCACCTTTAAAATAAAATCATATAGAATCCAATTGTATTCATCCAAATTCTGTGCTCAAAATCGGCCCAAAACCAGCAACAACACGCAAATCCGATCATTAAGGAAATTATCATTTATTATTTATTATAGGAATAATGTCATGGATGTCTTCCAAATTTTTTATTTGTGACAAGTTTGCCTTTCGATTTTTTTTAAATAAAAATGATGATCAAATCACTTAAATTTAAATATTTATAAATGATCTCCCATCTCAATTTTAAACCTACGACGGCTTCCAAATTTTTAATTTGGATAAATACCTTTTCAAACTATACAATCAATGACCATTCATATTTTTTTATATATAAAGATGAAGGTCTAAGCCAACCAAATTTAAATACCAATTTTTTGAAATAGTGTAATTTTTTGTACACCTATATTATATGATATATACAAAATGCAAAATGTCTAATTAATTAGTTTTATTATTTAAAAAATTAATAAATAGTTACTTGAAATTTAATTTATGGTCATTTATATGACATCAATGACCATAGGCATTGAAATGGTATTTAATTCAAATAGCAATTATTGACTTGATAATGAAATGAACAGTAAAAAACTAACAAGATTTACAATAACATGCATACAATGTTCAAAAATCGGAAAACCATACTCTCCAATTACAAGAAAACAAAATAATATAAAGACCATGGTAAATTTACATTCACTGACAAAACTTAGAACACTCAAAAGACAAAAAAAAAATAAAAAAGGACGTGAATAGTTTGGAAGCTGGAAGTCATAGACATCCTCATTTCAAAATTGCTTGAAGTAGAAAAGGGCAAAGATATGAATAATTTGGATTCGTCAAGTATATAAGAATGTTATGAATTCAATCTAAAAAGTGTAATAAGTAAAATAATGAATGTGTTGATTTTCATACAAAATTAAACCGATGTAAGGTCACTGGTACATACGGAATGATCTACCTGCCTTATTTACTGGTATACCTAATCCAAGTATCATTTCATATTACTTTGCTGAGTATACAATGAAGAAATGCTTCAATATTTAGCAAGGGCGTTGATATATAGAAATATATATCACCATTTTTAATTAATTAACAAACACCTTGCTATTGATTATCTGAATATTCAAAACAATGGGGAAAAAATTAAAAAAAGATGATAGTTAAGTTGTGACAATGGAACTAAATGGAAAGATTCGAGCACAAGTGAGTCTAGGTGATGATTATATTTTTTACTTTCATTCATGTAAGATATTGGAGGATATTAAAAAATGTAACAGTGAAACCAACATAGCAGTAAGACAATACTACACAGCTGAATAAAATTAAATGATACTTAATATACTTATGTGGTGTGTTTAATAGACTTAAAATAAGCCGTCGATGCAACGAGTCTTTCTGGCAGGGGATTCAGAAACTATGTTGTTTGTTTCATCAAATTGCAGTCAATAAAAAGGAAAAACTTTTATTCCAGCAAATAAACCTTCTTTATTCCTTTCTTGTACCAGAATAAACTTCTCAGATCTACCTCTACTCTTCTCAAAACCAGAATAAAACCTCCCTATTCCTGATCTATGCCTCTATTCTCATTCTCTGTTTTCTTATTCCTCCAAACAGTCATAAAGTAATGAGAAAAAAAAATAGAGTTGAAATTGAAGAGAAATTCTCGACTATGCCAGACGACTGAGATCAGCCGCCATACGGAACGATTGAGCTTTGATGCCAGATAGTCTTATTTTTCTTACTTCCTTCACATGTTTATTTTTGTTTTATTTTTCATTCTTTTCAGTTATTTTCGTTTTTACTCTGTAGAACTTTTTGGTTAATATAATCTGTCAGTTGACCTTTTTTTAATACTACTGGATGCAGGTATTAGTGTTGTAAAATATATTAAAAACACCTTAATAAGTTTCAAAAAGGTAACAAATTTAGCTTGGTTGTGGATTTGTAATTCATTCGGTCATGCTCGACAACTTTTAAATAAGCTCATATAGAGCCCAATTTTATTCATTCAAATTTTTGTGTCCTGAAAATTGGGCCCAAATTAACAACATCCCCAATTTTGAGCCCAAATCAACGGCACCCCCATACTCAATTTTAAATATTAAGGAAAAATGCTATTAAATATATTAAATATCCTTCTGGTAGGACCATAAAAAAAATACTATTACTATATAATTGGAATGAAGGAAAAAGAAATTTAAAGGCTAATCTCGTTTCTAGGGGGATTCAGACTATTTTAACTAATAATTTCATATTATGGAATTAGCCCGCTCAACAATTAAAAACCTAAACTTATTTTAGAATTGTAAAATTAAGTGACTTAATTAAAATTTTAGATAATCTTACTTTTTACTTGAATTTTCAATGATCTAAAATTAACAATCACTGATGTACTATCAAATAAAAATAAAAATTGCATGAAATTTAATTGTTAAGCAATATATATATTAAACAACATATTTATAAATTTATTTAAAATTTCACTTTTATTTGAATTATTTTCATAGTCAAGTGATCAATCCTTGATAATTTAAATAAAAGTTTTGAATAATGTTGACTACATTTTTCAAATGATTCCGTCTACAATTTCAATTTTCATACTAAAATGAAGGATAAAAAGAGTTAAATATATTTCAGTTTGTTGGTACACACTCATTAAAGCTAATGTAAGGTCACAGGCGCAATTTGAATGATAAATACATACATGCTTTATTACTTGTATACCTAATCTTACAGTTGGATAATTATTCATTTCATGCCTATATAAATTATGGAAACACCATTCCATGCCATATATACATGAGAGCATAAAATATGCGAATTACCATTTTTAAGAATCAGACAACCTTGATAGTGATTCTCTAAATATAGAAGTTCGGATAACATTAATAAATTTCATTTGCTTAATATATATATTTTTTCTTGTAAGATATTGGAGAATACTAAAAATAATAGTTGTGAGAGCAGTCACAAAGACTTATTAGAGCTGCTTTGCTTTCTTAGATGGAAGAAAAAAAGATCTGTATTTCTCTCTTCTTCTCTTCATCCAACATTTCAATTTAGCTTGTCTAAACATATACTTCTCTCTTCTCTGTTCTTTCATTGTTCTTATTTCAGTGAATATGTTTGCCATGATGTGAATCTCATTTACTTTAGAAGGATGAAATAATGTCTTCAAATATTGAAGAGTTATGTATAAGAAGACTTGCCAACTGCATAGGAATTGTTACTTCGTTGTAATTTTCTTCTGTTAGGAACAACTGTGTGATCTGTAATTCTCATCTCTATTTCGGCTCGAATATATAGCGTACAGGCTAGCTAATGTTCATTCAAAGTTTGTATCTTCAAAATTGAGTCAAAATTTGATACATACCATAAATAAGAGAGCTCGACTTTGAAGAGTGAATTGAGGTTTGAATTGTATGACATGTATGATATATTAATTTTCTTATGATATTTTTTACGATCATAATTAATTTTTTTTTCATGTTCAAAATCTGATATATTGATTTATATAAAAAAAATAAGAATATTTAAAATAGTCAATACTACAATAAATGATTGTGAAACATGCCTCATTTGTCAGCATATTTTTATTACCAAATTTTAAAAAAAATTAAAAAATATTGAAAGCGTATTTCAATGTAAATTTCGTATTTTTTTGGATTTTATTATGATGTTATTTTTTTAGCCAATATGAAAATAAATTAACATTAAATGAAATATTGATTATTTTATCTTTTCTCATTCAATGTTTCATATTTCAGATATGAAATATCTGAAATATACGAAAATTGAAGTACATCATGGTAAAACTCGCCGACAAGACTCTAAAGTCTAGATATTGGAGTTAGTACAAAAAATGAATTATTGTGGAACATACTCGTTAGATTACATGTGTTTTTATTTTTTTATTTTATGGATCAACATCTTAATATGCAAATTTATTTTCGTTCATTTGATATTTAGTTGTACTTTTATAATTTATTTATTTGTTTTATTGTATTAAAATTTTCGGTTGGTAATTGATAAGACAAAAAAAGAAATTAAATAAACTAAAACTTCTACAATTTAATATCATAAAATTTGACGTCATTTCATAATAAAATTAATTCAATATGAAGTAATGTTGCACTTTTTGCTTTTTTGATAATGAATTGCCACGTGTACAAAAAAAATAATAAGGCTACTCCATTAACTCTCTCAATTAAAGCAAATCATTAATGAACATATAAAATACCCTGTGCAAAATGTCTTGAGTTTGCGTTGTAGGTATTTAGATTTATTTGTATATTTTTTTAATTAAAACCTGTAGGTAAATTAGATTTATTTACTCTATTAGTCTAATGATATCATATTGAACTATTACAAAAAGTTTGTAGCTGAAACATACTATCAATATAAGAAATAAGATTTCTTGATATATAGCATAAACTGCAATAATATGTGCAGTGATGATTCAATTTTTCATACGATTATTAGCTATGATATAAGATAGCAATGCACAATTATATTTGTATTTGATGAGGGAAAATACATAACTATTTTACCTTCCGATTAATCAGCAACACTTTCTCCTCATCCATCAAAATAATAATGGATAAAAATATATATAAATTTGTCCTCACAAAATTTGAGTTTAGAGAACATATATACTGGAAAATTTAGATCAGCTTTTTAAATCTCAAAAATAAAAATTTGAAGTTATAATAAGATGATTATTGATCGGTTACGTAAATAGCACCATAGTCTAACTCAAAAATATATATACACATTATATTCAACATATAATTACTCTTTATTTCTAAGAAGTTTTTAAATATATATAAATATAAAATTTTCAAACAATCCTTCATACTTCTTCCTTCTTCTGTGGATTTCATGCATTGTTATGTGGGTGCTCTTTTTTAAAAAAAAAGGAAAAAAAAGAAAAGAAGAGAGAAGACATTTATTAAAAAAAAACATGTGATGCTCTTTAAAAGATATCATATGTACGAAAAGTCATAAAATATTTTAATCCTTGTAATCAATTAATATGAATGAATGAATGAATCTAAAAGCAATTATTTTCTATAATAGCAACTAACGGTACTAAACTCTCTTATTAATTATAGAAAAGATGCCATGTGTCTTATTGTGATAGGCTAAACTATCTGGTGGGCAGGAAATTCCTACCCACTGGTGAGCAGGAGAACCGGATCCATCCAATTTCAGCTTGCGACATGATCCACATGTGCTTGATTGGCACTTATGCATGGGGGTCCCACAACGTGAATTATTACAATTTTTTAGTATTATGAATTTATGATTGGCACTTGTGTATTATTACAGTTATTAAATCATCCAACTGGAACTGCCCCATTCTGACCTGTCAATCTTCAACCAACCAGCAAATTTCATGCTACACTAGTTTCATGCCGAACTAACAAGACCAAAGGGCTAGCGCATAGAATAGAAATTATTTATGTTAATTGAATTTCTTGTACATACAATAAATATTCTAAAATTGCCACAATTATACATTTTTGTTTCACAAACAAGCTGTATATATCATACAGTCTTACTCATATTTATTATGATATATACTTGATTCATTTGTTTAAATACAAGTATATTGCAATCTTCATTGTTCTAAACGAATGTACAAAATATAATTTCTCGTGTAACAAGTAATTTTGATAGCAATATACACTTTAACTTTCTCTATTTACCTCTTGTATTATCAGACCATGAGAATGATCTCTTTCTAACACCAAGGAATGGAACTTGTACGTACGGCATGCTCCGGTTCCACCCATGAATTCTATGCTTGTACGACCTGCTCAAGCTCCCAATCTGATGAGATGGATTTGTGTACGCGCCATTTGTCAAATGGTCAACGATGCCTTGTAAGCCTCACACATACTCTGGTTCAACAAACCCAAACTGGTCCGGTCTCTGAGCTGCCGGTTCAACCTTGCGACGGACCACTTCTCTCTGCTTTCGCAATGTCTCAGAAACCCTCCCGACCAACACGAGCTATTCAATTGAGTATCGACAATGCCGATTGTTTCTGATGTTGCGTCCATTGCAAGGTATTCCACCATTGCACTCACCACCTCCTCAGGTCCGTCCCAAACCCTTACACGTGCCATGACACGGTGCAACACGGTTCGTAGAGCAATGGAAGGGTTCTCAGATGATAAGAAACCAGGGTCTAGAACTACTGAAAACTCACCGGGCTTGAGCCCGGTATGCACTGCTACCATGTTGGTGAGGTTTTGACCAGAGAGATGGACTGTTACATGGTTGACAGGCTTTCTCGGAAAGGAGCCAGTTGGGTAGAGAACCTGTTCTATGATTTTGTTGGAGCTGTACAGAATTTGCGAGATTTTACCGTTGGAGACGAACATGAGGTGAAACCGACGACTAATAGACAAATTTCCTCCAGCATCAACGACCGAGACTTCAAAGGAGTCGGACGCCACATGGTTCGCCACGATACAAGCAACAACAATAGCAAAAACAACCGCAACCCGAACAAGGATGTGGCCGGTCAAGAATGGTGGTGATGCCTCCGGTTTCGTGGCGGTGGTTGCCGGGCTGGTTTCGGGCTTCTCTTGTATTATTTCTACTGTTGTTGTGGAGGGGTGAATTAGCAGAGGGCTATCCATGGCCAGGGGAAAGAAACAGGAGGGGGGGGGGGGGGGGGGGGGGTCGGTTGTATTTCTGTCATTGCGTAGGATGAGGTTTGTATATATATATTGTTTGACAGGTATTTACATGTTAGAAACCCATGCTTAATAATTAGTTTGAATTATTGGTGGTAACATTTGGAATGAGAAGTTGGAATGTGTCGTTTGCTATGATTTGTCACATGGAACCTTATAATTATACACCTCATTTCCTTCCTTTTTTTTAAAAAAAAAGAAAGGATTTAAGTCTGGTATTTGCCACGTCAATCCAGGCCTTGCTTCCAGCACGCGGTGATCTTGCCTTGTAATCAAACTCAATAATACTTTGTTTATAATTAACTTATGGAAAGATTAGTTAATGCAGTTTGTTTTGGTCTAATTATGCTTAACATAGCGTCAGAGATTGTAAGTTTGGATTCTAATTGAAGATTTCTTATAGATATTTAAAATTGAGAAATTTATTAACTTTTATTATGATGTCAAATAAAAAAAGAAAGGGAAAATAAATAAAATCACTAGGAAAAGAGGAAAGATTAAAAAAACATAGAACTAGGAACGTGAGCATCTAAGAATTGAAAAACGAATAAATTAATTAGTTTGGTGTTAAGCTATTCTGATCTGGATTGAGTTTTATTAGTATAAATTTTCAAATTATAGTACGGATACTATATTTTCAACATGCAATTTTTCAGACAAAGGATAAATTGTCAGAATGTCGGATACCTATTTTATGTTTAATTTACTGATAATCCATTTGCAGGGGGTCAGACTAAGTTTAGATAACTTATTATGATTGATTAATTTAATTCTAATTGATTTAATAATCAGTGTTTAATTTAATAACAAAAATAATATGTTTCATATAAAAAATCGTGAGTTTAAAATCCAAATAATAATTCTTTACATATATTCAAAATTAAATAATTTTAACCTCATTTTTATCAAAAAAAAATTCCAATTAACATTCTCACCGATAACATTTCCACACCACCAAAAATCCTTGTGTAATTAAAACCTCTAGTGAAACATTCCTAGCCATACCAGTTGGTATCCGGCCGAAATTAATCCATGCGTCCTGGTCATTGATTGATTGATTAACCCTTTTCTGAACTTTTGTGATTGCGAAGATTATTCCTGCAATAGAAATTACGCGCTTGCCATTGAGTTTGCTGGGAAGGATGAGTGTTTCATTTGTTAGTAATGATTGAGTCAAAATTAGAATATATGCCACCAGTTAATGAAATTGTATTCTTATTTTTTCCTTTTTCTTTTTTTTTTTGAAAAAATGACTTTGTAAATTTCTTTAGGAGGCTGGATCATGAAATAAATATTTTAATCAATTTGGACATATTTTTGATTCAAATATCATCAAAATTTATAGAAAAAAGCTTCTGGATATATTTATTTCTTGTTTCGACCTATATTTGACCTCAAGTTACATTAAAATATATTTCGACATGTCTATCTGTTTACCCCTAAAAAGTCAACACTTTTAATAATATGTCAAAACTTTATAAATTGTGAAATTAATACTCTAATTTTATAATTACCTCTTGCCGAGACTTTGATCAAACCGAAACCTCTTCAAGCTCCTTAAAAAAACATAAAAATGCCTGAGTGTGCACTTATAAAAAATCGTAGAATTAAATATTATGATTTTGTAATCCAATTTCATGATATTATTACAAAAAGTGCTATGAGAAATAATTTGGAATTGAATAAAACAAAAGAGAAATAGCTGGAGATACAGCTGGGTGTAACTTGGAGAGCCCAAGTGTTGGTTTGATGATCTATACTCTCACCAGCCGAAAAAAAAGAAGAAGGAAAAAGATGCATGCTTCTGGTGTGTGCTCCGTTTCCCTCAGCTAATTCGAATTGAGGCGCTGGTGCTCACACACCAAGTTCAGGCAGAGCAACAAAATGGGATTATCTCTCAATAATCCTTACAAGTAGCCCCCAGCACATCTTTAAGTCGCTGCAGCTGGGACCTAGCGACAAAGAGCCTTTCTCTCTTCTCTGCCCTGCGGCTCTCTCCTCCTGTTTCGCTGTTAGGAGGCTCCACATGACAGAACTATCTTTTCTCTTCTTTCCTTCTCTTCTCACGCGCGCATAGAACTGGTTCGAAAATTGAAATTTGGTGATGCCGTTTCCGATCACCATAGCTCAATTCCTTATATCTGAAGCACAAAGACAATAAGGAGAACACGATAAAACAGTAAATCGGGAATTTACTTGAATTCTTTAATAGAATTTTAAACAAACTCATGCTTTGGATATGAATCAAATTGAATAAATGACTCTCTATATATCAAATTGACAGATTGAGAAACATATTAGAGATGTTATGATGTCATTAGAAATACTAATTGAGTGTCAGAAACAAAGAATTGGTTGGTTCACCTACGTGCACCCGAATATGTGTCGGATTGATTTCAAAGAGCTGAATTAGAACTTAAATAGTTAAGGCAACAAGTCAAACACGACGCAACAGGGTTTTAGATGATGTTACTCTGAAAACTTCAAAATTGAAACCACACAAGTTTCAGTTTGTTCAGCTCCGCCCTTTGTTTTTGGTTCTTTTAGCATATTTGGCACTTAACTTAGACCTCCTGCATGGGCGTTAATTAATGTTCTTTTGCAGTTTCAAATTCAGGCCAAGTGCTTTAACGAATAAGAAATCCACCAGGCCTCCAATGGTCCATCCTGCCGGCCGGGGTCCATCTATGATGGGGAAGGAATGAATAAACAGTTGAATGAGAAGAGTCAAGAGAATCCGCTGCCCGCCACTTCTTCATCTTGCTTTTACCCTTGTCTGCTTTTATAGAATGAAACTTACGAACAAACTCTTTCATTGTCTTGAAGCAATCTATTGTGGGGCCCTTTTTTGTGGCTCACGCACGAGACATCGGCGTTCTCGTTCGCGGAGGAAGAAGATACAGATACATTTTTGCGTGTGTTTGTGCGGTTAAAGACTTATTATTTAGGTGTTTGTGGAAACTTTTATTTTCCGACGGACGTAAGCCCTCGTCGTTAATTATCCCGGCTTTCTGTGCGGCCCTTTTTCGCGGTCCACGCGCGAGGCATCGGCGTCCTCGCTCATGGGGGAAGAAGGTGCAGGTACATCCCTGTGCGTGTTTGTGCGCTTAAGGACTTATTATTTAGGTGATTGTGGGAACTTTTATTTTCCGGCGGGCGCAAACTCCCGCCGTTAATTACCTCGGCTCTCGCCTCGGGAACCTCTGATTAATAGGCTAAACTAATCTAAATATATAGATCAGATTTGTGGCTTTATTCCTTCCTTCCAACTCATTATAATACCTGCTTGAAATAACCAAAAGATATAACTTTGGATAATAAGACTAAAGACGTATGATCTAAAGTTAGAGAAACGTATAATTTCTCATAAATCAGATATCGAGGACGTATAATCCTCTTCATCTCACGGAGTTCGAATATGAAGCGCACTGCCAACTCGATACTCAGGGAACCAGAGATGTTTAATCTCTATAGAGGCTCATGTCAAAGACAAGGGTGTATCGTCCTAAACAGTCTATTGAACTTCCAAATCCCGAATCTGAATCGCTATGCCAATTCGAAACCTGAAAAAATTGGAGAATCGGGAACGTATAATTCTTTATCGATTTCCAAAATGAGGTACATTAAATCTGAAGCACACTGCCAGTTTAACGTTGTCGAAACATGATTTGATATGATTTGATATGTTGATATGTTTTATCAAGTTTTGGACTTATCTGCATATTTGGCATATTTGGCCAAAGATTTCAACATATTTGCATATTTGAAATGTTTGATCAAAGATTTAGACATATTTGCATATTTGACATGTTTGGTCAGAAGTTTGGACATATTTGTGTTTTTGACATTTTTGGTCAAAAGCTTGGGCATATTTGCATATTTGACATGTTTGGTCAAATATTTGGACATATTTGTATTTTTGACATATTTGGTTAAATATTTGGGTATATTTACATATTTGACATGTTTGGTCAAATATTTGGACATATTTGTATTTTTGACATATTTGGTCAAATATTTAGGTATATTTGCATATTTGACATGTTTGGTCAAAGATGTGGGTATATTTGCACATTTGACATGTTTGGTCAAATATTTGGACATATTTGTATTTTTGACATATTTGGTCAAATATTTACGTATATTTGCATATTTGACATGTTTGGTCAAATATTTGGACAAATTTGTATTTTTGACATATTTGGTCACATATTTGGGTATATTTGCATATTTGACATGTTTGGTCAAATATTTGGACATATTTGTATTTTTGACATATTTGGTCAAATATTTATGTATATTTGCATATTTGACATGTTTGGTCAAATATTTAGACATATTTGTATTTTTGACATATTTGGTCACATATTTGGGTATATTTGCATATTTCACATGTTTGGTCAAATATTTTGGTATTTGACATGTTTGGTCAAAGATTTGGACATATTGGCATATTTTAAATATTTTTGATTTGTTTTATCAAAATCTGATAAAGTTTGGTTATTTCGAATATTTTGTCTTGTTTTATCAAGACATAATATAATTTGATTATTTTGAATATTTTGATTTGTTTTATGACATGATTCACTCATTTTTGAATATTTTGATTTGTTTTATCAAAATATAACATAATTTGATTATTTTGAATATTTCGATTTGTTTTATCAAAATATAATATAATTTGACCATTTCGAATATTTTGATTTGTTTTATCAAAATATACCATAATTTGGTCATTTTGAATATTTTTTATTTGTTTGATTATTTTGAATATTTTGATTTCTTCTATCAACATATAACATACTTTAATCATTTTGGAATATTTGATTTGTTTTATCAAAATATTATATAATTTAATCATTTTTGGATATTTTGATTTGTTTTATCAAAATATGACATAAATTGATTATTTTGAATATTTTGATTTATTTTATCGAAACATGACATAATTTAATTATTTTGAATATTTTGATTTGTTTTATCAAAATATAACATAATTTGATTATCTTTGAATATTATGATTTGTCTTATCAAAATATAATATGATTTGATTATTTTGCAAATTTTTATTTGTTTTATCAACATATAACATATTTTAATCATTTTTTAATATTCTTATTTATTTTATCAAAATATAACATAATTCCATCATTTTTGAATATTTTGATTTATTTTATCAAAATGTAACATAATTTGATTATTTTGAATATTTTGATTTGTTTTATCAAAATATAACATTTATTTAATTATTTTAAATACTTTAATTTGTTTTATCTAGAACATAATTCAATTATTTTGAGTATTTTTATATGACATAATTTCCATTTATTTTAAACACTCTATTTAATATTTTGAATTTGTTTTATACATATATCATATGTTTTGAGTTTTTTATTAAAAAAAATAAAAATAAAATAAAATCAAAATTGGTATTTTATGGTCCCAAAAATATTTAGAAATGAAATCATGATTTTTAATATATTTTTCGTGATTTTCGGGTTTGAGAAAACATTTTAATTTGATGTTTAAAGTTTATTTTCAAAACAAATTAATATGGGCCGTTGGATTTGGGCCCATGCATCAAAATCTGAACTTAGTTCAGTTTTTAAAGCATCTTTTAAACTGGGTCGTTGGATCAAGGGCGTGCATCAAGCCCAGGCTAGGCTGTTTGAATTTCATCAATATTCGCACTTCGGGATGCGTCAATATTCGTACTTCTCTCCTCCGACACTGATCAGGGCCCTGCCAACGTCGGATCTTCGATCAGAGGGCATGGTTAGCATCGCCGGAGCGTGGGGAGTCTATCAGTGGTGGTCTCGGCGGCGGCGGCGGCCTAAATCACCGGAGATGGCGGTAGGAACTTGGTTTCGGTTGGGATATTAGCTGAGATGAAATTTTGAGGAATTTGAGCTGATTTTTGGCAAATTAATTCGATTCTTTTGTCATATGGCATTGTCAGAACATGTTTAACAAGTTTTTGAGGTTTAATTTGGGTTTCATTCATCAATTTTGTAGCTTTGGCCATTTGGTACCAAACTGGTTTCGGGGGCTTTGGTACCAAATGGTATTTTATGGCTTTTCCTTACAATTTCCTTCCAATTAACTCTTTAAACAGTGTCGTTGAGTATGTTTGAACATGTTTGGATAATCAATGTCATCAATTTAGATGTGCATTGTTCTTTATGCACATTGGGTCATTTCTAGTTTTGTTTTCAATTTGGTTTTTCTTTTGATTTTATCACATTCTCCTCAAATTGTATTCTGGAATATGTTCATTTGGGTCAATTACATATTTTAGAAAGGTTTTATACCAATTTTACATATGAATTTCACTTGTACACAAGTTAATTTCATTTTCTTTCTTTTCTGGCATTTATTCCAAAACTGACCCAATTTCAATTTTGACAGACTTAACTTCAGAAATTCACAGAAAATCACAGGAAATCTCAAAAATGGTAAAATTTGGTGAGTGAGTGCATTAAGACTTAATCTAGATGCTCATGATATTTCAAATTAATTAAGTGAACTGAAAGCATGTTTTTTGAATATTTACCAGACTGGACAGAAATGCCCTTTCAGATCTGTTGAAAATCAAATTTGGCTTAACCTATGTGTTAAAGCCTGGTTTAATTATTCTAAACCCTTTAAAATATCACATGAGGTGTTATAAAGGTGAATTGATCAAGAAATTTTAATTTTTGGACTCAAAAAGAGAATGCAGCTCTCAATTTGACCAAAAGTTGACCCTTTTTGGGGTTTTCGACACATGAGATTGGAAAAATTCATAACAATTCACAGAAAATGCAAAAAATATAAAATATGGGTTGTAAGTTGATACAAATCCATTCTACCTGACTGTGAAATTTCATGAAAAATTAACAACCAGACTGAGAGATAGGGAATAAAAAACGGCACGGCGTGTCAACGCGTGCCATGCTATGCGTGTCGCGTGCCGTGTCCGGTTTTTTTTACTATAGACACGGCACGGCACGCACGGATAAGGGATGCGACACGGCATGACACGGCACGGGACATGCATAGGCACGAAACGGGGATACGCGTTGGCACGGATAGGCACGGTTAGCGCGGGTAGGCACGGATAGGCACGGATAGGCACGGTTTAGGCACGGCACGAGTAGGCACGGGTAGGCACGATTTTGGCACGGCACGTGTAGGCACGTGTAGACACGGGTAGGCACGGGTAGGCACGTTTAGCACGGTTAGCACGGATAGCACGGATAAGCATAGTATGCATGGACTGTGGGCCGTTGGATGTTGATCGGACAATTGATTTTGTAATTTTTTTTGGAGGGATTTTGAAAAGGGATTAAAAAATAGGCTAATATGATATATATTCCCCAATTTGTGTACCCCACCGTATCTCATCTCTTTAACAATGTTAAACACCTCCTAAATAATTTACCCTAATAAACACATTTTAATTTAAAATTCAAATTTAAAATAAAAAATGACCAAAATACCCTCATAGAATTTTGTAAATAATTTTTTCAAATTTTTCAAAAATAATTTTCGGACTTTTTAAAAAAAATCGGATTTTTCTAATTTTTTGGCAATTTTTACAAAAATATTATTTTTTCCAATTATTTGTTTAATTTTTTAGGTTAAGGCACGTAAATAATTTTTTCAAATTTTTCAAAAATAATTTTCGGATTTTTTAAAAAAGTTTCGAATTTTCTAATTTTTTGGCAATTTTTACAAAAATATATTTTTTTTTCAATTATTTGTTTAATTTTTTAGCAGCAAAGAAAATTAAAATTTTGATTTTTTATATTTTTTAAGATTTTCTGATTTTTTTTTCGATTTTTTTCGATTTTTTTTAATTTTTTTGAATTTTTTTCCCACCAAACACGTTTAGCACAGTTAAGGCACGTGTAGCACGGCGTGTCAACTCGTCATGGCACGGCACAGTCAAGGCACGTCACATTTTGCACGGTATGTGTAGCACGCCGTGCCTTATCCGTGCCGCCCTCTCCTCATTTTTGGCACGGTACGGCACGCACGCTAAAAAGAAATTTCCACCTCCCGTGCCGTGCCATGCCGCGGCACGCCGTATTTTGACACGGCATGAACGGTTTGAGAACCCTACTTAGAGATATGGATTGATCTCTCAGCTGGACAGAAGCTGGCATATATTGGACATAAACCAGCATTGATGTCTATTGCTTTTTCATTGCTCAATTATGATTTTGAGCTATCAAGCATATCAAGAAAGATAATATGAGAAAGGCTAAAGGAATAAACAAAGCCAATTTGAATCAAAATATCATATATTATAACAAATTGAAATACAATATACACAGAAAACATGGAGCCTTGGTTTTCCATGGAATTTTGACAGCATAACAGCTTGTAAAAAGCCATTAATGAGCTTTGTATTGTCATTGCACATGTGCACAGGGTTTGAGGGAGAAAGAGGATGAACATGTGCTCATCCCCATGAAACCAGAGTGGCATATGCCAATTGGTTGAAGTTTTGCTGTCAAATTCCATGGTAAACCCACCATGTGAGCTCTTGAGACTCATGCTCAGTCACCAATTGAGCTCTAGAAGGAGGGAGGCACATGTGCACCTCCCCAGCCATGGGGCTTAGCCATCTCACCCTTCAAGGTGAGACTGGCTCCTTGAGCTCAATTGGGACTGAGCCAAGCTCAAGGCTTGGCCCCTCTGTCCCTTACCTAGCTATTCAGAGCTTGATCACTTCTCAGCTAAGCTTTCTTTTTGTGGAATTTTGGTGGAGTTTTGATTTTAGCAGAGTTTCAACTATGTTGCTCTCTTCCTTCTCTTTTTCTTCTTCACTGGGGGTCTATTTATAGCCCATAAGGCATGGTTTGAGCCTGAGGGCTGAGCTGGCATCATCCCAGCCCTTGGTTTGATCAAATGGCCAGAATTAAGCCAGCCAGGCCTGTGCTGGCCTGTGGCTTGTCTTTGGAAGATTCCTCCAGCTAATTGGCGCTCAAACCTCTCCATGAGGTGCCTACATGCCGTTGGCTTTGTCTTCTTCTTGGGCTGGCGCATAATGCCTTTCGGGTGAGGGTATATCCAGAACCTTCCTTAGCCCTGTTGGCGCTTGACATGTCACCCAAGTGTCACTGAGTGTGTCCAACGTGTCAATTTGGTCGCTTGACTGCTGAGTTGTGCCAATTGACCACACCGGATCAGATTCAAGTGCCAAGTGGTGCACCCGCCAATTGGGCACTTTCCAACTCAAATTGGCACTTCAGGCAGCATCGTGGAGGTGTCTCGAAGCTCCCCCAGGTGTTGGCTGTTGGATTTGTGTTCTAAAAGTTATCATTTGTTGATTATCTTTTATATATGTTATATTTATGAATTGAATGTGATTTACATTTTGTTCCATGAGTTTTATATTTATATTTAGAAGTGTTCAAGAAGATGCACTTGGTCTTGAACTGCAGGACTCTAAGTAAATAAATATACAACACTAAAATGTTCACAGGTCTTGCATATTAGCAGGAACACTAATATGACATATAAGACTGTCGTGTTGATTAAAAGTACGTTGTAGTTCTGCAAATGTTGATAAAAGATTATCATTTAATAACACGAATATATGAAATGCTTCATATATTGAACAGACATAATAGATGAAACATTATATGGATTGTGTTAGTGTCATTAATGTTTTCATCGTGTCTCTGATTTCAAGATTGAGACATATATTGTTTTCACATGAGAAATGTACAACGTAATTATTATTAAAAACTACTTGCAAGAAGTGGTGATAAAAATAATAGTTCTTTATATGTAACTTGTGCGGGAAAATAATATATGTCAATAGCATCATTGCCACTCATTAATAATGAGAAATGATATTTTGGGCCCCTTGGTAAAGTAGAATTATAAATGGATCCAATATAACTGAAGTGCAGTTATAATTTTATAATTTGCTTAATAGAGATCAAGAAATGATTATAATACAAAGATGACACAGTCCTACTTTGTATGTTAATCAGAATATCATAAGGCAAGAAATGGACACAACTAATGACAAATGTTACATTACTGTAAGGATCGCGTTTCGTAAAAGAATTACTAAACGTCTATGTTATTTGAGTAGCTGTAATGTATAGCTAGAATACCGCTTACAGTTTATGAGAATAAATATTTAATTTCATTGTCAACATAATATAGATCCTCAATATAGGTCACACCAACTGAACGGGAAACAAGAAATAAATATTATGTCACATGATGTAGCTGACTAGCAAAGAAATAAATATATATTGTAATGTGCATATTATGAGAATAATATTCATTGCACATATCGTAATATGTGAATATTATGAAATATAAATTTATTTTAAGCCCAAGCCCAAGCCCAAAACATATTTTAGCAAATTGAGAAGAGAATAAGCCCAAACAAATATTGATTATGACCATTAAATTCGGATTACAAAATGGACAGATTTTAAGGTAACTTTAAATGAGAATTTGAAGGGGCAAACATCAACCAATCTGATCATATGATATATGAATTCTGTAGCCCTTCGAATCTAGAATCCAACGGTGAAAGTTTCAAGTCGTTTGGAATTCCCTACAGAAAGTTATGATAGTTTTAGTAACAAAAGGTCAGAAGTTGATGTGCTGTTTCAAATTCTGTTCATGGTTTAATACGAATTTAAAGAGTCTAATTAATTTTCTTAATGGCTGAAAATAATAGAAAAGATATATACATCAGGCTTTTCTCTCTCTCTCAAGAAAGTCTAGAGATTTTCCTCCAAAAACATTTTGCTAAAATATATATCGATTGATTATACAATCGATTAATTGACGGGTGAAAATGCTAGACGCGGAAGAGAGTTCGCTAGCACGAATTCGACACCGTTCTTATTTCGGATTCAAGGTGAACCTCAGAGGAATCAAGCTACCTTAAAGATCATAGGTATGATATAAAATTCCCTCTTGTAAGAATATGTATATGATTACGACATGGATAAATTAGCAATAATAGAACGATCTTAGATGTTATCGGATTAAATTTTTTTTATTTTATCCGATTCGCATCATGAAATCCTTCAATGGCTTGGCTTCTTGAGCTCCCAATTGCCCAGTCACCTTCAAGGTCGAGGTACTTTCTTCTTCGATTTTCTCCTTGTTTACTTTACTATTTTCAATGCTGATTATGGCATTAAATTCCCCTTAGGGTGTAGATTAAGTCCCTAAAATGGTTTGAACCAACTCGCATTGTACACCCAGACTCCATTTTTGAAGCCTTGGTTGAGCTCGGGTTGGGTGCACGTGAGCCATGCTTTGATTTTGGGCTTGTCAGAGAGTGAGAGAGGGTGTACCGCGCTCATCTCTCCTTTCCATCTTTTCTTTCGCTGGCTGAAGTGTTGCCTGGGCGATGGGCCCATTGGCAGTGAGCCAAAGGGAGTGGGGTCCGCTTGTCGGATTTAATGAGACTCATCCCTCTGCGAAAAACTGAGGGTGAGTTCATGATCATGGTCCACGTGAGCCAAAACACAAGGTTAGTGATTTGGTTCACGTGTGCTGTGTTCATTCAAACCCCAACAGATACCTTGTGTGTATGACAGGTGGATCCAGAGGTTTGTTTAATTGTTTGAGACCCCTAACTTGTACCCAGAGTATTGTGCATCCCCCAAAATTGCACACAGAATTATCTCCAACTCTGATTTTTTGTATTTTCCTTATTCTTTTTCCCAATTTATTTTATTTTTCTTGTAAAAGTCCATGAAAAATTACTGAAAAATCACAGAAATATATTCCATGATTCTGTTATTTTAGGTAATATTTTTGGTATTTTTGGGTGTGAAATTATGCATTAATTTCACTTAATTCATTAATTGTATATGATTAGACATATTAATCTTATACAATTAATATTTGACATGATTATTCCAAATAATTATTTTTTTTAATTCTAAGGGATAATATTTAGGGCATTTCTCATGAATGAAATTCATGATTTTTTTTATTTGACACGATTAATTATATGAAATTGTTTCTTAATTTCATATAATTAGGGTATTGTTCATAGATTTTTTTTGCACACATATACATATCTCTTTTTTTTAGAGGGGTTTTGGCATAATTATTTCATGAAATTATTTTGAGGTTTAATAAATCATGAAATTGAACATAATTTCATGATTTAATATTTGACATGGTCATTTCATAAAATTATTTCTTTAATTTCAAGAAATAATTTTCACATATAGTGAATTATGAAATTCGACATAATATTTTCACATGAAACTATATCATTAATTTCATGCAATTTAATTTATGTGTATTTTCTGACAACTTTTAAACAGCAAACACTCTCGTCTCGGGAACCTCTGATTAATTGACTAAAATGATCAAAATATATGGATTAGATTCATGGCTTTGGTTTTCTCCCTTCAAATTCATTTTATTATTATCCTTTTTTTTTGATAAATTGTGTAAAACTAGTTTATTTATTAGCATGATTATTTAACTTCCTCTTTTTTTTTATTTGTTTTATGTTATACTTAATGGTATGCTTGAAGTGACTAGGACGTATAATTCTTTTATAATTAGACTAAGGACGTATAATTTAAAGTCAGAGAAACGTATAATTTTTCATAAATCAAAGATCGAGTACGTATAACCCTATTGATCTCACAGATTTCGAATATAAAGTGCACTGCCAACTCAATACTCAAGGAATCAGAGATGTTTAATCTCTATAGAGGTTCATGCCAAAGACAAAGGTGTATCGCCTAAACAGTCTATTGACCTTCCAAATCTCCAAACCGAAGCGCTATGCCAATTCGAAACTGGGAAAATTGGAAAATCGGGAACATATAATTCTTTATCGATTTTCAAAATGAGGTACATTAAACTTGAAGCACACTGCCAGTTTAACGTTCTCGAAACATGATTTGATATGATTTGATATATTGGTATGCTTTACCAAGATTTAGGCATAATTTTGTTCAATGTTTGACTTTTCAGGAGCATTTCAGGAATTTTGATCGATATATAAGTATGTTTTGCATATTTGGATATGGTGACATGCTTGGTCAATGTTTAATTGTATTTTGCATATTTTGATAAAGTGACATGTTCGGTCAAATTTTAAATGGGTTTTGCATATTTACCCGTAATGACATATTTGGTCGACATTTGGACATATTTAGTCAATTTAAGTATGATTTGAATATTTTGACATTTTCGACATCCTTTATTTATTTTATCAAAATGTGACATGATTTTGTTATTTTGAACATTTTTTATTTACTTTATCAAAATATAACATAATTTGATCATTTTGAACATTTTTAATTTATTTTACCAAAATATAACATAATTTGATTATTTTGAATATTTTGATTTGTTTTATCAAAATATAACATAATTTGGTCATTTTGAATATTTTGATTTGTTTTATCAAAATATAACATAATTTGGTCATTTTGAATATCTTGATTTGTTTTATCAAAATATAACATAATTTGGTCATTTTGAATATCTTGATTTGTTTTATCAAAATATAGCATAATTTGGTCATCTTGAATATTTTGATTTGTTTTATCAAAATATAGCATAGTTTGGTTATTTTGAATATTTTGACTTGTTTTATCAAAATATAACATAATTTGGTTATTTTGAATATTTTGACTTGTTTTATCAAAATATAACATAATTTAATCATTTTAAATATTTTGATTTGTTCTATCAAAATATACGTATCATATGTTTTGAATTTTTCTTAAAATAAAAATAAAATCTAAATTGACATTTTATTATTTCAAAAATATCTTCAAATGAAACCATGATTTTTTATATATTTTTTATGATTTTTGGTTTTATGGAATTATTTTTATTTAATGTTTAAATTTTATTTTTGAAACAGATTAATGTGAACCATTGATTTAAAGCTAAATCATCAAGATCCGAACTTTGAACTTTTCTGAGATGTCGGGCGACATCAAGATCCGTGCTATTTCCCTCCCATATACTTGAATTCAAATTTCATCAATATTCGCACTTTCATATGCATCAATATTCGTACTCTTGCTTCTCAACTGTGATCGGAGCCCTGCCGGCGTCGGAGCGTTGATCGAAGGGCACCACCGGAGTCGTCTCGGGGAGGAGAACGCTACTGTCCCGGTCTCGGGGCCACTAGCTCCGGCGATCGCGGGGAACAGAGCCACCAGTTCGGCTGGGGCTGGAAATTCGTGGGGAATCGGTTTTTGGTTGATTTCGAGTCCGTTTTGTCAAATTGGTTCAATTCCTTTGAGCTCTAGCGTTGTTAGGACATAACAAACAAGTTTGTGAAGCTTAATTTTAATTGAAATCTCTTAATATGTGAGTTTCATTGATTGGTACCGAATGGGCTCAAACGGATTCGGTACCAATTGAAAATTCATGCATTTATTCTTTTTTTTTCAATTGATTCTTCTAAAAGCATATTTAAACATGTTTCAATATAATTGAGTGGTAAATTTCACCATTTTTTTCTGGAAAAAGAGAGAAAAAAACAGAACTAATCTAGTTTTTTTCCTTTTGAAAGATCCAACTTCAAAAATTCATATAAAATCACAGAAACTTCAAAAAATTATGAAATTTTGGGAACATTTCATGAAAACATACTCTATATTCTCAAAAAATTTGAGATCAAATAGGTGAGTAAATCGAGATTTATTAGCTGATATTCAAACTGGCCAGATAAGGCACATGCCAGATCTGTGCTAGTATTCAGTTTTTTTTTTATATAATCCTTCTTTGGTTCGTCGTAAGCTTCAGAGGTTTTTTTCAAGTAATTCACACATCCTAATCAACTTAAAAAAAATCCAAATCAAATAAACAATCATCCTTTATCAGGCCATATTTTTTTATATTTAAATTAGGTTTTTTGAGGGTTTTGAGTTTGGTGTTTGACCGGCAGTTGACTTTTACAGAAATTTTGGACCGGCGAACTTGAACGGGTGATATGTCACTGTTCATAAGTCCAAAATTTATGAAAATTTAGGAGAATGTTTGTTTAATCTTGTTATAAGTTCTTTCCAAATTTGGAGCCGATTGGATTAGTAAATAAAAAGATACGAAATTCCAAAGAAAATTAATAAAATTATCCCTGTTTGGTACCAGTTGAGCATCAGAAGGCTCAATGGGCTTTAAAGCACTGATACAAGCTCACAAATAACATTGTTTCACTAAATAAATGTAAGAAAACATGGAGGGTCAAGTTTTAAATAATTTTTTTATTTAAAACCATGAACTTGTGTCAAAATCACAGGTTTTTCTTATTTTTACAGATTTTTGACAGTGTTTCGACTCGATTTTTCAGATTTCGAGTTTGATATTGTGCTTTGCTTGAAGCTTCGCACCGTATTAAATCTGAAATAAGGGGTAGAATTCACTACAGTATCTTATTTCCAAATTTTTAGAGATGACATTCACCACAACTCTCTTAAATATATATATTTGTCAGAAATTTATAAAAAAAAATTATATTAACAAAGCCAATTTCAGATTGAGAAAAACAAAGATATAAAGGTAGAATTTACTACAATACTAATCTTTGATCTCTTTTTTTTTTCATCCATCAAAAGCTATAAAATTTTAATAATTACATACATATCATATTTTTTTTCACAACTTCAAAACTAAAGAAAATGGATTTAAAATCTATTAATGAAAATTTCGGTTTTTTTTATAAAGCCAAAAATCTTTGAAATTGGCTAGTCCTAAAATCCTTTTTTTTTTCCTTCCTTCTTTTCTTTTTCCTCTTTTTCCTCTTTCTCCTATTTCTTTTTTTTTTTGGGCAGAGGGGGGTCCTCAATAGCCTCAAGGCTAGGGCAACGCTGGGGTAAATTGCTGGCTTGATCACAGCCCTTGATTTTCATCAAACGGTCAATAGGTTGCCAACCTGGCTCAAGTGGTGTAAGAGCTCATTTCTGAAAGATTCATTTTGTTTCTTTCACAGAAATACATCGCCTATCGTAGCCTAACACGTGTATTGGTGCGTTGGCCCTTTTTCAGAATTAGTATCCAAAGTGTGGTTTGGTGTCTCTAGTGACGGTTTTGAGGCTTAACGTGTTATAATTACATTAAAACCTCTCTAACACTTATTTATCGTGTCAACCGGTCTCAAACATATTGTATTTACATATTTTATGTATTTTCCGAACTCTCACATCTTAATTTTGCCAATTTAAAATTTTCCCAGTTTACACCCGAATGTGAGTCGGTGATCCCGTCAATTGAGCGTTCCAAACCTCAAATATACACTTTGAACACCATTATGACACCCTTACGATGCTCTAAGACCATTCAATTTGAGCTCTTGGTCGCCAATTTGCTCATTTGGCCTCTTTACCGAGATAACTTTCGTACCCGATTTCTCCCTCGTTCATTCATCTATTTTGAAATTAACGGCTTCCCCAAATTCTCCTCATCGATCTCTACCCGGGGCTAAGAGGAATCGCCGCGAGACGTTCGGAGAGCCGCCCTCTCCTTTCGGCCAGATCTGGCCGAACTCAGCCTAGGGCAGGGGAGGAGGAGAGGAGGGAGAAATGTTTGCCATGTGGGGTCCAGTGACACTGGCATAAACCCTCCTCTATTTTTTTTTATTTTTTTCTGCTTAAAATCCATATGGGGTCCAATGTAAGTGAGAGAGTGGGTTGGGGCCTCATATGTCATATTAAATGAGACACATATACTTTCTTTCTTTTGTGTAGTCTCGGTTCATGTGAGCCGAAGCATTACATTGAGTGTGGGTATACATGAACCGAGACCACCCTCTATTTTTCGCTGGAGAGAAGTGGGAGCCATGCTTTGGCTCTCCAAATTGTACCCAAATATGTTCTATACTCCCAAATTGCACACAAAATTTTCCCACCTGCTATTTTATGTCTTTTCTCATTTCTAAATTATTTTTCATAAAATTATTTATAATAAAATCATGAAAATTATTTTTATTTGACAAAGTATACATTTATTAAACAAATTCAATTTTATTTGGTGATTATTTATTTATGTACACCAAATAATATATATGAGATATGATTTTACATTTTATTTAAAGTAAAATAAAACCAAAATTGATATTTTATTGTCTTAAAAATATCTAGAAATGAAACCATGATTTAAAACATATTTTTCATGATTTTTGGGCTTAAAAAGACATTTTTATTTAATATTTTATGTTTATTCTTAAAACAGATTAATATGGGCATTTGCATCAAGGTTCGTACTTTAGTTTAGTTTTTAAAGTAATTTTAAACTGGGCCAATGGATTAAAATGCACGCCAAATCTGAGATGGGCTTAATAGATTGCATCAATATTCGCACTTATTTTGTATCAATATTTGCATTTTCTCTTTTCGATCATGATCAAGGCCTTGCCAACATCGAATCTCCGATTAGGGGACATGGTTAGCATCACTGGAGTAAGAGGAGTCTAATGGCGGTGGTCTCATCACTGGTGATAGCGTGGATCATCGGGAATGGCAATAGTCATTTCGGTTTGGCCGAGATGGGGTTGAGAATGAAATTTTGACGAATTTAAGCTTGTTTTGAGCAAATTAATTCAATTTCTTTGATATTTAGTATCGTTTAGACATGTTTAACGAGTTTGTGAAACTTGTTTTGAGTTTCATTCATTGGTTTGGTCATTTCACCAATCGATACTAAACCGGTAACATGGAAATTGGTATCGATGCTTGATTTTGTTCATTTTAATTAGCTTTTCCTACAAATTGTTCTTTTAAAAACATATTTGAGCATCTTTAAATATGTTTGAACAATCAATTTTAATTGTTTGAGTGTGTATTGTCATTTATACACATTGGTATAATCGATACCAGTTTTGGTTTTTCAATTTACTGTACAAGAATCTGATTTAAAGCTTTTTGAAGCTTTGTAAGTATGTTCAAAGCATATTTAAGTGATTAATCTCATCAATTTAGGTGTGCATTGTATTTTATATGTACTTGTATATTCAATACCAATTTCGATCTACATTGTCCAAAATCTCCTTTCTGACTTTTGAAGCTTCATTAAATATGTTCCAGATATATTTAAGCATGTTTAAACATTATTTTCATATTTTATTCCAATTAAATTTGTCAATTGAATACTGTGTTGACTGACAGTCAACTCAGAAATGAGTTTGAACTATTTCAACTTTGAAAATTCATGTAAAATCAAAGAAAATGCAGAAAATTCTCAAATTTTAATCAAAATGTTTGTTTTTGAATGCTCTATGTATATTCAATCACTACGAAATGACTTATATGCAAAAATTCAAGAAAATGGGCCAAGAACGGCATCGAACTGTCTTAGTTCAAAAAAGTTGAGTCTAAAGAAAATTCATTTTAAAATAGGAATCAAGCTCCAAAAATCGCAAGTGATAAAGACATGTATTTATGTATGGATGACATGATTTCAATCTTTATTTAATATATTTTATTCAAAAATATCAAAAGATCAGAGAGATGAACGGCAAGGTCAGATCTGTTGACCTGCCTTGATTAGACTTTGAGTTTTGTATTGCTGAGATTCAAAAATTCATAGAAATTCTCAGAAATATATGAAAATAGTAAAATTTTGTGATTAGCTGTATACAAATTTATTCTAATGCTCATAAAATTTCAGATCAATTAGAGCACAAAAGACAAGTTTTTTTACTTTTATTAAACTGGATAAAAATGCCCCTAGCATATGCTGCCATATGTATCTAAAGACTTATCATAGGTGTTTAATGCCAAGTTTATTGTCCAAAAACCTTAGAAAGCATCTTATCTAATGTTTAAAGAAGAGAAACAAAAGAAAAATGAGATCTATTAATTAGATCAGATATTCCAACCAATTTTGACCGAGATTTGACTATTTTAAGCTCAATTATGCCTTCAGTTTTTGAAAAGTCATATACATTCACAGATATACTACATATATGCAAAGTGTCGTGAAAAATAGACAACATATTGAGAGATATAGACTAATCTCTCAATTGTATAAGATTAGACATATTAATTTTGTATAATTAATATTTATCATAATTATTTCAAGGTTTCTTAATTTCAAGAAATAATGTTTGAGTATTTTTCATGAATTAAATTCATAATTTTGGATTTAACACGATTAATTATATAAAATTATTTCTTGATTTCATTTCATCAAGATTCTGTGCAAATTTAATTTTTTCACACATTTTCAAGAAATTTTGATATGATCAATTATATGAAATTATACTTAATTTCATAAAATTGAGAATTGTGTATGTTTATTTGCACATTTGTAAGGTTTTGATATGTTTGTTCAAAAAGTTAAGTCTCATAGGAATTTCATCAGCTTTTAATACAGGTATAGCTGTTAGTGCGGTGAAGCCAAAATTCCATCACAACAGCACTAAACCCCAAATGCAGTAGTTCTTTCAGTCAGTAGTGCCACCAAGCTGACTTTTAATTAAGTGTAAAGATAGAGGTTGGGACTTACAAAAATTTAGTCAGCTTTTAAGACCTAGGTCTAACTGTTTAAGCATAGTTTCATGTTTTGTTCGGTTTTGGCACATCATTTTTTGGAGGTTTTATTAGGCTTTTCTAAGGTTTATTTCTCATAGTTGGGACTCATAAGGTTTTTATCCGATCAAATCCCAAATTAGACTTAATATTGTTAGTTTTATTTGTGTTGCGCAACGGAAGTAATTTTTTTTAATTGATAATAATACAAATATTTGTTCTTGTGACAAATATGAAATCTTATTTATTTACTTATCCTATAATATAAACCATATATATATTATTCTAATTTTATATAAGTTGTAGGATACTGACCTTATTCTCTCGAACCCCTTCTTGTGTCCTTGTCGCTTGTCTAGCGTTCTTCTCTTGCACGTCGCCTCTCAGTTCACCTTTAAAACCTAAACAACAAACTGAGAACTTTCGATATAAGAGTTTCAAATTTCAAGGCTAAGATACAACCACTTAGTTTCAATCAAGACTTACTCCTTTTGATATTGATGATGTACAATTATAAGATTATATAAGAAAATAGAGGAAGAACAAGACTCTTTTTTTTCTATGTTTGGCTAGCCTTAAGGAGAGAGAGATAGTAGGTCTTCCAAAAAAAAAAAATCTTCATCATTCTTCGTATTTATAACATATGAACAAATTAGTCATTCTCTCTCTCTTATTTTTCAAACAAACCCTCTTACATGGTTAATTAATTTATGACATAATAATATTATGCAAGCTTTTAAAAAACGTTTAACGGCTCTTAACGATGAGGCGAGCAGTTAATAGTTTAACGTTTAAACGGAATTAAACGGACGTTAAATCATAATACGGATATTTTTGTAAAGTCTATTTTTTGACATTTACAAAGAATAAGTTACGTATATTTATACTTAATAATTAAAAAAATAATGAAATTAAGCAAAAATAATAATTATATCATTAGTGAGTGCTTAATCTAATTAATACTACAATATTATCACATCATAAAAGATTAAACAAAAATAAAAAGTTCTAAAGAGTTGGACACTATAAAAAATATTTTAATTTTTTCAATCATAAAAATTTAATATGTTTATTTTGAGTGTTTAAAATTGCTCATAATATATAACTTTCACACTCAAATGAATTTAATAGTATTTAATCACTTTGAAATAATATAAATAAACGTTTTATTAGGATTAAAATAATTTAATTCTCAAAAAATGATTAAAACGGTTTTTTCTCAAATACTTCACGTCAAAGGGTCTAAAAACGATTACACGGTTTAAACGGAGTATAAATTTCATTTTTTAAAAGCTTGATATTATGTTATATAATATTATTATGTGATAATATCATTCTTATAATGATGTCAATCATTATTCCAAATAATAATCACAAACCTATATAAATTAGTTATGTATCTAAACTATGTCATAAAATGACATTTTATTTTAATATTTTATCACATGTATTTCCATGATATACATCTTATGAAATATTAAAATACTTGTTGTTTCCCATTCAGTTGATGTGATATTTATGAGGATCTACGTCATTTTGATTTTCTTATGATATGAATTTCATATCATAGATTGTAAGAGGTTCTATCACAATATTATAGTCACCAAATCACAATAGATAACTACATCGATCCACAATATTTGTGTTTGTCCTTGTCTCATAATATTATGAATATTATGTGAAATAGAACTGTGTCATTTTGCACTATATAATCCTACTTTACCAAGGGCGCCCAGTAATATCATAATTCTTCTGAGGGACGATGATAATATTGATATATAAATTTCTTCCGCACAAGTCATACACATGAATTATCTACTATTTACTAAATTTATTTAGTTTAAGATGATAATCACAATATGTAATTCTCATATGAGAAATTTACATATCTCATATTTTGGACTCTAAAGACACAATAAGATATTTATGACACATAAAACATTTCTTGTAATATCTTATTCTATTTGATTATTGTTCAGTATATAGAAGCACATTTCTACATACTCATTTATTAAATGATAACTCATATCTAACACTTATAAAACTTCAGTATATTTTTAATAACATAACAATCTTATTTTGATGATAAATGTTCTCTTTAATCACCTCGACTTGTAAACATATTTAGAGTTATACGTTATAATCTTATGAGTCCTATGATTCAAGACCAAGAACATCTTCTTGAATACTTCATAAGATATAATACATTAAAACTCATGAAACAATAATATATTTAAATTACATACTCATGAACAAAATATAAGAATTAATTAACTTTCAAAACACACAATACTTTCAATCTCCCACTTGTTTTTAAAGTTTTCAAATACATAAATATATATACAAACTAGAAAACAAAAAGCAGAAGTTTCTCATTATCAGTCCTCAAGCCAATCTCCATGGTCTTGCAAACCCATGGTTTCGAAATGAATTTCGCCCCTGGCTTGTGATAACGTCTTTGTAAGGGATCAGTTGTGTTGCCATGTGTATCTATCCATTGCAACGAAATTTTGCCTTCGTTAATGAAGTCTCTCATCACAAAGTACTTACGATCCATGTACTTGGTCATGTGATGAGATCTTGGTTCTTTGATTTGCGATATAGATGCACTATTGTCACAAAATAGCTCTAAATGCTTTGCATTTGTTGGCACGACCTCAAGTTCCTCAAGGAACTTCTTCGTCCAAACTCCCTCTTTGCTCACTTCAGCGACCGCCATCACTTTTGCGGTGGTGGTTGAGTCAAAGATAGTTAATTACTTCCAACTACGCCAGCTAATAGCTCCACCATTCAGAAAAATACAAATCCTGATTGAGATCTTTTATTATCATGATCAGTCATGAAACTAGCATCGCTGTAATCTCTTACAACGAGCTCTCTTTGACCATCATAGACAGAAAACTTATTTTTAGTCCTATTGAGATATCTAAGAATATTCTTGACTGTGTTTCAGTGATCTGGACCTGGTGAAACCTGATGACGACTTGTTATGCTTAGAGCATACATGACATTGGGTCTTGTGTATGTCATAGCATATATGATCGAACCTATTACCGAAGATATGTCCTTCATGTATCCAATATCTTTGTGTGTCATGGCACACTGAGACTTGCTAAGATGTACACCCATACTCTTTGGAACATTTCATTTCTTAGACTTTTCCATTCCGAATATTTCTAAGATTTTATCAATATTAATCTTTTGACTTAATCCAATGAGTCTACGAGGCCTATCTCTATATATCTTAATCCCTAAGATATATTAGGCCTCGCCCATATCCTTCATTGAAAAACTTGTTTTCAATCAGTTCTTTGTTTGCTCCATTAAAATAGTATCATTGTTCATGAGTAATATGTCATCGACATATAAAATCAAGAACACGATGCTGCTCTTACTGACCTTCTTGTATATGCAAGGCTCTTCCTTACTTTGAATGAATCCGAATTTTTTTTTAATTTCTTCATCAAAACTGTTTGCTGTTTAAAAGTTGCCAGAAAAATACACAAATTAAATTGCATGAAATTAATGATATAATTTCATGTGATTTTTATACCAAAGATTTGAAATTATGAAATTATGTTCAATTTCATAAAATTATTTCTTGAAATTAAAAAAAAAATAATTTCATGAAATAATCATACCAAACCCCCTTCAAAAAATATATACACATGTGTGCAAAAAAAATATATGCACAAAACCCTAATTATATGAAATCAAGAAACAATTTCATATAATTAAACATGCCAAATTCAGAAATCATGAATTTCATTCATGAAAAATGCCCCAAATATTATCCCTTGGAATTAAAAAATGATTCTTTGGGATAATCATGCCAAAATATTAATTGTATAAGATTAATATGCCTAATCATATACAATTAATGATTTAAGTGAAATTAATGCCTAATTTCACACCCAAAAATACCAAAAATATTACCCAAAATAACAGAATCATGGAATATATTTTCTGTGATTTTTCAGTAATTTTTCATGGATTTTTGCATGAAGAATAAAATAAAATGGAAAAAGGAATAAAGAAAATACCAAAAATCAGAACTGGAGATAGTTCTGGGTGCAATTTGGGGGATGTGCAACACTCTGGGTGCAATCTGGGGAGCTCAAACACGACTTCTGCCCTTGGGACCCGCCTGTCATACACACAAAGTGTTAAAGGCGCTTTGCGTGGACCCAGTACACATGCACCATACCACTGACAATACGTTTTGGTGCACAAGGACCAAGCCCACAGCCCAACCCTCAGTTTTTCGCTGGGGCTGTGTCTCATTAGACCTGACGACTGGGCCCCTCTCCTTCAGTCTCACTGCCAAGGGGGCCCAGCGTCCAGGGTTATTTTGGCCAGCGAAAAGAAAAGAAGGGAAAGAGAGGTGAGCGCGGTGCAAGCGCTCCCTCCCTCTGACAAGCCCGAAACCAAAGCACGGTTCACGTGCACCCAGCCCAAGCGGGAGAAACCTTTTGAATTTCTCTCTCTCTCCCTCCTTTCTTCCTCCTCGAGCTCCAGAGCTCAGTGGAGCTTCGAAAATGGAGGCTAGGTGTACAATGCGAGTTGGCTTAAACCATTCTAGGGACTTAATCTACATCCTAAGGGGAGTTCAATGCCACAAACAGCATTGAAAATAGTAAAGTAAACAAAGAGAAAATCGAAGGAGAAAGTACCTCGACCTTGAAGGTGACAGAGCAATTGGGAGCTCGAGAAGCCAAGCCAACACCTGGAGAAGCTTCAAGACACCTCCACGACGCTGCCTGAAGTGCCAATTTGGGGTGAAAAGCACTCAATTGGCAGGTGCACCACTTGGCACCTTGGTCTGATTTGGATGTGGTCAGTTGGCACAACTCAGCACTCAAGCAGCCAAATTGACACGTTGGGCACACTCGGTGGCACCTTGGTGACATGTCAAGCGCCAGCAGGGCCAAGGAATATTCGGGATATGCTCACACCCGAAAGGCATGACACACTGACCCAAGGAAGAAGACAAAGCCAACGGCTCCTTCTCTCTCCCCAGGCCTGTGTCAGGGACACATGTAGGCACCTCAATGGAGAGCTCTGAGCGCCAGTTAGCTGGAGGAATCTTCCAAGGACAAGTCTCAGGCCAGCACAGGCCTGGCTGGCTCAATCCTGGCCACTTAATCAAACCAAGGGCTGAGATGATGCCAGCTCAGCCCTGAGGCTTAAACCATGCCCTCTGGGCTATAAATAGACCCCCAGTGAAGAAGAAAAGAGAGGAGAGAGCAACATAGCTAAAACTCTGCCAAAATCTCAACTCCACCAATTTCCACAAAAAAAAAAGGAAGCGAGCTGAGAAGAAACAAGTCTTGAATAGCTAGGTAAGGGACATAGGAGTCAAGCCTTGAGCTTGGCTCAGTCCCAATTGAGCTCAAGGAGCCAGTCTCACCTTGCTGGGTGAGATGGCTAGCCCCATGGCTGGGGAGGTGCACATGTGCCTCCCTCCTTCCAGAGCTCAATTGGTGGCTGAGCTTGAGTCTCAGGAGCTCACATGGTGAGTTCACCATGGATTTTGGCAGCATACTCCAACCAATTGGCACATGCCAATCTGGTTTCATGGGGATGGGCACATGTTCATCCCCTTTCTCTCTCAAGCCCTGTGCACATGTGCAGTGGCTATATAAAGCTCAATAATGGCTTTATACAAGCTGTTATGCTGTCAAAATTCCATGGAAAAAACAAAATTCCATGTTTTATATGTGTATTGTATTTCAATTTGTTATAATATATGATATTTTGGTGCAAATTGGTTTTATTTTCCTTTTAGTTCTTTCCTTCATGTTCTCTGATGTGCTTAATAGCTCAAGTTCATAATTGAGCAATGGAAAAGCAATAAACATCAATACTGGGTTGAGTCCAGTGAATTCCAGTTTCTGGCCAGCTGAGAGATCAATCCATATCTCTCAGCCTGGTTGTTAATTTCTTATGAAATTTCACAGTCATGTAGATTAGGTTTATACCAACTTACCATATAAATTTTATAATTTTTGGAATTTTCTGTGAATTGTTATGAATTTTACAATCTCATCTGTCAAAAACTCCAAAAAGGTCAACTTTGGGTCAAACTGAGAAGTTCATTCTTCTTTTGATTCAAAAATCCAAAATTCCTTGATTAATTCACCTTTATGACACCTCATGTGATGTTTTAAAGGATTTAGAATAATTAAACCAGGCTTTAATCCATAGGTTAAGCCAAATTTGGTTTTAATAAAGCTGAAAGGGCATTTCTGTCCAGTCTGCTAAAAATACAATAATCATACTTTCTTTTCACTCAATTAATCTAAAATTTCATGGGCATCTAGAACAAGTCTTAGTGCACTCACTCATCAAATTTTACCATTTTTGGTATTTTTTGTGATTTTCTGTGAATTTTTGAAATTGGGTCTGTCAAAATTGAAATTGAGTTGGCTCTGGACCATTACCAGAAAAGTGCAAAAATGAAATTAACTCGTGTTCAAGTGAAATTCATGTGTGAAATTGATATAAAACCTTTCTAAAACATGTAATTGACCCAAATGAATATAATCAAACATGCAATTTGAGAAGAATGTGATGAAATCAAAAGGAAACCAAATTGAAAATAAAACCAGAAATGACCCAATGTGCATAAAGGACAATGCACATCTAAATTGATGAAATTGATCATCCAAACATGTTCAAACATACTAAACGACACTGTTTGGAAGGTTAATTGAAAGAAAATTGCAAAGGAAAGCTATGAAATACCATTTGGTACCAAAGCCCCGAAACCAGTTTGGTACCAAATGGCCAAAGTTGCAAAATTGATGGATTAAATCCAAATTAAACCTCAAAAACTTGTTAAACATGCTCTGGCGATGCCATACGACAAAGAAATCGAGTTAATTTGTCAAAAATAAGCTCAAATTCCTCAAAATTTCATCCCAGCCAATTTTTCAACCGAAACCAAGTGGCTACCCCCATCTCCGGCGATCCAGGCCGCCGTCGCCGCCGAGACCACCACCGATGGACTCCCCACGCTCTGGCGATGCCAGCCATGACTTCTGATCGGAGATCCGACGCCGGCAGGGCCTCGATCAGTGTCGGAGAGGATGAGCACGAATATTGATGCATCTCAAAGTGCGAATCTTGATGAAATTCAAACAGCCCATAGAAGGCTTGATGCGCGCCAGAGATCCAACGGCCCAGTTTAAAAGATGCTTTAAAAACTGAACTTAAGTTCAGATCTTGATGCATGGGCCCAAATCTGACGGCCCATATTAATCTGTTTTTGAAAATAAACTTTAAACACCAAATAAAAATGATTTCTCAAGCCCATAAATTATGAAAAATATATCAAAAATCATGATTTCATTTATGAATATTTTTAAGACTATAAAATGTCAATTTTGATTTTGTTTTATTTCTTTTTTTTTTATATTATAAATAAAAGAAAATTCAAGACATATCATATATGTATAAAATAAATTCAAAATATCAAATGAAATATTTTTAAAATAAATGGAAATTATGTCATATGAAAATGCTCAAAACAAATAAATTCTTTTTGATAAAATAAATCAAAATATTCAAAATAGTCAAATTATATTATATTTTGATAAAATAAATAAAGATATTCAAAATAATCAAATGATATTATATTTTGATAGAAATAAATAAAAATACTCAAAATAATCAAATGATATTATATTTTGATAGAAATAAATAAAAATACTCAAAATAATCAAATTATTCATAACAAATGAATTCTTTTTGATAAAATAAATCAAAATATTCAAAATAGTCAAATTATATTATATTTTGATAAAATAAATAAAGATATTCAAAAATAATCAAATGATATTATATTTTGATAGAAATAAATAAAAATACTCAAAATAATCAAATTATGTTATATTTTGATAAAACAAATCAAAATATTCAAAATAGTTAAATTATGTCATGTTTTGGTAAAACAAATGAAAATATTCAAAATAATCACATTATGTTATATTTTGATAAAACAAATCAAAATATTCAAAAATGGTTAAATATGTTAAAACAAATCAAAATATTCAAAAATGATTGAATTATGCTATATTTTGATAAAATAAATAAAAAAAAATATTCAAAAATGATTAAAATATGTTATATTTTGATAAAACAAATTAAAATATTTAAATATGCAAATATACCCAAATATTCAAAAATGATTAAAATATGTTATATTTTGATAAAACAAATCAAAATATTCAAAGATGATTGAATCCTGTTATGAAACAAATAAAAATGTTCAAAATAATTAAACCTTGTTATATTTTGATAAAACAAATCAAAATATTTAAATATGCAAATATGTCCAAATATTTGACCAAACATGTCAAACATGCAAATATCCAAACATTTGACCAAACATGTCAAATATGCAAATATACCCAAATACTTGACCAAATATGTCAAACATGCAAATAAACCCAAACATTTGACCAAACATGTCAAACATGCAAATATACCCAAACATCTGACCAAACATGTCAAACATGTAAATATACCCAAACATCTGACCAAACATGTCAAATATGCAAATATGACCAAACTTTTGACCAAACATGTCAAACATGCAAATATACCCAAACATCTGACCAAACATGTCAAATATGCAAATATAACCAAACTTTTGACCAAACATGTTAAATATGCAAATAAACCCAAACATTTGACCAAACATGTCAAATATGCAAATACACCCAAATTTCTGGCCAAACATGCCAAATATACAAATATGTCCAAACTCTTGATAAAATAGGTCAAATATGCAAATATGTCCAAATCTCTGGTCAAATATGCCAAATATGCAGATAAGTCCAAAACTTGGTGAAAACATACCAACATACCAAATCATATCAAATCATGTTTCGAGAACATTAAATTGGCAGTGCGCTTCAGGTTTAATGTACCTCATTTTGGAAATCGATAAAGAATTATATGTTCCCGATCCTCCAATTTTCCCAGGTTTCGAATTGGCATAGCGCTTCAGATTCGGGATTTGGAAGGTCAATAGACTGTTTAGGATTATACGTCCTTGTCTTTGACATGAACCTTTTTAGAGATCAAACATCTCTGGTTCTTTGAGTATCGAGTTGGCAGTGCGCTTCACATTCGAACTCCGTGAGATCAATAGGATTATACATCCTCGATCTCTGATTTATGAGAAATTATACGTTTCTCTCACTTTAGATCATACGTCTTTAGTCTTATTATCCAAAGTTATACCTTTGGGTTATTTCAAGTATGCATTATAATAAATTGGAAGGAAGAAATAAAGCCACAAATCTGATCCATATATTTTGATTAGTTTAGCCCATTAATCAGAGGTTCCCGAGGCGAGAGCCGGGGTAATTAACGGCGGGGGCTTGCGCCCGTCGGAAAATAAAAGTTCCCACAATCACCTAAATAATAAGTCCTTGAGCGCACAAACACGCGCAGGGATGTACCTGCACCTTCTTCCCCCGTGAGCGAGGACGCCGATGCCTCGCGCGTGGGCCGCGAAAAAGGGCCGCACAAAAACATTTGTTCTAACTCCTTGATGCTTGCTTCAATCCATAAATGGATTTCTGAAGTTTGCATACTTTGTTAGCATTGTCTAGATATTCAAAAACCTTGAGGTTGCAACATGTACACATCCTCATCCAACTTTCCATTGAGGAAGATTGTTTAACGTCCATCTGTCATATTTCATTAGTCATAATATGCAGTAATAATTAACATTATCCGAATAAACTTGAACATGACAACTGACGAAAAGGTTTCGTCGTAATCAATCCCTTAGATTTGAGTAAAACCTCTTGCTACAAGTCTAGCCTTGTATGTTATCAAATTCCCATTCATGTCTGTCTTCTTCTTCAAAAACTCATTTGTTACGAATGGTTTTCTTTTCATTAGGATAATCAACCAAGCTCCATACTTGGTTTTCATACATGGATTCAATTTCGGACTGCATAGCTTCATGCCATGTCTTTTTTTACCATTGTTTCTTCATAGGTCAATGGATCATCAATATCATCAACAAGAGTTCATGAAGCCCCATATAGAAATTTGGTGCTTTTTTAACTCTTGTAGGCCTTCTAGATTCTTGTTGTTATTTCAATTTCTCTTGAACCTCCAGAACTTCCTCAAAATTTCTTGTGGACTTGGTTCGGGCTCAATTTGAGTTGATTGAACACTGAATGTGAAAGTTTGAATCTTTACAATAACCTTACACGATGTTGGTTTACTTTTGAAAACTTGTAGCTCTTGCTTCATATTCATGATAACAATTTTCTATTCTACAATACCCACCCTTTTTCATTTTCTATTTTAGAATTAACCTAAAACCCTAATGAAAAATAAATAGAAAAAAAATTACATAATTTCTATCATATATTCTAGGTGGCATGCAAGCCATGAATGAATAGTACAGAAGAATGACATCCTAACATTTTTGCCATTAATTATTTAAAAAAACTAATTAATTTTTAAATGACACCTTAGGCCGCATTACAAACTTTCAGTCACATTCATTCACAAAATATTTTACAACACAAGGCATTGAAATCTTGAGCCATACTAACCCACAATCCATCCTACAAAATAAAATTAGTATACAAGTATATACACATTTCATATTATTCTTATTTAGTTAATCATATATCTCTCAAGTATTAAATTCTCCTAAATTGTTTTAAAAACCAAAAAATAATTTTAATTATGTCATCACAGATTTATAATCATTAATGACATCTTTTTATTACCCACAATTTATTTGGATGAGTCCCAATACAAAAATATTAATTAAAAGTGACATTTCAAAAATTGGTATAATTAACCCAATTAGGACAGTCTGACCACCTGTTGGTATTCCCTCTCTCATAAATCATATGCTTCGAATTAAATTTCAAGAGACACATTTCTGAAAACTAAATTCAATTTTATTTAATTCCATATTTAATAGAATTAAAGTTGTTTGGAAAAAATTAGAGAACAATCAGTTTGAATCTGATATTTCCGTTTCTGGAATTGTTAAGACCTTCAACTAGTATTTTTCACTTTGTAGTAAAATTCATAATAATTTTTGTATTGTATAATATATTTTTCTGAAAAATAGATTCCAATACCTTTTCAGTGGTATATCATATGTTAAAAACCAATCAACCAAATAGAAATTACGCTATTTCTAATCAGCACCAAAATAAAATCTGCTCTCTGGAATTCCAGCATAGCACCGTATTTTGTCATTTTTTGTTTTATCAAATAAAATGGAATAAACCTCTCATTTATTTTAGGATCTACTCCTACACATCATAAACTATTTTAGGAATTTTTTATTCCACAAAAATCACAATTTGAAATAGCCTAGGATAACAAAATTTAATAATCATAAATCTGGACAGATTATTGAGAATAAAAAACTTGATAAATAGTTAAGTAAAACCTCTTGTGTCATAAAATTAACACAAAAATAAATAATCTAATTGTTACAAGTAACTAATATCAAAATCTGGCTCTGATACCACTATTAGTTTTATTTATGTGTTGCGCAGCAGAAGTAATTTTTTTTTAATTGACAACAAAATAAATATTTGTTATTGTGACAAATATGAAATTTTATGTATTTACTTATCCTATAATATATATTATATATATATTATTAACTTTATATAAGTTGTAGGATACCGACCTTATTCTTTCGAAGCCATTCTCGTGTCTTTGTCGTTTGTCGAGCCTTTTTCTCTTGCACGTCGTCTCTCAGTTCACCTTGAACCTAAACAACAAACTAAGAACTTTGATATAAGAGTTTCAAAGTTTGAGGCTTAGATACAACTACCTAGTTTCAATCAAAAACTTACTCCTTTTGATATTGGTGATGTAAAATTACAAGATTATATGAGAAAATAGAGAAAGAAGAAAATTCTTCTAGTTCTGTGTTTGGCTAGCCTCAAGGAGAGAGAGATAGTAGATCTTCCAAAAAACATGACTCTTCATCTTTCTTTATATTCATAATATATGAAATATTAAATGGTAATTTGCACAATTGCAAACTAGTCCTTCTCTCTCTCTTATTTTTCAAACAAATCCTCTTGCATGGTTAATTAATTTATGGCATATTAATATTATGTTTATATAATATTATTATGTGATAATATCATTCTTATAATGATGCCAATCAGTATACCAAATAACAATCACAAACCTACATAAATTAATTATGTATGTAAACTATGTTATAAAATGATATTTTATCACATGTATTTTCATAATAAATATCTTTTGAAATATCAAAATACTTGTTATTTTTCGTTCAGTTGGTGTGACTTTTATGAGGATCTATGTCATCTTAATTTTTTTATGATATGAATTTCATATCATAGACTGTAAGAGGTTCTATCACTACATTACAATCACCAAATGACAATAGATGATTACGTCGATCCATAATATTTGTGTCTGTTATTGTCTCATGACATTACGAAAATTATGTGAAATAGAACTATGTCATTTTTACATTATATTTGTTTCTTGATCTCTCAAGTGAATTATATATATAACTACCTCAGTTATATTATACACTATATAATCTCATTTTACCAATGGCTCCCAGTAATATCATAACTCTTTTGAGGGATAATGATAATATTGATATATGAATTTTTCCCGTACAAGTCATACACATGAATTATCTACTATTTACTAAATTTATTTAGTTTAAGATGATAATCACAATATGTAATTGTAATGTGAGAAATTTACATATCTCATATCTTGGAATCTAAAGACACAATAAGACATTAATGACACATAACATATTCTTTATAATATCTTATTATGTTTAGTCATTGTTCAGTATTTAGAAACACATTTCTACATACTCATATTATTAAATGATAACTCATATCCAACACTTATAGAACTTCAGTGTACTGTTGATAACATAACAATTAGATAAATATTTCTTTTTATCACCTCGACTTGTAAACATATTTAAAGTTATACATTGTCATCTTATCAGTTCTATGATTCAAGATTAAGAGCATCTTTTTAAATATTTCATAAGATATAACATATTAAAATTCATGAAATAATATTATATTTAAATTACATACTAATGAACAAAATATATGAATTTAATTAACTTTCAAAACACGTCCTTTCAAATATAGCATGTTTAGAGAGTTTTGGTCTAAGGGTTGGTACTTACAAGACTTTATCTAGCCAAAACCTATATTAGGTTTAGTATAGCATGTTTTGAGAGTTTTGACCTTAGGGTTGGAACTTATAAGACTTTATCTGAAAAAAACCCAAAAAAGATAAAGGTGGTAACATTAGAGCAGCATGAGTCCACTTCTGAATCACATCTACTGAAATGTCATCAAGCTGGGATCAGATAGAGGGTATCTGTATTTATGTCTTTTACTTTGATTTAATCCCTGATTGTGGGACTAATCTTGCGCTGAATGTTTTTGTTCCGGTTCAGCTTTAAAGAATTCTATGTATATTTTCTGATAACTTTTTAACGGTAAACAAGTGCTTGACAATCGCTTATTTAAGGGTTAATGCTGTGTTGGTGACCTGGATGGAATTCCTTATATACAATATTATATAGAGGAGGGATCCAATATCCATGGTCATTGGTGCCACATCAATAACCATAAAATTAAATTTTAAATAACTATTTGTTAATCTCTTAAATAAAAAAAACTAATTAATTGAATATTTTGTATATATCATACTATATAGGTATACAAAAATTACACCATTTCAATTTTATTTTGATATGCATCAAGCACTAACAAAAATCGACGAACCAAATTTTATGATTTAATTCACTCTCTTGATAACTATCTAAATAAAGTTAAAATTCAATAATTTTTTATATACATGTTATTAAGATGGATTATTATATATCTAATAATTTATATATATATATATATATATATATATATATATATATTAATTACACTATAAATATTAAAATAGACATCATATGTACTAATAATTATGGACATTAGATCCCACCTCTATTATATATATCAAGGTAATTTTAAAAAGGTAAATCATTGGTGTGGCTGGGTTATTGCTCAAGTAGTTTAATTTCAGTAAGAGGAAGGTAATTCATAAAAAGGTAAATAACTCAATTGATTGGTTACCCAAGAACAAGTTATATACCTCAAATCTTCCTTATTTAAAGATGCATGCCAAATTGACAAGATTAGAACGCCATCCATATATAACTAAGAACTAGTATTTCACAATGTATATATAGTTTTGAGTTTTGACCTTTCAACAGAAATGATTAAGCAATATAAACACGCAAACAACTTTTCAAGTACATCCGATCCGAGTTCCTGAGTTTAACAGTTATAGTCAGGAGGAGGAGAGGAAAAAAAAAAGCAAAAATAACACAGTATATATAAGCATGATCCATTAAAAAGCATCCAACTCTACTTCTTGCAACCACGTTTAACCTCTAAACTTGGGTGATCGACAGAGACAACCCCGTCATTTTCAGCCAATATCATATACTTATCTTTTCTGGTTAAACTGGTACATTCAAACCCCAAAGAACCCCCCAACTGTTTCTGCACGCTATTCGCCACATCAACAGCAGACCAACCGCCAGCACATGTCAGCTCTTTCTCTAAATGGCCCAAGAACTCGACCCGGTAATACGGTGTTGGGTTCATCATAAGTAAAATCGGGTCCAGCCACTTGAGACCACTTGCAGTGGTGCCATAGAAAAAACTGACTTTGACATCCACCGCCACTGGCATGATCTCGTCAGTCATTTCGGCAAATAAGGGGCTAAAACGTAACAGGTACGGCTCACGGCATGTTGTTCCTTCTGGGCACACCGCCAATTCACCTTCACTTAACAATTTTCTCATCGTATCAGCATCGTGTTGCCTATCTCTTGTCAGTCGAACAGTTTTGATCGGTGCAATAAATTCTGACACCCAGCTTAGACTGTATGTCACCGCTGGCACCGGTCTTTGTAATGCTGTACTAAGCAGGATCGGGTCAATTAGAGTCCGGTGAGTGCATACATACAACACCGATTTTTTAGGGTTTTCAGAGCTAGAGCATGACAGTCCCTTGACACGGAAATGGACCCCGCTCAAAGCGCCAAATAGAACTGACACTTTGTAAGGGAGGATTATGCCAACTATCAAGCGAGCAATAGTGACAATGATGCCCATTGGGAGGAACAGGAAGAGAGAAAGGAAGGCGAGAGGGGTCGGGAGAAACGCGAGCCTACCATCATGAAAGATTAGCGGTTTTGGGTACTTCTCTCGCGGCAGCTTGTTTGAGTTAGATCCGGTACTTTTGCCGACAGCATATGTTTCCTAAATGATATTGATACAAATCAAATCAAAACATACCTTAAGTCATGTCTCGAAATTAAATCAATGAGAAATTTTGTTAGGATTGCGCTATCCATAGATATGTATTTTTCAAAACGTGCGTATATAATTGAATGGGACATTGGTAAGAGGTCAATATCAGCATAATTCTTCCTCTAACTTGCATGCACTCATTGATTGTTACAGCTTGCCAGCGACACTAATTAAGGAAATTTTTTGAATATGACCAATCTCTTTTTGGAAATCCTTGGCAGCGGCTATGACCAATCTCTTCATGCGAATATGAAGGATTATAATTTACATAACTAAATTGTTATTTCCTACAATCCATAAGGCTGAATAATGGTAACCAACCTCTTCTTCTTGTCCTTTTTTTTATTTTTTTAATTTGAGAAAGTGTCAACAAAAATGTAAAGATTCAACTCAATTATGGATACATCTGTAGAAACGGTACTGCTTAATTTCAACAATAGATCGAAGTACCGCATTAGTAAATTGCGACCTAACCAAAATATAAGTAAACGAAAATGTTTGGTGAAGCAAAGTGCTTTCCCTCCATTAATGCAAGTGAAGATTATGGTTGGCAATCAGTGACCAATTTTTACTCGACATTACTCATGAATCACATCATAATTCCCAAAATCTAATGCACTGTAGCTAGTCTAGGAAACAAAAAATATATAGATATATTAATTGGTGCACAGTAAGTATTAAATGTCTCCTATGCTGCGCGCACATCCTGTCACCCATTTTAAAATTTATGACAATATATATTATTCTATTAAATTGGAAATTAATTTCAAAAATGATTTCACTGAATACATATAGAGAAAAAAAAAAATTTTGATAGCTAGCGCAAAAAAAATGAAGAGGGCAAAGCAATTAGACATGTCAAGTTAGCCATTAATTAATAAACTTCATGAATATAATTTACAACTTTTTTTCTCTGAAAGGGTCTCTGCCTTTAAATTTGTAGAGCAGCGCGTATGTATAGACAAAGGGAATATATGCTAATAAACGGTGTTCAGTACTATCGTATAATCGTATAAGTAGAAAAAGATATAACTAACAAAATATTTGTTTCTAAAGTAAACGAATACCTTAATTAAATTTATTTTATAAATAAAATAACCAAAGTACTAAGACAAATGTATTTTAAATTTTTAATAATTTCAGTATATGCAACAACTGTACTTGAAAACTCATTTATTGGCATTCAACCTATTTTTAGTGTAGACCCGCCTATGCACCCAAAAAGACCTGAAATATATAATATATATGTAATAGCACAACTCGGATTCTCACTAAATAAAACCTTAATAATATATTCAATCCAAGGTCTCATATGGAAGTATGCATGCAAAAAGAAATTAATTAAATAGTATGCCAAAAATATCTAAAAAAAGGTGAAATTTTACCTTGCAGTAGGAAATCAAGAGATTATCACGAGAACTACTGGCACATAAAAGTCCTATATCAGCCATGACCTCTCCAAACAAATCTTTCAGTGCTCTTTGCTTAGCAACAAGGCCACTACATGATACAAACCCAGTGAAATAATCTTCTCCGTTTGCCGTCTCCAACTCGGCACCATAAACTGTCTCCACACCAAGATACTCCTTCAAAAACCTCTCCACCATGACTCTAGGCATGCTTGTCACCACCACCTTTCTCCCACATGAAGCCACCACCTCATATGCTTGGCAATCCAAATTCTCCAAGTAAAACTTGGGTAAAACAGCTCTTGCAACCAAGTTCATGTCCTTTTTCCTCAGGCCAAAAAAGGTGACAAAGATCATGAGCCGTAATGCAACCTCTTCATTTGAGCCCAACAAGAAGATAACAGGAGAGAAAAGTAGCAACAGAAGCGCTCTGAGCATGCCACCGCCTTCGAAGGCAACAAGCATGAAGAAAGGGAAGGGAGAGGAGGATCTGAGAAGTGTGCCATAGAAGTCACAAACTAGGGTTTGGTTCTCCCTTTCTTCCAGTGGGCACTTGGAGATGTCAGTCTGTAGAGAGGGCGTGTGGTGTGCTCTGGAGGTAGTAGTAGTGGTGGTGGTTGAGTTTTTATGGTGGAATAAACCAAAAGCTTTGATTTTTCTAGCTGCTAAGTAACATGTGAAATGCCAACGTGCTGCTATCTTGAATAGAACTGGAGGAAGAACCATCTCTCTTTAGCCTAACCTAGCAACCTGAAACTTCGTTTGGTATCTATCTTGTGGTTCGTTTTACTCTCTTAAAAGGGTTGTCTTAAAGATGTTGCTGGGTGCATGCAGGGGTGTGTGTGAGAGAGATAGAGAAAGAGAGAGAGAGAACAGGACAGAGGTGCAGGTGCAGAGATCGAAGGCAAGTGTTATTTATAAAAGTTTAAGTTTGAAGACAAGGTAGTTGAGGTATAATGGTTGATACTTATGACACCCCAATTCAACACCAGAATGAGATATATTTACCCCATCTTTCGGTAAATTTGAAAGGGTATGTATATTTATAGCACTGAACTCAATGATCCTGAATTGGGACCAAAGTTTTGATGTACCGTATGTACACGTATCTGGTTGGTACTAGATCTTTCGGAACGGAGGAGTTTCAATATTGATCGGATGTTGGATTATCAAATCTAATATTTTGTATAATTACTGAAGCGGAGAGCAAAATTTTTGTACAAAAATCTTAATACCATCGTACCATCGAATGGTTATTCTATCCATTGGACCGACTGAATTTTGATCAATGGATAGTAGAACTTCCCCCCTTCTCTTTGACTGTACGTATACATACGCAGCTTTGCATAATCACAGTAGAATTCTTCAGAGGCGGTTGACACGGAAACCGAGATTCCTTTTATGCACCTTGGTCTGTTCAGTTCTTGTAAATAGAAATTCAGTCCCACATGCATGTCCTTTTCTAAAGGAGTTGAAAAAGGAGTTGTGCCGTTATAACTTCTTTTTTCTAAAGTCTAAACCACAACCCATGCACAGAAATACAACTTTCATGTCATCCCATTCCGATACTGTTAAGTATATTTTTCTTAGAAGCATCTGTGATGCAATGTTAGACTTCCTCTGGGTCTTTATGCTGGTTCATGACTAAAAAAAAGTATTAACAGAAAATAATCTATTTAGCCATTTAGGAGAAATGGTAGGGAGATCAGAAGTGTTGTTATATGATACGAATCTTTAATCTTAATTGAATAATCGGGGAACATTTAATCAGGAATGCGACAGCATTTGACACCTTGAATTGATAAAAATTGTTTTTAATTGGATTTGCTCAAAGAATTTAATCCGATGGCATATATCTTCTGTCTTTCTCCTGACAGTTTCAATGGCGGAGGCACACAAGATCTATCAACACTTAGAAATTATGGTTAACAGTAAAAAGGCTATAAGCAATTTTCTCATAGGAGCAACCCTGCAAGATCAATTTCAAGATCACTTACTTGTCTCTATCCTTCCCAGGCCTGGTTTTGATTTTTCTAATTGGATGCATCTTATTAGCGGATTATTTCAGAATTCGGACAATATAGATTTCAAACCAAGGCAAGATGATACCAACATATTACCAGATAAAGTAGGACTGATTATTTTCAATATTGCTGGAATTGTATGAGATGTGGAAATAAAAACTGAAAGTCCTTGTTGTAACTTTCTTAATACATTTTGATTGCCGTGGAAGCTGTTGCTTGCTAGTTGATACTTAAAAGAGTACAGTTGTTTTATGTTTTGCTTTACATACACCGAGTCAGTGCAGCTTCTAAAGTTGATGGTGATTTAACAAAGACCAATTAATTATTAATTAACGCTCCTCTTTTCTCTTGCCAGCAAAGCTAAGCTGAGAAAGGTATTGATATATAGGGGATCAGTTAGACTAATTAAAGAAGTGTAATGAGACTTAAATATTTAGTACTTATTGGTCCTTTAATTGGCTAATAGAGTCCGTGATTATATAGATGTATATTGTTTTATAAGTTTGCTCGTAATTTCAAAGATTTATTATACAGGGTCATAACACAGATCGTAAAATTTCGCAAGGTTGTTTCAATAAAATTGTAAATGTTACTATATTAATTCTACCGCCTTGTTTCAGAAAAGACAATAAAACATACAATTTTGTACATGCAATACTATCTTCGTATAAAATTAAGTTGCGGCGTCAGACCTCAGTACACCTTTGGAAATGGAAGATATTAAAAATATATGGTATCTTACAGTGAACTTCATTAATTTTTAAATTTGACAGTTGTTGATATGCTGCAAAATAATATTGATCTGCTCTGGTTTCTGGGGAATAGTCATCCATTTCTTCCTCAGCTCTTGTTTTCATTCTTTTGTCTGTCTTTTGGTATGACAACACTGGGCTACGCTTTAAAAACCTATAGTCAACTATGGAATAGGAATAGGAATGAAACTAATCAACTATAAGCACTAGCAGCTTTTACATTTTAACACCTCAACTTCATTTGGCGATGTGGAATATATAGCTAAGTTTAAACATTTCAACACAGGAATTTCTCAATAGTCAATAGTCAATTCAGTAAAAAATAGTTCAATTTCACCCTTCCTTCTCTCCAATCATCGTTTTCCTTTCCGTTGTCATTATACTTCTTATTTCATTTTCTACATTCAAACCCTAAAGCATGGTCTTTAAATTGATTTTAGCCAGTATAGGTCAGACAATCACAGTTTGCACCAGCACTGTTTTGGGTGTAGTACTGTAGTATATCAGAGAGCAAAGGTTGACTAAGAAAGTACCACATGGGAAAGCGTGCAATGGTTAAATGGTTATGGTAATTACTGGTAAGCATTAAAAAGTACAGCTAGCTAGCTAACACACAACAGAGCACATGGATATACATCACTGCCAGAGCAAGGTCCCAAAAAAACCAAGTTAGATAAAATTGACACATTGTTGCATGCATACACTTGCATGCGTACTGGTATACCGGTACTGATGCAGCGTACATAGTTGGGTTTTAGCCTTTTAGGCAGTTAGGGCTAGCTAGGGTTAGGGTTAGGTAGGCTGAGACTGTTTAATTAATTTCTCTAGTTGGATTAAGAGTCGTGTCTTTTCGGTATCTGCTCAACATTTATGGCTTGGTGCCTGAGATCGTAGTTGTAAGCAACTTGAAAGCTAGCTCTAACTTTATCTCTTAATTAACTGGTACGCGCGTACATTCTGCTTTCTTTTTTTTTCATTAAATCAGAAACTAATTATGTAATAAAATCAATTGGAGACTATTGACACCTACTTATCAATTGCCATTTAGCACGCCATGATCTGGATCTCTTTACTTCCACTGTGTACAGCACAATTATCTTAATTCTCAAGCCAGTTCAAGCATGGAATGGTAGACGAAGCTTTCTTTTTAAGGGATAGAATGTGCTGTCATAAAAGAACTATGACAGTCGGCAGTCGGCAGTCATGATTTTCAAATGGCTAATTTAATAAGTTCTTTTCTAATTTTATTGAATTCCACTAGTCATAGAGATAATAACAGTCTAACAGTCGACTAGATGTGAGTTCTCTTTTTTAAATCTTTGAAAGGAGTGTGATATAAAAATATTTTAGTCTAATTAAATAGTTGTAATTGATAGGAATTGAACGTTTTGTACTTAGAAATATCGACATATGGATGTTGATTTCATAACAATTCACAGAGATATACTATCAACTTATATATTCTATCTGTCCTGTAATTTAGCCAATAAAATCCATGAGTCCATTTGCCTATATAGAAAAATCGAGAATTCATCGTAAATGATGGGAAATAGCATCTTATAGCTGCAATATATAAATTATTATTGCTATAGCAATAAAAAATTAAGTGACTCAATCAAATTACTTTTGGAGGCCGGCGCATTGGTGTGAAACATTTATTTACTTCATTGTATTACGATTACAGTCCGGTAAATAATTTTTTGACTTCGTAATTGTCTGACCGTATGATCAGGGATTTAGATCCGCTGTCGTACTTATTTTATGATACATTTTTATCATAATTTTTTTAGGTTCATCCATTAAAATATAAATAAAAAAACACTCTATTAATTAAATCTAAACCGTTTAAATCAAATCAGACGGTGTAAAATTCTATAACAGTCAATGTGCCATAGTATTTATGACAGTGGATACAGTCCCAAGCATCCCAATCTTCTTGAAAATAGTCTTTATTAGAAGATGGTTGGCAGATTCATTAACAATGAACTAATTTGATAATTTTAATAATTATAAAAGAAATTCTTATATTGAATCTAAAATTTGAGATGTGAATTATAGTATATGTATATCATGTACATAAAATTAATGCTAGCATTTTTGTACATCAAAAGCCTTAAAACATGTATCGTCCTAATTTAATAATTTTTAATGAAATATCAAATAATACTTAAATTATATGAAATTTGAAACAAATATATCTATCATTTTTTGTTTATTTTTTTTCAATTTATTTAAAAAATATTTTCAAATTTTAAAAGACAATAAGTAGGATGTTGAGAGGGAGGTTGAGACGTGGAAATAATGGGGGTATTTTTTTTTAAGTTGGTGAATTGTATTGATGTTATATTATAATTTGAAAAAAAAATGTGCTATATACATCTAATTTTAGTTTGACTCCAATAATTTATGCTAATTTTTCTATTTTAGCACATACTTATAAAAAAGATAAATAATTTTGAATTAATAATCATACAATTCATAATTACTAAATTGTTGACATTCATCACAAAAAAAAAAAGTTTACATCCACCCGTGTCTTATTTTATTTGGAAACAGGAAAAAGCTAAAAAGGAGGTACTATTTGTAAATAGATTATGAAGTTTGCACATTTGATATAAGATTTACTTTACACTTAAGTAAAGCTAGGATGCTTCTAAAAAAATCGGATTCTTTACTGTTTTTAACTTAAAATCTATTGAATTAAGTTTAAACGATAAAATCAATTACTCAATAAATTTTTTATATCAAAATCTTATATGATATCAAAAAAATTATATTTAGAGTTTTCTAACTATTTTTTTTCAGATTTTTAAAAATGATCTTAAAATTGTAATAAAATAATTAATGCTTGCATATGAGAATCGATAATTTTCAAAAATCTGAAAAAATAATTAGAAAACTCTAAAAATGAAAATTTTTGATATCCTATTAGATTTTGATATAAAAATTTATTGAATAATTGAATTTATCGTTTAAATTTGATTCCATAGATTTTGAATTAAGAGAATCGAATAACTTGATGCTTTTAGGAACAACCTAACTTTACTCTTTATGAGAATACATTTTAAACAGATTGGTTATCATTTATATAATAATCGGTACAAATGTGTATAATTATATTATCATTTATGTATAATCGATACATATCTATTTATAGGTTAGCTCGATGCTTAAACAACTTAAAGATAGATACTTGAGTTGGAGCAAATTAAGATTTAATAACTAAAGAAATAAGGATATATAGTTCCTAAATCATCAATGAGAGGATTGGAGAACAGTCTGATCTCGATAAACCATTAATTAATTAATCAGAGGAAGAATAAAACGATATATTTTCATAACTGGAAGAGTAGAACGAATATTTTTTTTTCGAACAAGAGCCGAGTAAAGATTATTGGGCTGAAAATTCTTGAATTACTTGACACAATATCAAACAAAATACAAAATTATTAATATATATAGATAATCCACTCTTTCAATATCTAGTTCCACTTTCAGCTATCGAACAGAATTTTGCCATCTGAAATCTAACATGATAATGACCCAAAGGAATTAATTACTAGTAGTTAAGATGCAAATAATGGATAGCAACTCCTTTGTCTAAGCATTAATTAGTTGCGTCTTAAATTCTTTTTAGTTGTCATCGGTTCTGATGTAAACCCACGATTTTTTTTATTTATTTAAGAAAACCAATATTTAAAATTAAATAAACAAAAAAATCACATAAAAAGTTACAAATATAGGAATAACAGAATTTCACATTTTGAAAATCCATCTCCAAACGTACATAATACTATTTTAGCATTTTTTATATAAAAATACTAAAATTGTGTCATATTTTTAAAAGTTGAATTTCGAAACACCGGCCCTTTTTTTCTGATTTTAAAGAATAGACTCATTCACCCTAATTATATTTTTATTTTTTGTTGAGAAGAAAATTCAAAATTATATAATATTATATTGTAGTCACAAAAAGTTTGAAAAAAAAAATCAACACAACTTAAAATATATTATCCAATATAGAAATAAAAAATAAATTCAATAATTTCTATATATACTTACAAGTTATTAATTATTATTTTTTATTCAAAATATTTTTAAAAATTTAATAATTATAATAATTTTTGCATGCCTTATAAAAAACAGTCAAATTGAAAGTAAAAAAATAATTACAGACGATATATAAAAAAATTTCGAAATTTCAGATATTTATAAATGAAATATCGAGCTTTAAACATTATAATTTTTGATAGAAAAGTTCATAGAAAATATTTAATACTAATTCAAAAAACTCGTAAAACGATCTACACTCAATATAGAGGAAACAATTGTAACCACTATTCTCAGGCCCAAAAAATGTCTTCGGAGCCTTCTAAACTTAGGATTTAATTTTTTTTAAATTTCAAGAGCTTTTTATGTATTGTCTGAAATTCTTTTTTTATTTCTAATTTTCAACGTCTTTTATAAGGCATGAAAAAATTATTAAAATCATTAAATTTTAAAAAATAAAAGATAATAATTGATAATATATAACATACATATAAGTTATTCAATTTTTTTTAATTCTATGTTGGATAATATATTTTAAACTATGTTGATTTTTTTCAAACTTTATATAACTGTAATATTATACAATTTTAATTTTTTTCTCAACAAAGAAATTAAAATATAAGTGGAGTGAATGAATCTATTTTTTAAAAATAGAAAAGAAAGGGCCGGTATTTCGAAATCTGACTTTTAAAATATAACATGATTTTAACATTTTTCATAAAAATAATATTTTATTATAGGATGAGAAAACCCAAATCAAGGGATGGATTTTAGTCGGTCCCTCAAGCCAAGAGACGGAGTTTGAAAATCCGTCCCATAATGAAATTTTACTTTTTATAAAAAAAATGCTTAAATAGTGTTCCGAGTACGGAACACTATTTTAGCATGCAGATTCGAATAGGATTTTCAGATCTGATAAACTATCGGATCGGATTCTTGAATTATGGATATCCATTGAGAGCTTTCGGTATGTTTGTTGGGCGGATTTTCAAAATATGTCCCTCCTATATTTATAATTTTTCATCTAATTTTTTTATTTATTTAATTTTAAATATTAGTTTTCTTAAATAAAAAAATCGGTGTAAACCCTACATATAGCAATGTTCAAAGTATGAACCTATGCACTAAAAAGAAAAGGAAAGAGAAAAGCAATAAATAGCATTTCTCTATTTATTGGCTGTCGCTAGAGTGCAGTAGTCGAGTTTGATTCATATGGGAGGGGAGGGCGCATTTGGTGACCTAAATAGTAGCTGACTTGAAAAATATATTGTCTCTGTATAAAATTTTGAATGAAAAGAGAGGCCATGACCCACTCTGATAAGTTATAACCTCTGCCCCTATTGGAATGTGTTGCGGATCATTACCATGCGCCATTTGTAGGGATATATTAAAACGGATTGAATAATATCCAATTCGTATTTGATCAATATTTGAACATTCATATGCAAGTATCCAATATTCGAATATCCGTGCGGATACTAATATAGATATATTTTTTAATTTTAATTATTCGTATCTAAATAGTAGATATATATTATATGATTTATATATTGTGAAAGAAATTTATCTTTCATGTTCATCGTTATTATAATTAGATATATATATTATGAATTTTAGTTTATTTTATAATATTTATATTTTTTTCATAAATAGTAGTATTCAGAATATATCATTTGATAAATTTTATAAATTTTATAAAATTCGATCAATTTTTATACTAATATCTGACTATATTTACATCCACATTTGAATTCATATAAGTTTAATATTTAATTAGTATTCATATTTAATTTTACCCATATTCATATTTCTATTCAAGAAATAAAAATAAATACGGATTTAATTTGATCACTACCCAATTTGTTTTCACCCGTCCTCTTGGTTTTAACTTCCAAGTTCCAAACGGAAATGGGAATAGTTGCTTTGTGGCGCGCCTTGAATGTAATTAAATGTAATGGGAGTGCCCCCCACGCAATCCCCCAAAAGAGGAAAAAAAAAAAGAAAGAGGAATTAGAGTACCGCAATTTTTGATTGGATTCGTGTAACACAGTCATTAATTATCCTCATCTAATGTTGACAGCAAGTCGCTACACAATAACACAATGTGTCTAGGCTATAAGAAATCGGAGGCCAACGACAAATCATGTTGAATTGATTAAACAGCTGAGGCCATAATTAAACACATCCCTAGCAAATGAAAGCACCAGAGAATATATATTGAGATTTATTCTTTGATCTCCATGGTGCAGGTGCAGGTGCAGGACTACGTTAGTTTCATGAGGTCGTTGTCAGTACGTAGTCACATTGTTGACATGAATGATTACATTTGCTTTCACAATTAAAAACAAAATATAATGTCATGGGAGACTTTCAAATTTTTCTCTCATGACAAATTGATTTTCCAATTTTTAATTTTGATGATCACCTCTCAAAATTAAATATTTAAATTTTCATTTTTTTTATTTCTATGCTTTATTTTATTTTTTATAGGAAAAATATAGTTCGTAAATAATTAAAATGGATAATAATAATTTGTATTATGTAGGAAAGAAACAAATATCATGGAAGTAAGAAATAATTTATTAATTTAGAATTAATATTAACAATTGTAAAATATTATAATACATAAAAATATCTAAATAAGAATAGACTTATCAAGAATATTCTTGTCATTTTGTAATCAAAATTGAAAATTATATAGTAAATTAATTTTTGGAGATAATTGTCACTAATTGCATAGTTGACACGGGAGGAGTGATTATTAAAATTAAAAGTTCAAGAACCAACTTATCACAAAGTTAAAATTTAAGGATCTATCATGATCTACCATGACATTATCTAACAGGAAAGAGGCTACACAAAAAAAAATTATTATTTTGAAATATTTCTTGAACTATTAACATCATTGATTACATTTGTTTTAATGCAATCATTATCTACTTATTATCAATAGTATTTATCTATGAGCACAGAAATATATATTTGCTGGTTCCAGGAGTAAGATGTAAAACGCTAATTCCACATATGACAATGTAAAAAAAAAGTATAACTTAGAATATTAGTGTTATAATGATTCATAATTTTAATTGCAAGTTTAATTTGATCTACTTCTTTGTAATTAGCAACACGCTCGAGTAAAAAAAAAAGATGATAATAGTCCTTAAATATTTATCCCCACAAAACATCTCAAAAGTTGACCAAAATAAGTTAAAATAAAAGTCAACGAATTGCTACAACACTTAGATTATCGCTATTTATAGTAATCAAAATAGCTATTTATACTAAACATGTTGGTTGTTTATAGCTTACATTAATGATTTTTTATATGAGCTATTTATAACGATGAGAGATCTTATTTTTACTGATTACACTAGTTAATAATAGTTTGTGGAAAAAATTATTTTTTTTGAATGGTATTAGCTAGGCACTAGTTCATGATAGCCCATTAGGTATGGAGCTATTTATAGATAGTAAGTGTCTTATTTATAATAATTAGATTAGTTATAAATAAAGAATATGACATTTTTCTTTGATGGCATTTGATGAAGCTATTTGTATTAATATACAAGTCGAAACTATTTATAATTAATATCTGAACCATTTACATGTATCCAAGATATTACTCAGTACTCATTAATATCCATGACCACTTCTTGTTGAAATCATTTATATTAACTATAATATTTATTTATAATAGCAATATTAATATATTGATGAAATCATTTTGTTGTTGTCATGATCTTTCATGTAAGGTGTCTAGTGCTTGATCATGGATATTGTGTCTAATTTGGAGCAATTTATAGTCATGAAAGAAAATATTTATAAATGAACAAATAGAGGAACAAATCAGCAAAAAAGTATTAAAAATGTTGTAAATGAACATAAAAAATCAGAAATTTAATTTAATTATGATGAAAAAAAGCTGTAATATATGCGAAAAAAGAAAGGAATAACCGACTATGCAGAACAAAACATCAATTTTGCGGCATTTAAAAAAGTAAAATTCGCAAAAAAATTTGGACAATTAAAAGACAATTCATCAAATCGTTTGGAAAAAAAATTGAGAAAAGACGAAAACACATAAACCAAGTGTTATTCAAAGGTTCCCTGAAGAAAAAGAAATTAATTTTCAGATCAAATAAGAAATAAAAGAAATTAAACTAAATGTCAAAGAATTATTTTTCCAATTGATTCTTAACAATTGAAAAGAAATCATAGATATAATTCTATGAAAACTTCGGAAACATGATGGACATAAACTAAAATCATTATTTGGAATTTGCCGAACTTCAATTCGATATGCTAATTTTCAATCCGCGCATGTCAACTAAAAATTTCTGTATTATTTGATGTCAAATAATGTATTACTGCAAACATTTAAATTGATTAGCGCCAAATTATTTCTGAAAAATGAATATTTTGAAAAAAAAAATAACAAGAAATAAATGATTTCACAAAACCATACCAAATCATCAACAAGGCCCAACAATCCTCACGCATACCAAATCAATTGGATGTCTTTTTCTCATATTGATGGAAAGAGAGAGATAGAGAGAGAGAGAGGCCTGAAATGTCAGATGAAGGTTGAGATGTGATTTCTTTCTTTTGAGAAATTTTACCAAATGCACGGACAACGAAATACGTATTTATAACGGACAGACGTGATTCAAAATCTTTTTGAAACTAAACGGTTTTAATGAAGTAACAAAATGAAAAGACAGGAGAGACTGTATCCAAAAAGGAAAGAAAAAAGAATTTAAAACGCCACCAAAATGTGGAAGTTTGCGCTTGGGGATTTTAGTTGGGGGCAGAGTAATGGAGATTTTGATTTTTATTCTTAAAAGTAAACACTTTATTATATAATTTCTATTAACTCAAAACTTACACCAAATGAATTTTCAATTTTTTCTATTTTTAGCATTCATTTATTGATCATATGTGATACCAAATGACCTGGGAGGGGATCCTTCACAATTAATATTTTAACAATCTTAACAATCATTTTTTAAATAATTTCAAAATAAATATTAAAAATTTTTAAAAATAGAAAAAAGTTTACAAACATATTTTATAACTTTTTAGATTGACTGTGTTTTAATTTTCATATAATTTAAAAGTCATTTGATATTTCATCATTTGTATTAAATTTTAAATCATTGAAAGTTTCATGTAATTTTGATGAAGCATCAAATGACTCTTAAATTGTATAAAATTTGAAATACAATAAATTTATAAGTTATAAAATATGTTTGTAAATTTTTTATTTTAAATTTTTTTAAAATTTATTTTCAAATTATTTAAAAAATAATTATTAAGATTATCAAAATATTAGTTCTCAAAATTAATCTCCGGACTGACAAGCCCAGAAATGGTCCCAATCATGATTTACTTGAGGGGTCCATTGGTTTTATTACTTTGAGACATGATGCATATCTCTTAAATCTTAATTGAGGGGTCTTACTTGATTCTTTTATTTTAAAAGAAAAAAAAAGGATGGTCTTACTTAATTTCTTAATTAAAGACAGTTGCCCCAATTTTACATCAATGAGAAAAACCTTTTCTGAGGCTTTTATTGGGATTCTGTTCCAGGCTATACACTCAGTGTTTTTGATACTCTGTGATGGAGCCTAGGTCTCAGAATCCTATTTTTAGAGCATTTTGTCTATGTTATGAAAAATTTATTATTAATTTTTATTATATATGAAATATGATCATCAGTTAATTATATATAAAATATAAACAGTATTGTAGGTAAATGATAATTTTCTCGGGACATTGTTTCTTCACTGCTATATATAAACAGTAATTGCACTGTGGATGAAACAGTAATCTTCTCGGATGAATAGTAATCTCTCCAGAACACTGTTTCTCCTTATTGTAATTAAACAGTAATCTTTCTGAGGATTTATATAATTATATATTATAATTGGATAATGTTTTGGGACCTTTCTGAACTTTTGACTTGTGACAAGTTGGTTCCCGAATATTATATAGCAAATTAATAACCAATGAGTCATTTATCACAAATTGTATGGTTTAGAGGGATGTTTATCTAAATTAAAATTTTGAGAGCTAAGTTGTCACAAATTAAAAATTTATGGTGATTCTAAGGAATTACCCCATTATAATTTCTGTAAACTTGTGTGTGGGTTTGAATTTTGTGGAATTTCATTTAGATTAATGGATAGTGGCATGTGCTATTAGCTTCTTTTTTTTTCAAAAGATCGGTTGAGAACGAATCATAACTGGTCACAAATGTTTTATCAAACATTTTGAATAAATATTGACAAAAGAAAATGATCTCCATATAAAAAGCTATGGATTTGAAATCAAGATGAGGATTTTTTATGGATATTTAAAGTTAAATGATTTAAATCTTTTATCTTTTATAAAGAAAAAAAAAAGCATGTTGAATAAATACAAATTCAGTACAAATATCTCAAAGGCTGAATTTACAAGAAAGGATGATTCTAGTGTACATGTAATAATTAATATATATCTTTAATATCTACCATTAATTTCACAAGGACAATATAGTCATTTCCATGCTGTCAATTAAATTTGATAACTTATGTTATTGTGGAAAATTGATACTACAATTATATCTAAATCTTAAATATCAAAACAAATCATACAATTGAACCGGATGTACAATTATCTAGCAATTTATGACAACCTTTTGAAAAGAACTAAATAGAAAAAAAAACTAAAATAAACAAACAACAAAACCAACAAAACCAACCAAAAAAAAAAGAAAGAAAGTTTTATCTAGGATCCCCTTTCGTCTGCTCTCCCTCTACAGCATTTAAAACTTTGTCCCCTTCTCTCGGCTGTGCAGCAGACAACATTTTTAACTGTTTTTTATTTATTTACTTCTCCTTGTTAGTTTTTGTTTCTTTTGGCTCAAAATTTCTTTTAAAATTTTGAAGGCGGTAAAAGTTACTAAAATAAAAAGGTCAAAGGAGAAGCAATTGGTGCAAGAAATAGTGCACAACAAAAGAAATGGCCAACAATCATCAATATGACTGAATCCATTGTTATTTTTATGAAAATAGAAAGAATAATGTATAATGAGAGATCTTAAACACAAAATTAGATTATTTTCCAGCAATTACAAATACAAGAAAACTAATATATCTACATGACTACATCACATGCTTGGTTTATAGTTCAACTAAACACACAAACTGTAAACTGTAATCCTTTTGTTTTATCTCAAAATTGAGATTGAATTGTCTTTCCTTTGATTTAGCATGACATAGTTGTTGATCAGAACAAATTATTAATGTTGGTCCCACATGACTTTAATGTTTTTTCTTCTCCAGATGTAGGATTTCCATTGCAATTACTTTTTTTCCAATTATACATTTTTCATGTATAAAATATACCCCTATTTAATGAACAAAGAAGAGTAAAATGGAAATTTGGTTTATCTATCATAATGTAATCTCAATCTTTGAATGCACCTTAAAAATGGTTGTATATAAATAGTAGGATGTACATTAGAATTATTGAAAGAAATTATAAAGTTAAAGTTCTATTTATTTCTCGAGACTACTCCATGAGATAAGTCGAGACTAGCTGATACAATCCAAGCGCAACCGTAATTTTCTATTTTTAACTTTTTGAAATTAAAATCTAATTTTTTTTAGATAATAATAAGAATCAAATTATTTAAATTTCAATATTTATAAATATCCTCATTCGAATTTCGAACATGCAATCTCTTATATAAACTTTTATAACTAAAATAAAAGTTGATTCTCAAAATCTATTTTTACAAGAGGTCATGGACCTACCCACACAACATTGAATTTCAAATTTTCTATCTAATCTTTACAGAGACCCAAACATTTCAAAGATCTCGCCATTTCAATCTAATCTCCGGATTAATTGGAGAAAGATAATTTTTTTGTGGACAAACAAACCAAATCCTTGTTTAAGGAATCTCTAGCAATTTCCTACTTGCTACATCTTTTCTGATAAAAGAAAAGGTTGACCAGTGATGTGCAAGGGACACTGAAAATATAAAAATTTTACCAGAGAGATTAGAGAATAACTATGAAACACAAGATTAGAAAATAACTATCACCTGTTCTAAATTAGTTGCACATGACTTGTTACTGAATCCGTCTATATAGAAACATCCTTCAAGGCTTCAATTCCCATCTTCCTCCGACAAAAAAATAAATAAATAGAGACATAATTGGTTTAATACTTGTCTGACAGGGTTAAAATTTTGAATTTTGAAAATTTCAGCCATACCTATCCCGCCAAAATTTAATGACACATATCCGGTCTGGAAAGTTTCATAAAATGTGTTGCTCTCACACGTCATAAACTTCCAGCATTCTTTTGTGAAACTTTTCTGAACATAAATTCTCGAGTTGTATTTTTTGTAAGGCAGGAAAAAGCATCCGGAAAGTTCTAGATTTCCATCAAATTAAGCATACAATTAATTATTTATTTTTCTTTTCTCGGTTCCAAATGAAAAACACTTCTAACTAACCTATATAGGACAGCTATATAATGTGCCAAAATTTAACAATGACTGAAGCGCTGTGCATTTAATTTTGTAATGAATGATCCATGCCACTATCAGTTCATAATGATGTTGATTCACATTCTAGATAAGGAAGAAGATGCTCAAGAGACTTCTAATCAGTAAATCACCTGATCTAAGTGTAAAAAAAAAACACAGATAATATATTAGTAAATCATTTTTAAGATATAGGAGTGAGGGGCCTCTTATATTTAAGTCTTATGTTTTGATTGTATATATATTTTTTGAGATAAAAAATGAGAGTCAAAATCACTTAACTTTAAATTTTTATAAAAAAAAATTATCTAAATTTCATATTTTTGACCTCATATATGTATAGTATTATTTTTATTATTAAATCAAAACTTGATTGTCATTTGATTGTACACTTCGAATCATATAACAGAATTAGAAATAAAATTCTTATAATTTTAAAAGTTATGTTTGTACCTTAAATTATTAATTTGTGTCAAATTTATCGTATATATTATTACCATCCATTAAATAATAAAGAACACAATCATCTCTTTCTCCAAAGATAGAATATTAAGGAAACAAGAAAGACAATTGCATAGTGTAGTTCATTTCACGGTTTGACGTGCTCAAACATTCGATCTTCATTTCCCACACACCAGAACTTAAAAAAAGACTGGCATAATGAGGAGAGTTATATTCAGTGTTGTAAAAGTTCGCCCCCAAGACCGATTAGTCGGCTGATTAGTCATAATCGGCCAGTAAACCATCATGTATAGTGTACTCAAAGTGTATTTTACGATTAAAAATAATTAATCAGCTGTCAAAACAGATTAGTCAACCGTAAAACCGATTAATCGGCCATCAAATCGGATAAATAGGCCGATTAATTTTTCAAACTATACTATTCGAGTCATATATTTTCATCAAAACTGTGTTTTTTATGATCTAAAACTCCATATAAATTAAAATTTACAAACTTTAAATTGATATATATTTTTTAATCAATTGGACATTGATAAAAAAATTTACTATATTTTTTTAATTTGAATGACTAATTTGCACAATTTTGTAGATATTTAGTGTTAGCGAAAATTTTTAAGTTATAATTATTTTTATCACAAGTTTTAAATATAATATTTCTTTTAATTGGATGTCTAGAGTTTTTATTTTTCTTAGAAGTAACTATTTCTTGTTTGCAATATACATGCTTCACAAATATAGATTTCTAAAGACAATCACTTTAATTTTTTTTTTGTTGTTTCTTACTTGATTATGAATTTTTAAAACCTTTCATCTAATTTAAAAAATAAAAATAGGTATGTATATTATTTTATTTTTTTTCAAGATGACTAAAATATCATGTATTGAAACATTTAAATTTCTATTTGTCATTTCTAAGATGAAACCAATAAATAAATTCTTACCAAGTATAACTTATTTTTGTTTGAATTATTAATATTTGTGTATATTAAATTACGAACGTCAAATTTTCTGCAAAAATTTGATTAATCAGCCATATAATGATTAATCACTTGGCGGTGCCCCCTCCGTCTGTCAAGTGCATTCCATTTTTTAAACAGTAGTTATATCAATTTGAGAATTTTGTAGTACAAAAGTGATAACTATATCCTTTAGTAGTAGATAATTTTTTATATTAGAATTAAAAGTTTTGTGAGTTATACATTTATTTGTGCAACAGAGTTTTTATCTTGAATTTTTCTATATTATTCAAGTATGAAAAAGTGACAAACACTTTTATACTAACTATAAATACTTATAAATATAAATATAAAAAAATTATTTATTTAATATAAATATCTTTATGTGCAAATAAGAAGTGCATAATATGAAATAAAACTATAAATACTTATAATTTCTCTTTATAATATTTTACAAGATACATCATAACATAATTTAATAAGAAAAGAGAAGTAAGAATACATAAATAGTAGATATGTGTTATGTACTACTAGAAAGATTTGAAACTAAAAACTATTTTTATTTTATATAGATTTGAGATACTTTCAATATGCTACAAGAACAATTACTATCAAGTTAAATGATCATTAGATCTTACAAAAACAAGAGGGCACATAACCACTCTGAAAATACATTAACCAAAATTCTTTAGACAGCTACCAAATAAATTATGCTGTTTTACTTCCAATGTAGACAAAAAAGAAACAAGCATTTACTATTTGCTACTCTAACAAATTAGTACCACGACCCAATAACAAATTAAGTGTAGTCCAAAGTTGTTTTGCTCATCTGAATAACTATTCGATCAGCATCACTGTAGCTGACCAGTTGCAAATCTTTGCTTTAGTATTGTAACATTTAGTTAGTTTTGTTATTGAGATATCTTACAATCATCCTAATCGTTTTTGTAATGGATTGTTCAGAATTCGCTTGAAACTAACCAACCAATTCAATCACATAGCAAATATCGGGCGAGTACACATCATTATGTAGTAGATATTTTAAATTAAGGAATAAAACTAAAATAGCTAGGGTGAGCGTCGGTGAGTCTAAGCTTACTCTAGCTTTACTCTATATATATATAGAGAGAGAGAGAGAGAGCAGTTGACAGCCACTGTTTAAGTTTTCAAAGAGAGAGAGAGTGAGAGATTCTAGCATGCTTTGTAAGTATATAATGTTCCTACATTTATATTTTGAGTTTCAAAATTTAAAAAGTTGTTCTAAATCGTTCAACACGATCTGATATTAAAATCTCCTCATAATTCACATTTTTTTGAAATTTTTTTTATTATTTCTTTGGATGGGTAGAAAAATTATTGATCTGACGATTTCAGGACCATTCAATAATAATGATTTTATACCCCTCCAATATATATATATATATATATATATATATATATATATATATATATATATATATATATATAACTAGTTTTTTATTGTATATTCTTTATATAAAGGTTTCTATTAATTCTGATATTTATTTTTTTTCAAATATCTCTTACAAGACTTAAAACATACGTCTTTCTATAGAGAGACGAGATCTATTACTCATGTGTTAGATGACCTATGGTTCAGCTTTTATTATATTTTAATATAATAAAACTACACAAGTATTTATTATTTCAACTTTAAAAATAAAAAAAATACTTTCTAAGTTAATAAAATAATCTCAATACATGAAAAATTCTGGGGGTTTTGTCGTTATGCATCAACAACACAAATTAATGATCTTAATTAAATACAACAGTCTGGAACCTAGTCAGTTAGTTGCACAGTTGAACATTTGAGAAAGAATTTAATGGTTCGGAGAATGATTGGATGAACATTTGATGACTAGACCTAGCTAGTGTGGTATACTGGTTTAATTCAATCAAACAGCACAACGCGCCGAGTTTTGGCGTTGGAAAGGATTTATTCATAATTTCATGTCGGCATCAACGCGGTACTAATTGAAAAAAAATGAAACAAACAAAAGAAAGGAAAAAGGAAAAAAATGAAACAAACAAAAAGAAAGAAAAAAGGAAAAAGAGGGACTTGAAATAATACATGATTTGAACGACAGCCTAGAGAGACCCTTAATTCTAAACACTTCTTTGTCATAAAATGAAAAATCGGAAGTTTACTCTCTATTATTATTATTATTTTTTTGTCTTGTAGAAATTGAACATACATCTTTATATGAAGAGGTGAGATCAGATCCATCACAAATTTGTGCTAAACCTGCATATCATGGTTGCATGATTTGTTTAGTCTTTTATATTATTATTACAAGGAAAATCTAGAGGACAAACAGAAGTAAATCACCATTTTTTTCCAAATGAAACATTGACGGTTCTCTTGATAAATTCCCAAGGGAACTAGACTGCAATGAGATACAGACACAGTTGAAACTAGTTTAACTCGTATTAATTACAAGTTAAATTACAACAAAACATGTACATGATATGAACATGAAGTACTTTTAGAGGATGGAGTACAGTTGTGCAAATTACTACTATGGTACAAAGCTTTAGATGTAATGCAATTAACGTGCCAACTTTTTTTTTGTCTTGTAATGCAGCATTTTGAATGGGTTGCAATTCAAATCAAAATATATCTTTTCCAAAAATGAAATGATAACATTCATTATTTACAAACCAACTTATTGGTTAGTACACAATTTTGATGAATACACTTATGGTGTATTGTGTGTGGCGAGTTTGCATATACTATGTGTGGATCAAATAATATGATTTGTGGACATTATCTGAAAACTTTCTAGTTATAAAATTTTACAATTTCAAATACCGTTCTTCTCGCTTTTCATTTTTCATATAATTAAATGTGTAACGTGCCTAACCTGACAGTGCTGAGCAGAGTACAAAAGTTGGCGCATACTGTTCTAAAGTTTTGCATTTTGGCGTGTTTTATCATTAGAAATTCCAGTTGGAGCCGTCAACGGTATATTCATATGCTGGCTACTTCAATCCTGATCAAAGAATTGTATTAATTTGCTTATTGATTTAGAAATGAATTGTGCTGAGATAAATCCAAGCAGAACTTTAAGGAAAAGTATACGGATGTGCATTTGGATCATGATAATGATAACATATTTGGATCTGCATTCAGATCCTTCTGCTCCTTGGTGAAACTATAGATTCAAATCCGACCCATCAACAACAGTCCCCCATGGAGTCATTTATCCATTGGGAAATCCAGAAAATGATTCTGAAACAACAATTTTATTCATTAATTTTCCAAAATCCATTTGCCTGAATCTTTCCAGGGTATGCAATTTTCAGTGCTTTTAGTGGGAGCCCATAGCCACTAGCCACCAGCCTCCCATGTAACAAAATGTTTCATTCAAGAAAAAAAAAACAGTCAATCAAATTTGGGCTTTCAATGACATGGAAACTAGACAGGACTTCTACATTGAAGACTACCAGTCTACCAGTGACAATATTCATTGATCAAATCCCTGACAGTGTTAGTGACCCAGTATTTGATCCAGTAACAGGCCTCAAAATAGATATTGGTTTTAATTAATAATGGTTTTAGCAACAGACCAACAGTTTTTGGGAAGAAATGTTTTAAGGTCTAGTTTAGCTACCTAACAAAATCCATGAACTACTGTTATTGCTAGGCTAGCCACAAAACCAATGAATTAAATAACATAAAAAATAAATGATACAAAATCAAAGTCGCGAATTATTTCAATTGATTTCGACAATGTGAAATTTTGAGAAAGCAACAGATATACAAGAATTATTTTCTCAAAAAATTATCAGGGCAACAAAAATGGTTAAGAAAAAAGAAAAAGAAAAAGAAAACACAGAAAATAAACATTCTCCCTGAGTGTGATTAGCAGGAAATAATTTAAAATTACTCTTGAAAGGGCTTCTTCTCCATGGATCTTTCTCACCATTCATTCCTTTTGTACTATAGCCCAATTTGGGTATATGATAAAATGCTCATCTTTGCAAAATCCAGATGAACTGTCTAAACTGTTTTATCTCATTAGCATAGGTTCTTGTACCGTAACCATATCTTCTCCTGATGAATAAGGCCAAAATGGAGATAACGCCACCACATTTCCAATTATTATCAGTGTCGGGGATACCAACTCAGCCAACTTGACCTCTCTCACCAAATCCCCTAGTGTTGCAAATACCTACATGAACCAAAGAATAAAATAGAAGCTGAGAGAACTGAAGTCATTGAAAAGATTCCTACAACAAATTTTCTATCTCTGCAAGAAAAATACTGCATTTCCTTTTGCAAAATCTGATATACAAGGTTCGTAGTTGGTAAGCAGAAAATTTATTGCCCCCATCTTTCTACACTAGCTCAATTAAATAGTTTGACAATTTCTTTAAAAGAAGGAACACAACATCTGATTTCATCATCCTGGTATGGCAAGATACTTATTTGAATTCAGGAGGATTGAAGAAACTCACTGTAGTTGGGTACAACATCATAATTTTTTAAAATAAAACATCAATGTTACTTGCAAAATTTCTCTAGACATGTTAATGTCGGTTCAAGTTATAGGAAACAGTAAGTATTATCGGAAAAAAATAAACAATAGTAATGATAAGATTTTTTTACATACCGTTCTTTGTTGAGGAGTAGTACCGCGTTCGACAGCAACCGAAGGAGTTTCAGCTGGTAAACCATGAGATATTAATTTTGGGGCTAGTGATGGAAGGGTAGATAGGCCCATATACACTACTAGAGTCGAATCAGGGTCGGCCGCATTCTCAGCTACATACAATGGGTCAGTACCGCCGTTTCTCGAGTGACCCGTCAGAAATCTCACACTGTGGAAATAAATTGTAATTGAGATAAAAGATGTGTCCTTAAGTGTCAATTTGATTTACTTGGTCATGGGTCCTTGGAAAAAACTAATATACAGTATGAACAAGTACAGGCTGGTACAGCAAGTCATTTGTCTCTGTATGTGTACCTGTTTGCAATGCCTCGGTGAGTCAGTGGAATACCAAGCTCAGCTGCTATTCCAGATGCAGATGTTATTCCTGCATTTCATAACATAGGCAATATCACAAAACAGTTGCTCATGGATTTACCCCTTAAACCTCAAAAATACAGCATCCCATACAAACTATAAAACTAGTAGTGAAGTAAGGTTAAATAACCCCTCAAGGTATCATCTAATGATTTGCTTCAGAATTCCAAAACTACCCTTCTTTATCAGCTCATCCAATTTGAAGGGTTAGAACATAGAGATTGTTCAGAACTATAAAGATATCGAGGTTTATTGGTGAATAGTGAATAGTGAATGCTCATGTTTTGCATAGGACATGGTACATTTTTAAGATTTTGCGGAGGTAATTGAAACTGTCCAAATTATTATATTACAGCCAATGCATTGCATACCAGGAATAACTTCAACTCTGATTCCCTGCTGTTGTAGAAAATCCATCTCTTCTCCACCCCTACCAAATACCTACATGAAAGAAAGAAAGAAAGAAAAAAGAGAGAAAATAATGACCCTATGAATAAGTAACAATGATGCAATACTGATATTACAATTTAAGTACCAGAAGAAAACAGTTGCAACTGTTACATTAAGCTGGATAACAGTAACATACTGATCCAACAGATTGAGAGAAATCATCCAAAAATGGCATAAAGAGCATACCAAAGGATCGCCTCCTTTCAACCGGACCACATTCACCCCCACCTCGGCAAAGCTCAGCAGCAATTGATGTATCTCCTCCTACACAAACACATTACAATCAGTTAGTCGCCAACTGATAAACCGATACAAACAGAAAATTCAATAGCCTAATTAAAAGCCAATGCATGTCACACCTGAGTTCGGCTATGGTATCCAGCCGTCTTTCCCACATACAACAGACGGGCATCGGGTCGAACCAATTCAAGAACATCATTTGAAACCAATCTATCATACAAAATTAGATCAGCTTTCTCGATTGCCCGAACCGCTTTAATCGTTAGCAGTTCAGGATCGCCTGGACCGGTACCTACCAACGCAACTCGACCTGGTGTAGCAGTGCTCTCTAATTGTGCCCCTTCCTTTTCTCTCGAAGCTCGTAGTGCTTCTAGAAGCTCCTTCAGCTCAGGCAGCTGTAGAGCGATATCGTTGGATTTGTTATCGAGGTTACTTTGGCAATTTCTTGTTGACTGGTTGTGAGCCCAGGTTTCTCTCTGGTATCGAGATTCAGAGTTCGCTTCCGTGAATGGGGAGGCGGTGGACGAGGAAGAGAGAGCTGCGAAATTGACACGTGGCAATCTGATAAGTGATTTGCGTTTGTTAGAGGCGAGGTGACGCAGCGATGGTGAAAAATGGCGCAGAGGTTTAGAGGCGGCTGTCGCCATTAGTGAAGAAGCGAAGGTTTTTGAGACTGGAGGAAGGATTTGCAAGAATCTATATAAGGTTGTAGAATACTTATGTCCACTAAAAATGTTTACCAAGTTTTAACACATATGGTGTGGCGATATTTTATTGGTTGCAATGCTACTTGGAGTTTGCTCATCCATTTAGAAAGGAACTAGAGGTTTTATTTGTAAAAGATTGTGAATATTTGATGTGTGGAAAACATGTCCAAACAACAAAGAAAAGGATGGGGAGGCGGGAGTGTCTTTGTGTTTTGAGAAGTTTGAAGGGTCGGACTAGTGAAAAAAATGATCCGTGCGGTTACAATTGTATAGCTAAATTTATAACGGGTTACTTTGACGCATGTATTGGGTAAATTATAGTTCGCTTCTAATATATATACTGAATTACGGAAGTAGAAGAATACAAGGCAAAAGGAGAAGAGCGTATTTCATAGCTCCTCCTCTCCTGTCTTTTGGCGATGGCGAAAGAGCCATCCTTTTTCGTTTTTATTCAAAAAAGGGCCAGGTTCAATGAACGTAGCTTTCGCTGACCTCATATTTGGGATTGTCTGTGGCGGATGTAATTGCAGTATCACTGTTTTTTCATCAGCTTCTAAAAGAGATTACTTGGACCTTTAAAATTGAAAATAATCATGTAGTATGCTAGTAGTTTATTGATCATAGATTCATAGTTAATTCTCGTAATAGGAATTGAGAAATAATTCTTAACTTTTGGTAAAACTAAAATCTTAAAGATCTATGTCTGAAATAATAAATATAGTAGTATAATAACATCCCATTCGAATAATATCACTGTCGCGCTGCATATAAGTTGTTACAGAAGATCAGCTTTGGCCTTTTTGCCTTCAGCACCAAAAAGGTCAGAAACTCTGGATCCCTAGCCAACCAGCCGGACCAGCAGCCGCTGGGAGTTTTTGTAATTCAACCCTCCTAATTTAAGAGGGCACATTTTTTTTTGTTTGAGAGAGAGAAGAGAACTAAAGGCGGCATCTAATTGCCGCCTAATATAAATGGTCAGCGTACCGCGATGGGTATTGCTATTACCACATAGATTTGAGAAAAAATGAGGAGATTCAAAATTTCTCTAATGCTATAATTAAAATGTACGACAGTCGACTCGACGCATGCATAATAACAGTGGTAGCATTATGCATATGTGTACAACGAATGAATACACTGTTTGATGTGTAGCTAGCACATGCATTTGGATATATGTTTTAAAACTAATTTCAAAACTATCAAGCTAAATGGGATCTTTTAGAATTGTCCGTGTAATATGAAAAATATAGTAGATTATTGGTCTAATTTTAAACGGATACTCCGTGTAGATGGTCGAATTTTAAGATTTCTAAGACAAATCAAGTCATCGAATTTTTTTTATCGTTATATCAACCATTAGTTAATGTATTATAGAAAAAACATTAATTATTGTCAAATCTGATTGAATATCATTTAACTTTCTACTAATGTATAACCGATCATCTAATTGTGTGATAATATGTTGAAACTTCTGTATACTTTCTTATATTGCATTATATTTAATTGTATTTTTCTTAAATTACAAAAAAATTCTTTCTTCAACAGTTGGTTCTATTTTCGGGATGAGTCAGAAAAATAGAAATAATATATTAAATGATAAGAGCAAATTTGATTTATTCAATACCGTGAAAATTATGTAGTGTCCAACCTCACGTGTTTTAATATTTTATTCTCATTTTTTGTAGACCACAACGGATTTTATCTCTTTACATCTAATTTAAAATAGCATGAAACAAATAAGCTTCTGTATTTCAAAAGAATAAAGGCTAAAAGAAGCTAACTTACATGACACCGTTTTTCGAAGGAAACAAGGAACCTAGATTACACGTACAGAAAAAATTACAAATACAAAATAATTAGAGCAGAGAAAAGGGGAAAAAAAAAAGAAATTTATATGAACTCTAATAAACCGATTCTCCATGAATTGGGAGCAGAGCGCCAACAACAGAAACCTTATTTTATACAAAAACAAAACTTTCATAGCTACCAAGTATACACTCTGATGTGCCTGTAGGAATTCCTGGTACATGAAAAGTAAAAAGCATATATCAGACTGAGCAATACTGAAAATTGGCAAGTTATTTTGTTTGTAAGCTCTTAAATTTGCTCTTTCTCATTTATATAGTTTGAATTGATGCAATTAAACCAGAATAATTGATTTGTGCCCTCAATTCTCTTCTTACGCCCTCTTTTCTTGCCCTGTTATCACATCAGGCACCCTATATATGATCCCAACATTACTGAAGACATTATATTTTCTTCCCCACATAATAATTTAAGTTGGATTTTACAAATTATTCATTGAGGAAGGTTCACTTATACAAAGTTTGGACCGTGATTACAAAAAATGGCCTTCTGTAGGTTAAAATAATTTAAAAAATATATGCAAGCTTTAGAGAGTAAGGTTATAGAAAGTACCTATGCAACTGGGACCTTTAGAAGAATAAGAGAGAGGAAATACAAAGAAAAAGCTATGGCTATTCCTGCAATAAAATTTTGGAAGAGGCGCTTGTTATCCCTGCTTGGTACGAAAGCCCCCTTCAAGACGTTCGTCAGATCAAATACCCGGTATGAAATCTACAAAAGCAAGGAAAACTTTCAATGACAAAATCTCTACTGTAAAGTTACCATTGTCATTTCTTTTTAAGATCATATTTGTTTGACCATGTAAATCTCAAGATATCACTGTGAAACTAAAACTATATATAATTGGAGCATCTATTACACCTTCCTTTCCAAAATGATTATAAAAATTGCCCAATTATTTTACTTTTTTCTCTCTCCAGGACCAAGTTAGAAAGCAAGGGTTATCTGGGTATTTTTAAACAAACATGAATAGGACATTACATTTTTATTTAACAATGATTAAATGGTAGATTGATATCTTGAGGTTATACAGGATTAAACAAGCAATTTTCTCTCAAATTATAATTATAATTGTATTTTAATAATAGAAAAGAACTTACAAGGATGTAGATAGTCGTAGTAAGCATGAAATTTAGCAAGGGATAGTCTGGGATAAAACAAAGAAGCCATTTTGGCTGTCCATTTGGCATGCTTGACCTACAAAAAGTTTTCAGCTTTCGATTAGAATTCTATAGTTGAACAAAGCAGTTTTGAAAAGTATTTTGTAGCAAGTCAACAGAGATTAGAAAAAAACAAAAAGAAATAAGATCACCTTAGCCAAATATGGATCTGAGAGATGTAAGTCTCCAAGGTGATCTTGCCAAGCCACCTAAAGAGGGGGGAGAAAACCCTAATGAGTTGTAGAAAATGTTCTTATTGAAAAAGAGAGAGCAGAAAACTTGAAGAAACTATCTGATAACTAAGGTCTTACGCAAAAAGGGTTAAAGAGCAGCATCTCAGTTGCTGGGTGAAATTTCTCAAACAGATGTAAACCCTAGAGAGAAGAACAAGCACCAGAAATAAGCATGTCAATGATTAGTTGATCAAAAAATAATAAAATGATTATATAATGAAAGAAATTTAAAAAGAATTCTTGTCCTTACGTGATAGGGATCCAAGATGTGTATGGATGGTACTTGTTATATGTAAGCTTATCCATCTTATAGATGTATTCATACCAAAGATAACCGACCTATATAAAATTAAATGAGTAGTGCTCATGAATCTTCCCATTGGATGATCTCAATAAATGAAAAGAACTAATAAGTGCAGAAACTAATTGGAAGCGAGTCAAATGAGGACACATACCAACAATGAAACAGTAACAATGGTTGTCTTAATTGTTAACCTAGTTTTAGCTTCTGCCTCTTCAAGCTTTTCCATCCACTTTTCAACCTTTTATGCAAGAAAGGAAAAAAAAATGTTATTTTGTAGCACATGAAAAGAGTTACCCATGATGAATTAACTAATGAAGAGATCCCTTACATTGGGGTGGAAATATGCATATATCATACCGACTATCCAAATGTACCGGTCAAGACCAGATCTAAAGTGCCACTCATGCAGCAATGTTAGGTTTGCTTTAGAAGGTTCTGGGTCCTTGTACCCTGATATAAAAAACAAAACAATGAAACAAAAAAAGATAATACTAGTCTGGATATTAAAAATGTATTGTGAAATCTTTAAATGTATCATTTTGTAGTTATGTTTCTTTCCAAATTGGACTTGGTCCCAAGCATTTTTCCATCATTTGGAAGTAACACTGAGCTACTAAAACCATGGTTCAGTTGAGCAAAGAACATGACTGACTTGCTCATTAACCTTTGACTGAATCAAATCATTTCATAAACAAGTTCAAGCAAATTAGAAAATGTTAGTTTAAGAAAAATACTCAAATAAGAAGGAAAAGATTGTCAGCTGTTAAAAACAGAAAATGTTACCATCACACCAATCTTAAACTGTCAATATCATCTTTAGTAACTCAAAAAAAAAATTAAATAAGTTGTTTGTGAGGAATGTCAAGTGTTATTTACTTATTTGTAAGAACAGTAAGAACAACCAATAAGAAAACAGAAGATCTTTAAATTACCTAGAAGAAAAGTGAAGGGGCTCCATAAAAGTTCAAAGACGCCTGGAATTTCCCAAATTGCAATAACTGCTAAGAAACATGAAGCCAATTTCACAGCCATGACTGATGGCACCTCATTGTATTTGTTAAATAGACCAAGTGAACCGTACACCATTAGTGTGAATAAGGTATGCATTGGGCATATGTAATATAGCATGTAGTCGTTATCTAGTACAATGCAACAAAATGCCACGAAGAAGTTTAGCCGCCACATCATCTACATTTAAAAAATAAAACAAATCAAGGAACTTGCATTTTGCTCGATCTTTTCAAAGGCAAATAAGTGTTAAGAGTAGAATTTCATGGTTACATCTGAAAATATCAAAGCAGCTTTACGGGCATTAAAATGGAACTTCTAGAATGAAATACATAAGTTGGGACGTGTTTGAGAAGATTTTATATTGCTATTCGACTTGCACGCAAGTTGTATTATTTAACTTAAATGAATCCAGATAGTTAAATTAATATGCTGAAAAACACATGCACGGGCTTGGTATTTAGCATAAAATAAATATCTGGTGAGAAATGAAGAGCATGGTTCCTTCCAGCCTCATGAATCTGAGTCATTAAAAAAATTTACCATAATTGGCCAAGAATTAGGTTAATGCATGTCTACTAGATTCCTAGCTTGCTAGGGGCCAATAATAGAAGATCACATTTAATGGAAGTGCCTCTTGATCTGAACTATCCAAATGCAAAACAGCTAGACTTGTTCCTGATGGGCAGAACTGACATTTAGTGTCAAGATTTCCGCTCTAGGATGCTCTTTCTCAGACATGGAATTGGGACTTATTTTAATATTATTAGGAAACAAACATTTCATTTTTTTGTGTTCATCGAGACAAATATAAGATATTATTTCATATTGATAAATAAACAACTACGGGAGGAAGTGGAGATGACCAAATTATAATCATGCTTCAAGTGATCAACAGTAATTAAAAATGATAAGTAAATACATTCTAATATTTTGTTGAAAGATAACAAGGAGAAGAAAATGCGTCCATCATAAAAGCTCATTGCAGTGAACTAGTTTCGTCTCAAAAAGATGAGAAGAATTCAAGAACGTATAAAGATCTCAGAGAGTTGAATAACTAGCAAAGAAGCATGATATTATAAGTTGAGTCATTATTTCAGTTACCTGAGCAAATCTAGCAATGCTGAAATCTTTCCTAATATAATAATAGGAGAAATTGCCAAATCCAGTCATCCATACATAAGCTGCTATGAACACACGAATTGCATTGTATATCTCTGATGCGGCAAAATAGTGGTACATTAGGAACAGCACCTGTAATAAAAGTAATAATATTTGGAACCAGATAAACAAGAATTACCCTTAATTTTCATATTTCCTTTTCTTTTATTTCATTGAGGAATAAAAGAAGCTCAAAGCAGAATTATGGTACTAGCCATTACCAGATATCTTTATTTCAGTACTAAATTGGTAAACAACCATTGCTAAATTAGTTTTCTATTATCTTGTTGGAACAGTACCATTGTAAAAGATCAAGCAAGAATTAGAACTAGCGTTAATACCAGATACCAGATACGACTGAGAGCTCGAGACACCAAACTGTTCTAGTTGTGTTAGTTTACATTGAGGTCATGATAAAGCTGAGCTAGTGATGTACTAGACTAGACTTGTCTACTGATGTACCAGTAACCATACAAAGACAGACCTGCATCCAGCCCTTCCATTCCTCAGTCTGGTGCCGGTTTAGATACATTACGGCCTTCCCCGAAAATGATGATTTGTCAGTGTGCTTCTTGAATGAAGTCAGAGCTGAGGCTATTATCAGAAGTATGTACAGAAACAGAAACAGGTCCCGATTGTATTTCTGGAATTATTAATAAAATACAAGTTAAAACAGAAGCAGAGCATATGTAAATGAATTATATGGGTATATACAGGTGGTACAGCTGAAACAGCAACCATTTACAGAAATAATGATGTTCCAACAATACAACAGAATGAAAACCATCAAATAACCAAACTATGCAGTCAACGATAAATGATAACACAAAAGTTAATTTCATGTGTAAATAAAAAAAATTAAATAACCTTCGTGGTTTCTGGGAAGATATTTGTGCGATCACAGATGTAGAAATAGACCAGCACAATTCCAAACTCAGACCTACCAGTGTAAGATCAAACTAAATCAGTCAATCAGTTTAATTGCATAGCAAAAGGTGTAAAGGCAAATTAATACTGACATGGCTCTCAGCATAGCACGGTTTTCGAGCAGGAAAGCTTCGTCCATTGTTATGAACCTAGTATTGTAACAAAAGACTTAATACCTTTGTAAATTAAATTTGAAAAGTTTTAAAGATACTTTTCAGTAGAATGAACAACCTGACTAAACTTGTTTTGACAGAGCCAACTTGACGTAATTTGGCTGGAGGAGACTTAGAAACACCTCCTTCAAGCAATACCACCTTATCTTCCTCTTTATTATTTGCATTTTCCAAACTTTCCAAATGTGTGTCTGAATGGCTGCCAAAAGGAATTTAAAAGGAGAGGAAAGAAAATAAAGAAGAGAGAAACAATATTCAGGTCCATAGATAATATATAGATTAAACTTTCATAAACAAAATTAAACAAAACTATCCCAGTCATCACCCTTACCACAGATCTGTTAACTGGTCCCCTAATACGCCCAGTTCAAAAACTTTATCTTCCTATCTGTTGGCTCAGTTGGTGCCAGATATAAAGTTATAAACAGGGGTCTAAACTTATTATTTAATACATCAGATTGGTACAGTACCAGTTGGATCCATCTTGCCTGGTACCAGTACCAGCAGTTATGGTATGTAAAGGATATCTTACAGTTTAGCAGGGGCAGAAGACTTTCTGTACTCCAAAAATTCAGAGTATATCCATGCAATGAGGACAGGGAAGAGGCCAAGAAGAAAGGAGACCTAAAATCAAAACAGAAAAAATTATCTCGGCTTCCTTTGTAAGCAACAACACGAGAAACTCAATAACAGTATGGCTGAGTCGAAGTCAAGTCTGAATAATGTAAGCAACAAGATAGTACATAGACATGTAATCAAATGGACAATTGCAAACGAACATTCTACTTATTTTTATCAAAGCCTACCCAACATGATTGTCCTAATTCAAACTTTGATGTCTATAATTTATTTCTACCCTCAAAACGTCTTGACTTCTTAAGTTTTCTTTAATTTTAGTACACTGACTTGAAGACTATGCTCCATCATACAGTCAACATTACTAAACTGGATTAAAGATGCAAGAACTCTGATATACAAACAGAAAGTGTCACAGGATCTCAATTGAAGATCAGAAGTTTGAAATTTACATGCATGATGAATCACCGAATCATGACTATGACAAACTTACAGACCTCAATATAATGAAACATGTAATCCAAATCACATTCACAAAATCAGACGTTCACAAAACAAACAAATTAAATGTAGTGCATTATAGGAACGCAACATACAAAAAAGATGAGATCTTGATTTGCTGAAAATTCCCACAATTGATGATACTTATTGTTTCTCTCATTTCCATTCAAGAATTGAAATTTGAATAGCATACCTGACCAGGAGTAACCGGGCCGAACACCTCCATCTTGCACTGAAGTAGAAAAGAACGAACAAAGGCGCGAATTTCAGTCGAAGAGAGCGAAATTCATCAAAAGCAGGCGAAATTAAGCAAAATTCGCCATGGAATTCGGACACACCTCACCTCAATTCAAGCGCGCGAGATCTCTATCTAGAGAATCTCGTTTATTCCGCCTCTTATTTCTGGAGAGGCGAATCTTTATCTACACGAGGCGATACAATCAATCTGGTGGTTGGATTACTTAATCACAAAAAGGATATTTAGAGAAAGGAAGCGCAGGATTGAAGCAAAGAGGTTAGAAGGGAGGTCGCAATCTCACACTGGAAAGGGGGGAGAGAAAGAGAGAACTGTTGGTTGTTGTGTCGGTTTGGTTGTTGATTTCCTTTTTTTTATTTTGTTTCTGTTTTCTTTTCAAATTCCAGTCTCCCTTTTTAGGCTTTTCGTGCCTTCTAATTTTCATACCATAATAATAATGCTTGATGAGATTGGATCTCGATTTGATCTCTGAGGAATTATGAATCGGTTCGAATTGGAATTGGGACTAATTATCAAGGAGTTGGTGATTAGTACGGACAAGGTCTATGCTGCCTACTGGTAAAAAACATTGTGCTCTGATTGTGACCTTTACGGTTGTTATGTGAGAATATTGTATTATTTAAAAAACAAAAAAAAGAAGCGCTCAAGGTTAATTTTTTAGTATTTTCTGGAAATAATAAAAGTAGGTCACATATAGTCTGTAGATTTGCTATTACTGAATTATTATATATATTTCAGATGTTAGTTACTAGGATACTGTAAAGTGTAAACCATGTTTGTTTTGTGGGGAGGGATAATTTCGCAATGGTTATTTTGATAATTTTGATAACGGATTTTAAAGAAATTCAAAAATATTTTTTATAAAATTTTAAACATAAAAAAAATTTATAGACATATTTTTAAATTTATTGATTAATTGTATTTCAAATTTTATATAATTTAAGTGTCGTTCGATAATCAATCAAAGATCATTAAATTGCAATAGTAGAAAATTGTATAAAATTTTAATATGTTTTTATGGACTATCAAACAATACTTAAATTTAATGAAATTTGAAACACCATCGACCTATAAGTTCAAAAATATATCTATAAATATTTTTCTATTTTAAGATTTTTTTCGAATTTATTTAAAATTGAATTGTCAAGATTGTCAAATAACCAATGTCAAGTGATCCCTCCCCTCCTTTATATATATAATTTCAGATAAACTAAACTATGTTTTTTTTCCTCCTTATTTCAGAAAGCGGTTCAACATTGTACCATATAAAATTAAGGGAAGGGATCACTTATTTTAATAATGGGATTTCAAATAAATTTAAAAAAAATAGAAAAAAATTCATGGACATATTATTGAACTTATAAATTAATTGTGTTTCAAATTTCATGCAATTTGAATTTTTTATAGTCTATCAAAAATCATTAGAATTTTATGCAATTTGTAATGATCCACATTTATGGTCTTCGATGAAATATAAAATACAAATTAAATCAATTTGGCAATTAAGAATACCATTGAAGGTGAATTTTTTGGTTTGATTGGATTAAAAAAAACAGAATATTAACTAGAGATAATTTGGGGATTAGAAGATGGAGGGGTCCTTTAATTAAATTGTGTGTTTTGTGATCGGTCTAAAATAATTGATTGTCCTTTCATTTTATGTCCAATTAACTTTGGAGACTTTTAATTAATGTACATAATGACAGACATATTATTTTGAATCTATTATTTTTAATGAACTTTGGGATATATACATGGTTTTTATCCAAAAAAAAAAGATATATATTAGGGTTATTAAATGGCTAGCAAAAAATTGCCATAATTTTTATTGTTTGAAATAAGGGCTTCCATTAATCTCGATATTTATTTTTTTCAAATATATTTTGCGAGATTTAAACTTACGTCTTTTCGTAGAGAGGTGAAACATATTATCACTGTACTAAACTTGCAGTTTAATTGTCATAAATTTTAAATTTCAAAGTCACCATCAAATTTTAAAATTCAGATTGAATGAAGGGATCCTCTTTTCTGCATGGGTGTACAGAAGATACCTGTTATTATAATTTATTTTCCATTATAAGATTGTTAGATTCCGAGGTCACTCTCATGCAGAAATTGATTTGTTTTTTTTCTTTTTTTAATATGTTACTGTCAACACAAATGTTAATATTTTAATTAGCCGCTGGACTAATGTGGTTTTTACTTATCAATTATCATAAACAGAGAAATTCTAAATTTGTTATATTGGACTGACGAGTTAATCCGAATCAGATCTGACCTGAAATGATATGGATTTAGAATTTTCAATCCGTCTCGAGTCAGATTGACCCGTTTAATTGCAATTTTTTTTATTAGTTTTGAAATTTTACATTGATTAAAATTTATTTATACACTAATTAAAATTAGTTGCATAAAAATATAAATAAAATTATTAAATACTTAATTAATTTATTCGGATCAAAAAAATTCGACCCGAATCAAATCTGATCAAATAGAAAAATAATAAAATAATACCAACCCGACCATTAACACTCCTATCTCCCTCCCTCTCCTCAAATTTAACAACTATATATATACATGAATAAATAGCCAAAGATTCATAATATAAACTATATAATAAACAATTGTTTCTTATGTTAGTTTGGTCTCCTCAATCTAATTAAGCAATTGTGTACTCTTAAAATTTGAATATTAATTTCTAAAAATTTCGATATCTTTTCTCAAAAAAAAAATTTTGAACAAAAAATTCTCAATAAAAACTTCGATATCATACATCAGCCAATCAGCCATTTCTAAAATTTTACTCAAACTCGGCCATTACTTTTCACCCATATATTGTCATTTTGTTTGCTATACTCAATTTGTGCAAACCCATCATTACATAAATAAAATGTTATCATATTTTATTCGATATGAATTGCTCCAATCTTTGCCAAAACTATAGTAGATATCCTATATACCGAGGCAATGGCAATTGACATGTCAAGTCGTTCTCATTAAAATTAAGAAAAAGATAAAAAAGAGGACAATAATTTGTTGGTCGAGGAACCAAACAACAAAAAGAGGCATGAATTGACCATTGCACACATGATGATTGCTGATATTTTAGGTGGGCTTTTATTAGTACTAATTAATTTAATTAATTGAGCTAGCATGTACTATAGTTGGTTTCACCTATGCTTTGAGAAATATATATCATATATGCGTGGGAAAAAATGTCGCATTCCATTAAACTGTGCTTCAGAATTTTTAGAAAAGAGGAAAGAAAGGATGAGAATGAGAGTGGGGATTAGATTTTTTATTTTTAAAATTAAAAGTTAACAAATTTTTAATAAATATATAGAGAATTCACCATTTTTTTATCCCATCTTTATCTCTCTTCACCTTCTTTAATTAAAACTCGAGAGTAAAATTAAACTCTCATCTTTATTTCCCTCCTTCTCATTCACTTTTTCTAATCACCTCCTTAGTTTCAGATTAAGCCACCTAATCCACTGTTAATTGGTACCATGCTCACATTAAAATGATGTGCTTTTGCCCTTTTAGAGGAACTTTTTTGACTTGTATTAACCCAAATCTCAAAATAAGAGAACTAATTTTTGATCTAATGATAAAAGTAATATTTTTTGTGTGCAAGGTATAAGTTTAAAATTTGGATGAGAGATTCTTTGTGAACGATTAAATTTGAGTGACTTTGATTTTTATTTGTATCTCAAAAAAAAAAACCCAAACAAATAAGGGTTTGAATCTGCATGCATATGTATATGGTTCAAAAGTTTTAGCGGTTATTATATTTAACTAAATCGCAATTTTTAATTTTGATTTGATTTTTTCGTCTACAGTACAAATTTCAATCCACAGCAGAATTAACCATATATTTTTGATATTTTTTTAATGTTTGAATAAAATAGGATAGCAAACTTGCTATTACTCAACCAGAAATTTCTGACATGTTGTGTAAATAAGTACAGTTTAAGACTTTAAGAAGTTAAATTACAAGATTTTTATAAACAGTATGATATTTTATATAGTTAAGGGGATGAGTGTGAAATGATAAAGTAGAAAATGATATAAAAGGAGAATGTTGCCTATGTGCATGGTTGGTACACTGACTTTATTATCATTAATTTTGATCCAGTCAAATCAAGTCAATAATTACTATTTAGGAGCACTAGCACTAGCTTGCCGCTAATTAATTAAAGAATAGAAAAAATATAAATCTACTTTGATTAGGAGTTATAATTTCCAGCACCACAGTAGAAATGTATTTAATTAATTAATTTTGCATTTGTTGCACTTTTACATACCGAAGAGTGTAATTAAAGGTTAATTTTACGTGGAGATTTCAAATTAAACTGATTAATCTGACCAATTTAATCTGAAGAATTGTGAATTTCAATTTCAATTTAGAATTTTCATTAATCAAGTACTTCAATTTTTCAAATCAGAAAGTGAATTATCAATTAGTCTTCACATACATTAAATTTGACATTGAAACTAATAAATGTTAAATGCATGTAGTACTATTGCAGATTCAAAGAGCATATTAGTTATTTATTTTTATATTGTAGATTTGATAATAGTGTTGATAATAACTTGAAGAGAATATATTCTCGACGTTAAATGCAATTATATTTAGACTATCGTACCATATAAATTAATGTTTCAGATTTTATACAAAAAACTTCTGCACCTAAACCGATAGAAAACACTATAAAAAATTAACAAAAATTACCATAACGAAACTTAAATTTTAAACAGCATATATATAATTTATAATTTTAATATGAATATGTGCTTTATCAATTGTCAAATAAATCCATCACTAATATAATATTATCTATATTTTTAATTGGGTGCGGATGAATTGATAACAGATAAGCTTGTCGATTTTGACAATAATTTTTCTAAATAAATTCGAAATAATTTAAAAAAAATTAAAAATTAAAAAAATTTATAAATTGATTATGCTTCACTTTCATGTAATTTAAATATCATTTCATATTTTTATTAAACGCCATTATCTTTATATCGTTAAAAATTTCATACAATTTTAATTGTCTTTAACAAAATATCAAATAACACTTTAATAATATAAAATTTTAAACACGATCAATTTATAAATTCAAAAATACATTTATAATTTTTTTCTGTTATTAAATTTCATTGTTGATTTATTTGAAAATTTTATTGTTAAAATTATCAAATTAATATTTTTCAAATTATACTTTTTAATTTATCTTGACACTGTCAAACGAAAACCCACAACCACCATCCGTCAAGTCAAGACTATTCTCATACCAATACAAAAACAGTTTTTTAATTATGTCTGGAATATATCTATTTATCAAAAACGGTGAACTCTTAAATACACCACCTCGTGGTTATTAGTGTTGAATTTTGAACAACCTCAATTGAAAGAGTTTTGATATTATGCAGCGCAGTATTATACTATACAAGGTATAAATAAGTGAATTAAATAAGCTAATTATAAGAGAGACTTTTTTTTTAATTAGTTTATATAAATTTTAATAAAAGTGATGAATAATATATTATGTTATATAATATAATGTAGAGGAGGATACAAATTATAATTAGAACAATTCGTTATTTTTTGTTCAATTGTCTAAAACAAGCGATGGTAGGTGTTTTATTCAAATACCTTTGTCTTTTTCTTCTTGTCTTTTCCTTCTTTATTTCTATTTGTATTCTTCATTAATTTTCTTATGTTGCATCTTCTTGTATGGATTACATTCTTCCTGTTTGCAAATGGGATAAATTGAAGAGAAAAAGAAAATCTAATGCTTAAATGTCTCAATGTGAAATTATTACAAATAAAATTTAGTCGCGAGTAATATAAATTTTTTATAGTTTGAATGACAAAACTAAGTATTAGGTGCGTTCAAAAAGTTACATGATTTCTAATTCTATTTGAATTCTATTTGATAGGGGTAGAAAGTTCTATTTTGTTTAAGATTGAGAGATGATTGGCTACCAAAAAGTATATTTAAAATGAACCATATTTTTTAAAATATCAGCGGATGTGAAATCATCCCATAAAGAATAAAACTACAGATTAACAAAAAGAAAACTAAAGAATGACAATGAAAATTTAATTCATCTATTTTAGCAAATAGCAATGATGCATCATACATTCTTTTAACCCACCTCTCTCCTCCTCTAATGATGGTGCTACTTTTTTTTTTTTAATTTTAAGCGATAACTTTTGAGCACTTTCCTTTCAAAATGGAAGGGGAGAGCAACATAACAATATTTTAATGCACCTTTTTGCATTTTGGTTGGTGTCAGTCAATTTTGTATTAAATACCTTGTACTGAACCCAAATTAGCTTCTAATTTACTCGTAAACCATCTTTTGATGCTCCTTTTTCTCACACATTATTATGCATGAATGACTCGATTGTAAAAACTAATGTCTTTTCTCTAAAATTAATTTGAGTTGCGAGTTTATATATGTTGCACTGATCTTGTAAAAATTCGTATCTAAAAAAGCACTTTTCTCTTCCAATATAACGTGCTAATTGTATTTTAAGCTGTGTTTCAGAGAGTGTGAATTGGGGAGAGAAAGAGGGAAGAGAATGGAGAGATATTTTGAAATTTTGCTTCTGAGTTTGTCAATGGATTAATGGATGAAAATGGAGGGTCAATTATATTTCTTCATAGCCTCCATTTTTTTTCAAAATTCGTCATCTCCTAATTTGAGATATAAAGAGGGTGAATGAGAAAACAAATAAATTATACCAAAAATACCCTCAATATTTTCTTTCTATGACATTGGACTCCACCATTATGTTATTTTATTTTCACCTCCCAATAAAACTTAATAGCACAACCTTATTATCACCTCCATCATTATTTTTATTATCTTATACACATATTTGATGCATTTTGCTTCTTGTTTATCAAGCACTATGAACTATCAATGATATGATTTAGACAATTTTAATGCTCATCAAATGATATTTAAATAAAATAAAATTTGAAAAATATGTTGTATATGTATCCAAAAACTTGTCTATAATTTAATTGAGAAGGAAATATTTAGATTTTGATCTTTAACTTAAAGAAAATAAGTTAATTTAATTCTCGAAATTCCATTCGTATTAAATTGATTCTTCAATTCTTAGGAAAAAAAAATCAATTTATTTCTCAAACTCTGGGGAGAAAAAATATAAATTGCTTCCCCCAACTGTAATGATCATGCATTATGATAATTAATTAGGACTATTTTTTTAGCTTCATTCCAAAAATAAAAATATATATTGAAAAAAATAGTTTAATTTTCAAATTAAGACAAATACCATTAAATAGAATGCAACATCAAAAATTATATAAAAATTTAAAAATATCAATTTTGGTCCTTAAAGTTTAAAAATATCAATTTAGTCCTTCAATTTTTTAATTTATATCAAATTGGTTCTGCATTAAATATCCATTAAAAAAATGATAATTAAATTTGACAATATAAAAGTCTAATTTTGCTTCCATCAATCTGATTGAGGCAGTTTTGAGCCATTTTGGACTTGGTTTTGGGTCAAAGAACGGTATATGGGTATGGTTATATATTCAGTTAGGCCTAAATACAATTTCTTCATAAATAATAGACTTCAAAAATGGTTCTATCTGGCTTATACTTGTCCATATTAGCCCAAAATTGTAACATTCATACATTTCATTCCTGCGGGCTTTTCTGAAAATAAAAATATACATTGAATGTTTTTACAAATTACTTCAACATTCAGCTCTTGTAAATGTCAATCACTTAAAAGAGGATGCATTTGGAAACAGTGCTTATATACATATGCTGTTATTAATATTATTTTGTAATTTATATTAAGTGAATTATTATTTATATTAAATGAGTTTTTTTTTATGTTAATGATTTTATTATATACTTATTTTATATTTTTATTATTTAACTTAAGTGATTTTTTATTCAGATGAGTGATATTTAAGTTGAAAAATAAAAATATTATATAAAATAAATTATATAATAAAATCATTAATATGAATAATAAAATCGATACGAATGACAGTATCTTTCTAACATTTTCGTTAAAATTAAGCGAGCAAGATCCAACATGGTTTTGTTAAATGAAAACTTGATGTGTTGTTTTGTGCGTGATCATGAGGCAGAGACAACATTATTTTTGTTAAATAACAAACACTGATTTTGTTTGTGATCACGATTGAAACTCCCAATTTGCATCTGTTTTGAATATAGTAATTAGTGAAGATATACTTTCTTTTTTTCTTTTTAATAATTTTGAAATGGTCCGTGCACATTGTCATCTATAATTAATCGATTATATAAAGGCTAAAGCGCGCTATTATCACGTTACAATACTTAGTAATAGTAACACATAATTGTCTTTTTTTTCCCTCTCCTTTTCCTTATGTTTCCCTTTTATTTTTTGAAAATGTTTTCTCTCCATGCGCTTTGTTTCCGTCTGCTTCTCAGAGACTACTTATACGCTGTATTATGTTCTCCTATTGGTTGTGTTTTTTGGAGCTAGGTCCATTTTGATTTTTTTTTCTATTATTGTTTCAGCCTCCATCTATAATAATAATAAGATAAATCTCACACGCATTACTGTTGTATTACAGTGGTTAGCAGCAGTAGCGCACAACAGTGATTCAACTTTTTTTTTATTCGATGCTTTTGTTTTTTTTTCTTTTGCTTCTCACAAACTGATATATGTATTATGCCATATTTTCTTTCCCATTAGTTAAGGTTGTATAATTAATTTGGCAAACTTTTTTTTATAATAATTTCGTATGAAATTTGATAGACCTATTTATTTCTTTTTTTGTATCAATTATATTTACTTTCTATGTTTTGCACATAAATTAGATTCATGGCTCAATTTCATTTTGGATCATTTGTTTTATTCCTACAATTGAATTTTGAATTATAAAAAATTTTTGTTAAGAATTTTGTCTTTGTCGGTTATAAATGTGAACTATAAAATAATAGTAGTTATATGGTAGATAATCATAAATTAAACTTGAAATGTATTTTTTCTACTAATCCTAAATTAGCTTAACTGTGTTTTTCCCTCTAGCACAGGAACTTAATTTTTTTATGTCATTCATCACTCGGTGCATTGATTGATGAGTTGACATACAAATGGAGTGGTTGAAAAGCTGTTATCTAATTGTATTGTTTTAAATTATGTATCAAGCTTACCTCAGTTTTTTTTCCATTATAACTCATATTTCTCATTTTTTGCATTCACTGAGAAATGTATGAAATATATGGTGTATCATTGTTGGTCAACGGTATTGGTACATGAAAGCGGGACATTATTAGACGAAAAGAGTGAAAAACAAGACAAAGTGTATGAGAAAAATATAGTTGCAAATTGTTGTGAAAAATTTAATTTGTCATTATATAAGAATGACAAACTTATTATTTTAACACCATACTTTCATTTGTTTAATCTCAATGTTCCGTTAAGTTTTCAAAAATGATATTTCATTTAGGTTTAGTTTAATTTTGACATTTTTCCCTCTCAACTTTTAATTTTATATTTTATTTCATTTATTTGGGATATTTTTTACATTTGTTGACTTCAAAAATCTATTAAATTAAGTTATATTAAGGAATTAAATTTTATTTCATTTGATTTTAGTTTGCTTTTAAATTTTATATTGAAAATCAAGATCATCTTAAAAATCTCTTTACTCACTTTAAGCTTTAGATTTATTATATTTTATTGTCAATAAGAACATGCTAAGTTGAATTTTTGTGAAATGCAATAAACATTTTAATAGTATATTATTTTAGATTCAATAGATCATTTCATTATTATTAAATTGATTTAATATATTAAAATATTTTCTAAATGATAAAGTTTTTTTATTATTATTATGTGATGAAGCTCTTATAAAATCAAATTTATTTATAAAAATATTATATATATAATTAATTGAATCAGATAGTTTTGTATGGCTCAGCAAAACACACAAATTTTCTAGTTTATAATAATACTATAAATCCTCACTGTACATCTACAGTTCTAAACAACAGTAACCTCATCCAGACCATCTGTCTAAAATGCATTCAATTTTAATCGTTCAGAGTTGAATTGGGTTTCAATTTATCTTTTATTAATTAGAGGTCTCTGTGGGGCATCATATTTTCTGTGTTTCTTTGGCGAGATGTTTGTGTTGAAGTACTCAATTTATAGACATTTGCATGGTAACAAATTAGAAACTCAGGAATAATTTGGAAGGGTCGAAAATTCGTAAAATTATTTATTTAGATGTTCGAGATACTTTAAATAAATAAAATTATTTATTCGTTATAATTTAGAATGATATTGCAACCTCTCTCTTTCTCATCTATCATAATCACAAAAAATTCCATTGAAAAATAGTCTACAAAATTTAACCTACTCGACAACTTTAAGTAAAAGAAATTTATATACTTCCCCAGATAACCTATATGCAAGAAAATATTTTTTTATAAAAAATAGGATCTAAAGAATCTAATCTTAAATTATTCATAAATAATTTTATCTCAAATTTACAACTTCTCAGATAAAAAAAAATGAAAATCTCATTGTCATATGCGAGCAAATTGATGCCCCAAGTCAGATATTTCTTCTCAGATAAAAAAAAAACACTGCTATCACTACAGCAATGTTCTTATCCACAGTTTCTATCAATAATCGATAATGTGGTCAATAGCAACAATCATCACTGTTCATTCAATCAAACAAAGAAAATAGCAAAATTTTTGGGGTGTGAATTGTGCGAGTGTGACCCAACTTTGATCTTTTTTCTTTTTTTTTTTTATCAAAATAACAAACAGTGAAGGAATATGTATAAAGATCCTCTTCAGCTGGCACAGGCGTTTACACCACACAGAGGATCACTGACAAGTGGACCCCACCGATACCAAAACTTGGAGAAACTGAGGATACTGGTAGCATTGGTCTGAGATTTTCTTTTGTTTTCTTTTTTTCTTTTTGGTTCGGCACAGGGAAGGTTCTACTTCTCTTACCAGTCCAAAATAAATAATATTCTGGCTGTAACGTAACATTATATGCATGTGGTTGCAATTGGTGCATTGAACAATTAATTTTACTGTCTCTCTCTCTCTCTCTCTCTACAACTAAACGACGACCAGTATATATTTTGCCAATTTAAGGACTGGATGGAGGAGCTATTTATACTATTCCTGTGTTTTAAGAATCTTTGAGGAATATACCTCTAGAGTAGGTGCATGTTCAATTGACGCAGTTGTATATTTTCCAATTATTTATGTATTAAATTTGAGAGGAGGGATAATCACTGCATCTTTTATTCGTATATTTTATTTAAATTTTAGATATATTTATATTTTTTTATAAAAATATTTATATTTTATATTATTAGTGTTAAACATGTATTTTAAACTATTTAATATAATTTCTAATTTAAATTTTGAAATATATATTTTTAAAAGTATTTATATTTTATATTGGAGTGTAAATAAGGGATACAGAATTTAAATGCAATAATAATTTCTCTAAACTTAAAATAATAAACTTTTTGCTTTTATTTGAATTTCAGTCTCCACTTTGAATCATTGTATGTTTTTTTGCTTGCAATATGGAGTTCATATATTGTTTCTGAGGCTGTTTTGAGACTAAGATTTTTTGTCAAAAGATTAATTATTATTTTACAAGCAATCACTTGATTCAATTGTGAAAAAAAAAACATTTTCTCCGTGCCACGATCACGACAAGTTATTCAATTTATTCGTTTTTCTACTAACAATAACTACCTAGATTTTTAGAAAAACTATATAAATATTAACAACATATATTGATATACAAAACGTTCATAGAAATTACATACATGAATTTTAGCACACAAATATAAGGCTAATATGAGTTCACTAAGATGGTTTGTAATCTAATTCAAAGTTTTATTGTACGGACACCACCAACGTGTCCAAAGTGTTCAAATTAATCTAGTCATGAACGATCCATTTATAATTTTATATGCCAAATCTATGATTTTATTCATTTAATGAAAAAATAAATTTTCATATTTTGAATGCTTGATTTCATACTAACTAAATGAATTCAAAATTCATAAATTTGACATATAATCATACCACTCATAAAATATTTAGATTAGTTATATGAAGTTGATTTGATAGTTTCGAACTTAAAACTTATGCAAGATGAATTTAAGCTCACATAAATTTTACTTTGTACACACGAATTAGAAGTTGTGTTATGGTGTTTTGAGAAGTTAAAATGTACTTATATTTCTCAATCAATTTTTAATTGTCTAAGCTTGAGCGGACATTTTGAACCACTTTGTGTTATAATTTGAATCTGTCACTATCACAATGTGATCCTTATTTTTTTTTTTGAAATAAAAACTCTCACTAATTCTAGTATTTATTATTTTTCAATTTTTTTTTATAAATTTGTATCTGCGTTTCTTTATAAAGAGATGATATCATTATATGTGTTAAATCTGAAATTACAATGTGATCCTCATCAGAAATTAAATCTTATATACTGTTTTATCTGTTTATGCTTTATACCATTTTCTTATATTGAGAAGAAAATCTATCAACCCAGCAACAATTTCTCTCTCTCTCTCTCTCTCTCTCTCTCCTTGTAATAAAATAGAGAGAAATTAAAAGAAAATTCTAACAAGGGTCTGAATGTAGCTTTAGTAGACCATGCTGAATCATCTTCAAAGACTTCACTGATCAATCTCTCTCTCTCTCTCTCGTAATATCAGTGATTCAGAAAATTTCTCTTTTAAAATCAGAGGCTGTCAAAATGATTAGGAAAAGGGACAGAATGGTGATAGATGCAGAAAGCGATTTTCTGAGAAGAAGGTTCATCCATTTTTCTTTTCTTTTTCTCATTCAAATTCAGAGAACGATGTTGTGATATCAGTCGATGCATGAATTAGCAGTCAGCACGCAAGTAACAGTTGCCAAGAACAAGAGGAGAGCAATTTACCAGCAACGCCTGATTTGTTGATTTTTTCCCCTATTTGTTGTGTGGTGAATAGTGATATACTGGTAATGACTGATTTTGACATGATGGATTTCAAGTTATCGCAACAATAAGAGGCGAGGAAATAATATTATGTTTGACTTAGTTCAAGAGAATTAAAGATGCTGATATTTAGATAAGAGTCAATACATTCAAATGTTATTATGCAAAGATTGTACTTTATAGAAAGATAATGATAATATCCAAATTATTAAGGATTTAAAATAATGCTTTAATCTCTTAATCAAACACAGTAAGCAAGACTATGAAACAAAATGATAGTTGGAAGTTGTAATTAGAGGGAATATAATTGAGTGGCGCCATTAACATTAAAAAAAAAATTTTGCATGTCAAAGTAAAATTCATTTGAACAATTTTATCCTTCAAACTTGACAACACTCTTAAATTGTGCAATTTCTTTCCTTATTCATTTTTTGTGATTAATATTTCCATGTAAAACAATATAAAATACATAGAAAATTGATATCAATGCCGGTTTTAATAATGATATCTCTCTGACATTTTCCTTCCTTTTTACAAAAGGCTTAGCAGTAGACCCCTGCGCAGATTAACGGATTATGATTCTTTTAACGACGGTTTTCTTAACAATTTTAATAGTAACTTTTGAATTATATCCTTTGATATTTCACCATTAATTATGAATTGTTATAAATATTATGTACTTTTGATAAACAGTAAAATTTATATTAGATTTTATATATTTAATATATTTTACTTATCGAATTTTAAAATTACAATTTTTTTTACATTAGTCAAAATTATCAAATAAATTTTTAATTTATTGTTAATAGACGTCCACCTTAATTAAATTGGAGGATAGCTCGGCCATGTGGTTTTCGCCTAGCTTGCACAAATAAGCGCTAGTCGCTAGATTATGCTTATAATCTTTAATAAAATATTAAACAGAAACTGATATACGGATATTATAATCGATATCAATTTTATTATTTATATTAATAATTTTATTATTCAACTTAAGTGAATTAGTATTCATATTAGTGATATTTAAGTTGAATAATAAAAATATTATAAAAAATATATTGCATAATAAAATAGTTAATATGAATAATAATTCACTTAATCTGAATAACAAAGTCGTATCAATCATAGTCTTATAGTATTGATTTTGGTATGTCCCAAATATTTTTCTATTAAATAATATTCAAATTATACGAAATTTAAATTTAAAGACAACCAATTTATAAATTCAAAAATATATCTATAACTATTTTTCCATTTTAAAAATTGTATCATCAAAATTATCAAAATAACTTCAAAAAGATCCCTCTTTAATATATCGGTTAGAATGTGTATTTGAAATGTAAAAAAGCTAAAAACACATTCCTCGTGTAGCACGAGCAAAACAGTTCTCTCTTGCAAATTTGCAACCCCTTCCGAGAGCTTTTGGAATTCGGACTTGTCAGTTTGTAAGCAAGCAAGTGTTCTCTGTGGCCTTCGAGAGTTTCCGATTTCCTTCCTTAACCAATCAAAAATGATAAGGGGGGGCCCACTGTCAGCATGCTCCTATGGACACGGCATCTCCACACACACCTCAAGCGCTCACAGCCAAGCTCAGCTCCCCTGTTTTAAAAAAAAACAACGAAGCCGCCTCCTCTCTCTCTCTCTCTCTCTCTCTCTCTCTCTCTCTCTCTCTCTCTCTCTCTCTCTCTCCATTTATAGCCCTTCTCCATTCCTCTCACTTACTCAAGAGTCTCGGTACAACCCTCTCCCTTCAACTCGCCTCCGTTTTACTCTGAGGGAGGCTCTTTGTCGGAACTGTTCTCCAGTTCTAGACTGAGGCGATTTGTCAAAGGAGAGGAGAGACTCAATTGGGATAATTTCGGTTATAAGATGTGGTCAATGAGCTGTGCGAGAGTGGGATTGAATCAGAGGTTTCTTGAGTTGCCTTCTCATAAGGAGAAAAGGTCACTGTGGAGGCGCAGGTCAGGTGTCTGTTGCTTGTTCTCACCGACACAGAATGGTAAGCATCAGTGGTGATTTGGTTTTTTTACAAGTTAGACCCAATATTTAACCTTAGTCACACATTAATTCTCATATTTGGATTGATGATTATGATAATCAATTATGGTGAAGGTTTTTAGTCAGGAAAAAATAATAATTCATTATTTTTAAATTCCTGAATCTATTTTAGATGGTATTGATGAACTGAATTAAGAACTCAAATTTTAGATCCCTTTTTCTTGATTTGAGTTCAATAATGGGGTAAAATCAACAACATACAAACGAATACATAAACTAACAATAAGGTGTCTGTTCTAAATACCTCTGAAATATTGTGTGTTTGACAATAAAGTACTGGTAAACTAGTAATTCAAGTGCTCTAAGAAACTTTAACACACCAAATGAAAGTGTTTTAATGTGCTTTTAAGGTGAAGTAAAGTTGAAGTACCTCTATAAGTAAAGTAAAGTTAAAGCTCTGAATTCCTTAATTTTTTATTCTTTGTTTTTTTGCCTAAACTACTTTTCTTTCTAACACAGTAAATGAGGACAATTTGGTCTTTATACACAAATTTATTTCGTCTACTTCACTGCCTTTTGAATCGATAATGTATAAATTGTTTTTGCAAAAGAACCCAAAAAGACTTAAATTTTCTGTGTACTAGATTCCTAGTGTTTCATTCAACAAAAGGGCTTTGAACCAAGGTGATGGGTGCTCTTTCTACAGTATTGCAGTTTGTGTTTCCATCACCCAAAACCCTAGAAGGCTTGTAATGGTTGAAAGCCTGACACTAGCCGTGTATGTTACCATAGTCCCAACTCGCTATACTGATCTAAATTACAATTGCTGTTTGATTCATGGTGGTTGTTCTGTGGTGCAGCACCTATTCAGATGCCAAGCTTAACTTCAATAGCAAGTGGGCCCATTTCTGTATCTTCTTTGCTAGAAGTTGTGGCTGATGACCTTCATAAACTCAACACCAACCTCAAATCGGTTAGTTCTCTAATTAATTCTATGGTTTTTTCTCTTTTGATTTCTACTGGATTGGCTGTCCTTCTATTTTTGTTATTAAGCTCATGTATAGGTATATTGAGGTGAGTCCAGTGTCAGTTGATGCATCATTTGGTTGAGTTGGGGGCTAATTGCAAAACTGGGGAAAACGTACCTTACATACCAGTTCAATTTACTACCACATGAAATGGAAATACCCAGATTCCTTAAAGTTCATGCCCGGATGATTAAGCTCTTGCATTCGCTGACCTGAGAGGACTTGGTGTCTTTGTACTATTTTATTGTTAACTTTAGTCATTTACAAAATAAAATTTGATTGTTTATTTAAAGCAACTCAGAGGAATTCTCAAATGAATTGATTTATAATTTGCAAAGACATGATTCCCATAAAACCAAGCTAAACTTGTACAACACTGTACAGCTTATCGGTGCAGAAAACCCTGTACTATTATCAGCAGCAGAACAAATATTTGGAGCAGGTGGGAAGCGGTTACGGCCCGCTTTGGTTTTTCTCGTTTCGAGAGCCACCGCTCAATTAGCTGGCTTAAAGTATGTTTTCTCTCTTTTAATCATTACAAGTCCGGCCGGTATACTCTATAAACAAGATGTACAGTATAGTGGATTTTTAATTATGCCTAGTCTGGAAATGGCAGGGAGTTAACAGTGCAACATCAAAGGTTGGCGGAGATAATAGAGATGATTCACACTGCTAGTTTGATACACGATGATGTGCTTGATGATAGCGAGTTACGAAGAGGTTCTCTTTTTAAAAATTTTCTGTTTCTTTTGTTGCAGTTAGGATGGAGAATCTTAAACAGACACTAGTAGACAACTCAGAAGCAAGCAATTTAAGGACAACAAATAGAGGTTTAGGGAGAGAGAACTGAGTTACCTCATGAGAGAGGAGAGATCCGTTTTATATCCAAAATATGCTAGCAGAAGGATAGTTTCTAAAATTTGACATTCCATTTAGTTCAAGCAAAAGTTCAATTTCATAATTCTGGAAGCTTCTTGGGAAACTGGCCTAAAGTTTGGCACTAACGAGTATTCTTACTGAGGTCATGTCTGGTACTAAGCTGTACTGACCTGATTCCCAGAATACTGCACTACTTGCAAGCACTACAATTATTCAGGTAGTGAAAGTGGAAGGTTACAAAGTTCCAAATATTATTTTCTGGTCGCTCTTTTAGGATGAGGGAGTTGTTTCCACTTGGTGATTGATACTTGGGATCTTTGTCCCTTTTTTTTTTTGAAAATGCTTATCTAAATTTGCTCTTTTTATTTGTCACAGGTAAACAGACGATCCACCAATTATATGGGACCAGAGTGGCAGTCCTTGCAGGGGATTTTATGTTTGCACAATCATCTTGGTTTCTTGCAAATCTTGAAAATATTGAAGTCATCAAACTCATTAGCCAAGTAAGCTGTTTACTTCTTTTTTTCACAGTTGTTTTGGTTTTCACAAGCTGATGCCTCAATAGTTCATACCAGTAAAATAGTTATCCAACTAAATTTGGGTTGGAAGAAAGAGCCAGATATTCCAGACTAGTTCTTAATGGCTCCAGTTAGATTTTTAGTACCAAAATTCATAATCATCATATCAGTTGGTTCACTTTAGTAGTGATGACTGTACCACCTCCTGTTGCTTATTGGTTTGATTGAAAATTTATTCAACTATAAGGATTTTATGGCATCTACTTATCAAGGTCTTGACATCAACATCTTTGCCCAAAGTAACAATTCGCCTCTTTAATAGTCTAATACTACTGATACAACAGCAGAAATAAATAAATCTTTTGTTATTGACTGCTATTTTATGAACTAAACAGGTAATTAAGGATTTTGCAAGCGGTGAGATAAAACAAGCCTCAAGCTTCTTCAACTGTGACTTAACCCTGGATGACTACTTGCTAAAGAGCTACTACAAAACTGCCTCTCTCATTGCCTCGAGCACAAAAGCCGCTGCTATTTTCAGCTCATCAAACCGTACCATATGCAATGAAATGTACGAATACGGCAAAAACCTCGGTCTCTCTTTCCAAGTGGTAGACGACATTTTGGATTTTACTCAATCAGCTGAGCAGCTCGGAAAGCCAGCTGCCAGCGACCTGAGAAAAGGGAATCTTACTGCACCAGTAATATTTGCACTGCAAGATGAACCCAAATTGAGGGAGATAATCGATTCTGAGTTTATGGAAGAAGGATCCTTGGAAAAGGCAATTGAGTTGGTGCATAGTTGCGGTGGCATTAAAAGAGCGCAAGATTTGGCTAAAGAGAAGGCCAATTTGGCCATAGGGAATTTGCAGTGTCTACCTCAGAGTGAGTTTAAGACTGCGCTCGAGAATATTGTGAAGTACAATCTAGAAAGGATAGACTAGTTTTAGTTATTGTAGTAAATAATTGTTGTATATGGTAATTGGATGTTATTGTTTAGTTAAAATGTAGAATATTGAATGTATATTTGTACAACATAACATTGGAATAAGATAATTTTAATAGTTGATCTTTCATTACTATGTTGATACCATAACTGTTCTGGTGACATTGTATAGGTGAGTAACACGAGTCTAAATTCTCCTTCTTTAAGTATAGTTTCTTGTAGCCACAATTAGTCAGTGTTTTCTCAGGTACCTGAGAAATATACACTCAAGAGCAACCAAGCAAGCAGGAATGTATAAACAGTTTTGCTTCAAAATGTAAACTAATAGTTCGAATCTAATTCGTTGACTATCTTTTCCTCTATCATTTACAGGTTATGATAGAAAAAAAAATTTAAGAAAGAGAAAAAAAACACAGACTCGACCCAGGTACTAGCCCAATCCAACCCATTGCCCCAAAGAAAAAAAAAACAAAGCTCGTCTCGGTTAAAGTTCATGTTTACTAGTATGTATTTCAATATACATGAATTAAATAAATACAATGTAATTAATGAACCAAAGTACAAGTAATCACCAATTGTGTATAGCATTATTAACTGACTGACTGTCTTAAAGTAATCACCAATTATATATGACTTAACAACTGAATGGAAATTGATAATTTTCATCCTTTATCTGCATGTAAAAGTGTTGGTAGTTTTTTAAAAAGAATTTATATCTGATGAGAAGTTTATGTATTTTTTAAAGTCCGTAAACAAAAGTTGAACATCCAATCAATATGAACATGTATAGCATCTCAACTTACAAACAATTTGTTACAAAAATGTTTTTATCTACAAGGATATATATATATAAGCAATTCAATCTCTACTTACAATTTGTTACAAAAATGTTTTTCTCTACATAGAATAGATATAAGGAGAAAGACTAAAATGCAACTTATTGCATGGATGAATTTGTGCTACAGCTCAAAATCTTTATTTTAAAATTAAAAATGATTGATTCGAACGTTCATTATAATCTCCATATCAAAATCTTATAGAATGCCAAAAATTATATTTTTTAGAATTTTTTTTATTATTTTTCAGATGGGAAAAAATCAATTGATTTGAGGATTTTGGAGCATTCAATAAGAATGATTTTCTCCCCATCTGAAAAAATAGCAAAAAAAATTCTAAAAAATGTAAAATTTGGTATTCTATAACATTTTGATATGGAGATTATATTGAACGGTTCGGATTGATTCTTTTTATTTTCAAATTGGAGATTTTGAGCCATTACATGGGTCCATCTATACAATGCATTGCATTTTAGCATATCTCTAGATATAAGCATTTTAATCTCAACTTACAAACAATTTCTAACAAAAATATTTAGGGTGAGGATCCACTAATAACTATTAACTTGACAATTGACAACAAATTTTTAAATAATTTTTAAAAAATCATAAAAATAGAAAAACAAAAATATAGACATATTCTTAAACTTAAAGATTGATTGTGTTTCAAATTTCATACAATTTAAGTATCATTTGATATTCCATTAAAAACCATAAAGTTGATATTTAACAATTTTTGATGGAATATCAATTGACATTTAAATTACATGAAATTTGAAACACAATCAATTTATAAGTTTAAAAATAAGCATATAAACTTTTTCTATTTTTAAGAATTTTTAAAAATTATTTGAAAATCCATATTCTAGGATCCCCACCCAAATATTTATATCTATATAAAATAGATATAAAAAAATTTCCTTGTCAAATATAGACATTATGTTACAATAAGTAAATATATCTAAAATCTAGATAAAAATAAAGGGGTACGTATTAATTTATCATTGTACATAATGTACATGAATATGCTTATGAAAAGACAAATCTATGTGGTTAAATTAATTGGCATATTATTATAGAGGATAGCTGCCTGAAAATATCAGACAACCAGCAAAAAACAATATCTCTGTGTTTCACCTTTTAAATACTGTCCAAATCAAACTAGGCTTAGCCCAAGTGGCCCATTTTGTGGCAACTGGTCAGATGTATTTAATTATCACAAAGTACTGCAACAGCTTAAATGCACTGCAAAAACCTTGCAAATTAAATTGTCTGAGAAAATCACATCAGCAGCATTTCTATATATAATCAATGATATATTGGGCCCACCTGTCACAATGATTGATTAACACCACCACTCCCCTAATTGTAGGAGATTAATAGAGTGCTTTAGAACCATTAATAAATAATAAATAAAAAGCAATGCCTTGTCATGATATCATTAGGCTTAATGTTCCCTATTATTATTCTCTCTATTGTAGATGGAACAAATGGCTGCAAGCTGTATTGAAAAAAGATATTGGTACTTAATTTCTTGGTACAACATGACGTGGTGATATCTTGGTGATGCAAGTGGTGAAATAAAATATGAAAAGGTGAGAAAAAACAGAGAGATAAGAGACAAAAGTTGGTAATTAAAAGCTTGTTATGTTTGTTTAGATCATAAATTTGTATGTTAATTTACTTCAAGTACAAGTCGAGCTGTCACTTACACAAATTAATTAATTGCATCATCTAGTTTTTGTCCAAAGAAAAATGTTGCACAATGCATCATCTAGCTTTAAATAAGGATGTTTCTGTTTAGATAAATTCGCGATAAATATAAATATAAACTAAAAGTAATTACAAGTTCACAACAAAGTTCATTTGTATTTAACCTTTTGGTTCCTTAATTTATTTTCGTTTTGAAATTGAACAAACAATGCAAACTCCATATATAATTTGAGGCTAATTGTCATATAATTAACAAGTAATTTATATAAAGTATTTATGTTTTTCTTAGCTGATGACAATATGGTTGCAAGCTGTATATATAGCTAGCATGGTGTCAGTGGTACATAATTAGTATTACTAGTTTAATTAGCACAAACTTAATTAGAACATGGCCTCTCTTCATCACCAACAAACTCAAATTGATTGTGAACACATGGAACTAATTACAAGATTCTGCAGTTGGAACTAATTAGAATCCAGCTGATTGATTTTATACAATTCCGTGATTATTATTGTTGTAATTAAGTACTTTTTGTTAGGATCCGAGTCATTTTTTAAAGATATTTAAGGGTTTGTAATGGAGAATTAAGTGATCATTTAATGGTTTAACATTTAGAAATGATTAAATGGCCTGTAAATTTTTAATATGGATATTTTTTTTAAGATGTATTTTTGCACTTTTAGAAAATCCAAGTATACATTCTTGTAATTAATAATTAACAAACAATAATTATACGAAATAAGTGACAATAACAATTATAACATAAGTAGTTAATTAAGTATTTAAGGTCTTAAATTATTAACTTTGCAAATAACAATAACAACTATGGTAATTGGGTTTCAATTATCAAAATTTATGTCTGTTTGGGTATTAACATTATGGCTTATTTGTGAATTTAAAATCTTCAATCATTAAAAGATTACTTGTTTGTTACTGTTACTTATTTCTTATTATTATCATTTCTTAATAATTAATTAAATACCAGAATGTATTACTTGGATTTTCTAAATATAAAAAATATTCTAAAAAATCCGAATTAAATTTAACGATATCATTAAATGATCACTTAATCCTCCATTACGTGTCATTAATATATCTTTAAAACGCTTGACTCATATCCTTACAAAAAGTACTTACAACAATAATAATAACTAAATTGAATAAAATGAATCTGCTGGATTGTAATTAGTTCCAACTGCAGAATCTTCTATTTGCGATTAACTATTTTTTTTGAGTAAAAAATAGAGGTCAAGTTTCAGATTTTATATATCACAAAGATCTTCTATTTTAATTTTGAATTTATAATCTCTCACACATAAATATTATCTCAATCAATTTACAATATCTTACACGTTGAAAATACTTAGCACACCAATGTTACTACTGAACTCTTGTGGTGGCTACTAATCCGCTACCATATGTCTTTGTTACGAATATAAAGTAACAAAAATTATGATACAAAATGACTGTTACTATAATGCCTTAGTAACTATTATGACCGCTATAAAGCTGATTTTAGCCCCTACTAGAGGCTTTTTTTCTAGTAGTATAATTAATGACTGACTAAAAACAGTGAGTAATTAATTTGGATAAAGAAAGAAAAACTTAGCACCGCAACCTCATCCAATCATAGTAAACCAAAAAAATACTTTGCATTATTAATCAGATAAAGTCTCATGTGAAAGTTCTTGTCGCAAATATGAATAGAAAACATTGGCACATCAACACACAGTGCAAGTGCTTATTCCAAAGAAACATAACAATAATATTGGCACATGAGAGAAATTAATGATTGGTACTTCAGATATGTCAAGATCGATCTCTTCTTAGTTATCAGGGGCCCTCCAAACCTAGCTATCCCCCATAAAACCCTACAAACTCAAGGACACATCTCTATCCATCATGGATGCATTTTTCTTTTGCTATCTAAAGGAGGCAACAAGAAGATAATAATATCAAATCATGCATGCACTGAACAACCTCAAAGAAACCCTAGCTAGTTTGCTCAGAGTACAGTGGACCTTAAATTTTGAATGCATTGTACCCAGAGACTAAGAAGTGAGAGGAGTACTGCCCAATATATATATTCAGATGAGTAAAACAAAAGGTCAGGTTCTCTCAATTTGGTGCTTATTCCCAAATTGAGAAGCTTTGATGGAGATTGATATGGACATATATATGTACAGAGATCAATGAATCTTACTCAAAACTCATATATACATGGTCCCTGGTCAAAGGTGATTCAACATATGGGACCTATATTGTTTGCCTCTTCTCTTAATTAATTAGTCTACCAAATGGGACTACTATAGGTTCTTCCTTTCTTACTTTTTTTCATGATTTACTTGTACCATAATTAATGCCATTGCATCCTAAATAATATTTCAGTTCGTATATGATATATTGCAAGTTTTGCATTAATGATAATTGAGAAGATGCAACCCTAGAACCAAAACAAAGTAGCTTCCCTTTTTTTAACCGTAATTTTTCTGTAATTAATGCTTAAAAAAATATTATATTATATTATATTATATTTATATAAAGATGACTCTTGCCTGAAGATACATGCTAGATTACTATTTTATTATTTTTGGCAATGCCATGCTAGATTAAAATATACACTTGAGCAAATAGTCAACTACCAACTTAAAATGGCATCCAGATCAACACTTCAACAGGGAGCAAAGCAAGGTACAAGTGTGAAATATGGTACAAATTGGGTCTTTAAATTAACATGGCAAGAGTGTAGACAAGAGGATTCCCTGGCCTGAAACAAGCACTGATCCATGCCCACATGGCACCCCACATGGCCAACACTTCCCAACAGGATCCCCTACAACAACCTGGTGTGTACAGGATTTGCATTATTATGGGACTGCAGAGTTTCTCGAGATAAATTTATATTGTAATGTATGGTGACCTTTTTTGTTTTGTTTTTGCTACTTGGTTATATTTTGTTTTTGAACAATGATCATGTATGTTTTAAGAATAAATGAAAATGGATGACGTTTGTGCTACTTGGTTATATTTTGTTTTTGAATAATTGTCATGAATTCTATGTTTTTTTATTAATTTCAAAGTGTATGTTTAGCAAGTTTGGATTAAGTCTTCATTACTTTTTTTTTAAAAAATTTTACCCCTTAATATTTAAATTCTACTTAACAATATTATTTTAGTGAAGATTAAACTTATCCTTCTTTATCTTTCTTAGTGCATTGTCATGTCCGTCTTTTTAAAAAACATTCATCATTCTAAACTTGAGATTCTTTTTTCTTTTTAGTTCCGTGAAGAGTCATCTTCTAAATTCTCATACTGAACATCATCTTTTAGCATGAATTAAAATTAAATTCTAAAAATTTGTCAAAACAACTGCAACACACTATTATAGTACATTATAATTTTTTTTACTTATTTTCTAATTCAAGAAATGATACTAGAATAGTAAAAATATAAAAAAAAAGTTAAATAATGGTAGGATTAGTGATAGTTGTAAAAGTGATGTTATTCGTACTAATAATTGGTTTGTTTGACAATATAAAATAAAATAATATTAAGAAGAGTATCATTTCTTTCTCATCTCATCTTTCCTGCTATTCTAGCACCATTTTGTATATACAAATATGTATTTAGAAATATATCTTTGTATGATATAGCATTGCTACTTAAATTTTGAAAAGTAATGGTCATACTGGAGAGTTGCCAATCGAAAGAATTCATTAATATTTTTCAAAATAAAAAAAACAATTATAACATCATAAATTTTATTAATAATATCATATAAATAACGTGTTAACCGTAAATTTGATAAATAATCGAGAAAATTGCTAAAAACCAACAAAATATAACATGATTTTTTTTTCCCGAAAGACTTGTTACTAATTTAATTTACTATCCAGTGTCCAACTTTAGACCAGCGTCCACCGCCGACAGCTACAAATTAAGATCACCTCACTTCACAATGAGATACACTGAGATGGCCACAGTGAATCCAGAGAAGAATCCCACACATGGGCCCGTGTTTCCCGCCGCTTGGGGCTGGCCCCGCTCCCCTAGGGATCGCCACTTCGGCACGGGTGGGCCCACCTCTGCGGCGCTATCTTATTGGCCGCTGTTTGGGCCCCGCAGTTGCGTCTCTGTTTTCCTGGGTCGACACGTGGTGGGGCCCCCTTTGCATGGAAAGAGGGATTGATAGTGCCATGGTGGTGTGTGCTGCTCTCCTCCTCTCTCCTCTCCTCTCCTCTCCTCTCCTCTCGCATGTGCAGGGGAGGGAGACACGTGACTTCTCCCAGGCATGTGTAGTGTGCGCTTTAGCCATGTGCTCTGAATTTTTTTTATTTTTCTGATTTTTGAAGGAGAAATTTGATAAATTTATTTAGGGATAATTCCTTCAGTTGCCTCTAAATTTTTCAGTTATGACAAATATTCTTCAAATTTTTATCTGTGATAATTACCTTTCTAATTTAAGCAATTCAAGATAATTAGTTTCCTAAATGTTAAACTTTTTCATCTATAATAATATAAAAGTTGGTAGTTTAGGAGATCGTGTAGTTTTTACAGTTGAATGAACAGTATATTTTTTGGCTTTAATCATGTGATCTCAATTTTTTTATTTTTCTGATTTCTGAAATAGAAATTTGACAAATTTATTTATTAGTGATACACGATGAATATTATATTTATAGTTAAATTTAAGTGAACATCAATTATTCAGTTTGATTTATTGATTAAAATAATATTGTTTGTGTACAAAGTTGTTGGTATGAAATGATAATTTTACTGCACCTCTTATATTTTCTATGATTTTTGAAAAATAATTAGAAAATTATGGTTGTCATCTAAAATAATTTGTAAATTTATATTTAATTTTACACATTTTCCACCTGTATCTATACCAATCCAGGACGCAGTGAACATAACTCATTTAATTGATAAATCCCTACTAGGTAAATATATCTCAAAAAGAAAAAGAAAAAGAAATGTAAATTATCATTGTATTACCTTACACAGTTCCTTATTTAGCATAGGGATTGTAAAAATTTGGTGAAGTTTTAGATCTTTCTTTCTTAATGTAGCAATACGATAGAGTAAGATTCACAATTATAACAACAATAAAGATGATATATTATTCTTTAAATTGAATGAAGAATTATTAATTCATGTTTTCATTTAAATTATCATAATTCAGTATTTTTCATGTGCGCTTTAGCCATGTTTTCTTTTAAATTCAACAAAATGTTTTTTTTATGAATATTTACAAATTAAAATACTAGATTCCATCTTTACTATATAAAACTCAGCATTTCTGTTGAGATATCAAATTTCAACAATACATAAATTAGAAAATAAACCTTAGGAATATAACGAGTATAACATGACGAATATTATCAAATTTCAAACTACACACCAACCCATTCAAGCTTCATGACATACATAATAACTAAATTAAATTCAGGTCTTTTTTCTTGGTCCCACCAACCAGTCCAAGCTGCCCCTAATAATTGACACTGTACACACACAACTGTTGAGTTCTATGTACAGTTGCAAATTTCAGAAGCTAGCAACTTGCTCCAAATTTCCAAATTTTTAACACTAGTTGAGAGTTGAGAGTTGAGACTCAAACTTCAAAGGAAAAACACTTGGAGCCACGTTGATGCAACTGGCACTCACATGCAACTCCACTTTCCTCTCTCTAAGAGATACCAAAACTTAGATCCTTCAAATCTCTCTGATCTCATCCACTCAAACAGAGAAAAGGTGTTTCTTTTTTTTTTTATTTAAACCCCTCTTGTTTCCACTTGGCCCCTCCCTCTGTTTAGTTAAATTTAATTTGATTTACCATAGAAACTAGCACACTGTAAAAAACAACCTAAGCCCAAGAGACTAACATAACTATTGCTACATTATACCCTGCATCCTCATAAAAAGAAACAAAAACAAAAACAAAAGAACGAAATTGAAAAAAAAGTAATGAACTTCTCAGAAGATTCATGCATGTTAGCTCAAATGGTAGTCAAATTGTCGTACCTTAATTTGCTTAGTGCCTAATCAACCAAACAAACAAAACAAACAAGTAGTAAAATGTCTCTGTTTTTCCTAACATTATCATTCTTTTCTCTAACCCAAAATAGATTCAAAGAGCACATATTTACCAACTTTACCTCTATTTCTTGACTGAAAAATTCGACAAAAAGCATAAAAAAATTGAATGAAACCCTAACAAGCTAACCCAAACCCCCCCCCCCCCCCCCCCCAACTTCCCCTCCTCAATGCTTAATGCCAAGAACAGAGAACCTTCCCACCCTTCAAAATTTGATCTCCCCCAACCAGATATGCTAAGAGACTCTGACTGCGTCCCCAGAAGGCCAGAACCTTACAACTTTTCTCCATCTGTGTTCTCCATGCCATCGAGCAGACATGCAAGAGTCCGCATGATGCCGACTTGTTCTCGCAATGCCTCAATATAATCGGCCGTCTCTTCAAACAGTCTCTCGACCTCCATCTCCTCGCCACCCGGTACCAGTATCTGCAATGCCTTCACTCTGTCCTCAATCTCCTCTTTCTCTTCCGCCACGTCAGCCACCAAGTCAGCTACCGGTGGAACCACCTCCTTCATCGGAGGAGGAGGCGTCGGTTTTCTGGCAATGCACGCTTGTTGAGGTAGTTTTCTCTGGCGGTGGAGGCGTCGGCGCAAGGCTCTGGCCCAGAGTCTACCACCGGATGACCTAGCGAGACCGAGCTCGGCCGCAAGCTTTATGCGCTTACCTCTTTCTTCTATGAAGGTTTGAGAGGGTGGAGTTGCATTTGACAAGGGCATTTCCATGGAGATAAGGGGGTTTTAGATTTGTATATCTTCTTTTGGAGAGTTCTCTTGGATTGGATGTAATTTGGATCTGGTTTTCTTTGAGAAGGACTTGGTTTGGTACTGTGGGGTGGGGGTGATCGGATGCGTTATATATAGAGAGAGAGAGATGGAGACTAATTGTGTTTATTTTTTTTTCTTAATTTCTTTTTCTTTTTCTTCCAGTAAATAGTAAGTACTTTTTTTTTGGCTCCCAAGAGTAAGTACTTGGTACTAGGTCTCTGGTGTGCCTAGCACCTAGAGCAATAAAATATTTCTTTTGTAAAAAATATTGTGAAATTTTTACATTTAATGAGGAAATATTTTGAACCATATTAATAGAATAATTCTAACTCATTCAACTTTTAAAATATATTTAATTCTTAAAATTTATATTTTTCAAAAATATTATTTAAATTACAAAAAATTAAAATTATAGATATTTTTCTAAATATTTCTAGATAGTATATGTATTAAATTTAAATCAATTAAAAAAGATTTTGTCTTACATTAAATAATTTTAAAATTTTAATAGTGAAATTGTAATGACTATATAATGAATAACCAATTAAATTTTAAATTGACGATATACGTTCTATCTAAATAGTACATATACAATTTTATTTTTTTAATTTGAATAATATTTCTCAAAAAAAATATACCGTAAGAGTTAGATATACTATAAAAATAGAATGTACGTTAGAATTATTCATATTAATATTAATTAAGGAAATACAATGTATAGATTTAAAATGGTCATGTAGATTTTTTTTTCTTGTTATAATATGGTAAATCCACATAATTATTAACAAATAATACATCACTAACAAAACCAATTCCTTTCTCCTTTTTTTTTATCATCTTAGCCGTTCCCTTAATTCAAACAGTTTCCACCACTTTTACTACTTGAGAGTAAAGAATTACAAGAATCAAATCAAGTGCCCTAGTTTTAATTAATCTTCATTTCCTATTTATTTTTGTTTTGGATAAAGTTGTAGTTCTTGCCACTGCAGAAGGGACAAAGTGGATTGATTGGTGCAACTCACACAGCAGGTTGTGGTTGGGATTCACACCATCTGAGTACCAGAGACTAACTAGCTAGGATGATGGGATCAAAGCTCTTTTCCCATTTATTCCTTGTTTCTCTTTTTCTTTAGGTTCTTTAGGGAAAAAGTGCTCCATGTATTTTTGTCAACTTTTTAAGAATCTAAACACTCTTTCACTTATTAGTAACTTACAATTGATCACACATACACATATATATATATGTATATAGGTTACTGTCAGAGACTCAGACATGGATTCCAAATTTCCTAAAATCAGGCGAGATTAAAGGAAGTTGTTCTTCTTTTTCTTTGAATTTTCAATGGCATTCAATTTTTTTTAAAGGGAAAATTCATGTTTTATCCTCAAATTTTTTTTTGATAAAGTTAAGTTGGTTCTTAAATATTTTTTTGCACCAATTTAGTTCTTGAATTTTTAAGAACGGATTAAATTGTTCTCTTAATTTTTTAAAAAGAATAAAATTACTCACTTTTATCATATTTTTTGCTTATGCGGATAATTCTATTTATCACATAGATTTTTTATTTATTGACATGAATGACTCTCTTTTCTTATTTAAAAAAATAGCAAAAATTACGTATTTCATTGCTTAATGTTTAGTGTGAAGACTATTGAATGATAAATTAGATGGTTTAATTTTATTTTTATTATTGAAGTGGAGTAAATTTGATATAAATATTAATTTAGATATGATTTATAATAATGTGGTAAATAGTAAATTCATGTGGCAAATAAAATAGTCTATATCAGTAAAAAAATATAATAATAAAAGAAGTACTTTGTTTGTTTTTCAAAAGTCAAAAAATCATTTTAATTTATTTACAAAAGTTCAAAAATCAAATTGATACAAATAAAAATCTAAAAATAAATTTAATTTTTTTTAAAAAAAATTTAAGAATCAAAATATAAATTTCCTCTATTTAAAACTGTTAAGAACTGTTTCTTTCTTTCTTGGGGCAGTGAATTAAGCACATGGAAGCATGTTAGGGTTACCTAGGTTGTCTTCCGTGACTTGCCACGTGCGTACTTCTCCTGCTGCACTGTGACATTACCACACATGCCTGTCCATGTTCTTCTTCTCTGCAATATATTGATTTGATTCTTCAAAAATAGCTTTATTTTTTAATCTTATTTTGTTGCAATGTAATTAGGATAATAATAAAAAAATACTTTTGAAATATTGTAATAAGTGACATAAAATTATATTGCAACAACAAAGTTCATTCAATTGTTCAATTGACAAATTATTTAGTAGACAATTAATTAATATACATGTTGCGAATTTTAATCCTCCGTAACAATACTCGTTTGTGACATATTATGTCATTGTAAAACTTCTTTCAAAATTATATAACAAAAAATATATTTCACGTACACACAAAATACTAAAAAAAAGAACACAAATCTTTCTTTAAAAAAATTGTTTTGATTCAATCTACACTACCATCAAAACAAAGCCCAAGTATATTATTTTTCTGGTCCTAATTAACAACCAGATTCTGATATTTCTCTCCACAAATTGTTCAAAATTGCCTTAACAAGAACCATTGAAGGGGTAGAAATATTGTGAATTGTTGCATTGCAGAGAAGAGAACATTTCAGAGAACATTGCCAGCCCAAAACGAGTTAGCTAGTTACTACAGTACTCACTGGATTTATAATTACTAATTAGTGGATAAGAACGGCTTTTGACTTAAAAATACAAGGTTAAATCTATCTATCTCATTTTCTCCGGTCCTATCACCAATTGACGCATGCAACCTTCTCAAGCATTTGTTAATGATTTAACAATCCGATTTATAACGAATTTTTAAATAATTTAAAAAAAAATTAAAATAAAAAAATTATAAATATATTTTTCAACTTATAGATCAATTGTGTTTTAAATTTCATATAATTTAAATATTATTTGATATTTTATCAAAAATTATCAAAATTACATGATATTTATAACGGTCTATATTTAATGATTTTTTATATAATATCAAATCACTTTTAAATAATATGAAATTTAAAATATGATCAATTTATAAGTTAAAAAAAAAGCCTATCAACTTTTTTCTATTTTTGAGAATTTCTAAAAGTTATTTTAAAATTATTTAAAAATTGATTGTTAAGGTTGTCAAAATAATAATTGTTAAAGGATCCCCTTTCTTTGTTAATTAAAAGCACATAAGTAAAACAGGGTACAAATCTTGGATGCCATCACACTTTGCATTGTGTAATTGAGCATTGAATTTCAATTTATACGAATTTCCGATTTGTTCTAATCTGTCCTCTAATACTTATTGAAAAAAGCTAAATTTTAAAAGAAAATAATTATGTTAAATAAAATTTGCAGTAAAATAAGTTTCTTTTAAAAAAATATTATAAATATGTATAATGGTTATACTATAATTAATGAGAAAAGATTTGCATAACAGAAGAGCCAAATCAAATGATTTATAAAATAAATGACAATGTCTTAGGCTTTGAAACTCAACCAATTTTATGGCATATGAGTTTTAGTAAATATTTCGAAATTTTTTGTGTGTCTATAACTCTACTTCTAAATGTGTAATGGGTCGATAACAATACACACATGGGTTTGCACAGCTCATAATAATGATGATAAAGTAAAATGATCATCGTTAATGACAGAGCCACATAATTAAGGTCTAATTAATTATAAAGTTAATTGTACTCGTTGAAATTCTGAAAGAAATTCTTAACGCTCATAATGATTTAACTTTATTCAAAGGTATTGATTTTTCAAAGTTAACACCATTAAAAGATTTTGGCTCATTAGTTCTCACTAATCATCATCATCATCATCAAGTATAATCTTTCATTTTCACTTTAAGTTATACATAATTACTAGACATGCATACTCATTGAGAGTCATATACAAACTAATGTTTCCGATGGAGATATGCAAAGTTACAGTTTACATCAGAGGCGCATCTAACTTTATATTTAAAAATGCAATCATGCTCTCAAGGACGTACGATGTAACATGCAAGTAGCCAAGTGCCCACTTCTACATACATACATACATACATACATACATATGTATGTATGTATATCTGGCATGAACAGCCAAAGCAACATATATATTAATGGCATGAACAAGAGAGGAAGTAGCTAAGAGCTAGCCACATCCATCTCTCTAACTCAAGTGCATGTGTGCATGTGCATTTCCCTGACTATGCGCACATGATGCCACACCAGGATGCATAGATAATTACACAGACAGAGGATAAGCTGAAAACACATTACTTGCTCTGGTAGACTACTTGTTAGCACAATAATATTAATACTGCTGCGCGCTCCTCTGATTTTCTGTGGCAATGACTGTACGGACTGTATATGTAATTCCTATATTTATATATGATGTTCTATGCATGATATATAACAAGTTGAATGATATTCGTGTTATTTTTTTTAGCACTTTTGCAATTTTTTTCTTATTTTGCCAAATTATAAGGATAACATGCATGCGCGCTATTTGACTGATGTTATCAAGTAATGAAATTTATGAATTTTTTTAATATTCATTTTTGCTAATATATCAATATTTTGATATATTATTTGCACTACAAAGCAACAAATTAATTTTGAATTATACTCGAGTTATACCTGAATTATGAATTTTATCACTTGCTAAAAGAAATGATTCCTAAATCGCGTGCTTATCACTATGGTTACGTGTCCTCAGTTATGGGTTTCAAATTTTTTTAGTAACATATCAAAAAAGACAACTAGTCATGTATAAGAAGAGTTCCCCATAAATATATGACATTAATATAACAATTTTTGCATAAGGCTGCATTATTTCATTGTTAATAGTTTTGCTTAGTATATTATGGTAATATAATTAATGTGATAATTATATAATTGGTTCATATTTATTTGACTTTTTTTACTAACACCAAGCGATAAACGAGTTATTTTTAATAGAAAGATGTGTAATTTATATATTAGTTAACTTCAGAGAGTATAGTTATCTTAAAAATATTAGAGATTAAAATTAATCTAATATTCAGATACAAATCGAACATAAGTTTTACAGTGTGATAATAGAACTAGCTAGCCATTATATTTATTAGTGGACTCTGAATTTTTCTAATATCACATTTCTGTTATAACTTGTACATAATCTCATGTTCATAAATGTTGTCATTCATAACGAGATAACACCGTTGCTACTTGAGGCAACAACCTATGATTAAATCAGTTAATTTATCCATACCAACAGTACTATATTAATCATGTTATGAACTAAGATTTAAATTATTCATTTGCTCGATCCATGAAAATTTTAATTAAAGGATATTCTTCTTCGATTTGAATTATTATTTTAATCTTGTTTATCAAAATTAATTAGATATTATTATATCAAAATTAGAAACATTATATTCATATTTTACTATAGGACTCAATGCAAAAACAAATTAGTCACCATCCTTATAACAAACTGTCAACATTAAAAGTTGATGGCAAAGAAATAAGTTACAACAATGAAGGTTATCAGTAAACTATTCCTTTTTTACTGCCTCAGACTTATTACCATCCATCAGCACAGCAATCAACACGGATGACCACAGAGAGTACAACACAGAAAATCAACAGAGAAATTAAAGTAGCAGCCGTATTGTACGAGCGAGTACACGTGTCCCTCATAGAACCACATTGATTAATTTTAAGTGCAAATTGGATCCATCCATAGAGCCGTTTAATTTAAATAAAAGTGGAAACGACACACCATCGCAATCACACAAAGAGCACAGGTCCCAAATTAACTAACAACATGGCACGATACAATTATACAAAATCCTGTCAGAAAGAAGTCTCGCTCTCGCCACAGGTTTTGTCGTTGAGACTTGAGAGCACCAAAATAGGCTTTCACATTCATTCAAGGAATTATTGTTTGTTTGTCTAATAAATGACACACTGAGGAATGCCATTGTATTTTCCCTTTCTGTTTCTTCTTCTTTTTTTTTCCCACGTTTTAATTTTGATTTTTCTTTTATATTAGAACGTAATCGGAATCAGCATGTTACTGTTGGCAATTTTAAAAATTCTTGGATTGTGGATAAAAATATTGAATTGTTCTTATGATCTTAATAATTTATATCTTGCTCACCATCTAGCGTATAATAATTGAAGAGAGGGATTCTTTGACAACTATTATTTTGATAATTTTAACAACTAATTTTTTTAATAATTTTGAAATACTTTTAAAAATGCTCAAAATAGAAAAAATTGACAAATATATTTTTTTAACTTATACATTGATCGTGCTTCAAATTTTATATAATTTAAGAATCATTTGATATTTTATAAAAGGCCATTAAATATATATCGTTGTAACTGTTATGTAATTTTGATTATCTTTAATGAAGTATCAAATAATACTTAAATTGTATAAAATTATAAATACTATCAATCTCTAAGTAAAAGAATATGTTATAATTTTTTTTCCATTTTTAATTTTTTTTAAATTATTTAAAAATTGATTATCAAGAAAAGATAATAGTTGTCAAGGATCCCCATCCATAATTAAATGGGCCGAAATTGAGTACCCAATAATAAATTGAGCCCAAATTATTGGGTACTTTTAGCAATAGTTCATTGAGTTGGAAATATTATTGGGGCTTCTCTACAATTTTGGAAGTGTAAGTGGAACCAAATAGGCCCATATAATATTTATTGTTTTGGATATGTACCTTATAGAAAGGTCAGTTGGGCTTCAAAACAAGCTTCATTTTTCATTTTGTTTTTATTATTTATTTCCTTTTGTTTGTTTTTTATTCTTTAAAATGCAGACTGAAAATTTCTTCCCCTTAAAGAGTTAAACTTGCGAGTATTTCATTATGTTATTAGCATAATAACACAGCTAAATTTTAGGGTTGACAATATTAAATGGCACTACATCATGTACTTATTTAGACCATTTGTTTATTCATTTGATTAAATAAGGGAATGGACCTAAACACTTTGCTAAATATTACATGAAGTAATTTAAAGGATAAATGTATTTATGTCTTCAAGAGAGGGAATCACTTCATCATTATTATTTTGACTTTGACAATATTAAAAAATAAAGTTTAAAATTGAAATCCAAGTTGTAAGGATCAATATTAACCACATATAATATCTATAAAAAATGATGAAACTTAACGTATGTTTAACTATACTTTAAGTGATTTGAATTTTAAACATTCCAAAATTAACGATGTTTGATGCATCATCAAACAATACTTCAATTACATAAAACTTCATTATTAGACTATTTGTATGTTCAAGAACATACCTATAAATTTAATTTTCAAATTTTCATTTCATTTGATTTTTTTAATAGTTTATTGTCATGATTGTTAAAATAACCATGATTAAGTGATCCTTTCTATATTTTAGAACTCTTATTATAACAATTTATAAGATATGTATAACCATATACTAATAAGTCGTGTGAATATTGGACTTCGTATCTTATAAATCACACATAATTGTGTTTATGTATTTTTCTTTTTTTTTAAATAAATATGAAATTTAAATCATCCAACTGTAAATATTTATTATAAACTCTCAATTAGATTTCGAACTTACAATCTTACGCACAGAGAATCAAAGACGGATTATGTTGTCCAAATGGGCGTCAATTGACCCCATTCTTTTTCAAAAGTTAATGAATTTATATTGATTTTTTAGTGTCTTTTACAAAAAAATTTATACATATGTACAAATTGATCTCCATATTTTTGTATTTAAAATCTTAATTTTAACTCTCATGCTTATAAAGTGATAAGTATATGAAGTTAATAAGTATATAATTTTCAACTAGTAAATGGCTAACCCTATTTGCAAAACTTTTGCATCCGCCTCTGTTGAGAATATTATCTTTTGTAACTAAACAAATATTAATTATCAATAACATGCATTAAAATAGCAAACAACAGGAGGATGAAAACTAAATGAAATCTGACTGGTATCCAACACTATCCACTAAATGGATTTTTCACAAGCCATATGCATGCATCGGTCCATTTTGTCAGGTGGATTTCAAATAAGATAAAGCATGTAAGTGCCAAATAAAAGGGCCACCTCTTAATTAGAAAAATGAAAAACTTTTTTTTGGTTTTGCACCTTTTAGTTTTTACTTTTTGTTAGTTGCCACTTGCAAGAGAAGTAGAGAGAGAACCCACCAAAGGTGAGAGAGAGACACACCAGAAACCAACCATTTGAGAGCATCCTTTGAAGGGAAGAAGATTTGAGTCGCCTACTTCTTGATCTTTTGTGGCGGCATCAACGCAACATACTATGTGTAGCCATACTGACAAGAAGAAGTTTTCAGAAAAGGACACCAACAAAAATACTCAAACTGCAGATTTAATTGAATTTATTTATCACATCATCAATTTAGTAATTTTTTATATATTGATTTCGGAATGTTTTCTTTTCTGCAGTTGCTAATTCGCTGGCGTGATAATATCTAATTGGTAAATAAACTAAATTTATACGATTTCAGAAATTGAGATGTTCTTATACCACTTATAAATGAATTAAAAATACTAATGTAATATTTAAAAAAAAGATTTGTTAATTTAAAAAAAAAAGCTAAATTAATAAGCGCTCTACATTTTCAAAATTGTAATTGTAATTAACACAACATTAACAAGTTATTTACAAGTGAATTGAACATGCTCTTATTCGCTACACCGTATTAGGTCAGAACCTGCCACAGAGAATCCTCACTCCTATTGCCTACTATCCATCTAGAAGAGAGCACATTCCATGATCTTCCCTTGTTTGACCTAATAATAACTAAGAAAAAAAAAAAAGGATGGTTCTTTGGTATGTACTAATTAATGGTTTCATGTGTGGCCCATGGAAATAAATATAATAATAAAGAAGAGCTATATATTTCATGGGTAATTTGGTGGGGTTGATTGACATGTATCTGATAGGAACATAATTCCTACTTGGAAGAAGCAAGGAGACTTCCAAATTGGACTTAATTAATTAATTAAAGTCTGACATATGAGTGGTTTCTTCCTGGCATTTCTGGCAACCGACGCTTTTAGAGAGAGATTTTTCATATATTTCGTGCCAGATTGGTTTCTGGTTTATCACTCCAGCTATTGTCTATATTAGGATTGAGGAAAATGCGTTAAAAAAAAAAACTTAAGTTTAATATAATAGTAATAAATTTCGTTTTTTTTTACGAAAAATATAGATTCAAAAAAAATGTTCGGGCTACTAAGATTTCTTATTTCAAAAAAAATGCAATTAAAATATAAAAAGTTTAAATCATTCTTGATTTTTTTTTAGTGACTGATTTTTTATCTGATATAATTCAATTTGACGGTCTATAAAGCTAATGACACATCGTTGTCATAACTTCTATATGACAACAAATGAGGGATCCAGCAGATAGTATGATAACATGTGCTATATATATATAATGTTCTAGCACATTGTAAGTTATTAATTTAAAGAAATGTTTGGTCTCCCTGAAAATTAAAGAAAATTTAAAAAATGGACCAACTTTAGTAAAGGCAAAAAAATGTGGCAAGGAGAAAGCATTTCCTCTTTGACCAAACAAAAGGTGCAAAATATGCTTAAATTTAAATCCTAACGTTGATTAATGTAAAAAATAATATTATGATCATTAAATTAACCTCAATTTGAGTGGCAAACGATTTTTTAGTTCTACCAATTAATTAAGCCAAAAATGGTTTACTTGCATTCCATTTGGATATATACCCATAGATGCATGTAAATATATATAATATAAATAGTTAGCCATGCTCTTACTTTATGGAGCAATGATTATGAGATCTACTATTTTTTGGTCACCATATATATATATATATATATATATATATATATATATATATCGTTGGTGCCAATTATAATTAAATTGTCCGAATCAACTTGTATATATGAGCACTGCTACATGTCCGCATTTTTTAAAAGCCAAGTTGTTTTTTTTTATATAAGGACTCTCGTTGACTCCAATATGATGTTTATCACCATTGTATTAAGTCTGCGATTTCAAGTTAGTTATTGTAATTTTGTTATAAGTGAGAATCATATATATTCAATACAATTTTTCAGATATAATATAATACGCTTATTTTTAATTTGTGTGAAAAATTGTATATTTGAAATTCAACACGTCACTACAATGAGTTGAAAGAATGCTAACCTTGATCTTAATTTTGTTACAAAGAAAATGGATGCGTAGAGTCTAGAGGAATTAAAGAAACAACACATTAAGAAATTGCTCTTGGTTTTTAGGATTGGGATTTTTTTTGAGATAAAAATAAAGATCAAACCACTAAATTTTAAATATTTATAAAGAATCTTCTATTTATGTTTCAAAATTACAATTTCTCATAAAGAATATTATCTTTACTACTAAACGAAATACTGATTTTTTTTTTAGAATTAGAATACTAATTCCGGAGTAAATAATTGTTCTTTGTCAGGAGAAGCAAAAAAGATCCTTCTTTCTTTTTCTTTGCATTACTTTGGCAAATTTTCTGAGTTAAAATTGACTATGCTGTTATAATATTTAATTGATTGAAATTTCTCTATTTGCAAATAAGAGATAAAAGTATATAAATTCTCTGTGTAAATCTTGAAAATACATAAGAGTTAAAATCACAATTTAAGCCATCTTATTATACAAGATATAAGAAATATATTGCACATGATGAACTTATATACTTGCTTATAAATTGTGCAGTCCAGACAAAAAAAAAAAACGAGGCATCAAATGCCTCACAAAAATTTACATAAGTTCCATTAGGATGAGAAAATAAATGAAGAACCTTCATAATATCTATTAATTTATAATATCAAATTCAACTATCATATTCACTAATTGTCTTTAAATTAACTTTAAGGGCCCATCATTGTGAAAAAGAAAAGGCAAAATTAAACAAAAAAAAATAGAGATATCAACAAAAGCAAAATAGAGCCTACTTGAAAATGAAAGGAGATAGTTAGACAGGTTCTTGTGAAAGATAGAAGAAGAAAGATGAAAAAGACAACAAATTCTCATTGTGTCTACCTAAAAAAGGTGAAATTATTTTAAACTTACTGAACAAATTTTGGATGTCATATGAAAAATATTTGCAAAATTATTATAACAAAAAGTTCTTTACTTTGGACTGAAAATTCCCATGCCATCCAAACAATATGGTCAACATGGCCCACTTCTCTCTTTCTGGCATTTTATTTATTTATTTATTCCATGCAAATGCAATACATAGAGGCCACTTTTGGTTTTCAAACCCTAAATTTTGCATAAAGATGTATAGCAGTTTTACATTTATGACAACCAACAATTCAAAGCCGCTAAATGTGGCCATAACCTAAATAATTATTTTTGCAACTGCCAGACACCTTTCTTCTTTTCTGAATTGGTGCCATTAAAGTAAGGAGACAAAAGAAAAGCTATGGGGGCTCTCAGTCTCAGGTTAAAGGCAATATATAGACAACCATACGAATATTAATTCATTAATTATATATATATATATATATATATATATATATATATGTATGTATATATATATGTTGGTGGTGCATATTGTAGGAGCCTTGTTTTACTATGAAAAGGTAGAGAAAATATATATATATATATATAATATAATAGATGTAACCTTGTTATGTAGCTTTAGAATTACTCTATCATTGACAGATTTATTAGATTGTACATCGGTTTTAATTTTCTTAGGTAAAGAATTTAATTTAAGAAAGGTACCAATCATGAATTAATTGTCGTTTCACCTTGTTATGTTTCTTCATTTGGTCCATGATCAAATTAAACATTGCATAAAAATTTGGAGGATTTCAATTTTGATAAATAAATTTCTAGTGTGACCTTTATATATGTAATTGACCAACCTTTTTTTTAAGTAAAGATAGGGGTTAAAGTCTCCCAATTTAGATATATTAAAAAAAATCAATTAAGTTTAAAAATAGCATTGACTAAGTGTAATTCTCTAACTGATAAAATATTTTAATGTCTATTTGAAATAAAATTGGTCCAAGATGAAATATTGAAATATGATATTATTTTATAACGCCAACTAGACCTACATATAAAAGAACTAGTGGAGGACACGCAATATAACACCATACAATTAATATTGCATATGGTACAACCATCACCTAAACCAAAATAAAGAAATGGCCAATGAAACATAGATATTAATTTGCTGAGAGCTAGACAGATCTTTATGATATGAGCTAGCTTAGTAAATATTTGCATTTAATGTGTAAATTATAGAGAAGGCAATTAATTCATCACATTGTTTTCATTTCTCAGAAAGAAACTGCAAAAACTTATTAACTTGTGTAAGATATTTTGAGAAGATAATTATATACATCAATTTGTTGTGTCAATTTTTTTTTATAGAAACTAGGAATATATTTTTTTATCATTTTTGCATTAATGATTTAATAATAATTGTCGGTGACAAAGCTTGAGTCAAACAAATAGAATAATTAATATATAGCATTATTCTTAATCAAACAATAACACAAAAAAATATGGAGGAGGTGAAATGATAATTTTATAGAAAAATCACAATATCACTAATTCTTTTTTTTTAAATACAGTGACCTAAATCACCAGTTTCATATTGAACACAGTATCACTTTTAAATTGTATATAAAGTATGAGGTGCTTTGATGCAAAATTCCTTTGAGAAATAGATCAGTGATAATTGTGTGTGTATATATATATATAGGCAACAATTAAAACAAGTATACATCAATATAATAATTAAAAAATATCTAAGCCAACTCAATATACTTGATGTGATTAGTACTTACGTAATGCTGATCTAATGCAAAAAAAAAAAAAATAATTACATGCAACGAGAAGCTAACTTAATTTTCCTGAAATAGTAGTATATTTGATTCATGTTGATTGTCGGTCGAGCATCATTATTGATATGATATGATATATATATAAAAGTCTATACATAAATAAAGCACCTTCAATTAAAGGGTTTAATTAATGCTGATAGTTTTTGGCGCCTAATGATGTGATGATCTGTGCATTTAAGTTTTATACAACTTGTAAAGTTGTAATTGGTGACAATATACATGTGTCACCTGTTGGAGTACTACGCTAAAATAAATGAAAAAAGATTTTGATTGATGAAAGCACAACGTGTTTGTTTGTTTGTGCATGAGAGAGAGTTAGGTGTTCTGAAAAATCATGTTACTAAAATGCACCAGATATGTGTCTATCAAGATGTATCGAATAGCATATTGTGCACCAATATATATGATATACAAAACTTTTTGGGTTAATCGGTCATTTTTAATTAATGTACTGAGTCGTCCAATTTTCGTTTATTATGTACAAGAATTAATCTTTTTCAAAAACAGTGAAAAAAATGTTATTTCAAGTAGTGCAAATATTTGTGTTTATTGTTTAATTTGAAGTAGTGTTAATTCAATATTCTTAACAAATAGTAGGTTAACAAAGTAGCGGAAATCCAACGCTATTTTGGAAAGAGAAAATGTTTTTCGATTACATCTTAATGACGATTGATGAATATATAACAATACTATTTTTGAATTAGTGTTATTCTTATTCAATCAAACATATCATATAGAAAATTAAATTAAATATGTGTTATAAATTTTGCTCGTATGATGCCTTGTTAACAATTAATAATTCAAGTTTTCCTATCTTTCGATCCTTCGTTTACAGTTGTCGCCTACGGAAAATTCTTCATAAGTAAAAATATTACTTGGGTTATAATAAAAACTATTTTTTGAGTAATGGCTTAATTATAATGGAAGTTTTTAGTTTGACATCGTAATATAGCATGCATAAGCACTTTCTAATTTGTTCTTTATTTTTGTCTTCTCTTTTTCTTCTTCTTTTCTTGTAAATATGTATTGTGTTATATATATCTTGTGTTTTTCTTATTTGGTTAAAAAAATATAATAGGTTCTTGATCATTATTTCAAAAAGAAATTTTCCCTAAGTTCCAAAATACATGTAGGATTTTATGTGCACAACAATTTAGTCGCTAATAGAGAATGTGAGTTTGAAATTCAGCCAAAGAATTTTTTGAGGATATTAAAATTGTGAGATTTTATCATAATTTTCATCCAAAAAAATTTAATTTGTCATAACAATATTTTATTTTAAAGAACTCAAGTAGACTTTTCAGAATTTGATTAGATAATGATTAAATCTGTACTCTCGATCGTATTTCAAAATATAGATAATAAATATGTCATCATTAGTCAAATATTTAAACAATCCCTCTCTCTCAAACTTGTTGCTCTAGGAAGGTATAATGTGACATCAAATCAATTTGACCGGTATAAATAAATATATATATAATCCACCTACACGCTAGCAAAAAAGTTATATATAAAGTAAATGATCCATAGTTGTATATATATGTTTTTTCAATATCCTCAAAAAATGATATATTCGTGACAATTAAATGCTCTTAATTAAACCTTTTTTCCCTTTCTGTAAAAAAAAAATTAGTTTTATTTGAGAACATGTTTGACAATTGTAGAACTATATATAATTAATCATATTTGATCAATTATGCTGTTACATCTTTGACATTAATGTACAATGTCCTTTTGAGTACTGAATTTCAAACTTATTTATTCATAAATAAATCAGTACATCTTTAAATGATCCCTTTTAGTACTAAATACTAATGTGCATGTGACCCACTACCTAGATTGCCACACTTGGTCGCAACAGAAGACCTATAGAAGAGCTGGGAATTCGGCACGTATTAAAAGAGATGCGCCAAAGCACGTGCAAAGAGCACCGACAATGGGAAGATCACGTGCGGAGAGGTTTTGCGGCCTGCTTTCCATCTCCAAGTTGCACTCCTCAAGACAATTGTGAAGAAGGTTCAATTAATGTTGTGATAATAAAAAAATAATTAACGACCCTTTTGCCATGTGTATTAAATGAAATTAAGACATAAAATAAAAATAATGTCACATAGGAAGACAATTTAGAGGGTTATGATTATAAAAATGATAATGCCTGGTTATAATTTTCAGTCATAAATTAGAGGAAATGAGGTTTTCTTTTACAAAAGTTAATATATCTTCTTAATTTGTTTTTTTAATGTAGGCGGATACAACTATTTCAAAGATTAAATCTTTTATTAACATCCAAAGTACATTATTTAAATAAGATATTGTTATTGGATAAATTTCTTAAATGAGGAGATTAATTTGCTAATTTCTACTATCTAATTTTAAAATTTTAAAGTAAGTATAAACTTGAAAGATTACTTTCAAAATGAAATAAGCAGAGATTAAAAGCTAGAAATTCGAATGAAAATCCTTTATAAATATTGTTTATATGATCTCTCTTTGTCAAAAAAAAATGAAATGAAATAAGAGAGGTTTCATGTCAAAGATACAAGTTATTAATCTTGGTGTCAATTTTGGGGAGTTGAGAAATTATTTCCAAGGTCAAAATTCCAAAGGCGGTGGAAATTGGCCACAGAAATAAAAAAGGGATGACTGTGAGAGCGGTACTTTGCGTGGCGTAAGTGGTACTGTACGTACAAGTGTCACACGTGTGACCAAAGCAACCAGCACGTGCCACGCCGACTGACAGATCCGACGGCCATGGATCACGGATGCTCTCCGTGAACCTGAAAAAGAGCTGCTTCTGGCTGCACGGGAGTTGAAGAGTTGCATTCTACAATTTTACTCCTCTAGAATCCTCTTTATCATATGTCACTGTCCTTTTTTGTAATATTTCTTTTATACTTGCAATTTTCCGAAATGAAAAATCCAAGCTTTAAGACAACTAAGTAACTTAAAAGGTAGCGAACAGAGATTCAATGTTAATGTCAATTGTTTGTTATCAAATCGGTCTCAATGAAATTAAATTATAAATTATTTTTTTAATTTTTAGAAAATAAAATTAATTGATGAAATGTACTATATATTTCATGTATTATATGTGTACGTTTTATATTATCTCAATTTTATTTGAGTATGCATCAAAAATTAATAAAATCAACGATTTAACCCTCTATTTTGATGGTTACCGGAATGAAGTTAAAATTTTATGATTTTTTATATACATGTCATTTAGATTATATAAAATATATTTAAAGGTTTAAATTTATAAACTTAAATAACAATAATAAAATTGATATTGTTTGATACTAATAAGTAATAACCATCGATAGAGAATCTCTTCTTATATTATTAAAGCTGAAAAAATAAAATTATAACTGTGTTCTCAATTATTAGATAGGATATATATCAAATTTGGATTTATTTTAAAAAAATTATCCTTATCAAACAATTTAAAATTTTAATTGATGGAATTTTAATGTTTTTACGATGAATCACCAATCAAATTTAAAATTGACTGAAATTTAATACACACGCCATCTAAACAATTGAGAACATGTCCAAAAAAAATTTTAATTGAAATAATATTTTTATTATATATATCATAATAATTTGATGTGCCCTAAATCTAAAAGTTAGATAAACATTAGTACATCCTATTTTTTAACCAAACTAACCTTAGAAAATTAGTCAAGTTAGACAAGCTTGAACAATAGGTTGCAGAGGATCCGAACCCATTAGTGGTAGGAAGTTTTCCTTTCTTTTTTTTTTCTTTTTTATGATAATTTTTAGTAGGAAGGAGGTTGACTTGAGAAGAACCACCTAACCATAAACAAAGAAGCACTCAAGTCTGAGTGACAAAAGCTGAAAAAGGAAGGAAGGAAGGAGATGGTGAGCTGTCATGGTCCATCCATAAAAATCGGTTAGAAGGTTCTTCAAAATTAAGTACAAGAAATTGAACTGCTAGTTTTGGCCACTTCTTATTGGTCAAAGCAATCTCCATTAATAAAAATACGTGGCATGTGAGTACGGTACGGATGATACGTATTCAGATACGGCTAAAATACGGTACATATGTTTAGATGTGTCGTGTTTAACATGTCATGTGTCGTATCCTTACAAGCACTGTGATAGAGGATAAACGCACTGGAGACTGCACGGCACGATAAGTATCATTAAAAATGCATTCTTAATACTAATATAAAAAAATACAGTACGATACGGTACGTATTAATCTTTATATATATTTATACAATACGTTACGTATTAATTTTTATACGATACATATTAATTTTTATACAATACGGTCATTTAATACGTATATATTTGATATATAAAAATACGGCACAGAACTTTCATAGTTATCTGTCTCTCTCTCTGACATTTAAATCCTCCTCCATTTCCTTTCCTTTTTTGTGCTTTTCATTATTTATATAGTTATATGTCCACTCTGGTTTGGTAGGTTGATAAGTTTCTGAGGAAAATAGGTTGATAGGTTTATGATTTGCGTTCTTTTTCTGGTAAATTAAATTATAAATAATTAGATCCGAAATTTGGGTCGTCTTGACTTATTTTTTTGGTCATCATGCATGTATCAATATATTTTTTAATGTTGAGGATTTAAAATAGAGAAATATTTTTACATCTTATTTTTTAATCTCTTATTTGTATAAAAAAATAGTTATACTAATTAATAAATAATTTATTTATATATATTTCTAAGTGTTTACAATTAGTATATAAAATATTAATCACTTTTTCAATCACAAATGATATAAAAAAATTCAAATTAAAAATTTTATTGTACAAATAAAAATACCACTTATATAATTTTTAATTTAAATAAATAAGTTATAAATACTTTTAAAAACAAGTAAGTATATTTAAAATGTAGATAAATGATTTGGTTAAGAGTGACCACTCCTCTTTAAATATTATGTAATATTCAGTTTAATTAGAGAGACTCTTAGTTTATGATCTTATGTAAGTATTTTTCTTCTAGATGAATATAAATTTTTAAGCTCAAAAACATCAAAAAAAAAAACAATATCCTTTGAAAAATATTTTCCTTAAATAGATAAATATATCAATTTACATACCCTTTGTTTTCTGTTCGGTCAATATTTAATGCTGGAGGAATTTGACGGTGTGTGAGGCACCAATTTTGAGACACAATCAATGCCTATTAAGTTAATTTTTTTGTATTATTTAAGCTATGCTATAAAACATAAGACTATCTTTTTCCCCCTATTTTCAGTGAATACAAATTTTATATATCATTTGGTCCAATTTAAAAATACTAAAAAAGTATGATGTACATTTCGAAATATATTAAATATTGTATTCATTGTGCAAAAAAGACGAAACAAGTGTTTACATAAAGAAAAATTATTCTTACATTTGTTTGTTATTGTTTTTAAAAATTGTCCAATTTTTTTTTAAACAAAAATGTAAACGAACTATATGATATATATATAATATAACAGTTGATATGGTAGAAATTAATGATTCTAATATTTGTCATCATTACAAAACTATTTAGATGGATATGTACCAGCTGGTGCCAGGCTTTGATTTTCTGTTCGGTTCTTCTGTGGCGCAGAATATGTCTCCCCCACGAGTGTATTATTCTAAATCTATAACTTTGCGTGAGGCTTCGCCGTTCCGCACGCTTTTCCCCAGCGAGGTGGAAACAGAAGTACATCATATGTGTTATGACATCTTACACGAGTATTATTAAGTGATTAATTAACGAGACCTCATCATGCATTGCTTACTCACGAGCTTAAATTTGTTTATCATTAATTAACAGAGTCAATTTGTTTCATTGTAATTAATTTCTGCTTGAAAATTTTCAACCATTTAATTGAAAACATCAAAGAATAAAATAAAATTCAAATATAATACTTGAAATTTGAATTATTTATCAAAAATTAAAAAAGTGATAACATGCAAAATTATTTCTTTAAATCCCATATTATCTATTATTATGGTCCCTTAAATAATGAAGCACGACCAAACAATATATATTTTTTTCTTTTTGTTAGAAAAGAAGCGTTGAAGCCTCTTTTATTATTTAATCTCAATTGAAATTGGATTATATTGCAAAACCGTGGCTAAAATTTACTATGCTAAACTTTAGAATCTCCATCTTATTTGAAAACGTGGTTTATATATGATATCCGAAACATAAATTTGATCCGATTGAAGTCATTTGTTTGAAAACATTGTTTGAATATGGTGTCAAAAACTTAAATTTGATCCTATTAAAGTCAAATAACTTCAATTGTACATCAACAAGGTCCTTGACTCAAAAGTTGGGCTAGCATAGCATTGTACTTAACAGTACAAATTTGAGTAGCATAGTATTTGTGATGTGATTGTGAATGTGAAATCAAAAGTTTCTTGTGGAATCAAAATTGAAATTGATACAAAGTTGATGTTAAGTGAGAAAGATAATAGCTTCAGCTAAAAACAGAGAACAATAGAGAAGGTTTGGCTATATTGTGCTTTTTGTGTATATATATGTGTATATATATAGAATTTAGTTATGTTGTTTTCATAAATATTTTGATAAAATACTTACAAATTAAATTTCAAAACTGAGATTTTGAAATGACGATTTAAGTAACTAAATAAATTTTATATCAAAATTTTGTAGAAATTAAAATTTATCATTTTTTGAATCTATTTACTATTTTGAATGATTTTTTAAACATGACCCTTTTTACCTTCAAATATTAGTATTTTTAGGGTCATCTCTCAAAAATCATTAAAAATAGTTCAAAAATTCTAACAATAATAAATTTTAGTATTCTACAAGATTTTAATATGAAGAATTTATTAAACTACTTAGATCAATGTTCCGGACGTGAGATTTTGAAATTTGATCCATAAACTTTTCGAACTAAAATGTTTATGGAAGCATATTAGTAAAACTAGTATGAGCTTAAGCTTACTAAGGGGGTGGTGAATTTAACTCAAAAAACTATCAAAATGACTCCAAACGACAGATCTGAGTAGCTCAATAAATTCTTCATATCAAAATCTTGTAGGATACTGAAAATTTTCATTTTTGGAGTTTTCAAACTATTTTTTTCGAATTTTTTAAGATGATTTTAAAATAATAATAAAATAATAAATGTTTATATATTAGAATTGGTCATTGTAAAAAAAATCTCAAGCAAATATTTAGAAAACTCTAAAAATAGAAATTTTGTGTATTCCACAAGATTTTGAAATAAAAAATTTATTGAACAAATTAGATTTGACTTTTGAAATCGATTTGATAGGTCATTTTAAAAAAAAATTCTATATTCTACAAGATTTTTCATCTTAGCTTTACACTCTCTCTATATATATATATATTAATGAATGGAATCACATATTTTTCTTGGACTATACATGTTCATGTGGCAGAATCAAAAAATCATAGATGTGCTGAATTACAAATATAATATAATTTTAATTTTTCATAGAGGGAGGGGGGCAAAAAAAATATTTACATTTGAAAAATATATAAAATCTAAAAGAAAAAAAAATGGAAATTTTCAATTCATAGGAGAACGTCAGGTCTCCTCTATGTCTCCCCCCTCTAAATTCGCCATTGTATGTTTATCACATTTGTTAAACAATTTGAGAAAATATAAGTTGCCATTCTCATTTTTCTTTTCATTTATAATGAGCTTAATTAATTATTCATTGGTCTATTTTTAATTATCTGACAACTATCTATTTGTACAAATTAAAATACACAGTGATCCAAATTATATTTGCAAATCAATTTATTGAACCCAAAAATTATTAACGATGAGTTTATAGAAGTATTGTAAATCGATCTATTAAATCTGAACATCATAATGAGCAACTCTTTTATGTGAGTACAAATAATTTAATCACTCAAATAATAGCTAACTAGAATGATCTTTAAGAAGTTATAATCTTCAACTTCCATGGACACAAAACAAAAAAAAAAAAAACTTGAGCTCTATCATCATTAATTTTTTTTTTATGTGATTGACATGCTACATTGTTGCGTTAGTTACTTTAGATTGGTGTTTTTGTTTTATATTGATCATATACATATGTTGTAGTCTGATTATTGTATTTCTAGTTTTAAATTGCGAGTTTGTCTTACATTAATGTTAAATTGTAAGTAACTTGTGTAGTTTTTCTTTCAAAAAGAGATGAAAGCTGATAACTATTTTTGAATGGATTTTTCAAAAAAAAAAGAAGAAGAAGAAATAAATTGATTCTTGTTATAAGAAATTTGGATGGTAATATATTAATTTCCCAACTCTTTGTGATATTTTCACAAAAATAGACATCATCTCTACATTTAAAAACAAATATTCTACTTTTTTTTTATATATATCTAAAATTTTGTTTGTATGTGATATTGACTATCCACGTTTTCTGCGGTTGTATTTTGCTACTATTATCAAAGTTATCATCATCATCATCATCATCATCATCATTATTATTAAAAAAATTATTCTTATATTTTTTATTTACATTCAATATTTACTATAAATATTTATAAAAATATATATTTTAAAATTGAAGTCATTAATTATACTGAATATCTTCAAAAAATATTTTAGAATGAAAATAAATAATATATTCGGCCTAATTTTTTGAGAGAAACAAAAAAGGTTGCTATCGTGACGGGCTGCTTGTCTTCCAACACGGTGTGAGGTGTGTCAATAATTGGGAGGTGACTCACTAACAACATATAATTTTCATTTTTTTTTATCTAATTGAAACGTGACATTGCTTAATATGGATTACTTATTATTTTTTTATCCAACCAAAAAATCATCACTGAAATCATTGCCCAACAGTAAATTCCATCAATAAATTTATATATGTTTGGTTTTTTTTTTCTTTGGTAAGTTATTGATCATGATATTGGATCTAGAAATAAATTCCGAAAGCTCCCCTAAATCTTATCACAATAACATTTACTAATGTAATTGCTTAACATCATTATCATATCCTTTTTTTTTCTTTTGGAAAAAAACTTGTAAAATTAAGGTTGAGTATTTGAATTGCACTTGTTGCAATTTTTTTTAAATAATAACACGGTATTTTCAAGACAAAAAAAAAACTATTATAAGAAAGAGTTCTTCTATACATAGAAAAATGTATTTTTAAATAGTAAGAAAGTCAAAAATAACTTTCAAATTAGTTGAAATTTCAGTTTCAGAAACCATCTTGAAAATCGCCATCACTTAAATAAAACCAAAACCAACAAACATAAAAAGGGAAAAAGAAATTATGAACAACCAAAAATAAAAAAGAAAACTAAAAAGACAAAATTGCACTTACATCCCAACGGTAAGGAAGAATCCTGGCTGAAACATGTCCAAATGCACAATCTTCCATGCTCTTGTTGCACCATTAATCCATGGGACATTTATATATTCTTCACTTGTTAATTCCCCATTATTTGTTTTGAACTTAAATTAAACAACATATTTTCCCATTTATTTCGATGTTCAAATATTAGATCACTAAATCTTCAAATTCAACACACTCTTTCGAACTATAAATATATTTAAGTAGTGTATTCAACCTATGAAAACGTTTATATTCTAAAATTTCTTTCTCTAGTTGTCTGTAATAAATAATAACAACCAACCAATTAGATATAATCTAATTTAAGATCCCAACAAATCACTATCTTTCAATTTAAGTGGAGTTAATTGCTCTTTATGACATTACTATGTACTTTGTACTGATTTTTCTTTAAAGGAACAGTTGAGAAAGGGAGTATGGTAATTAATTATCTTGTGCATTGATTAAATGGTACACCTAGTCCAAGCAACAAATACTCTGAGCCACTCCGTCGGTCACCAGCCAAGCTCACCTGGAGGCTGGAGCTGTATACTAAAATAATATTATATACATTTTTCTAATCGTTTCTATAATCTATAATGATATAATTTTTTTTAATGTTTCAGTATAAGAATAATTTAAGTAAGAATATATAATTAATTTTTTGTTTGATTGATGAATTATTTTTTTATATATTTTTTTGCTAAGTTGAAATAGTAAAAAATAAGTATAAATAAGAAATAAATAAGAAATAGCTAATAATCGTTCCTAATTTGAAAATATCGGACGGTAAGAGAAGGTTGCGAAGCGTATATCAGTAAATCAGACACCTTTTCCTACTTTACCCCCAGAGTTCTCTTTATTAACCTCTTAGACCACCCAATCACGGGTCGCTGCAACGTGGCCACGCGGGGGCAGTTTAGTCAAACAAATAACGAACGGGAAGAAAGAAAGAAACACATCATCCCATACAAAAACAAATCCCACCTACATTCATTTCTCCTCTCTCTCTCTCTCTCTCTCTCTCTCTTTCCTCTTCGTAAAAAAAGGGAGAAAAGAGGAGAGGTAATTTACAAAATCGGAAGGAAGGTTGATCGATTTCTCTCTTCTAGGTTCTGTATTGAGACTGTAGCAGCGGAAGCAGCGAGCGAATTTGGGATTTTGATCGTGAATTCGTGTAATTTAAGCAAAAAATGCGGTAATTTAAAGGAGCATTGTCGTGTATTTGCGTTCAATTTGGCTATTCGGACGTTCGGAAGAGGTGCGAATTGAAGGAGAGCGAGCGAAAGATTCTTTAGGGCTTAGTTGAAGAGGGTTTTGTAGAGATCCGTGCAAAATGCAGCAAGATCAAAGGAAAAAGGTGAGTTCTTTTTGTATACCAGATCTGGTTTTTTTTGTTTTCTCCTTTCACTGTTTGCATTTTGGTAGGTCCTACCTAGGTAATTTGTCCGAGGTCTTGATCTTTTCTTTAAATTTTCTTGTGTAGCGAATACCTAATTTCTTGTGGCAGTTTGAGCTCCAATTTGTACTTGGTTTTGGGGGGCGTTAGATCTTGAAAATAACGGGTGATTGATTGCTCAAAAGCTGCTAAAAGTTGAGAAATAACTCGGAAATTTGTTCTAGTTATTGTTTCTTTAATTATATTTCTGATATCTTGTCTCTCCCATAAAAATAAGATTTCAACTTTGCTAACTATTGTTTGTTTCTACTGCTGGTAGATCCATTTCTTTAATTAAAAAAAAGAGAATTTAGCTTCTAAAAGAGCTCATATTGGTTGGTTTATGCACAAGATTTCAATTATATCCCCCCTTTTTTTATTTTTGCAAAATCCTTCAAAATATCTATATGTTTTGGATATGGGCTCCTTTAATCCTATCCTTTTTAGTACCATCTTTGTTTCCCTTTCTCTCATCATGCATCTCTCCTTTGTGAATGGAATAAAACAATTTAAGCTTTGGTTCCAATTTGGTAGATTCCATTTTGGTGATTGTACGGTCCAAATTTGATGAATCAGGTTCTATACCCACTACCAATTTCAGCTTTGTAATCTCTCTCTCATGTCTATCCAGTTCTATGGTCATTTGGTACAACAAATCTTAATTAATCTTACAATTTCAGCTATTCTCTTGCTGTGATGAACTTAGTATACAATCTCTCTCTCTCTCTACCTTTTGTTTTAATCTTGTAACCTCAGTAGTATATAAAAAGGGTATATCTCTCTCCTGTTTGTTAATTTTGTATAAATTCAGAAACTTTATGGTCAAGAATAGTGCCCAATATTAGGGGGCTGTTATATCCGTGTTAATTCATGCTTACCAATTTGCATTAATTGGTATATCCTATTTTTGGTTTTAGTTTGGCACTTTTATGTGTTGAACTGTTTCCCAATTTGCATTAAATGGTTTTAGCGATAAGGTTGTATGCATGCCTAGATTTATCTTCACATTTAATTAGATGTTACCATAGGAGACGAGTTATTGATATATCTTAATTATCCTTATGTTTATCTTTTCCGGCTTCAAAATTGGGGCCTGGGCTTTACTGAATTTCCCATGGATGTCGACATTCTTTTCATCTCGGGCTAAGTTTTTTTGATATGTGTGTATTATGGCTATAAGTCTCCATTTTTGTTCATAACAAATTTCATACCTCTTGAGAATACTTTCGGAGAAAAACATTGTTCTTTTAATTTCTTGAATCTTTTCTTTTCTTAGCTCTTTTCTTTCCCCAGGAATGTACTATAGTCAGAAGGCTCAATTTGTTAAGTTATTAGATGCCAAATTCATCTTTTGCAGGACAAATTATGTCAGCTTCCCTGGTTTATCGCGGAAATACCCCACTTTTTGTAAAAAGTCATTTTCTAGTATTAATATCTCTGTTTCTTTGAGTTAATCAAAGATGTTGACTCTCTCTGTTTTCTTTTTATTCTTTTTTTTGTAAGTTTCTACCTTCTATGTCTCATCTTTTTTCCTCACAATTATACAGAGTTCACCGGAAATGGACTTCTTCACTGAGTATGGAGATGCAAACCGGTACAAGATCCAAGAAGTGATTGGCAAAGGTATTTTTTGATAGCTTATTCTGGCACAAGAAGTCCATTTTTGATCGAACCATATTTATGCGCAATAAAAAAGAAATCTTTTACAATGTGATACTCAACCTCATCTATAACTTTTAGAAAAAAAAAAACCAAAATGTCACTTTATGGTACCAAAAATGGTTCTCGGTTGTCCTTATCTTCGTTGTTCTTTTATGGGAATTAAACAACAAGAAACGAGGGCTGATTCAGGTATCTTTTGAAAAAAAGTAGGGAACAACAGTGTCCAAATTTTTTCAATAACATATTCCATGATCACATATTCGTCTTGCTGGCTTGGGTGTAGGAATGCATCAGATTTGGAATACATGGTATCCTAATAGTACTAATTGGAACTTTAGACTCCTTAACATGACAGAGAACCTAAGCAGAAATAGTCTGGTTGTGCCCAACCCAATTCAACCTGTGGAGGCCTCGAGCAAGTTGACCTGAACCCAATTTGTTAACCCATAAAACTGGCCTGAGCAAATCCGCATAACAATACATAACCCCTCTTAAAAATTTTGAACAGGAAGTTATGGCGTCGTCTGCTCTGCAATTGATACGCACACTGGTGAGAAAGTTGCTATAAAGAAAATCCATGACATCTTCGAGCATATCTCTGATGCAGCAAGAATCCTGCGGGAAATCAAGCTTCTAAGGCTGTTGCGCCATCCTGACATAGTTGAGATCAAGCACATCATGCTGCCACCTTCTAGAAGGGATTTCAAGGACATTTATGTCGTGTTTGAGCTTATGGAGTCAGATTTGCATCAGGTTATCAAGGCCAATGATGATTTGACCAAGGAGCATTACCAGTTCTTCCTGTACCAGCTCCTTCGTGCACTGAAGTATATCCATACAGGTAAGAGAGACTTCTCTCAATATTTCATATGTCTTATTAGTACAACGTGTACTATACTTTTTTTTTTTCGTTTTTGCTTTTATTGTTAACTGAAATCTACATTAACCAAAATCTACATTTACAGTAGTTACCTTAGTCTCTCTGTCTTTATCTCTCCCCCTCTCTCTCGCTTGCTTGCTCTTGCTGCTTTTTTTTTTTTTCCTTTTTTAAAATACAATAGGGTCTTGTTAACCCCAGCATCTTTTGGAGGTTTCTCCATAGCAATACAAGGCTGGTCTGTATGCTGCGCCTTCACTTTGCTTTTAAACTCATCAAAATAATTTTTGGTAGTATGGCAATTATGAGAGTCTTTGCTAGGTTAGAGTTTATTGGACCAAAATATGCATATTATTTAGGTTAGGTTTAGATGAGGCTTTTATTCCAGTAGCAACATGTAGGAAAGGTTTTTATTTTCTTGTTATTTTTTTTGGTTCTTTTGGTGTATAATAGCCAATTTTTTTGTGAATTTTGCAGCTAATGTATATCATAGAGATCTGAAGCCGAAGAATATATTAGCAAATTCAAATTGTAAGCTAAAGATATGTGACTTTGGCCTTGCAAGAGTTGCCTTCAATGACACCCCTACTACAATTTTTTGGACGGTAAGAGTATTAGAGTATTTTGAAAAAAAAAAATAAGAACAGTTGGAGTTTTCAGACATTCAACAGAAGTAGCTTGAATAACAATAATTTCATGCAGGATTATGTTGCAACCCGATGGTACAGAGCTCCAGAGCTTTGTGGTTCATTCTTTTCTAAGGTACATAATACATTGCTTGTAAAAGAAGAGCATATGCAGCATATTGGATCTGCATTGTGGAATATAACCATTTTTCTCGGAAAATATCACAAAATTCCCGAATTAGACACCTCAACCTAGCAAAAATTAAGATAAAACAATATTAGAGGAAATATAATGCTAGTTTAGCGTGCAACAAATTGCCTCAAAATATATTCTTAAATTCTGTGAGGATGCCCCATAACATGTGCGGTATCTGCAGTTTACTTGAAAAAAGTTCTATCCGACCCTTTCTGAATAATTGAAAATATTGCTGCCTTAGCAATGAAAACTGATTGTTTTCTTTTCGTGTTGCTCTTATTCTTCCTTTCTTGTTATTTTAATTGCAGTACACACCTGCTATAGACATATGGAGTATTGGATGCATTTTTGCAGAGGTGCTAACTGGGAAACCACTATTCCCTGGTAAAAATGTTGTTCACCAACTAGATCTGATGACTGATTTACTGGGCACCCCTTCCATGGATACCATTTCTCGGGTATACATATTTTCTTATCTACTATATCCTTTATGGTCGGTCCTGTTTATTCTACCACTTGTTATTAGAGAATAATTTTGAAAAGGCAAAAGGGAATAGAGATGTTACCTGTGGATACTTCTTCCTAACTATTGATAGATTGAGATTGGTACAGTGGAATTAACATGCAATTCATTAGTTGTCATCTCACTTGTAACAACCAAAAGGAAGAGCTGGTTAATTGAATTTCTTCTTTTCTTATTCCTTACAATAAGGCTCTAAGAGATATCTAGACAGGGAATCATTTAATTTTCCTCATTTCACATCAAAGTGGTTTGTTTACTTTAGCTGTAGGAACACGGCATAACAATAATTTCAAACATTATCTTTAGCTTTTATGCTGTTCTCCAGCGAGCATTTTTTCTGTGCAAGGATCACGACTTCTTATGTATTAACTATGTATTTTATTTTATTTATTTTAGGTAAGAAATGAGAAGGCAAGGAGATACTTGACCAGCATGAGGAAAAAAACACCGATTCCATTTTCTCAGAAATTTCCCAACGCGGACCCCTTGGCTGTTAAACTACTTGAACGGCTTTTAGCATTTGATCCTAAAGATCGACCCACTGCTGAAGAGGTATTTTCTTCCTTCAAAATAAAAGCAAATCACAATTTCCTGCATGATGGGCTTTTGTTGGGTGTATGTAAAATGAACTAGATAACAATGTCCCTTAAAGAATCTCCAAGCCATTAAGCATCCAGTATACTACTCATGACTTTTATTGCATTAATACACTGTACAATGTAAATTTATATTCTAATAATTTTTTGTCGGCGTAGGCATTGGCGGATCCATACTTCAGAGGGCTGGCAAAAGTGGAGAGAGAGCCATCGTGTCAGCCCATCACTAAGATGGAATTTGAATTTGAGCGTAGGAGAGTTACAAAGGAGGACATCCGTGAACTCATTTTCCGAGAAATCTTGGAGTACCACCCACAGCTGCTAAAGGACTACATCAACGGCACTGAAAGAACTACGTTTCTCTATCCAAGGTATACTTTTTTTCTATCTGTTGTTTGGCATATGAACTTCATTTGTGCAATTTTGCTCATGAAATGGTTCTGGCAATGGCAGTGCGGTGGATCAATTCAGGAGACAGTTTGCTCATTTAGAGGAGAATGGGGGTAAATCTGACTTAGTTTTAGACAGAAAGCATGTCTCCCTTCCTAGGTAATTTTTATGTCCTCTCTTTATTTGAGGTTGATGAATACACGAATTCATAGTCATTTATTTTACTGACTGCTGCGTAAAGGGAAAATCTGGTGCCACAACATGTGAATTGCCAGCATGAGATTTGATTGGAAAGCTAGAATTTAATTGAACTATTATTTAGAATATTTGACCTTGTATTTATGGCAGGTCAACTATAGTTCACTCTGGCACTACTGTGCCAGCCAAGGAACAACAGCAGCAGCAACAAGTACAACAGCAGATGGCAGGTCCGTCCCGAGATAGAGATAGGCCAATGTTGACTGATGAGTCTAGGAGTATAGCTGCTACTTCCCGGCCTTCCCAGCAGACTCAGCGGGCCCCAGCAGGTACACGTTTTCATATATTACACTACTGGATGTTCATAACTGTTCGATGTAAGATAATGCTTGGGTACGTGAGGTCTGATGACTGTTTAGCCCCACCGGACTTTCAGATAGTTAAATGAAGCTTACTCGAAGTATATTTTCTTATAGTTAATGTTATCAGTCCTTCACAACATGAGATGAGTATGGTTTAGCACCACCAAAATTTTTGGTAGCAAATACAAATTCTTGTAAGTGTATTAAGTACACGTGGTATGTTAAATCTTTTGACAACTATTAACTTGACAACCTTGACAATGGATTTTCAAATAATTTAAAAAAAATCTTAAAAATAGAAAAAGTTTATGGACATATTCTTGAACTTGTAAATTGATTGTGTTTCAAATTTCATGTGATTTAAGTGTCATTTGATATTTTATTAAAAACAATCAAAATTACATGAAATTTGCAAGTCTAAATTTAATAGTCTTCGATGAAATATCAAATGACTCTTAGATTACATGAAATTGAAACACTATCAATCCATTAGTTAAAAAGTGTCTATAACGTTCTTTTTATTTTTAAGAATTTTTAAAAGTTTTCTGGAAATTATTTGAAAATCTGTTTGTCAAGGGTTCCCCACACTTGACTTGACAACCTTGACAATAGATCCCCGCCCTAATTTTATTGGGGTAAAACTATATCCTACTATTGCTAACAAATTATAATTTGAATAAATTCCAGCTAGACCAGGCAAGGTTGTGGGCCCAGTTCTACCATATGAGAACAGTATGGTAAAAGACCCCTATGACCCTCGGCGTTTCATCCGGAACCTTCCAGTACTTTCTCCTCAACCAGCTGTCCCACCCCCATCGTACTACTACCAGGCTCAGCCCATCAAACCGGACTATTCTGACCAGCATCACCAGAATCACCCGCTAGATGTCTCTGACAGGCGCCTTCCCACCTCTTACGCCATGGCCGCCAACAAGGTTGCCCCTGACATTGCCATCGACATGCGGGCCCCACCCTTCCATCACTTCTCACCTGGCCCCAAGGATGGAGGAATTGCTGCTGCAGCTGCAGCAGCTGCTGCTGGTGCCCACCGAAAGGTAGGCATGGTCCAGTTTGGCATTTCCAGGATGTATTAGTGGTTTGCTCTCTGATAAGGGGAATCCTGTTCAGGGGAGAGGAAAGAGGGAAAGGATGGGGTGCAGCACATGGTGCTTTATTGAAAAGAAAAAAAAAAGCTGAATCAGGGGTGTGGTGGCTAATTTCTTTTTCTTTGATCTCGTTTCGTGATTACCTCTACTCCTGTTAGGTTAGTTTTGGGAGAACAAAAATTGGAGAGGGGATGAAAGAAAATAGAGAGATAGAGAGGGGGGATGGGGCAGGGGGAAAGGGGTGAGAAGTTGGCAGTAGTTTGTTGTACAGGAACTCTCTTAATATTAATAATAAAAAAGTTATCTTTCTTCTGATGAGAAAGACTTGGTTCCATGATTTAATTTGTTTTAATAAACCTCTTCTTGAAGTAAAATCACAAAGAAGAGCTTTTGTATATCAGCTAAAGTTGTTTTTTTTTTCCGTCTTTTTTGGTTTTCAAATTCTAATGTTTCATGTGGTCTTTGGGTTAGTTGCAATCATCCTAATCCGAATCCTAATTTTTGGAAGTCAAAAGAGTTCCCCTAGCGTACTGGATAAGTATCATTTATTTTTTTTCAAATGAAAAAAAGTAGAACTATTATTTCAATTTGGATGGTTAAATTAAAACGGATTGTTAAATTAAAACGAACAGAATATAGTTCGGTGTTGTATTCGTCATTTTGTCAATTGAGAAAAAAAAGAAATAAATGCATTCCTGCAAAATATTCAAACATATTCGGTGATCACATAATTGTATTTAGTGATCATTCGAAGGCCTTCCGAATTCAGACATATGCAAGAAATGAGCATGCCGATATGAAGGTCAAATAAACTGGCCCCTTTATATCTAGTTTCTTTTAAAATGGATATGAAATAAAAATATCTTCATCAGATCTATAATCGTATTCAGTGACGTCCTTAAATGCAGAGTGGATTCTTAACAATCCAAAGGTCTACAAAATAAAAATTTTATGCAACTTCTATTTCAGAATGCCTCAGATAATTATCATCATCCAACTTAAGAGAAAACACCACTGATGTTGCATTTCAGTATACAAGAAAAAACTCAGCAATTCAGCATACAGGAAGCTTTGCTCTCACGATTTTCCATGTTGCATTTCAGTTCAGAACAGCAGAAAATAAACCTTTAAAGCAGTCCAATAATATGGGCCTGATTTGGTATAATTGGGCCAAAAATCAAGCCCAAAATAGAATAGCACCAAAGGCCTAAGAATTTCCAATATCTTGTACTAAAAGAGGAAGAACATTAATTTATTTTGTAACATCTACTTATTATTTATTGATCCATGCCATATTACTTGGTCAATACCTAGACTTCTCATGCATGCCATGATTTACCTCTCCATCATAAAACAAACCCTTGTTCAAGACCCAGTGCTCGATCATCTTTTGCGCGTTCTGCTGCTGATCATGCACTGCAAAGTGGCAGGCTCCGTACGGTACAACTTCGCTCAAACTTGCAAACCGCTGCACATACCAGATAAGCGCCTCGTCATTGTTCCAAACCTTTCTTTAGGCCTTCAAAAACCCCTCCAAGCAATCCCACTGCATCTCTTTCAGCCATGACTCCGTCGAGACCACACCGTCTCTCAAATCATACACCCCTTGATATAACAATACTTGGCTCTTTCTCACCAATTCTTCAACCATGTACTTCTGCGCTCTTCATCACATCCTCGTGCAGCGCTTTCATAACATCATCACTAATCAATTGAAAATGAACATCTTTCGACACTCCTAGGGCTTCCTTCACGTCTTGCTTGTCCAGAAATCCTGAAATCATTTCAATAGGGCAATCGGTCTCCCGAGTAAAATCACACAAGGTATCCAACCCGGTTGCACTTTGCAACGTGTCTAAGATAACAGTACGCAGATTGGATGCTTCTTTCCATTTTTGAGCAATAATCAGGTTTACCACAACTGATTGTAGGCTTTCGAGATGCATCTTCTGCTCTGCATCTATGAGTCCCGTGAAATAGACCGAGTCAGGTGGTCATTTGAATTATTGGGTGTGTCAACCCGTTACCGATAGCAATGCCCTTTAAATTAATCCGTAGATTGCTCAATACATATTTGTCTCGTCTCAGGATGCGGTAGCCTAAGGATGGAACAACTTTCCTCCGTAGCTTTCACCGGCTATGTAAAATGGCTGGCTTCTGAAAGAGCTGTTTGATGAAAGAAATACCTGAAGAACCACCAATAAATGTGAGGCAATGGTGAATTGGTCATGGTGGATTTCGGTTGAGTTTTCAACAATGCTGTAGCTGGCTCCAAGGGGGCTGTCGATGAAAAGGAGGCCGAAATGATGGTTCCATGGGTAAGGATTGCGGTAGAGAGTCTGTATCAAAAGGTTTTCGGGCTCTGTCAGACCAAAATTTGACAGTGCTGTAGCCACCATTAGCTTTCTCAATTTGCTTTAATTACCCACCAAAATTTAATTCTTTTACAAAAGAAAATGTTGCAGAAAAGGCTTTGCAAAAGTCCATGTCACATGTTTGAGGTTTCTATGGGGAAAAAAAAAATCCTCAAGTGCATTATCTTAAAAAAAAATAGATTGAATTTTAGTAGTTCAATTAAATTAATATAAACTATCACAAACTTCTTTAATTTCTAAAACATCATTCTAAAATAAATTTTTATAGGCAACAGCTTGTTGAAAAATCTTACCAAATTATCCTTTGGAGAGAGAAGCCATGATTTTCAACTTCTTTATGAAATCTTTTACTGTCTAATGAATATGGTTTTCAACTATCATCAATATATGTATTTCTGATATTAAATATTCTACTATGATTTTTATACATTGGAGGCTGAATATATGATGAATATTATAGTATAAAATAAATTTTATTACAAAATTTTAAGCAATTTAGTATTATTTAATGATGCATCAACAACTGATAGTTTAGCATTGTTATAAAAATTCAAATAACTTGATGATTGATAAAATATGCAACATAACATGTCATCTTGTTGACATGATATATGCACTATATAGATATTTATATCTATAATGATGGATTTTAATTGATTTTCTCCACCTTCAATTATTATGAAATTGTCAAACTAAATAAAGAGGATGGATCACTTGACATCATTTATTTTTATAATCCTATCAATCTTCAAAATTTAGTTTAATTCTGTGCTTAAAGTTCAAAATTTAGTTTAACCATGTAAAATTTTCCTTTTGATATAAAAATAAGGATATTGTATGTAAATTTATAACGTTCATATTAAGGTTTAGTATATAATACATCACAATATTTTTTTAGTACAAATATATCACAATGTAAATTTAAATTATTAACAACAATGTATAAATATAACCCATCTCAAAATTCATACAAAAATGTTATGAAAATCTTGAAAGTACCTTATGTAGTTAAGAGTTTGATTATGTATTTAACAACCTAGGTAAGTCATCGTCATCATCATTTAATAACTTTGAAATTTTTTCAAATTTGTCATGTAATGCTGATTTACCAATCCAGAATTGCACAATATATTTGGCATTTCTCTCTAAACAGGATTCCATTTATGGACTCGTTTGTAGACGCAGCAAGAATTACATGTGGGACCCACAGACCCTTTATTAGCTCCGTTAATTTTTTGTATCTGAATCTTCAGAAATTTATTATCTAGTAAAAGGACTTTAATACATATCCCTTTATTAGCTCCGTTAATTTCTAACGGTAAGTTCTTTAATTAATTTCCTGCCATTTGATTAAATTGATTCTGACCATCGGAGTTTTTTTTTCAATGTACTGGAGCAAAACCCTAATTTATTTTTCAATATTGGACCTCTTGCATTCGTACAGAACAATCTACAAAAAAAAAAAGAAAAAAAATTATGAGATTTTTTGGGAATGCGTCCTTTGTTAAGAAGAACAATGTTATCAGTTCAGATTTTATTTTTAATCTGAATTTTTAATTTTAGAATATTCAATGAGAAAATAGGTTGAGGTAATTTATGACATCAAATTATTGTGACAACATAATTTTCTTATCTCATTTGAGCCAATTATTGTTGTAATTCACCAATTATTAAAACACCACAATTTCAAAACATCAATCACCTGATTAAAATCAGCTCGCTATTTAATTGCAAAATTTGCTAATATTAATGAGGTCTCACGTAAATGTCTAAATTATTGGAATTTCTTTGCTATACATGTGAAACAATATTCAAGGTTTCAAATTGCAATATAACAATCAAATAAAAAAATATATAAATCTCATATCAACTAGGCCATGGAGGTTGATCACCAAAGACTTCCACAACCTGTATCTACAGTCATAGTTGATAATAATAACTTATTATCTTTGTCCATTAAAATAATAATAAAAAAATTCCTTATAAGACAAATTTGAATCGTTCAAATCAAATCGGACCGTCTAAAATCAATGATATTTTGCTGTCATAATATTCTCTTTAGAGTCAGAAAGGTGTTTATCTGATTTTCAGTGGACTGATAGCTGACCTGCTCCTGCTGCAACTAGGAGGAGGAAATCTACCTCTTATATATATATATATATACTTGTTCTTACACTGTCAGCATGTGACAGTGATCTGACAATCAATGAACCACTATGTTCAGATGAGGTTCTCTGATGAGTCTAGCAGATCTTTTGTGACAGAGTTGTAACAAGTTATCTCATGACAAGATGAAATTAATTAAGAGTAACAATTAATGCACTTTGTTATACAGTACGTATGGAAGGAAAGTAAATAATAACAGCACCTTCAGCACTCATATACCTAAACTTGTGAGTTCTTTGATTGCGCTTATCATTTCACATGCCATGTTTTGGACAACTGGACAAGGAACTACAATGTTCATCAAATATTAAGTTTATTAATTACTCAATTATATGATATTTTGACTGTATTTACTAAATTCTCAAAAAGAAAATGCTGTATCGTAGTCACAGAAGTCGGTGAGACTTCTGTCAGAATGTTATACTAAATCAATAAACAAAAGTAAAAAAAAAATAAGCATAAGATAATTAACTAAGTAATCAAAATATTGGCCTTCAATTTGCTCTTCAGAAAAATGATATATAAAGATAGAAATAAAGATATAGGCAAATATTATTGACTCAAAAAACGCTGCTAACTAGTCCCCCAGCATAGTTATTACACAAATGTAATTCAGTTGCTTCTGTAGATTTCTTGAAGCAATTTTATTTTTTCATTTCTTACATAATGTAAGGTCAATCTCAAAAATGTTCAACTTAGTACAACCTCTTCATTTTGACAGCATTCTCCTCTGAAGAATTAAACAACCCTTTCTGCATTACCCAATCCTCTATCATTGTCTGAGCACTTTGGCCCTTGTCGGCCGGCACAAGATGCCCGGCACCAGAAACAACAACATGACTCAAATTCAGAAATCGCTGCACGTAACCGAAAAGCTCCCCGTCGACCTTCCAAACCTTTCTCTCGGCCTCCAAGAACCCCTCCAAACCATCCCAATTCATCTGTCTCACCCAAGCCTCAGTTGAAACCACCCCATCTCGCAAATCATAGATCCCTTGGTATAGCAAAACCCTAGTTTTCTTCACCAATTCCTCAACCATGTACTTCGTGCTCTTCATTATGTCTGCGTGAAATGCCTCTGCAACTTGGGCACTACACTCAGCCCAGTGTATCTTTCCCTCGACACCTAAAGCCTCTTGCACTTCTTGTTTGTTCAAAAATACTGACAAAACCTCGGTTTGATATGGCTTTGTTTTTGTCATGTCATAAAGTGTGGCTAGCCCTGTGACATTTTGTATCCATTCCAAAATGGTTCCACGTGCATCCGAAGCCTCATCCCACTTCTCGGAAACCGTTAGCTCGATAGCCTCAGCTTGTAGAAATTCCAAGTACAGTTTTTGTTTCTCATTGATAAGGCCGGTGAAGTAGGTCGAGTCAGCATGGGTAGCGACTTGTACAACCGGGTGCGTCAACCCATTGCCTATTGCAACCCCTTTCAAATTGATTCTTAGTTTACTCGGCATAATCGCATTTTGTTTTAATATGTAGTAACCAATGGAGGGAACATACTTTCCCGCATAGCTCTCGCCGGTTACATAAAAGGGACGGGAGCGGAAGGAAGTATCTGATCCAATGAAGTATTGGAGAGCAGCCCATAGATGAGATGCCACTGTTGATTGGTCACGAGGGATATCGGAGGTGTTTTTTGCAACACTGAAGCCTGAACCTATTGGGTTGTCGATAAAGAGTAGGCCAAATCGACGGTTCCATGAAAATGGATTTGGGTAGAGAGACTGATAATTAAAAAGATTTATAGGCCTCAGAGTTCAAGCAAAAATTATATTGATTTAGGAAAAGATTCATCTATCATTCATGGTTATGGATGGTCTAATTTTAACAAGGATAGCTTAATTACACGAGGTGATGCCCATAACAATTTGGAAGTAGGTAATAAGAGCTGGGAATTTTGGATAAGACCAAATGTAGGATCATATTCAAGTTATATATCGCAATAGAGAAAAATTTAATGGAAAGGATCTATTTAAAATCACCAGCTATATATTTTTAATTTTTATGTATGTATCACCTGTCCAAGAAAACTTAACTTATAGCAATGACAAGTGTAGACCGGTGACTACTGACAAGGACAGCAGATAACAATACCAGCTTACCAGTTTAATGTTATGGTGTTTGTAACATACTCAAAATAGTCAAAATTTCTTTTCTAGCAAAGAACAAGACCAATTAAGGAACCAAGTAGTGATACTCTGATTCAATGGCCACTTTTCCATGCTTGTGTGATTGTACCAAAATTTCCAATTTTGTAGAGTGGAAAGACTTACAGGGGAAGAGGAATTGGAAGAAAGAAGCCAGGGCCCAAGCTCGAACAAATTCCCTACCATTGACGAACACCCGGGCCCACCCTGCAGCCATAGGAGGAGAGGTGTGCTAGCCAGAGATGAAATGGGATGTTGGGCTTCATAGAAAGCATAGTAAAGAGAGGAAGAGGTGGGAGAAGTAGGAGGCAGAGTTACTGGTAGGTAACCTGATTTAGTTGGTAGTGCTTGTGTGGGGTAGAGAGGGGAACTACTCAGTTGAGATGGGAGAAGAGAGGTGATTAGAAGAGAGAAAAGGAGAGAGAGATTAGGTGAAGCCGCCATGGATATGGAGCTCTATAGTATGAAAGGAGAAGAGAATGGTACGACATGTATGTATCTATCTCTTTTGTTTACTGAGCTTTCAACAAGAGAGAGAGAGAGAGAGAGAGAGAGAGATCAGTGCTAGGAGATAGAGCACAAGAGGCCAAATATGTTCATTGACTAAAGAAAATTCAATTCTAAGTCTGAGGCTTATTATTTACAGATTGTGACAAGGAACTACTCTTGTCCTTGGCTGGTTGTTGCTTATTGTTTTTAGAATGTCTGTCACAAATTATTTGAGTCGATTTGTACCAAAATTTGTTGGTGTGCATGAAAATCTTTTTATATATTTCCTTTTTTGTTTCCCACAAGACAGGAAATAATATATATGCATTTCAATCTTATTCAGTTTAACAAAACTTGCATTGGACTTGGGGTTCTAATAAATTTCCATCCCATAAATAAAATACACAAAAATGTCCCAATGTAAAAAAGAGTATATGCATGCATGATGATCAAAATAACTAACTGCATATAAATAGGAAAAATGGAAGGCACAAAAATTCATTTCAGTAACTATGAAAAACCTCAAATGTCATACCCAGCTAAGAACACAACTATTGTAACAAATAAGGATAATAATTTTGTGCATGACTCAAAATCAGAGGCAATCAATTATGGATCCTAACCAAGTAAAATTGTAAAACTATAACAGTTAGAACACTGCATATATGCAAGTAAATTGAACCAAACTATGGATGCAGTGTCTAAAATTCTTGTGAAATAGTAATCAGATATACTGCAAAGACCGAGGAAAATTTATTAAAAATAAATTAATCAAAGCACCATGTAGGACCCAAAGTTGCATACTAATGTCTCTGATGCCACAAGTGTAATCAGTAATCACCAAGAAAATCATTGTTTATTTATAGGAGTCATAGTCCCTAAAGCACTGTCATATTCAATCCGACCCGATCAATTTATATTTTTAGATATAATTTTTTTTAAATAAAAACTTTCATTAATTATGATATTTTATTTTTTATTTAAATATTTTTAAAAAAAATTAAATCCGCCTCTCTCTTAAATATAAATAAATTAAAACAATGTGCTAAATTCAATAATGAACATTAACATTTGTTGAATATAATAAGAAAAGTGTGTCCACGTCTGGAGGTGCGGCGTTGGTATGAGCCAACATCGTCGAAAGAATCAAAGAAAGAAGACTTGATTACCCCTTTTTTTTTTTTAATTTTTTATACTGAGCTTACAGGATGAAGCATGTCTGTTGTATGTTCTTATCATCTAGAACAATTCAATGCAGCCATTAGATTTCTATCGAGATGCGAATCCTAAAGCCTTCTTATTTTTGATATTTCTATTAAAATTTAAACTGTTAAAAATTTCATATATTTTTAATGGAGCATTAAATGTCCTTTAAACTATATGAAATTTAAAACATAATCAATCTATAAATTAGAAAATGTGTTTGTAAATTTTTTTTATTTTTATGATTTTTTAAGATTTATTTTGAAATTATTTGAAAAATAATTATCAAGATTATTAAAATATTTGCTGTCAAAAAATTCCTTTTTTATACTAACCTTTAAAACCCAACTGTCAAAACAGACTAACATGTATTGAAGGATTATGAAGTCCTAGTATTTGTTGTTTTAAATATTGCATTTTGCATTTTGAAATTTTGTTTTTCTAAAAGGACACTAATGCCATTCTTTTTCCTATAAATGATTTCCCAAAAGGAAAGATTCTTTATTGTTATTAAAATTTTAAATTTTATCACCGGAAATTACAAAAACAAGTTTCAACCAAACACATCACAATCACAATAATGCATATATATCAAGATCACTAAACGCACATCAATTTTATTTCAATAATTATGTCTGTTATATACATAGATTCCTAACCCAGCCGAGAAAGCAATAATAATGATAGTTTTAATTATATACAAGACTCAGAACAATTAGCCCTAATTACCAAACACATTAACCTATAACAGCCAGCTGGCTGTAAATCATACCACTAAATAATGAAAAATGGCTTCTTTGAAGCTTGACCGAATTGCTCGGAAATAATTAGATAAAATCAAGAAATGACCAATATAAAAGAGGGGGATCGACATTGTTTTGTTAGTTATTTTGTTGCCTGTTCGTACCGAACTTCCTGGAAATGAGGGGCCGAACATCCTCTGCATCAGCTAGTGTTTCGAGGAATGGAAGGAGCTGAATCAGTGCATCGTCTGATGGGTCGTCGAACCAGCTCTTTATCGGGATGCCGTTATCCTCTTGCAAACGGTACACCTGAAATGGGTGGGGAGGGGGGGGGGAGTTATTAAAAAGGAAGGTCAAACAGATTTTTATCCAAACTATTAGGAGCTATTTTCACATAAGCACCAGATAAATCCATCATCGGCCTTTGACCAGATAACCACATGTTTAATGGTTTTAACTAAAGGCTTCTTTTTCTTTTATTGTAACTTGGATTTTAAGTCCCAATTAAAAATTTGTTATGATCCAGTACTAAACTTCAGGTGAAAATAGAAACTCCTCCACTGCCCCAGTACTGGTACCACTGTACCAGTGCTGGTATGCACCACCATTAGTGATACATATCAGACACAAACGAAAACAGCTTCAATTGCAAAACCCGTCTCAAAACACCATAACTAGAGAAGCAAACTTCTCAGATATCTAACTGAATAAGAAATCACAAAAAAAAAAAATACAAGTCCAATAAAAATTATTTACCTGAGGAAGATTATCAATTATAGCAACCTTTGCCAAATCTACCCCTAATATTGTCAAATCCTTGGTATAATTTCCCTCGCCGAAAAAAATGCATGACTCTCGATAAACTCTTCGTGAGAATATCCGTCCATCAGGATCCAAATGATCGAGGAGCTTTGAAGCATAGGAACTCTGACTGGCAGTGAAAATCACAATTTCAAACATTTGTGAAACCTTCTCAAGGAAGTGCTGGAGGTGGGGTCGCTTCTTCACATAGACTGTGTGCTTCTTCATGTCAGCATAGACATCAAATGAGAAGTCGGCATCTACCCACAGGGTCAGGGTTGAATGAACTAGGGTTTCTGCAAATAAGCTTATAGTGTTATTATCATGCAAAGGACAGATTTAGTAAGGGTTCAATAATGGTGAATTCCATTTTAAAGGCAGGAAAAGTCCCGCCGAAACCTCTGTTAGTTAAGGCATACTGGATTTAGTGGGTGCTCCAAATTCAGTAAATTTTCTCAGAAGTGATATAAACTAAAAATAAGAACAAAAAAGATACGGCTAAGATATATTTTTAGCAGCAACATCTGTTTTCTTTATTTGCACAAACCAATTTGTCTCCTTTTCTTTCTTTCAAGTCCAAAGGTAAAAAAAAAGCAGGTTAATATAAAAATGATAAACTCACCATCCAGATCGAGCACAAGAGTGACATGCTTGCCCCGCACACTCTTAACACCTGAATCAACCTCCAACAAATCAGGCAAGTCTCCTGGAATCAATTCCAAATCCCCATAACACCCGCCAATTCCACTTCCAATTCCAATTCCACTTTGGAGATACAAGCTCGTATCATCGACTCCTTCCTCATTCCCACTTAGATTATTTCCATTTTGGAAAGGGAACAAGGTGTTTCTCTCATCCATGTCAAAGAACATGTTCATATCCCAGTGATGGTACTGGTACGACTGATACGAGGTGGCATCATTTGAAAATCCCATGAGGCTGTTGAACTGCAAAGCAGAGACATTTTCAGCAAGGTAAAAATCAAGAACATTGCAGATGTGGAGATCTGAGGAGGAAGGGTTGCTGCTAGAAGTATCTTCCATGCTGAAGTCAGCACCAACATCAGCAATCAGGTAAGGCCGCTCTGAGCTGTCGTTTCCGACTGCATGCCAATAAGAAATTGAAAGAATAAGTGATTGAAACAGTAATGACTGTACCAGCTGGTACATCTTGCACTAGGTTGTGTATGCGAATACCAATACCAAGATTCTGCTTTTGCCTTTATTTATTTTTCTTATTATTGATTACTAATATTTTGTTTTGCTTTTTTGAACCTTTGGCTGAGATTAATAACAAGAGCACGATAGCAGAGACAATATTACTATCAGGTCATTATAACAACAACCCAAAATAAGTAACCATAATAAGAGTCTATGAGCTATAAACTTAGTAAAAAAGCTAATGAAACAATTACCTGAACATATTGTAACATGTTATAATAGAAGTACCAAGAGCCATAAGAAAAAACAAAATGAGACAATTACCTGAACTTATCTCATTAGTTGCTCTAAGCTGGGAGTCAGTATGCTGAAAGTTCAGTGAGAAGATATTTTCCTCATTAGAAGGACCTAACTGGTAGCCTGGTATTGGATCCTAAGGAATCAAAAGTATTTGACAAGATCAGTAAAAATAGGTTTCTCTTGAATAGATTAAACTTAAAACATATTAGCAAGCTACGTGAGGTTCCCAATATGCCCCACTGAAAAACATATTTTAGTCAGGCACATCTTTGGTCAATTTACATGGTTCCTCTTTCTTTTTTCTTTATTATTATTTTTTTCTCTTTTTGTGAAATTGATGTTACAAGTACAGATTAGGATTTTATTTGGGAGCCAAATATCAACTATACCCTAGCCACAGATCATGAATCCCCTAAATAAGCTTTCAGTATTCAGATAATCAAGAAGACAAGCAGATTGTTGTTTGATTGAAATTAAAAAGAATCACAGAGAAATAAATGCATACCATCATATGATCAAACTATTTAATCCGATTTAACGTGAGCACCTTCTCTGTTTGATTAACCTGAAATATTGAATAAGGAAATCAACAAATGTTAAACTTCACTCCTATTGCCATCGACCCCTTTTATATAGTAAAATGAAAAGGACCGGTCTAACTCTGGCACTGTAGTCGCGGTTATGTCTACTTCTTGCACTTCTATTTTATCCGGTAATGTGAAATAAAGAACTGATTGAAAGAGATGGAAAATTTGTAAACTTTATAAATAGAAAATACACAATCAGTGAATGCGAAACCACCTATTTGGAGTGCTAAATTGTGTAAATTTGCATGCCAAACAAAACCGGGTTCGTACACAATAATTGCGAACTTCCTACTTTTGAAAAATATCTAAATTTTTTAGTCCCTTGTTGACATTCCCTACTAGATAAAAATACAGCGTCATGGGTCTAAAACCAACAAAATTTTCTTTCATTCAGTAATCTACTACAGCCTATTTACAAGCTAATACAGATTTATTGTGGAATCCGCTGCAGCAAATTGGTGTAGCGGGTTATTGACAAGTCAAGTAAAGAACTAATCACATGCTGACCAACAAGTTACACAGGTTTTGCCCAGATAAGTACCACAGAGAAACCCAGATTCCAACCAAAAGAGGGGAAAAGAACTATGGTGAAGATTTTTTATCTGAGACAAAACTACAAATAATTGATCCAGTAACAAATAGGAAACATACTAGTCAATGTTTAGTACAAAAAAACAGATAAATTGAAAAGAGAAATATAATTGTGACTTCGCTATTGATTGATCAACAGACTAAAATTAGAAGGCCAAAAGTGATAGATTAAAAAAGAAAAAAAAAGAAAAAAGAAAAAAGAAAAAAGAAAAAAGAAGAGAAGAATTATTCGGTAGTATTATCTACAACCAATTGATGAACTTAACAACCAACGATTATAGAATTTCAAAGTCAAATATAGCGTTTGTTATTTGCAAAAACCCAAAACCCAAAGTAATAACCTAACTTATTTGCACGGGAAACGATTTTTGTCAACTACAACTAAGTACTTTTTGCTCGAATTATGGTATAATTCCCCGAAACTAATCAAATTCCCGACAATCTAAGAACAATACCGATGAAAACAACCACAAACTAATCAATCAACAAAACAAAACCCCACAAAACCCAAAAATCCGAAGAGAAATCAAATCTTCGAGTGGTTTTATCAAAACGGGAGAAACTCGAAACCAAATCCAGAGTAGAGAATTAAAAAAATCATACCGATAAAGCACAGTTCCCACTTCCTTCCTTCTCTCTATCTCTTCCTTAATGCTCTGTAACCCAACTCAGCGATTGTAAAAATCGGTCGAGTTAGCTCAAATTGAGCTACGATCGGGGATAAAAAGAACTAGGGTAAATTATGTACGGAGAAATCGAACAAAAATAGGGGGGAGCCACAGAGAGAGAGAGAGAGAGAGAGAGAGAGGTATTGGGATCCCGCACGGTTTCTTCTTAAGACCTATGTCGGAAAGGAAAAGAAAGACAAGGTCAGACTTCGAAAACCATCTCACTGTCATTACATAAACCTGGTCTATCTCGTTCGTCAATTAACAGTCAGATTAAACAACGGGTCCCTGAGAGAAACTATTCCTATGGTTCTTTAAACCGTGTCTGTTCGAATTATTAAGTCCGAGTCGGTACATAGATCGTGAGTCATGTTGTGTATTTTTACATGCACGCGGAGTTTTTGCGGCTCATGAAAAATTATCTATGAGAAATGGGGTCCACAACAGTGATCGGATAGGCAGATGGAGGTTGAAAATCGTACGGCCATGATTTGATCTACGCTCTTACGCTGAGCTATTAATCGGTCGACACGTGGAAGACTGCGCCTCGGGTCAGCGCCCGTCGTTCGCACGTGCGAGAGCCCGCACCTATTACGGTCCACAGAATGAAGGAATGAATGAATGATGAAGTGGTGTGGTCTGGTTTGGGTCTCTTCCTATCGGATGGACTTGGTGTTTCATCACTTGATGGTAAGTAGGTATTGTTCTCGGAGATTAGGAAGTTCGTTTTGTTACCCGGTGTAGGAAGACCGGGTATATAGAAAAAAATTGTAAACTGGTTTGTTGGCTACAGTAGTATCTAGCCATATACCAGCTGCTCCTCGGAGTAGTCTAGATTTTTCTGTGCCCTGCCGTGATGTTGTAATTTGTGTCGTCTTTGACATGAATGAGTCTGTAAGTGGTTTTAATTTGATGTTTGACCTTTAGCAAGAGGAGCTGATATACAGATATCATTATTGATATTGTTTAGAAGCGGAGATAGATTTTTATGTAATGGGGGTCAATTATATGTCTTTTTTCAAAATAATGGGGGTCAATTTAAAGTACTTATAACATTTTTTTTTTGAAAATACATAGTAATATAACATAAAATCATTCAATTTTGAAGAACAATGGGGTCAATTGATCCCCATTCTTTTAAGGTAGATCTGCCCCTGATATATATTGATATCTACTTTTTTATTCAGATAAAATGAGTTATATTTATGTTAACGATTTTATTATGTAATTTATTTGTACAATATTTTTATTAATCAATTTAAATAAGTTATTATTCAGATTAGTGATATTTGAGTTGAATAATAAAATACTGTATAAAATAAATTATATAATAAAGTCATCAATGTGGATATTAACTCATTTAATCTTAATAATAATACTGATATCAATGATGGTATCAACGATGATATTTTTCAAATATTTTCCTTTAGCAAAAATGGTCCAGAAATAGAAATGCCAATGTTAAGATAGATTGTGTTTTAGGACACAAATACAGTCTATGAGTATACTTTGATAATTTTGAACATGCATGTTCCACATGAATCAATATATCATGCAATATTTAGCATGTCCTTTTTTTTTTTACTTTTTCATTGAACATTTGAATTATACTTTGATGATTATTTGAAAATAGACCAAATCTTGATTCTTTTCAAGTATAACACGATAGTTGTATTTTCAATTTTTAATTTATACTCCGATGGTTATTTAAAAATAGACCAAATCTTGATTTTTTTTTAATTTTTTAAGTATAACACGATGGTTGTATTTTCAATTTTTAATTAATTTTATGTTTGAAACAAAAAAAATATTTTGTCTTGAACAATCTTACATCAGCGTCGGTGACTCGGTTTCACAATGCTTCTATATCCGAACATTTAAATTATACTTAAATGATTATTCGGAAAGATGGAAATAGACTAGATCTTGATTCCTTTTGAAGCATAAAAAATAGTTAGATTTTCATTATCATAACTAATTCTATTTCTGATTTTTTTGGTATAAGGACTCCCATTAACCCTGATATTTATTCATTTTCAAATGCCTCGTGTTGTGAATTTGAATTTGCATCTCTCCATAGAAAAATGAGATTTATCATCATTGTACTAAATATGCGGTTCTCTATTTCTGAAATTTAAAAAATAATTTTGTTATGAGTAATCTTTAAGTCGCTGACTCAGTTCCACAATAGTTTATACAAAAATATATACATATAAACCTATAAAGTTCTTTCTTATTAGTTCTTGTATAGCGTACAAGATATATACATCAAATACATCATGACTCGATGAGTCCAGCACCTTGCAAATTGCAATGATGAGGTCGGACGCTTTACATCACCATCCAATAAGAAAATAGACTCGGCACACGAAACCTCTCTTCTCTCTGATATATCGGATTCGGAGCTTGTTGCGCAATCTTTTCCGACTAAATTCGGCCCAAAAAAGCCCATCTGATGTATTTATTTATCTGATTTATTTGGCGACTGTTAGACTGAGAAGAGAGGTCTTCCCTGCTCTTGGCAAGCAACTAAGCATTGATATGCAAGGGGAGAGATGGTGAGGAAGAGAGAAAGATGAAGAAGAATAGATTGATGGCTCTTTTATTGTACAGAGGATGTATCTGGTGTGTGAAACTGGCAATGTGAACCATATGTAAGCCTAGAGTGGAGATGATTTGGTGAATTCTTTACAGTTCTGATTTGATTTGATGAATCGTCTCGCTCGTGTTGTGTAGGGATCATCATGAAACATTGGTTAACTCTCCTCTGTCGGGCTTCCTCTTTGAACAAAGACGGTCGATTGTATTTCTATCCTGTTTTTGTTAGGATATCAGTGTATATAAGTATATTATTATGTGCACAAAATGTGCTCGAGGAAATGTGTGACTGATAGTTTTTGACAGTTTGTGAGGTACTAAAAAATTACCTGTCCTAAAATGCTTTTTCTGTAGAGTACATTTCATTAAAAATTATATTATGATTTGAAACCATTTACGTACATCTCGATTCAGTTGTCCTAAGTCGTATTATTTAATCCTCTAGTAGAATGTAAAAATTTCACAATTATATTTATTCAACAAGTTCATCAAAATGATGGCTAAAAACAACTCAGTTATTTAAAAGTAGCTAGAAGTAACTAAATCCTCTACGATACAGAGAACATCTTTTTTGTACTAAAATCAGTGGAATTATATCCTCTGGAATGTAATTTGCGCACCACGCTCTGTTTTCAGTGTAACGACTGTGTAGGGTGCATGCTGGTACTGATCCGACAGCTCAAATTTGAAACGCTAAAGAATCATGCTCAACCCCATCTTAGCTTCAAGGAGTGCAAAGTTCTGGCCAATGCAGATACGTGGACCCCACTCGAAGGGGAAGAATGCGACCTGACCACTTTTTGTTGCCTTTGAGATGCCTTTGGCAAAACGTGTGGGTTTGAACTCGGTTGCATCGGGGCCCCATATTTCAGGGTCATGGTGGATGAATAGTACTGGCAACGCCAGAAGCACACCAGGTGGGTAGGTTACATTACCAAGTTGCGCTGTTTTGCAAGTGCGACGATTGATCATAATTACTGGAGGGTACAAACGAAGAACTTCATATAGTATCATGGTAACCTGATATCAGAAGTAATGTTTAACATTTAAGAACATTGAGGGGGGAAATTTAGAGCAATCTGTATAGTTGACATGACATTACTTCAGGAGAATCAAGTTCATTTGAAGTAACATATTGTACTTGCAAAATAATTTAAGCAATTGGTTATACTTTGGTCATCTCATCTGTGAGAAAAAATTGTAATGTACTGGTATTGCATTATTTTTCGTGTCATTTCTCATACCATACTGACTGAATCTTGGAAAATTAACTTTCATAGGCCATTCTAATTCGGCAAAAAAGTCAAAATAAGTCTGGTCTCTGAGCAAGCTGGTGGGGTGACAACTTTTCTACATCCACATACTTCAAGTTACTGACTCACAATTTTTAGCCGGCTCAAACCATCAGAATCTGGCTTCTCCTTCCTGAAATATTGCAAGACCTCCTCACGCGCCTTTTCTTGCCATTCAGGATGCATACTCAGCACAACAAGCTTCCAGGTCAGCAGTACTGATGTGGTCTCTTGTCCCGCAAAATAAATAGTTTGCACTCTTTGATCACCTCTTCAATTGTCATGCCTAGACTTGAGTCTGGTTTCCCGCTTTGCCCTACTTCCCTCATGTTTGACTCCAACAATAAATAAAGCAAGTCATCTTTGCTCGTGCCTCCCTTTTGTATTGCCTCCTCCCTTTTTGCAATCATACAATTGAGAAGTGTGCGAATTTCTCTATTGATTTTCTTTATACTCTTGTTATTTTCAGTTGGCAGAAACCCGTGTTATATGTTTTTTTTTGAAATGAGTTATATTACTTAAAAGAAATCTTTCTTGATGAAAGTGACTAAATTGCCTCTATTTCTATGCATGGTATGAACTTTTATTATAAATAAAGGACTGCATTATGTCAGCTTTGATCATACAATGCTAATATAAATAAGAGGGGAGTTCGGAAAAAGTTATGGGGGTATGTTCCATATATAAGGTACGTAACATCAAGAATAAGGTAATACTTCTGAGAAGGCATACCTGATCTGAGAAAAGGTTTTTTTTTATTGTCTTTAATTGTTTTGTTGATGAATATTAATCTTGTCATAAAAAATGTACCACAAAAGGGAAAAAAAAATGAGAGAAGAATTTATATTAAAGAAGACGAACAATTTAAAGGGGTTGTGAATTGTGCGAAAAACTTCCTTGAGACGCTCGGCTAGTTCGCTTTGGAGCTGCAAAATGCGTCTACCTTCCTCGTAAGTACTGTCAAATGCTGCTCTTGAAATGACATCTCCTGTTAAATTTTGCATCTCTGGCCAGACATCCAACTCGAATGACCCATCTGCCCCCCCTGAGTTCTGCCACCTCTCAACTAGTTCATCACAACACAGAGAGAACGCTGGTAACATCCTCTGAAAAGAAAATGTGTTCATGTGCATTTCAAGATGTTATATGCAAGATTATCTTTCTTGGCAATCCTTGGCTCATTACTTTCAAAAAAATTAAGGCATATGGCGTATTTCTGAAACTCCAAGCATCAAAACTAAACTTCCTAGAACTAGGAGATAAATTTTACATTCTGTGATATGAATGGTTAAACCAAAAAAAAACAGTACACTGTTATTGTTTATATTATTGATTGAATCCTTTTGATAATCGACTCTTTTATGGGCAGAGATATACTGCTACTACTGGTAGTCTGGTACCATGCTGTGCACCGACATGTTATACTTTTTTTAAGTTTTAGTAATCAAACTTTAATGCGTAAATGTTTAAGCCGGAATCAAAAGGCAGAAATCAATATGGCGCATGTTTGATACAGTATTTAGTTTTCAGCATTCACAAATACCATGCTGGTACTGGAGCAAAACTGTTGCTTGTTTATGATGTTGGTATTATGTCACCAAAATTGCTCTGGTTTTTGCTAAATTATTTAGTGAGACTAAGTTGTAATTGTGGAAAACCTTTATGCATCAGTAGGCAAATATCCATTAGGTAGTGCATCTTCCTAAGTGACAAACCTATGACATATATTTATAGTCAGTGTGGACCAAAATTAGAGTATGATTTATGCAGTTAATTACCTTTAACTTCTCTACAAGAAAAGCAGGGTTGAGAATTTTCCTCTGCTTTGCCCTTTTCTCTCCTTCATAGCTTATAAGCCCATCATCTAACAACCGGCTTAACAGTAATCTTGGTTTCTCCAAAACCCCAGACTTATTAGATAGAAGTTCTTTCACTAATTCAGGATGCCTGATAGTAACTGTTGGGTAGGGTCCAAACCATGTAAGTGATGATTTTCCTGTAATTTATAAAAAAACGAAATTAATTCTGGTCACCACAATAAAGAGCATAAATAAATGGATATGCCCTGTTGTGATCTATCAGCTAAGCTAGCTGATTAATATTTAGTTTGAAGGTACATCCTCTGTTATGGTAATTAACCTCAAAGAAATTGACAATTATTGTTTAGGGTGTATTTGATAACTTTTCTGGACATAAAAGTTAGAAGTAATAACTGCACTTTTTAATTGTATCATTTATTTGCACCGTAAATATATTTATAGTTATTTCAAGAAATATTTATATCTAATGATAAAAATATTTATGCCGGATTAAAAATTATATAAGTTATATTTATATTTCTGTAATAAAATTTTTAACTTCAATCTTTCTATTATCATCTAGAAAAAAAATGATAAACACTTTTTATATTAACTATAAATAATTACAAATTTAGGTATAAATAAATTATCTACTTAGTATTAAATATTTTTAGTGCGAAGATAAGGGATGTAAAATGTGGAGTGTAAAGATAATTTCTCAAAGTTAAAATGCTTAATTGACATTTTGTAAGGATGAATGCTTGTATATGTAAGAACAAAGATATTCACTGATCAAAAGAAATTTTCACCTCCAATTGAAAAAAAAAAAAGAAACTGCAGATGCTTCTCAGTTCTCACCATATTGTTTCACGGTGCAATGTAGCAGTGGCGAAACACGCTCAGTGATATCGTGTGACAGTGGCATGGGCTTGGCACATGCTTCCTTGTTGAGCTTTGGACTCTCCTTCAAATCTCCAACAAGGAGCCGCTACACAGTGCCATGCAACCCTTGCTTCCTGAGTTCCCGTTCCAGGCCCCTCGGCCTGAACCACGTCCCTTCAAGTGCTTGTGTGCATCCCCACAGGAGGAGCAGGGAGACGGCGCCTAAGAATAATGTCCCAGTAGGAACGTAAGTCTAATCCGTTTAACCTGATCAATCCGACCGAATCGACTGACCCGATTCAAGAAATTACGGATTTTGAATTTAATTGATTAAATATGGATTGAATTGTGAATAATCCGATAACTAAAATTTGATTACGGATTTTATAAAAAATATTGAGTAAAACCCGACCCGACCCTTATACATTATTTTTTTTCAAAAAAATATACTTTTAATATAACTATAATTATAATATTATTATAAAAATAATATAATATCTTGTTAAAATTTAATTTTTTTAATTAAAATTTTTTCTATGTCATTGTTAGTTAGAGTATGTTACTTTTTATTTGTATTTTTTCCGATTAAAATTTATTTTTGCTTACATTTTTTATAATAAATATTTTTTTAAAATGAAACCTGTAGAATCTATGAAATCTCGAATTAAATGATTTTTATCATCAATTAGTTGATTATAGATTAAAAATATCATAATCCGACTATAGTAAATCGGATTGATGACGTACATAAAATCCGATCAACTCGACCCATTTACACCCATAGGTCCCAGGGTTTGATACAAGTTGGGTAAATCCATTTGTGGTGTTATCCGTATACTGTTTGTATGATTTTTTATTTATTTTCTATCTTGTTTCCCTATCTGATACGGTGTGTGTGTGACGATATCGTGATTTTAAAAAATACAAGGTATGGACGCAGCTATATTATATATATATATATATATATATAATATAAATGCTTCAAATTTGTTTTTCTATTCAATAATACCACATAACAACATAACAAAATCAGTACATAAAGTTTTACGCCTAATTAAAATTCTAGTACCACATACTGCCATAAAGGAGTAGAATCGTTGACTAAGTTTGTTGCAGTACTACCCATGCTATCTATAGTAGAAGGGATGGAATTATTGCATTTTGCATCTGTTGATATGAACAAATTAAGATTTGCAATGAGCCAAATAGAATTACAATTAGACAATTAGCTAATCAATTAAAAATATGTAAGCATCAGATTATATGATTTCTTATATTCAGGATCAGATTATAAGATTTAGATACAAATATGATGGGATTATCAGATTCGGAAATTCCAGTAAATGAAAAATTTACAAGTTAAAATGAAATCATAATCCATAATTAAAATTTACAACTATTAGTTAGTAAGTCTATAGTTTGCTAAACCATAAGTCTATAATTCACTGAAATTATAGATTACAGGGTACCTTACCTATTCTTGTTGCCTTAGAGAGTGAGGGCTTGGAGGGTGCAGTACAGAGGTGAAGAAAAGACACACCCCGTGTGTAGGAGGGAGAAACGGAGAGGCAATAACCAACAAGGTGATGTAGTGGGTTCAGAACTTTAGTTCGTAATTGAAAGAGAGGAAGATGGGTCGCGGAGGGTGGAGATTGCCATGACACGGTGGGTTGGGTAGCCGTAACGTGGAGAGATGGGGGAGAGTCGGAGAGAGCTGTTGCATGAAGTGAGAAAAGAGACGGAAGGAGAGAGAAGTTCTAGGGTTTTACTGATTGCTAGGTTAAAAGGAGTTGGACCATATATGAAACGAATTCAAAACATATGCAGACCGAGGCTTGATCGTGTCTTAACTTATCAGGTCGTATCGAAGATCAAATTTGCTAGTCAAACTAATTAAAATAATCGAATATGTTACGTGGAGTATCTGATACGCATTGCATGTGAATCCGTATTGGATACATATCCGATACGGATATGAGAGGGTATATGGAGTATCGGAGTAACATAGCTTGAATACGAAATTCAACATTATAAATTTATATTATCTACTTATCATATCTATAAAATAAGATATTTTTTTTGTATGTTTCGCCATACATCTAGTGTTGTGAAATTTAAATAATTTGAAATTAACTGTTCTTGGTATATCAACCGATAACACATAAATTTCATAAAACTTAATTGTCAAGTTGTCTATATCTTCAATGACATACTTATTTATACTTCATTTTTAATTTTTAATTTTATTTGAATTTTTTAAATTTATTATCAAAATTATCAAAATAATAATATATATGTTTAATTATCGATAAAACTAGCAAAATGACATTATATATATATTTTTTTTTACAAGTGGCCTATTTGTGAACATTCATTAATCAAGTGAAGCTGTGCATAACATTGTGATCATAGTTGTTTTCTAGAACAAAAGCATAGGGCTTTAAAGTACGATGAAAGTATTGTCCCAGTCCACTGGTGACTTTTATGGCAGATAATAAGAAAATGGTGAAATTCATTGATAATAGATAAATTTAATAATTTTGATAATCATAAAAATTATGCTTTAATTTTAAATTCGATATTTCAATGGGAAATATTCTACATATACATCATGTACATAAGAAATAATGGGTTTTGATGTAAGTTCTACTGTTTATCAGAAGACTTATATTTTTTAACAATTCAGATTTAATAATTTTCAATAAAATATTAAATAATATTTAAATTACATAAAATTTACTACAATCAACCTAAAATTCAATAATATATTTATAAATTTTTTATTTTTAAAAAATATTAAATCATTTGAAACTTTGTTGAATTGATGATTGACATTCCATCCATAATAAAATATCCTTTGATTTTCTATTTTGAAAAAGAAAAGACTATTCTAGCAATCTGGATCCAAATTTTTCCCGCCGAGACATGTCAAGACAGCTTATTGGACCCTGATTTTTCTTTAAAACGTGTCCAAAAACTAAAATTTCTTCAATGCAAATAATAGGTTTATAGTTGCATACCACACAATTTTTTTTTGTCTCACCCTAATAAAAATATAATTTACAAATATATTCCTAATGATATAAAATTGACAACTATATGTCTAGCGTTCATAGGTCTTTTCAGACGCACGCGTTTATGTGAAGAGCTAACTCGACGATACAATGTTCACAGAATCGTTAACGCAACCAGTACACGTCTAAATGCGAAGTTCGAACGCACGCTTAGACGTAGCATTCATTTAATGGGTCAGACCCGTATACTATCCGAATTAAATTTCTTTTATATGTTAAGTCAATAATTAAATATTATTCATTTTAGTGATATCAATCATTTCCTATATTCTACAAAACCCTAGATGCACAAATAATAACTAACAATAGAACTAAGTTAGCAAAAAAAATATCTTTTTGATAGAACAACTCTTTTCTCGTAAGAAATTTGAGTCATTTGAGGTTTTTAACTAATAAATTCGAATAATATTTGTGGTTTTTAGGAAAAAAGTTGAAAGAGAAGAAAATAGTGTGAAAATGACGAGGAGGTGAAAATGAGAAAGGAAAGCGATGAGTAGATCGAGAGGGGGAGAGAGAGAGAGAGAGAGAGAGAGAGAAAACGGTGATGAAACATTTATATCGAACTATCGCATTTATGATTCTGAATGTAGCATTTAGACGTAACGTTTAACCGTTGCGTTCATGCCTTCTATCAATATTGCATCTAGACATGCATTTAGATGTTACGTTTAGCTGGAAATTCTTCTGTTCCTTTTAATTGTGAATCCCTGCGTAAAAGCACGTGTTTGTTTATATCTATGAATACCGGCGTTTATAAAATAGACATATCAGTGTCATTTGTTTTCGAATGAGCTCAAATTTGTTCAATGTTTTCTTTAGAGTCAGATGAAAAAAAATTTCATACCACAAAGTTTGATTTTTAGAATTAGACAAAAAAAAAATTCCATACCACAAATTTTGATTTTTAGGATTATACAAAAAAAAAATTCCATACCACAAAATTTGATTTCTCCTCTTAGTCTCTCTGAATTACGTGTACCTTTCGTATCTTGACATTTATACAAAGTTGTGACAAGGTAATTTGTGGTGAACTTCTGTTCCAAATCTCTCCGCCGTGCTCCGCAAGCTCCACTATTCTTTGAAACAGGCCTTGGTTGCCAAGCCATAATTACCGTTTCTGCCCCTATTTAAACCATCAATTGTATACTCCTCGAATAGTCAAATTATTCCCACCACTCCACTAGCTCTAGAAGACCTCTTCTACTCTAATACCACGTAAAAAAACCAGAGAAATTTTCAGAACCCGAGTGACTCATTGCAACAAATGATTTCCCAGCTTGTATCCAACATATGGAGTTTGTTCATAGGAGCTTTCTCCTTGCTTCTCCTATGGGGAACGGCACGAGCACTCGAATGGGCGTGGCTTAAGCCTAGGCGCCTGGAACGGGCGCTGCGCAAGCAAGGGCTGCGAGGCACTGTGTATCGGCCCCTTGCTGGTGATTTGAAGGAGAACGCTCGGCTCAACAAAGAAGCGCAAGCCAAGCCCATGCCACTTTCGCACGATATTATCCCTCGTGTTGAGCCGCTGGTTCATCGCACCGTGCAAGAATTTGGTGAGAAACCTTTCTATTATCAAATTAGCCCTTGAAACTGCAATATCCCAAATAGTAGTTCATCACCAACTCATATAATAATATCATTGGCATAATCTTCCGAGCGGCCTAATCACCGAACAAAAAAAAAAAAATCATGGGCATAACCGTTGATTGCTTCTCTTTAACATATTGGATGAATATATTGATTTCACTGTCTCATAAAATACAGGCAATCGGTTCTTTACTTGGTTTGGACCCTATCCGAGAGTTACCATCAGGGATCCAAAATTAGTGAGAGAGATTCTATCCAATAAATTCGGACACTTTGAGAAACAAACAATAAGCCAATTCGGAGAGTTGTTGGCCAGTGGGGTCGTGAATTATGAAGGAGAAAAATGGGCTAAGCATCGAAGAATTCTCAATCCTGCTTTTCATGTAGAGAAGTTACAGGTAATTATTAATGGTATAATATATCAGTTAGAAAAGTATTACATGCTTTCAGGATTTACTGGTTCCTTTTTTTTTTCATCTAGGTGCTACATATATCCTTCCACAAAAGAATTTTCTACCTATTATACATTTTTTCATTCAACTAAATTTTTTGGCACTTCATTTGTACCACTACATATTGAACAAAATAGGCGCAAAGTTGGTGGCTGATATCAGGTTTCAGAAAGCAGTATTTTTCTTTGTACTGGAATTTATGAAACAGCCTTAACTAATAAAATCATTTCGTCAATAAGTTCCTTGTAACAAGGAAAGTACAATTTGTTGGATTTTACGGTTTTGATTAAGCAAAGATATTTAGTGAGTGAGTAAAAATGGAGAACGGGAAAGAGGAGGAAGAATTAAGTTTCATTTCTCTCTCTTCATACTAAATTACAGCCCTAATTGGGTTTTCATGCAATTTTATCAAAATGGCCCACAAGCTATTATAAAATACATCTATGCATTAGCACCCTTCTAATTTTCTATATCGCAAAATACTTATAAATAACTACTTTTCCAACATTTCCCCTCAAGTTGGAGCATTGATATTTATCATGCCCAACTTGTATGCTTTAATTTGGAAAGAACTCGTGCAATCTCATTTGATCAACATCCTATCAAGTGCATATTTTGGATTCATCCGATGTCGACTTCAGCGCTCCCCCTCAACAGCAAACTCATCCTCTTGTAGCCATTTCACTTTTACAATTTTGCTGACTCTTTTCTCAAGCTAGTGCCTTCACACTTTGCCGCTTGGTTGGCCTTCTTCGACTCTTTCTCAAGCTAGCATGTGTCTCTGCATCTTCGCTGCTTGGCTGGTCATTTTGACTCTCTCAAGCTGGCTTGTGTGTTTCACTTTTCTGCTTGGTTGATCAGCTCATCTTTTAGTCATGGCCACGCATCTCCTGCCATAAAATATATTTAATGCACCTGCAATCAAGTCCATTAGTCGAGGTCCTTCACTGTTGTCGTCACCTCTCATGTAGGTACATAGAGGGGCTCCTTCAAAGCCACTAGTCATCACCTTTCATGAGGGTCCATAGAGGGCTTCGCCTTTGATCGACTAACATGCTCCTGAAATTACCTCTTGGCAGGGACACACTTAATCCAAAGAAAGCAACATATGCTTTCAACCAATTTCTGAAAGTATTTTTCTTTTTACATTGGCTGCTGGTTTCCTTTCAAATGCCCAACATCACTTTTAACATCTCAAAGTGTTTGAGATACCAACAGATTGTCCCTCACTTTTAACTTCTTTTCTCTTTTTTCTTTCATATTTTTCTGGCTCAACTTGTCTAGGGAAATGTTGATTAGGCGCTGTACCCAGTTTCTGCCTTTGTTCTTTTTCTTTTCTTTCCCAAAATACTAAATAAAAACACAAAAACTATAAGATATGTCAAACCTGAGAAAGCTCTCCCCCTTAACCCATCATTTCATTTCCCTTAGTCCTCCTCCTTTTGACTTGATCAATTCTGTCTCCTCACATGTTTTTTTTTCCCCCAATTTGGGCTGCCATGTATTTCTTGTTGTACTCCGTTGCAATTTACACTGGTATAGAGATGCCACTCACGTTAGATCTTTCTTTACAATTGCACAATCACCTGTACCAATAAGTCTCTTCCATGTGATGTTCCCTTCTCAGTGATAATTTATTGAATAGGTGGTGAACATGTATGATGCTCCCATCTCACGACAGTTGATGCCATCTTAAAGGTCCGCCAACTTGATTGAACTTCTTTGTTACTGGCATGGTAGCAATCACCCAAACTTTGTCCACCTTTAGAAAACTACCTCAAACTATCATTCCTTTTGTTCTTCTTTTTATTGGTGCAAACTCTTGAAAAATAAGGTACAACTCTGGCATGCCAAAAACTGGCTTCACTAAATTGCTTGTGGCATCAACACTAATGCTTTAGTGTTTACCATCCATGAATAGGTGCAGGACCTAGATGTCATTCCCTGGCACCTTCTTTTTCTAAAATCACTTCATCTCTTGTAATCTCTCTCCAAATTAATACTCCTTTCTGCCTCTTATGCTCCTCAATTTTCCAATTCAAGAGAAATTTTCTGAATTACAATCTCTTGGAAGTGACACTCATAATCTGCCATTGCCTCTCTACTGACCTCAATACCCACACATGCCAGGACCAACTTCAAGCTCGACGAGTTCCAGGTTCTTTTTCTTACCAGGTGCTGAAACTCACAACTTGGAGACACCCTTTTCATCATGGTACTGCTCCTTATTCGATTCAGCAACAGCGACACCACTGCTGGACCAGGCGCCTCCTTTTTTTTCCTTATGACAAGCTTCTTGACTGGAGCAAATATGCTCACAGGAGAGATTTGGAGATTTTTTTTTTTTTTTGGGCTTTATAGCGAAATTTTAATGGGAGAAGGTGGGAACTTTTCTGGATAGATATGAGAAAGAATGGCTCACTTAATTTTGATCGATTTGAGGGATAGCTTGTCTCATATTGGACTTCTTTTACTCAAAAAACTGAACTAGAGAAAGAACAGTAACGAACCCTAAATATTCTTTTCCTTTTCATTTCTTCTTCTTCTTCTTCTTCTTTTTCTTCTTCTTAGGTTATCCCTCACGAACCGAATCTTGCTCTGATACCATGTTGGATTTTACGGCTTTGATTACGCAAAGATATTAAGCGAGCGAGTAAAAATGGAGAACTGGAAAGAGGAGGAAGAATTAAGTTTCATTTCTCTCTCTTCATACTGAGTTACAACCCTAACTGGGTTCTGATGCAATTTTATCAAAATGGCCCACAAACTATTATAAAATACATTTATACATTAGCACCGTTCTAATTTTCTATATCACAATATAGTTATAAATAACTACTTTTCCAACACAATTTTAGTGCAACCATTCAGATCCAGGATGTCAAACTTGACACTCAATTTTTCGAAAGAGAATTTTGATGTTACGAATTTTGAGTATGTAGATATGACACTTTCGATTCTAAATGAGAAGCTAATGCAAACATTTTCCTTTTCAGAGGATGCTGCCGGCGTTCTCCACCTGTTGCGATGAGCTGGTTGACAGATGGGAGAACTCAGTGGGGCCCGATGGTTCATTCGAGCTGGATGTTTGGCCCGAAATGCAAAATTTAACAGGAGATATCATTTCGAGGGCAGCATTTGGCAGTAGTTACCAGGAAGGGAGACGCATTTTCCAGCTTCAAGGGGAGCAAGCTGAGCGTCTCATTAAAGCTTTTCCCACACTTATCCTCCCTTTTAGCTTGTACGAATTTCTTTCCTTATTAATTTGGCTTTTATTTGCAAAGTGATTTTTGTAATTTTTTATCAGTTTTGTGATGGTGATCAAGAACAGCCAAAGTGCAGCAGTTAACTGATTTACAATTTTCTTTTGCTTTATAATTCATTTTCAATATACTATTACTACTATTACTATTATGTTAATTTAGATGAACATAAATACGTTTTCGTGTCCTAAATTCCCCGCAATGTTCTTGAGATAATAAAGCAGTATTGTGTAACCAGTACTAAGAACCAAGTTAAAAGGAGCAAAACAAAAGAAAACAGAAAAGGTAAAAGGGACTAAGGTAAATATGCACCTGTTATTTCTTGTTCCAGTTTTAGCCTTGCCTATGGACTGGTTTACTTGTCAGATTCTTTTCAAGAATTATGAAATGATATTGGGCGTCATTCACTGGTGTCACAGGTACCTTCCATCTGAAAACAATAGGAGGATGAAGCAGAATGCAAGAGAGGTTCGGACGCTCCTCAGGGGCATAATTGCAAAAAGGGAGAAGGCCATCAGAAACGGAGAGACCACAAAAGATGACCTACTTGGTTTATTATTGGAGTCGAACATGAGGGAAATGGGGCAAAATGGGAAATCAGACTCTAGTTTGTGCATGACAACTGACGAGGTGATAGAAGAGTGCAAACTATTTTATTTTGCTGGACAGGAGACTACGTCAGTGCTGCTGACCTGGACTATGGTTGTATTGAGCATGCATCCTGAGTGGCAAGAGAAGGCGCGCGAGGAGGTCTTGCAACAATTTGGGAAGAAGCAGCCAGATTTTGATGGCTTGAACCGACTAAAAATTGTGAGTTATTAACATAAAAAGTAATTATGTGGATGCAGAAAGATACTATTTTGTGCTAAAAGTTGACTAATTTGTCACAATATTACAAGTTGACTAAAAGTTGAATAAATTATTGTGATTTTCTAATCGAAGTATGGTTTTGTGTTTCCATGGTATGGGCCAATTGTGATGCCGTATTGTTCAAGAGTTGTTGATAGTGCCAAAGTATATGTGTTTACCCATATAAAGTACCCGTAAGCTTTAAAATTAATGGGTATGCACTAAGTGATGAGGAATTCACGTCCACTGCCGTAAGAACTGTGGCATGTGATCTCGATCGTCCATCAATAATCTTGTACAAATTTCAAAAAGTTCTCCTAAAAAGCCACAAAAATTTGTACGCATTCAATCTGAATGGGATGGTTCAGATCGCATGCTATATAATCCCTTTCATCAGAACTATTGCAGCAATTTCAGACTCCATTATAATCCTGGTCATCACTGAAAAGGGAGAACCCTCCTACAATAATGTTAATAAGGGAGTTGCTCTGATAACTCGCCGTTACATATTGTTATTTATTATTCTTTTTTTTTTTAGAGAAAAGGTTATTATTATTCTTACTTCTGATTTCCATTTTAGGTGACCATGATACTATACGAGGTGCTTCGTTTGTACTCTCCAGTGGTTACGCTTATCCGTCGCACTTACAAAACCATGCAACTTGATGATCTAACCATTCCACCTGGTGTAATTCTGGCAATGCCAGTACTTCTCATCCACCATGACCCTGACATATGGGGTTCCGATGCATCCGAATTCAAACCAACACGATTTGCTGATGGCATCTCAAAGGCAACAAAGGATGGACAGTTAGCCTTCTATCCCTTCGGGTGGGGCCCACGCATCTGCATTGGGCAGAACTTTGCACTTCTCGAGGCTAAGATGGGGTTGAGTATGATTCTCCAGCATTTCAAATTTGAGTTGTCAGAGAAATATCAGCATGCTCCGTACCTTGTCCTTACCGTACATCCTCAGTTCGGCGCACCGATTAAGTTCCACAGGATATGATTGGATCCACATCTGCTGTTATCCTAAAAAAAATAGGACCCTGTTTTTCCTTGATCTCCACCGTTCAATTCAATCGACGACTTGGATTGTTTGATTTTATTAATTGTAGCTGCCCCTACTACTCAAAGTAACTTTTGTACCGCCCAAAATCTGATTACAAATAAATTCTCTGGTCGCATAAATAAAGTCTCTGATCGCGTCGTACTACATTTGTTGGTGTCGTTCGGCAATTTATAATGATTTTGCAACAATAAAGATTATATTGTATAATAGTATTAATTAGCATTATGGGTAGTTTTGAATATACTATTCAAAAAATAATCGTGGGATTCAGCAGTCATTGGTTGATACCAATATTGTTATTTAGATTTGTTAAGAAATAAAATTAATAGTAGATTTAGTAATTAATGGCCTCAAAGCCGTATGACTTAATTATCATCATCGATCATTTATAAAAAAAGATGAGAGCCACAATTATGGATAATTTTAGTAAGTATACGTTAGGTAGGAAATTAAATAGAGCCGTTAAGATTATTGTATATGAAGAGTCATTGTAACTTATCGAATTGAAATACTCTATTTATTTTTTCATCAAATACACAACTCATAATTTCTACATGGTATCAGAGCGGGATGAAACCCCCCATCATATACCCAGAGGTCACCCAGCAGGAAAAACTCTGCTGGTATCAGCCCCATAATTCATACCAGAAAATACCCACCTAACATAAATACTTGGCTTTCTCAGATCCGCATACCAGAAAGAAAAAACCGAGGCAACTGCCAGAAAAAATACTCAAAGTGAGCATTTGTTCTTATCAAGAGAGCATCTGTTCTTATCAGAAAAAATCTAGCCTCAAAAAAAAAAAAAAAAAAAAAAGACTAGCAACACAGAATCGAAAAACATGTCTGCACAACTCGAAAAATTAACCAACATTACCCTCAATGGGTTTAATTACTTGCCATGGGTGAGAACCACCAAGTTAGCACTTGGGGGAAGCAGAGGATGTGGTTTTGTGACTGGAGAATGCCCAAACCAACACTAGCTGTTGTCCAAACAGCGGAACAAAAAATAATAGTAGAAAAAATGACAAATGCAAGATGATGAGGTGATGACTTTACTTATAGCCTCGATGAAAACTCACATCTCTGATATCGGTATGTACTATGATTCCGCAGAGGAATTATGGGGTTATCTAGAAGAAACATATGGCCAACAAGAAAATTTCTCACACATTTACAACCTCAAACAAGAGATATCGCAAGTGAGGCTGGGAAATAAAATCATATCTGAGTACTTGTTAGAGTTGAGGAAGAAGCTCCAAGAGCTAAAACTATACCTCGCTCCAACCACTGATCTAGCCGAAATCCAGAAAAGAGAAGAGAGAGATGAGATATACTTGTTTCTCTCTAGGCTAGACTCAAGCTACGAAAGCATCCAATCCCACATACTCATGTCTGCCGAGCTCCCCCCTTTAACAATGTTGTCTCAATGAGTCAAAGGGAGGAATCAAGGCGTAGAGGCATGGTTGGCTCACAAGCCAACAATGGCGAGAAACTCGAAAACCATGCTCTAACCGCCAAGAACATCAACCCTCGCAAGTATCAAAACCCTAGGCGGAGAGGAGAAATGTGAACATTGCAAGAAAATCGGCCATAAGCAAGAAGATTGTTGGTTTTTACACCCTGACAAAGCTCTGGCCGGTTAGGTTAATAGAGGAGAAAATGGCCGAAAGGGGGAGACTCAGGAGAGAGGCCGCTCGAATTGGGGAAGAAGGAAAAAAAAAAAAAACGGTTTAGGAGAAGCTTTCAGACACAATTGGATAAAAGGGTTGATCCGGCTGGAAAAAGATTGAAGGCTTATGTAGCAATTTAGGAGGCGGGTCAAACGGGTCAGCTGAGGATCCCATGCAGTAGCTTTTCAAACAGTTTTCTGTGTGGATCTCCAAGCAAAGTGACACCAATTTGAGTGGTATTTCCTTAAACACCTATAAATCTAATATTTATGACCAAATTATACTAGATAGCAGGGCAACAGATCATATGTTTCGTAACCAAAATTATTTAACCAAATTAAGCTCTATCAAAAATAACTAATATATTCTTATTACAAATGGTGCCGAGGCTAAGATAAATGGTATAGGGCAATATAGCATATTTTCAAAGAAAATTAAAGACATTTTATATGTAGATACGTTTTAATTTCAATATCAAAAATAACACTAGACTTAAATTGTGATGCAATTTTTTCTTTAAATAAAGTAAAATTTCAGGACCGAAAAGCCAAGAAGACGATTAGTGAAGGTTTTCTTGAAAATAGATTATATATTTTGAAACTTCAATTGATTTTATATGTAACAACAAAAGCGAATCATGAGTTATGGCACAAAAGATTTGGACATCCTTCCGACAATATATTGGGAAATATTTTAGATCTTTCTTTAATACAATTGTGATACTTGTAAAATTTCAAAACAAACTAGACTTCCTTTTCTTTTGTCATTAAGTAAGAGTGAAGGATTGTTTGATTTAGCTCATTTAGATGTATGAGATCCGGTCTCAATTATTTCTTATGATGGATTCAAATATTTTGTTATATTTATTAATGACTTTTCTCGAGCCACTTGATTATATTTATTAAAATCAAAAGATGAAGTTTTTGATTGTTTCCAGGGGTTTGTTAATGGAATTGATAATCAATACAATGGGAAAATTAAAATATTTTGATCAAATAATGAAACCGAATTTGTTAATATCAAGTTTGCGCACTTATTCAAAGAAAAATGAATTATTCATCAAACTACTTGCATACATATACCCAAATAAAATGGAGTGTCTGAAAGGAAAAATAGACATTTATTAGAGGTAACTATAATACTTTTACATCAAAATAATGTATCAAAAACTTAATCGTCAGATGCAATACTTAGTTCAACATATCTAATTAATAGATTATCAAGTTCCGTATTAAACAATAAAATCCCTTTGGAAGTTTTATATCAATGAAAAATTAATATTGATCACTTAAGGGTATTTAATTGTGCATGTTTTGTAAAAATTGAAAGACAAAATAAACTGGATGTTAATTCAGTTAAAATCATATTTTTAAGATACTCCTCTTAAAAAAGGGATACAAGTGTGCGGCCCTTTTTCGCGGCTCACGCGCAAGGCATCGGCGTCCTCACTCACGGGGGAAGAAGGTGCAGGTACATCCCTGTGTGTGTTTGTGCGCATAAGGACTTATTATTTAGGTGATTGTGGGAACATTTATTTTTCAATGGGTGCAAGTCTCCGTCGTTAATTACGCCGGTTTTCACCTCGGGAACCTCTGATTAATGGGCTAAGATAATTAAAATATATGGATTAGATTCATGGCTTTATTTCGTCCTTCAAACTTATTTTATTTTACTATTTTATTTTTGACAAAACTCATGTAAAAGTAGTTTGTTTATTAACATGATTATGTAACCTTTTCCCTTTTTTATTTATTTTTATGCTATGCTTAATGGTACGCTTTGAGTAACCAAAACGTATAACTTTTTAATAATTAGACTAAAGACTTATGGTCTAGAGTCAGAGAAACGTATAATCTCTCATAAATCAGAGATCGAGGACGTATAATCCTACTAATCTCACAGAGTTCGAATATGAGACGCATTACCAACTTGATACTCAAGGAACCAGAGATGTTTAATCTCTATATAGGTTTATGTCAAAGACGACGGCGTATTGTTCTAAACAGTCTATTGACTTTCCAAATCTCGAATCTGAAGCGCGATGTCAATTCGAAACATGAGAAAATTGGAGAATCGGGAACATATGTTCTTTATCGATTTTCAAGACGAGAAACATTAAATCTGAAGCGCACTGCCAATTTAGCGTTCTCGAAACATGATTTGATGTACTTTGATATGTTAGGATGTTTCACCAAGATTTGGACATGATCTTGGTCCATTTTTGACTTTCCAGGGGCATTCTGGGAATTTGGTCGACATTTAAGTATGTTTTGTATATTTAGACATAATAACATGTTTGGTCTATGTTTAGATATGTTTTGTATATTTAAACATGATGACATATTTGGTCAAGATTCATATATATTTTGTATATTTGAACATAATGACATGTTTGGTCAAGGTTTGAATCTATTATGTATATGATGATATGATTTTGAGTAATTTAATTTATTTTATAAAGGTATAACATGACTTAGCATATTTTATTATGATATGGACATATTTGTATTTTTGACATTTTTGGTCAAAGATTTGTGTATATTTATATATTTAACATGTTTTATCAAAAGTTTGGGTATATTTATATATTTGACATATTTGATCAAAGATTTGAACATATTTGCATATTTGACATGTTTGGTCAAGGAATTGGACATATTTGCATATTTGACATATTTGGTCAAAGATTTGGACATATTTTGCATATTTGACATGTTTGGTCAATGATTTGGACATATTTGCATATTTGACATATTTTATTTGACAAAATTATATTACCAAAAATGCATCAATTTTATTTATTTATACAAAATCATATGCATGGTATATGATTTAAATTTCTTTTAAATAAAAAAATAAAAAATAAAAAAATAAAGTCAAAATTAACATTTTATTGTCCCAAAAATATATTTAACTAAAATCATGATTTTTAATATTTTTCATGATTTTTGGACTTAAGAAAATATTTTTATTTAATGTTTAAAGTTTATTTTCTAAACAGATTAATATGGGCCACTAGATTTGAGCCCATGTATTAAGATCTTGATTTTAATTCGATTTTTGAAGCAGCTTTTAAACTGGACCATTGGATCAAAGGCGTGTATCAGGCATGTGCTGGGCTATTTGAATTTCATCAAGATTCGTACTTTGAAGCACATTAATATTTGCACTTCTTTTCTCCGACATTGATCAAGTCTCTGCTCATGTCGGATTTTTGATTGACGGGCATGGTTGGCATCGTCAGAGCATAGGGAGCCCAACGGTAGTGGTCTCGTCGTCAGCAGCAGCCCAGATTGCTGGAGATGGGGGTATCCAACTCGGTTTCGGCTAAGGTGTTTGCTGAGATGGAATTTTTATAGATTTAAGCTGAGTTTAAGTAAATTGATTCAATTTCTTTGGCGTATAGCATCGCTTAGACATATTTAACTTGTTTTGAAGTTCAATTTGGGTTTAAATCATCAAATTCACGATTTTTACCGTCCGGTACCAAACTGGTTTCAGAGAGTTCGGTACCAAAAGGTATTTCGTGCCTTTTTATTGTAATTTCTTCTCAATTAGCTCCTTCAAGAGTATCCTTGAGTGTATTTGAGCATGTTTGAATGATCAATTTTATCAATTTGGGTGTGCATTGTTGTCTATACACATTGGGTTATTTCGGGCATTGATTTCAATTTGATTTTCTTTTGATTTTGCGATACTTTCTTGAATTGCATATTGAAATGTATTTATGGAGTCAATATCAAGTTCTAGAATGGTTTTACATTAGCTTTATACATGTATTTCATCTTTACACAAGTCAATTTTCATTTTTTCACTTTTTCTGGTATTACTCCAGAGTTGGCTCAATTTTGATTTTGACAGACCTAGTTTGAAAACTTTATATAAAATCACAAAAAATCTCAAAAATGGTAAAAATTTGTGACTAAATGCATTAAAACTATTCTAAATGCTTATGAAATTCGAAGTTAATTAGGTTAACAGACAACATATTTTTAATTTTTTATTGAACTGGACAGAAATGCCCTCACCTAATTGTGCTGAAAACCTATTTTGGCTTAACCTGTGTGTTAAAGCCTGGTTTAATTATTCTAAACCCTTTAAAAAATCACATGAGGTGTTATAAAGGTGAATTCTTCAAGAAATTTTGGATTTTGCATTTAAAAGAGAAAAGAAATTCTCAGTTTGACCCAAAGTTGACTTTTTGAGTTTTCAAACTGATGAGATTTGAAAATTCATAACAGTTCATATAAAATTTCAAAAATCATAAAAGTTGGACTGTGAGTTGATATAAATCTACTCTACATGCTTGTAAAATTTCATAAGAAATTGACGACCAGACTAAGAGATATGGACTGATCTCTCAGCTAGACAGAAAGTGTCATTTTCTGGACTCAAACCAGTATGCATGTTTATTATTTTTTTATTGCTCAAACATGATTTTGAGTCTTCAAACATGTTAAGAAATTTAAAATAAAAGACCAAGAAGAGAAATAAAGCCAAATTGAATCAAAATGTCATATATCATAACAAATCAAAATACATTAATTCAAAGAAAATATGGAGTCTTGATTTTCCATGAAATTTGACAGCATAACAGCTTGTATAAATCTAGTTTTAAGCTTTATATTACCATTGCACATGTGCACAGGGTCTGAGAGAAAGGGGATGAACATGTGCCCATCCACATGGAACCAAATTATCATGTGGCAATTGGTTAAAGTGTGCTTGTCAAATTTCAGAGGGAACTCACCAATTGAGCACTTGAGACTCAGCTTAGGCATCAATTGAATTCTGTGAGGAAAAAGACACATGTGCACCTCTCAAGCCCGGAGGCTTAGCCATCTCACCCATCAAGGTGAGACTGGCTCCAGAGCTCAATTGGGATTAAGCCAAACTCAAGACTTGGCTCATCTGTCCCTTACCTAACTATGTAAAGACTGGCTTCTTCTTAATTGAGCTTTTTTTTTGGAATTTAGGTTAAGTTTTGATTTTGACAGAGCTTTAGCTTATGGGGGGTTTCTTCTTTTTTTTTAATTCTCTTCTTTGGGAGTTAATTTATAGCCCAGAGAATATGGTTTGAGTTTGAGGGCTGAGCTGGCAATATTCCAGCCCTTGATTTGATCAGATGGCCGAGATGGAGCCCGACAAACAACAGCTAGCCTATGGCTTGTCCTTACGCGATTTCTCTAGCTAATTGGCGCCCAAGTCACCCCATGAGATGCCCACACGTGTCACTACGCACATGCCTGAGGAGAGAGAAGAAAGCTGTTGGCTTTGTCTTCTTCTTGGACTGGTGAACCATGCCTTTCAGGTGAGGGTATCTTCTCGAACATTCTCTTACCTTGCTGGTGCCTATCATGCCATTAGAGCACCACTAAATGTGTCCAAGGCATTAATTTGATCACTTGAGCATCGGGCCGTGCCAATTGACCATACCTGAGCCAAACCCAAGCTCTAAGTGGTGAACCTGTCAGTTGAGCGCCTTTCACCCCAAATTAAGACCTTAGGCAGTGTTGTGGAGGTGTTTTGAAGCTTCTCCAAATGTTGATTTGGCCACTCGAGATTTCAATTGCTCAGTCGACTTTAAGGTTGAGGTACTTTTTCCTTTGATTTTCTCTTTCTCAATTTACTATTTTCAATGCTGTTTGTGGCATTGAACTCCCATTAAAGTATAGATTAAGTCCCCAAAATGGTTTGAACCAATTCGCATTGTACACCCATATTCCATTTTCGAAGTCTCGTCCGAGCTCCGGAGCTCGGGGAGGAAGAAGAGAGGGAGAGAAAGGTTTAAACCCAAGATTTTGTTTATTTAAGTTCGGTTCACATGCACCATTCTTTAGTTTCAAACTTGTCAGAGAGAGGGAGAGCTTGCACCAAGTCCACCCCTTCCTCTCTCTTCTTTCTTTCGCTGGCTGAAGCATACCTGGGCACTAAGCCCCCTTGGCAGCGAGACTGAAAGAGAGGGGTCCAGTCGTTGGGTTTAATGAGACACAGACCCCAATGAAAAGCTGAGGGTTGAGCTGTGGTCTCGGTTCTTGTACACCAAAACACATTGTCAGTGGCTCGGTGCATGTGCACTGGGCCTATTCAGGATTCATTTAGTGCTTTTGGTGTGTATGACAGATAGGTCCAGAGGTTTATTTAATCGTTTGAGAGCCCTAATTTGCACCCAAAATGTTGTGTATCCTCTAAGTTACACATACAATTATCTCCAGCTTTAATTTTTTGTATTTTTTATTCTTTTTCCCTTTTTAATTTATTTTTATGTAAAAATCACGAAAAATTACTAAAAAATCATAGAAAATGTATTCTATAATTCTATTATTTTTAGATAATATTTTTGATATTTTTCGGTGTGAAATTATGCATTAATTTCACTTAATGCATTAATTGCATATGATTAGGCATATTAATCTTATTGGATTAATATTTGGCATGATTATTTCATAGAATTATTTTTTGTATTCAAGGAATAATATTTGAGACATTTTTCATGAATAAAATTCATGATTTTGGATTTGGCATGATTAATTATATGAAATTGTTTCTTGATTTCATATAAATACGATTTTGTGCATGTATTTTGCACACATTTTTTTGAAGGGATTTTTGGTACAATTATTTCATAAAATTATTTTTAATTTCAAGAAATAATTTTGAGGTGTAATAAATCATGAGATTGAACATAATTTCATGACTTAATGTTTGACATGGTTATTTCATAAGATTATTTCTTTAATTTTAAGAAATAATTTTCACATATAGTGAATTATGAAATTGGACATAATTTCATAGTTTCAAATTTTTGGCAAAAAAGTCACATGAAACTACATTGTTAATTTCATGTGATTTAATTTGTGTATATTTTCTGATAATTTTTTAATGGTAAACACTCAGATAGTTATGCCTAATGACACTTCACACTTTACGCGTGAACACGTCACGTGCAAAACACATATCCACGCATGTATTTATCCGTGCGTGCTCCCTGTGCATGCTCGTGCCATTTCTCGTATCGTGCGGGACATGTCGAAACAATGCAGAATCTCAGATAAACACGTCTAATGACACTTCACACCAATACGTAAACACGTCATATACAAAATACATATCCATATACGTGTTTACCCGTACGTACCGACGTGCCCAACACGTCTAATTATCCAGTACTCATGGATCCAAACAGAAACATATGACGGTTTTTTCTAATTTACAAAGTTTTTCTCTAGCTTTTAACGCATAGAGACAGGGCAACATCTGCTTTTGCTCTGTAAGAGCTCATAACTCAGAAAATAATCTCATGATATTAAATTTTTTTAATTAAATATAATATGGATACATTTCACTTTTATAATCCAAATAATATATAAAAATAATAATATTTGCACATAATAAGTAAAATATTTTTATAAATATTGCGTATCATATTGTGCATATAATTAATTCATCAATTTAGAAATATTGAAAATATGCTGAAAAAATAGTTTGAATATATATGATTGCTGAACCGTATTATTATTATTATTAGATATGAGGTACTATACGAATGACCGAACAATTGACGTAATCGAATGTTTGTTGAAAATGAAACAAAGTTGAAACATTTGATTTTGATCGAACGATCGAACAATCAGCGTTCACTGTGCACTCTTTAATCCTACCAGCTCCAGCATTTGGCCACTCATTAATTGAAGGCGGATCATTAAATAGTTCCACACAGATATTATTTATTGATATTTCAGATTGGATGGTTGATTCTCTGATTTATCTCTCAATTTAATTTTAAAGAGTTTCAGAGACTGCACTCATATATCTCTAAAATTTTGATTTCTAATCTCTCTCTCGTTGAAATTGATCTTGAGTATTAATGATTGGGCTATAAACTTACCTCGTAGCTTACTCTTGAGTTTGATTCAAATCTAACTCAAGTTGAACTTCTTTGTTTAAACTTTTGGCTACCTCTATCTCGATCACTAACTCAAAATTATTTGAATTAATTCGCTCTAGCTCGACGCGAACAATCTTAATATATAATTATGTTATTCAATTTCAAATATGTAGTTGTTAAATATAATATTTAGAATTAATCTTTGATTTGGTGGTAAAGGCAATGATATATAAGAGATTGTAAATTTAAAATCCAAGTAAAAAGTCCTTCAGAGATATTTAAAATTGAGTAGTTTGATATTTATTTTTATCTAAAAAAAATGATAACAACAATAACGATCACAATAAGAATGAAAATAATAGCAATCATATTTGAGTTAATTTTGAACTCCAATTAAATTTGACCTTTTATATAAGCTCAATTATGAGTAAGATTAAATTAGAGGGGCTTTACTTGGCACTTCCTTATTTTGAAAGTCTTGATAATCTAAAAAAAAAAATGCTTGATATCAAATTCAACATTATAAATCTATATCATCCAAATATTATATCTACAAAATAAGTTGATTTGTTGTGTATGTTTTGTCATGCATCAAGTGTTATAAAATTTTAATGATTTGAAATTAACTGTTCTTATTGCATCAACAAACAATACATAAATTTCATAAAACTTAATTGTCCGTTGTCTATATCTTCAATGACATACTTATTTATACTTAATTTCTAATTTTCAATTTTATTTGAATTTTTTTAAATCTATTATCAAAATTGTCAAGATAATCATTGTAAACCAATTTCTCCTCTTAAACAAATTAAAAAAATAATATTCATTAGTTTCTAGAAAATTAATAATGTATATGTTTAATTATCAATAAAACTAGTACAACGACATTATATATATATTTTTTTTATAATGGCCTCTAGGCCAATATTCATTAATCAAGTGAAAGTTATACATAACATTTTGATCATAGTTGTCTTCTAGAACAAATGCATTGGACTTAGCTTTATTGGTCCTCTAGTTTGTTACATCATAACATTGATATGAATGTATTTGGAGAAAAATATTATCGGGAGCGTATTTATATGACATTGAATATAGCAAATAAAACCAAGGATAATAAGAACGCACGAAAAGATTTGGCCATCTACTGCAACCGTCCACATCTCCATCTAACTCCCAATGCGAATAGACCAAAAGCCTTGTATGCATTGACCTTAGCGGAAAGACGTTAAGTTTTGAAATGGCTCAAGGAAAAAGTAAAATTTACCGATGGATACGCTTTTAATTGGGAAAGATGTGTTAATCTCATCACTTCAACAATCACAGGCCTTGAAAGCCATGATTTCCACATATTCATAGAGCGCCTTCTCCCCGCTGCATTTCGAGACTTCATCCCGAATTTTGCTTGGGGTTCTTTATGTGAGCTTTCAAGATTTTTTAGAGAAATTTGTGCTAAGGAGCTAGACCCGGCACGGATCGAGAAACTAGAAAAGAATGTTATAGTCTTATTATGCAAACTTGAAAAAATATTTTCCCACGATTTCTTTGACTTAATGGTGCATTTTATGGTTCGTGTTGCACCAAGCAAGAATAGGTGGACCTATAGGTCCTCGGCGGATGTATCCATGTAAAAGGTAATTATTATGAACCATCTAATAATTCAAATTCATTATTAACCCTATAGAATATTATGCTCATTTATTCATTTTGGCGATTAATATTTCAATCTATAACTATTTCGATCTTTTTAGGGTAACAAAGCTTCAAAGAATAGAGTTATTAACAAAGCACGTGTCAAGGGGTCCATTGTTCAAGTAATACTTATAAAAGAAATCTCGATGTGTTGTTTCGCTTACGTTGCCGAGGATTTCACATTCAAGTTATCTTACACGGATAGACATCAAGTTTTGGAGGATTTCGCATCCAATTCTCCACATAAGCAACTGTTCATATTTGAAAATTTTGGTTTTGCAGAAAGCCGAGAAACTAAAAAGATTCTAGATGATGATGATTATGCGGTTGCCACAACTACGTTCTTCTTAATTGTCTAGAGATTCAATCATTGCTAACGTACAATTTATCCAATATTGAATTTTTTTAAAACATATATTAAACCCTATTATTGAACTCACTATAAGTCTAATATCTATTTTATAATTATCAATATAGGCAATTTGATGATGTCATGACGAACACCGATCAAGTTATTAGAGCACAGTTCTTGGACAAGCTTCGACGAAAATAGATTGCTAATTAGTTGCACAAGAGAGTACTTGTTGATTGTTTTTTAGACACTAACATTCGCAAAGTAGGTCTCAAGTCTTCAAAACAAGCAATATTCTATGATGCGTATGATGTGAATGAATTTCAATTTCACAAGGAAACATACGGCCAACACAAGTCTACGGTTTATAGCGGGGTTTGTATCAAAGATAAGTGTACTGATGATACACAACACGACTATTATGGAATTTTATAAGAGATTGTGGAATTAAAATACCAAGAATTTGACAATAAATTGATTCTTTTTAAGTATTATTGGTTCAACATAACAAACGGTGTTAGGGTTGACCATCAACACGGCATCGTCGAGGTAAAACACACATCTATTTTATGAGGTAATGATAATTTTATATTGACATATCAAGTAACCCAAATTTACTATCTATCATATGCATTAGAGAAAAAAGAGAAATGCATCAATGGTGGATTGTAATGAAAACAAAACGCAGGGGAAAATTAGGAGGGCAAGAGGTCGACTCAAACTCCGAGTTCTTCCAAAAGGAGCAAGGGATTTTCCCATTACAATCTCAAGCGAACAAATGCTAGATGGTGACGATGCATTCCTTCAACAAAGTCAACCGTCGGAGAGGGTCCAACTTGCAACGACCACATCAAAAATCAAATCAGATGAGGAGGGCTATGATACCAGTGATGAAGAGCAAGGAAGAAGAAATGAAGATGGTCAAGGTCATGAAGATCAATCAGAGGAGGCTTTAGATTTGATGACGAACAATGGTAAAGTGATTGAATTACGCATGATCAATCATCGTTCGTTACAATGTTAGTTCAGATAATAAAATGTGGATATGTGATCTATTTAATATGTGAGAGCAATAAATTATATATTTTCTCTTTCTCTTGTCAACTAAAGGATTAGGTCTCACGATTTTTTTTCATGGTAAGAAGTTTTATTATTGTCCAACATCAACAAATACGGGTTCACCCACAAACATAACTTACTTTGTATTGCAAGCAGTCTTTTTAAATTACGAAGGCATTTTCAGACCCTCAAATTTGTTATTATATACTCACGAATTTACTCAAAATTCTGATAGTGATTATCCCGGTTCATTGATAGCTTTTATGGTTGATAAATAAAAAAAGAATGAGATTCATTGATAACAAATAAATTTAATTATTTTGATAATTATAAAAAAAATAGCTTTAATTTTAAATCCGATATTTCAAAGGTGAAATCTTCTATCATAAAATTTTTGTCAAATTACTTGAAAATTTTGTTGAATTGATCATCGTCAATAATTCCGTCCACAATAAAAATATCTTTTGTTTTTCTATTTTGAAAAAGAAAAGACCTTCCCAGAAGGCTTACGGGAGCGCGGGCGTCACACAATTGACAGATTTTTCGATCACACGGTTACAACAACAAAATAATAATGCTGCTCCTCTCATCTCTCTACCCGAATTAGGTGAACCTTTCGCAACTTGACATTTATACAAAGTTGAGATTACCTTTGGACTTCTGTTCCAAATCTCTGCCCTGCTTCTCATGCTCTAAATCTTTGTTGACCATTTTTTGACGGGTCAAGCTCCAAATCTTTGTTGACCATTTTGTTTGCTGTTTAAAAGTTGCCAGAAAAATACACAAATTAAATTGCATGAAATTAATGATATAATTTCATGTGATTTTTATACCAAAGATTTGAAATTATGAAATTATGTTCAATTTCATAAAATTATTTCTTGAAATTAAAAAAAAAAATAATTTCATGAAATAATCATACCAAACCCCCTTCAAAAAATATATACACATGTGTGCAAAAAAAAATCTATGCACAAAACCCTAATTATATGAAATCAAGAAACAATTTCATATAATTAAATATGCCAAATCCAAAAATCATGAATTTCATTCATGAAGAATGCCCCAAATATTATCCCTTGGAATTAAAAAAAAAATGAATGATTCTTTGGAATAATCATGCCAAAATATTAATTGTATAAGATTAATATGCCTAATCATATACAATTAATGATTTAAGTGAAATTAATGCCTAATTTCACACCCAAAAATACCAAAAATATTACCTAAAATAACAGAATCATGGAATATATTTTCTGTGATTTTTCAGTAATTTTTCATGGATTTTTGCATGAAAAATAAAATAAAATGGAAAAAGAAATAAAGAAAATACCAAAATCAGAACTGGAGATAGTTCTGGGTGCAATTTGGGGGAAACACAACACTCTGGGTACAAGTTGGGGGTCTCAAACAATTAAGCAAACCTCTGGACCCACCTGTCATACACACAAGGTATCTGTTGGGGTTTGAATGAGCACAGCCCACGTGAACCAACTCACTGACCTTGTGCATTGGCTCACGTGAACCGCGACCATGAACTCACCCTCAGTTTTTCGCTGAGGGATGAGTCTCATTAAATCTGACAAGCGGACCCCACTCCCTTTGTTTCGCTGCCAATGGACCCCAGCGCCCAGGCGACGCTTCAGCCAGCGAAAGAAAAGAAGGAAAAGAGAGATGAGCGCGGTGCAAGCGCTCTCTCCCTCTGACAGGTTTGAAATCAAAGCACGGCTCACGTGCACCCAACCCAAGCGAGAGAAACCTTTTGAATTTCTCTCTCTCTCCCTCCTTTCTTCCTCCTCGAGCTCCAGAGCTCAATGGAGCTTCGAAAATGGAGTTTGGGTGTATGGTTTGAGTTGGCTTAAACCATTCTAGGGACTTAATCTACACCCTAAGGGGAGTTCAATGCCACAAACAGCATTGAAAATAGTAAAGTAAACAGGGAGAAAATCGAAGGAGAAAGTACCTCGACCTTGAAGGTGACAGGGCAATTGGGAGCTCGGGAGGCCAAGCCAACACCTGGAGAAGCTTCAAGATACTTCCACGACGCTGCCTGAAGTGTCAATTTGGAGTGAAAAACACTCAATTGACAGGTACACCACTTGGCACTCAAGTCTGATCTGGGGGTGGTCAATTGGCACAACTCAGCACTCAAGCAGCCAAATTGACACGTTGGGCACACTCAGTGGCACTTTGGTGACATGTCAAGCGCCAGCAAGGCCAAGGAATATTCGGGATACGCTCACACCCAAAAGGCATGACACTCTGACCCAAGGAAGAAGACAAAGCCAACGGCTCCTTCTCTCTCCCCAGGCCTGTGTCAGGGACACATGTAGGCACCTCAATGGAGAGCTCTGAGCGCCAGTTAGCTGGAGGAATCTTCCAAGGACAAGCCTCAGGCCAGCACAGGCCTGGCTGGCTCAATCCTGGCCACTTGATCAAACCAAGGGCTGAGATGATGCCAGCTCAGCCCTGAGGCTTAAACCATGCCCTCTGGGCTATAAATAGACCCCCAGTGAAGAAGAAAAAAGAGAGAGCAACATAGCCAAAACTCTGCCAAAATCTCAACTCCACCAATTTCCACAAAAAAAAGAAAGCCAGCTGAGAAGAAACCAAGTCTTGAATAGCTAGGTAAGGGACATAGGAGTCAAGCCTTGAGCTTGGCTCAGTCCCAATTGAGCTCAAGGAGCCAGTCTCACCTTGCTGGGTGAGATGGCTAGCCCCATGGCTGGGGAGGTGCACATGTGCCTCCCTCCTTCCAGAGCCCAATTGGTGGCTGAGCTTGAGTCTCAGGAGCTCACATGGTGAGTTCACCATGAATATTGACAGTATACTCCAACCAATTGGCACATGCCAATCTGGTTTCATGGGGATGGGCACATGTTCATCCCCTTTATCTCTCAAGCCCTGTGCACATGTGCAGTGGCTATATAAAGCTCATTAATGGCTTTATACAAGCTGTTATGCTGTCAAAATTCCATGGAAAAAACAAAATTCCATGTTTTATATGTGTATTGTATTTCAATTTGTTATAATATATGATATTTTGGTGCAAATTGGTTTTATTTTCCTTTTAGTTCTTTCCTTCATGTTCTCTGATGTGCTTAATAGCTCAAGTTCATAATTGAGCAATGGAAAAGCAATAAACATCAATACTGGGTTGAGTCCAGTGAATTCCAGTTTCTGGCCAGCTGAGAGATCAATCCATATCTCTCAGCTTGGTTGTTAATTTCTTATGAAATTTCACAGTCATGTAGATTAGGTTTATATCAACTTACCATATAAATTTTATAATTTTTGGAATTTTCTGTGAATTGTTATGAATTTTACAATCTCATCTGTCAAAAACTCCAAAAAGATCAACTTTGGGTCAAACTGAGAAGTTCATTCTTCTTTTGATTCAAAAATCCAAAATTTCTTGATTAATTCACCTTTATGACACCTCATGTGATGTTTTAAAGGATTTAGAATAATTAAACCAGGCTTTAATCCATAGGTTAAGCCAAATTTGATTTTTAATAAAGCTGAAAGGGCATTTCTGTCCAGTCTGCTAAAAATACAATAATCATACTTTCTTTTCACTCAATTAACTTAAAATTTCATGGGCATCTAGAACAAGTCTTAATGCACTCACTCACCAAATTTTACCATTTTTGGGATTTTCTGTGATTTTCTGTGAATTTTTGAAATTGGGTCTGTCAAAATTGAAATTGAGTTGGCTCTGGACCATTACCAGAAAAGTGCAAAAATGAAATTAACTCGTGTTCAAGTGAAATTCATGTGTGAAATTGATATAAAACCTTTCTAAAACATGTAATTGACCCAAATGAATATAATCAAACATGCAATTTGAGAAGAATGTGATGAAATCAAAAGGAAACCAAATTGAAAATAAAACCAGAAATGACCCAATGTGCATAAAGGACAATGCACATCTAAATTGATGAAATTGATCATCCAAACATGTTCAAACATACTAAACGACACTGTTTGGAAGGTTAATTGAAAGAAAATTGCAAAGGAAAGCTATGAAATACCATTTGGTACCAAAGCCCCGAAACCAGTTTGGTACCAAATGGCCAAAGTTGCAAAATTGATGGATTAAACCCAAATTAAACCTCAAAAACTTGTTAAACATGCTCTGGCGATGCCATACGACAAAGAAATCGAGTTAATTTGTCAAAAATAAGCTCAAATTCCTCAAAATTTCATCCCAGCCAATTTTTCAACCGAAACCAAGTGGCTACCCCCATCTCCGGCGATCCAGGCCGCCGTCGCCGCCGAGACCACCACCGATGGACTCCCCACGCTCTGGCGATGCCAGCCATGACTTCTGATCGGAGATCCGACGCCGGCAGGGCCTCGATCAGTGTCGGAGAGGATGAGCACGAATATTGATGCATCTCAAAGTGCGAATCTTGATGAAATTCAAACAGCCCATAGAAGGCTTGATGCGCGCCAGAGATCCAACGGCCCAGTTTAAAAGATGCTTTAAAAACTGAACTTAAGTTCAGATCTTGATGCATGGGCCCAAATCTGACGGCCCATATTAATCTGTTTTGAAAATAAACTTTAAACACCAAATAAAAATGATTTCTCAAGCCCATAAATTATGAAAAATATATCAAAAATCATGATTTCATTTATGAATATTTTTAAGACTATAAAATGTCAATTTTGATTTTATTTTATTTCTTTTTTTATATTATAAATAAAAGAAAATTCAAGACATATCATATATGTATAAAATAAATTCAAAATATCAAATAGAATATTTTAAAATAAATGGAAATTATGTCATATGAAAATGCTCAAAACAAATGAATTCTTTTTGATAAAATAAATCAAAATATTCAAAATAGTCAAATTATATTATATTTTGATAAAATAAATAAAGATATTCAAAATAATCAAATGATATTATATTTTGATAAAAATAAATAAAAATACTCAAAATAATCAAATTATGTTATATTTTGATAAAACAAATCAAAATATTCAAAATAGTTAAATTATGTCATGTTTTGGTAAAACAAATAAAAATATTCAAAATAATCACATTATGTTATATTTTGATAAAACAAATCAAAATATTCAAAAATGGTTAAATATGTTAAAACAAATCAAAATATTCAAAAATGGTTAAATATGTTAAAACAAATCAAAATATTCAAAAATGATTGAATTATGCTATATTTTGATAAAATAAATAAAAAAAATATTCAAAAATGATTAAAATATGTTATATGTTGATAAAACAAATCAAAATATTCAAAGATAATCAAATCATGTTATATTTTGATAAAAAAAAATAAAAATATTCAAAATAATCAAATGATATTATATTTTGATAAAAATAAATAAAAATATTCAAAATAATCAAATCATGTTATCTTTTGATATAATAAATCAAAATATTAAAGAATGATTGAATTATGTTATATTTTGATAAAATAAATTGGAATATTCAAAATAATCAAAATTATGTTATATTTTGATAAAACAAATCAAAATATTCAAAGATGATTGAATCATGTTATGAAACAAATAAAAATGTTCAAAATAATTAAACCTTGTTATATTTTGATAAAACAAATCAAAATATTTAAATATGCAAATATACCCAAATATTTGACCAAATATGTCAAAAATACAAATATGTCCAAATATTTGACCAAACATGTCAAACATGCAAATATACCCAAACATTTGACCAAACATGTCAAATATGCAAATATGTCCAAATATTTGACCAAATATGTCAAACATGCAAATAAACCCAAACATTTGACCAAACATGTCAAATATGCAAATATGTCCAAATATTTGACCAAATATGTCAAACATGCAAATAAACCCAAACATTTGACCAAACATGTCAAATATGCAAATATGACCAAACTTTTGACCAAACATGTTAAATATGCAAATAAACCCAAACATTTGACCAAACATGTCAAATATGCAAATACACCCAAATTTCTGGCCAAACATGCCAAATATACAAATATGTCCAAACCCTTGGTAAAATATTTCAAATATGCAAATATGTCCAAATCTCTGGCCAAATATGCCAAATATGCAGATAAGTCCAAAATTTGGTAAAAACATACCAACATATCAAATCATATCAAATCATGTTTCAAGAACATTAAACTGGCAGTGCGCTTCAGGTTTAATGTACTTCATTTTGGAAATCGATAAAGAATTATATGTTCCCGATTCTCCAATTTTCCCAGGTTTCGAATTGGCATAGCGCTTCAGATTCGGGATTTGGAAGGTCAATAGACTGTTTAGGACTATACGTCCTTGTCTTTGACATGAACCTTTCTAGAGATCAAACATCTCTGGTTCCTTGAGCATCGAGTTGGCAGTGCGCTTCATATTCGAACTCCGTGAGATCAATAGGATTATACGTCCTCGATCTCCGATTTATGAGAAATTATACGTTTCTCTGACTTTAGATCATACGTCTTTAGTCTTATTATCCAAAGTTATATCTTTGGGTTATTTCAAGCATATATTATAATAAATTGGAAGGAAGAAATAAAGCCACGAATCTGATCCATATATTTTGATTAGTTTAGCCCATTAATCAGAGGTTCCCGAGGCGAGAGCCGGGGTAATTAACGGCGGGGGCTTGCGCCCGTCGGAAAATAAAAGTTCCCACAATCACCTAAAATAATAAGTCCTTGAGCGCACAAACACGCGCAGGGATGTACCTGCACCTTCTTCCCCCGTGAGCGAGGACGCCGATGCCTCGCGCGTGGGCCGTGAAAAAGGGCCGCACAGGTTCTGGCACGCCCGGTGGGACATATCTTTCTCCTCTCATCTTTTGGGCTAAAATAATTAAATATATGGACCAAATAAAAATATATATCATAAATTTTTAATGAAATATGGCTAATTGATTTGTGGAGTTTATGCTTTTCAGGAAATGATGTCTGGAGCGAATTCTCCGTTTGCAATTGCTGTCCCCGTCTCCCTCAACGAGGCGGGCCATATGGTGTTCTTATTTGGGGACTTTCCCCAAATGATCGTTCTTCCTCCTACTCCACCGTCACCGACCCCGACAATGGTCGAAGATGATAGTGAAGAGGTCTCCTTCAGGATCACCCAGAAAGGGATCGACAACAAAATCCTGGCGCTACCTCCAAAACCCCAGCGCTCCAGGAGACACCGTTCAGAGAAGAAAGTCTCCTCGACCCTTCCAGCACAGGTGACCCCAAAGGTCACCAAGAAACGGGCTCTCCAAGCTTACCAGGATGAGCTGGTGGCTGAGCCAAATCTTCCTGTTTCCAACCCCTTCACATCCTTAAGGATTGTGAAAAGGAACTCTCCAACCGCTCGCATCCGGAGCGTTTGGGAGGTTCCACAACCGAAACCTCACCTAAACCAAAACTTCTCGACCGAGTCGGGGAGACCCTCAGGCCTCAAACAGGCCAACCTAGGTAAGTCTCTATACGAGACTCACCAAGCTATTAAGGCGCGTAAACAACAGCGCAGGAACAAACCTCAATCTCCTGCCTCTCAAATCCAGGGGAGACAGGTCCACTTCCCCCGGGAATCGGGGAACCGCCCATATGAACGGGCACCAGGGACCAAACAAACATGGATCCCAAAATCTCGTTTGACCCAAACAAGTCAGACACCATCCACCTATATAAAGGTGGCTAAGCCCAAAACACGGGCTACGGTCAAAACCACCGCTCTCTCAAAAAATATTGAGGGTGAAAACGTGTTTAATAGGCTGGGGTCAAAGATAAAACCCCAAGCCTCAAGCACGACCGTGTTTGACAGGCTAGGGCCAAAACTAGACCCTAAGCCATTAAAGTCAAGCAAAGGACTAGTTATCACTGTTCCTGATCAGGCCCGAAAGAAAAGGCGGGTCTCTCGTCTGGCACCCTATGCTGATGACGAAGAAGAACACTTCACAGTCTATACTGTGGGGGCGTATGACGAAAGCTCCTCTGACGATCAAGAAGAACGTCACGCCACATATATGGCTGACGATGAAGAAGTGGGCCCATCCCATGACCCACCACCTGGTCGAGATGTCGAGAATGCTCATGCGGCCAGGACCAGAGCCATGACCAAAAGAGGGCAAAAAGGGGGCCCTCCAACTGACGACGAATCAGCCCACAATGAGGCAGAAATGGAAGACACCGGTGGCTCCGCGAATGACTTCGTCGCCCAACTAAAACGACAGTTGTCTATACGAGAACGAGAAATGGAGGAGTATAGACAGAAAAATGAGCAAGAAATGGGAGAGCTCAGAAAGCAAAATCAAGAGGCTTTAAGCCTGATCAAGTCCTTAAGTGACTTTCTGACCAAGAAGGGGATCACAAATGAAAGAGTGGAAGATGAAGGACCCTCCAAACATACGGGACCTCAACCATCGCAACATCCAAGCTTCAGAGACCCCGACGGTCACAAAGAAGACCTCCCATGTGGAGGAGAGAGCTCTCGAGTCAATATTGCTCGGGGCTCCAACACTCGTATATATACCAACGAGAATCAAGGATTGACTAAGAAGGAGATCCAAGAGATAATTAGTCAACAACTTCAAATAGCGGGCGCAGGATTTACCGTCTCACCCTTGAAACGAACGGGGAGGCCGTATCCAGCCGATTACGACGCTATACCTTACCCAAAGGGGTATATAGTCCCGAAGTTTAAATCCTTCTCGGGAGAGGGTGTAAAAGACACAAATCCAGATCAACACTTGGCCCATTTCATGGCCTCGTGTGGGAATACAGGGAGCAATGATGCCTTGTTGCTGCGTCAATTCCCGCAAAGTCTAACGGGTCCTGCCTTTGAATGGTACTACTCATTAGAAAATGGGAGTATTAAAACGTGGGATGATATGACCGATGCATTCAGGGCAAAGTTCGCGGTCATGACTGACAAAATCAGCATTGCGGACTTGGCCAATACCAGGCCCCAGAAGAATGAAAAAGTTCTGGAGTACATTAGTCGCTGGTGAAACCTCAGCATCAGGTGTGATCGCCCAATAACCCAAAGGGAGGCGGTCGAACTAATACTCAGGAACGTTGACAACTGGATGACACCATTCTTAGGGATAGCCAAGATTACGACATATCAGGATTTGATAAACTGTGTGTCCAGGCTTGAAAATGCACCTCCAAATTCATGGCCCAACTACTCGGGTCAGAGATTCCAAAGAGGAGGGAAAGCCGAGGCCAAGGTAGCCAGTACAAGCAAGTCCGGCGGCAAAAACGCGGCCGCTAATGTCAACACTGTAAACAATGGTGGCTCGTCAAATAGAAATGACGGCGGCAGCAGTGCAAAACCCGTATATGGAAGCGGGCAGCCTCTTAAAAGTCTGGAGGAATTAAAGAGCAAGCCTTATTCATTTAAAAGGGATAAAGTCGCAAGACTTTTTAAAGATGCCTTGAAGGATGGGCTCCAATTACCTAAATGTAAACGGCCCGCCGACATGGAGAAATCCAATGACCCGAACTACTGTCCATATCACAGAGTGCTTGGGCACCCCATAGAAGATTGTTGGGTGTTCAAAGACTGGATAGAAAGGAGGTACAAGAATGGCGAGATAACTCTGGCTGATAGTATCCTCCAAACGCCAGCCCCGCATGAGCAGGTGAACGCGGTCTCTCATATAGAGATCAATATTGAGGATTCTTCGACCGAACCTTGGAGTATCCACCTGTCCCGGAAAGCAAAGAAACTCCTCAAATCCATTCAGAAAGAACCAGGTATTTTGTAGAAGAATGATGTAACTCCCATTATCCCTGAACCACCAAGAAAATCGGTGGCCTTCTACAAGAAAGCGAACAAAAATGGCAGCCGCAAACGGGACAAGAAGCCAGTAAAGCCAAAGGAGTATCCGGAAAAGTCAGAACTCCAGAAGTACATTGATGCGCTCGAAGAATACGAACAAGGTCAACCGATACCGGCCATGCTTCGAGACTTCATTCCTAAACGAATTCTCAACAAATTAATGGGTATAGTCGATGAAGACGAAACCACAGATGAAGGAGATGAGTTCTGGGATGAAGAATGCTGTGTCATCACCCACGTAGAAACTCATGAGGTGAGTGAGTCAGAAGACTCTGATACTCTCCCTTGTCGGGAGGAGCTTTATCTCAACGAGCTTCTCGGGCAAGTTCATCATTTTATGAATGGTAGCAAAAAGACAACCAGCATAGACTCAAAGTCGACAATTCAGAAATTCAAACCCGAAGGCATAAAAGGGCTAGTGGAAGACATGCCCTGTCGAATGAGAAAAGAATGCGAGAAGGGACCTGAAATGAATGGGTTCCTTAGAGTTGGATTTACCCGAGACGAGGGAAACTCATCTTCGGGGCGCCCGAAAGAGGACATGGTGATCATAGTTTCTCATGGGCATCAATCCAGAAATGAGGCATTTCGGCCAGGTCAAGCCCGAAGGAAACCTCCCAATGTCTTTTTAGTAAACATAGAAGACAAAGAAATGCTGGAAAGCATAGCATGGCAAGATTGCGGCCACGAAGAAAGGCTGACGATCGAAACCACAAGTGAGGAAAGAGGTGGCGAGCCTCAGGCCGTTTCTACTCAAGCCAGGAATATCTCCGTTGTGAACCCAAGGAGAGGGTCAATAAATCCTGAGTCAAGGAAAGAGGGTAGGCCCGGCGACGGCCGAAAACGCTCTTTTAAAATAGAGAACAGGGAGGAAGGGCAATCAAATCCTCACAAATACACCCGTTCCGCGCCTAACAAAAAAGAATGGTGCCATGCAATACATCATAATAGCGATTCTGAAGAAGACGCACACTTTCCCGGGAGTCTATTTTATCCCGAAGAAGGTAATGAGGCCACTACCTCTGAAAAGGAAAAGACAGAATGTCAGGTCGTTCTGCGTTCGGGCACCTACATCCCTGAACGTCAACCTCCAAAGGAGTCTGACCGAAATGTCGCGAAGACCAAAAGTACAAGCAAAGAACCAGAAAATGGCCTACCCACCCGTGAAAAGTCAAAACTCACGGTAGGAGATTACAATGTGCTGGCGCATCTCCGTAAGATCCCAGCCTTGCTTAGTGTCTTTGATGCATTGATGATGTCGAAGGATATGCGCGACATATTAATATACGCGCTCCAAAATCCTGAGCAATTCCAGGCCTACTTTGCTGAAAAGCAATCACATGAGACGGCATACGTCAACAGCCGTTCAACGGGTATCCATTTCACTGATGAAGACCTGTTGACTGGCACCGCCGATCACAACCGGCCGTTGTATGTAACTGGCGACTGTGAGGGGCAAAGATTGAATCGCATTTTGGTCGATTCGGGGTCATCGATAAACATTATGCCCTTGAGGATCCTGAAAACCCTAATGCTGGATACCAAACCATTGTCGAATGAGAAAGTGACCATTCATGGGTTCAATCAACATTCGCAGAAAGCCATGGGTGCGGTGACCTTAACACTCCAATTCGGGGGCCTGATAACCTCGACCAAATTTTATGTCATTGACGCCGATACGTCATACAAGGCCTTACTCGGTCGCCCTTGGCTGCATGAAAACCGGGTGGTACCATCAACTCTTCACCAATGCATGAAATACATGAAAGACGGAAGGCGAAAAAGGATAAATGGGGACATCAAGCCGTTCGGGGTCCATGAAATTGGCCTTAGCGACGCCCGTTATTTCTTAACGCAGGAGGAGAAGGATCAGCATAAAGCGCTGATGGAGTCTCTAAGCTCCGTCTTACAAGGAAATGGCTTGGAAATGCAAACAAGCCAAACCAAATCCACGCCCAATCTGGTGTCATCTCATGATAAAAAGGCACCAACTTTGAGTAATAAACCCATTTATGGGTTGTCCTCTGATGAAGAGGAAGACAAGAAGGAACGAGTGTATGGTATCACCCCCTTATTTGGCGCCTCTTCTGATGAAGAAGATGAGAAGATCTCGACGCGCCGGGTTATCCCACTATACGGGGCCTCAACAGATGATGAGTCAGAAGAGGAAGCTCCTACAGATGAAGAGGCATATGAATCGGAGAGTGGATCAGAAGAAGAAATTCTGTTTCACGTTAAACCGACGTACAACTTCGAAACTGACGAGAGCCATGAATCGTCTTTAAGGGTTGAAAAGGTACCCGAAAAACATTACAAGGACCTTTCTCCCAAGGAAGTGAACCAAATCCAGAAGTTGCGGACGTTTGTCGTTCCTTCAAAGGTCGAACGCTTGCCAGGGAAGACGGTCACTCATAGACCAATTAGATTCTACAAAATCGATGTAATCAATCCTGGTGATAATGCCCTGATCCACGAGTGGAGTGGCTTATTGTCAGAAGACTCCGACGACGGGGAAGTCAATATCGAGGCGTCCCGATATTTCGGGAAGAATCAGGGCCAACTGATGGAAAAGGCCCGGTGTCCTCAAACCATATCAAAATCCAAGATGTATTACTTTGAAAGACTATGGAATGGCTCAACTAATACGGTCAGGGGCCTTGATGACAAGATCAAATACACCCGCGGTTTGGGATACAACTCTGAGTCAGAAGAAGACGGGGATCCCGACGAACGGTGTCGAAGTTTCTTCAAGAACCGCAGAGTTACCTGTTATATGGTATCTGAGGAGCCAGAAGAAGAAGACTTCATCTTGGTGGCTAAAAACGCACCAAAGGAGTTGGAGGACGGCGCGCCAAACACCATTGACGAGTTGGTGGAAGTTAACCTCGGGACAGATGAAGACCCCAGGCCAACCTTCATAAGCGCATCCCTTCCCCAAGAGAAGCGGGAACCTTTGAGGGCCTTTCTCCAAGAATATGTTGATTGTTTCGCATGGAGCTATGAAGAAATGCCAGGACTGGATCCCAAAGTTGCAGTCCACAAACTCAAAATTGACCCAAGTATAAAGCCGGTCAAACAAGCACCGCGACGAATGAGAATAGAACTTGAAGAAAAGGTCGTGGTCGAAACCAAGAAGCTTATCGATGCAGGCTTTGTGCGGGAAGAAGAAACTCCCGATTGGGTGGCTAGCATCGTTCCTGTAAAGAAGAAGAACGGGCAAATACGTATATGTGTCGACTTTCGGGACCTGAATAAAGCTTGTCCCAAAGATGACTTTTCTTTACCGGTGACGGAAATCATCATCGACCATACCTCGTCCTATGAGGCATTCTCTTTTATGGATGGGTACGCGGGGTATAACCAAATCAAAATGGATGAAGAAGACCAGAAGCATACGGCCTTCCGCACTCCGATGGGTATTTATTGTTACAAGGTTATGCCTTTTGGCCTCAAAAATGCCGGGGCCACATACCAGCGAGCCATGACGAAAATATTCGACGACCTAATTCATAAGATTGTCGAATGCTACGTGGACGATTTGGTCGTAAAGGCGACGTCCTATGACGAGCATCTCATAAATCTCAAGGTCGTGTTTGACCGTCTGAGGCAACATGCGCTGAAGCTAAACCCGTTAAAGTGCGCCTTTATGGTTTCGTCGGGGAAATTTCTTGGGTTTGTTATTCGACACCGGGGAATAGAAATAGACCCGGGTAAAATCAAGGCAATACAAGAATTGCCGCCACCCAGGAACCTTAAGGAGCTTCGCTCGCTTCAAGGCCGCTTGGCATACATTAGGCGATTCATAGCCAATCTATCGGGTAGGATACAACCTTTCACCCGATTGACCAAGAAGGATGTCCCGTTTAAATGGGACGAAGCCTGCCAACAAGCCCTAAATGACATCAAGGGCTACCTCCTCAAACCACCAGTGCTAGCAGCTCCAATACCAGGAAAAGAGCTGATATTGTACACGACGGCCTTGGATGGATCTCTCGGGGCCTTGTTAGCACAAGAAAATGAACGAGGGAAAGAAAACGCCCTCTATTATTTGAGCCGCATGCTGGTAGGGGCGGAATACGCCTATACACCGATTGAAAAGCATTGCCTGGCATTGGTGTTCGCTGTGAAGAAGTTGCGACACTACATGATAGCCCACAAGGTCATCCTCATCTCAAAGATTGACCCCTTAAAATATCTCATGACGAGACCCATGCTTACAGGCAGGTTGGCAAGATGGGCCATAATCTTGACCGAGTTTGATATAACTTTCGCGCCACAAAAGGCCATAAAGGGGCAAGCGATGGCTGATTTCCTAGCGGCCCATCCAATACCCGACGACTCTCCTTTGGCATGCGAATTTCCAGATGAAGAAGTCTTTCATACCAAAGATGAAACCCTAAGTTGGGAAATGTACTTTGATGGGGCATCATCAATACGGCCCACCGCAGGCCCAAACATCCCGCAAATACGGGCCGGGATAGGCTTAGTCTTCGTGACACCAGAAGGAGGAATCATGCGTCATGCCTTGGCATTGACCGAGCCTTGTACAAATAATGAGGCTGAATATGAAGCGCTCATAGCCGGGTTAGAGCTTGCGCTGAATATGGGGATTAGAAAACTCCATGTGTTTGGTGACTCCCAATTGATAATAAATCAAATCACCGGAGCATACAAGGTACTAAAACCGGAGTTGATAAAGTATCACGCTAGGGTTTTGGAATTAATAGATGAAATTCCCGAAATCCTATTCAAGAAAATCTCGAGAGCCACAAACGGCAAAGCTGATGCGCTCGCTCGGGTGGCTAAAGAATTAGGCGAGCCTAACGACGAAAATGTGCAAATTGTTGTCAAAAATCGACGACCCCTGTCCTCATGCTTCACGGGGACCAAAGATAAAATCCAGGTGGCTATGGCCGAAGAAATGGAAAGTGACCTGGAAGATGTCATGGTGACTCAGCCGAATGACGATTGGCGCCAACCTTTCGTTGAATACTTCAAATACGGGGTTCTCCCGAATGAGAAATCAGCGCGAGAGCAACTCAAGAAGAGAGCGCTTCGCTACGCCTACGTTAATGACACCTTATACAGGCGATCATACGACCAAATGTGGCTTCGCTGTGTGTCAAACTCAGAAGTCCACCAAATCATGAAGGAAGTTCATTCGGGTTTATGCGGAGCACATCAGCCGGGACCCAAAATGCGACTTAAGATAAAGCGCATGGGCTATTATTGGCCCACCATGGCACGCGATTGTATCGAGCATACCAAGAAGTGTCACATGTGCCAAATACATGGCACGTTCATACATCAACACCCAAACCCGTTACACCCGACTGTGTCATCTTGGCCGTTTGATGCATGGGGTACTGATGTAGTCGGGCCCATTGACCCGCCTTCCTCCAAGGGTCATAAGTTTATCTTGGCTGCGACCGATTACTTCACCAAGTGGGCCGAGGCAGTCCCTCTTAGGGAAGTGAAGGCAATCGATGTCGTGCATTTCTTCAAAAACCATATCTTATACCGATTTGGGACCCCGAGGAGAATCATTTCTGATAACGGGGCCGCGTTCAAAAGTGCTAAAGTATACGCACTTGCGGAAAAGTTCAAGATTGATTGGAAATATTCTTCCATATACAATCCCAGAGCAAATGGTTTAGCAGAGGCCTTCAATAAGACCTTGATAAAAATCATGAAAAGGACGTTGAAAGGAAATCAGCGCGACTGGCATGAAAGGCTACAAGAAGCGCTTTGGGCATATCGAACCACATGTCGAACCCCCACTCAAGCGACACCATATTCCCTGGTGTTTGGTGTCGAAGCTGTCCTGCCGCTTGAGGTGGAACTCCCGTCCTTAAGGGTGGCGCTCCAGAACGAAATGTCGTTAGATGAGCAGAAGCACCTCAGGCTCGACGAACTCGACGCTATGGATGAAAGGCGAATCATAGCCCAACAAAACTTGGAAATATACCAAGCGAAGATGGCACGGGCCTACGACAAAATGGCCCGCTCAAGAACTTTTCGTCAAGGGGAATTAGTACTCGTTCTCCGAAGGCCCATAATTGGCCGGCATGTCGGCCCAAAGTTTTCACCTAATTGGGAAGGCCCATATGTGGTTGAGAAGGTGTTTGACGGAGGGACATACCAACTCATAGATCATAAAGGCGAAAGACCATTACCTCCTATAAACGGGCGGTATCTTAAGAAATACCATGCATAATACACCAAGAAGAAAGGTGGCTAAACCCATACACCAAGAAGAAAGGTAGCTAAACCCATACACCAAGAAGAAAGGTGGCCAAACTCAAACACCAAGAAGAAAGGTGGCTAAACTCATACGCCCAAAAGAAAGGTGGCTTAAAGTCCCGGGGTAAAAGGTACTTATCCATGTCCCGCCGGGTGCAAATCGGCCTTGTCGCCTTGAGCCGTTAATCAAGGGGCGTGGATGGTGTCCACTGAAGAAATACCACAAACAAAGTTGTCCCATCGGGCATAAATCGGCCTTGTCGCCTTGAGCCGTTAATCAAGGGACGTGGATGGTGTCCACTGAAGAAATACCATAAACCAAAATGTCCCCTCCGGGCATAAATCGGCCTTGTCGCCTTGAGCCGTTAATCAAGGAACACATGTGGTGGCTAATACAAAAGCTACCAAAACCTCTGACAGGCCAAAAAGAAAGGTTTTGTCCACATCGCCGGATGAAGTCGGCGCCCGAACTTTGGAGCCACTAAAGCGGGGAAATGGTTTTGGTATTTGTGCCTCCAATACAATTACCACTGTGTTTGTCCATTTGATACAGAATAAATATGAAAATGGGCAGCGTTATGATTTGTCGCTTTAAACAAAAATATTGCTGAATAAAACATTGCCTTATTAATTAATAGTAAGACAGAGTATTGAAGGCATAAATAAAAAGCCCTATAATGAATGAAACCTTCTTATCCTTATGATAAGCTTGGATAATTTATCAGGGCGAAATCCCCCTCCAAATACATAAATAAGTATGCGTAGAGAATGAGTGAAATGTGAGGATTCCACACTTAATAATGAGTGGAGAGAATAGAAAGGATCCACATTAAAAAATGGTTTTGCCAATTTGTACCGTAAACAATTGACACTGGTATGTTCATCTGACCAGTCATAAAGAGATGAACAGGCTTTTTATCTTGTGCCTAACAAAATAACAAAATACCAAAATACCGATAATAATATAAATCTTCCCAAAATATATACTCAATCCATACATCATACAAAATACGATAACAAACCTAAGCTCCTCAAAATAAATAACTAAAACCATGTCCAAAACAAACAAAATGCCAAAAATACAAACAAATCCCACCCTAAAGGCTAGGATAGCGACTACGCAGCTGGGCCAAGAACCCGTCGATCCGGGTAAACAAAGAACAGGCGGCGGTAAAGTGACGCTCCTCGTCAGCCACTAGGTCGTCTACGCTAGCTCGGGCGGCCTCATAATCATATGAGTAGTCACGAAGAGTAGAGAAGGCGGTGTCTACCAAACCCTCCATGCCCTTGATCTCACTCTTGAGTGACTGGGTCTGATCAGCTAGGTGGCTAGAAGCCCTGTAATCAGCCCCAGAAGCTAGCATACCTGCACTGAAAGCCAGGTGACATGTAAGCTGATCCTGGAGACCCCTGAGGCGGTGACGAAGTGAGAATAACTCCGACTCGGCACGAGACACCGATGTCGCGAGAGTCGAGAGAGTCTTTCGTCTCTCCCCGAAAGCCCAGGCCAAACGCTCGCGGGTTATACAAGACAAATGCTCTTGACAGGGGACGATCAAGTCGTCAATCACCCCCTGGAAATCAGGAGAGTTCCCGGAAACAGGGACCAAATCCAAAACACGAAGGTCCAATGAACGGTGGGCTCGAGTAGAGTTGCTAAGGGAACATAGCTTCTCCAACAGATGCCGCATCTCCGATACAGAAGGACCTACAAACCAAACCAATGTCATCACATGCAATATAAACATGAGATCCAAAGTGAGGGGATATAAGAGCACGTACCATCGGGAGAAATGTCACCCGAGAGTCTCTCCTCCTCAGGGTCCGCCTCGAAGCCTTCTTCGGGAACGACGTTGAATCCTGCATCGAGCTCAACCTCTGGCTCTGCCTCAATCTCTTTGTCAGGCTCCTCTTCAATATTGTCGTCGTATCTGACATCAGACCTATCGCCGAACTCTGTGCCGGTCGCCTCGGCAATGACAAAATCTTCAGGGTCTGAATTAAAAACAAGAATAAGATCCCCGAAGGGAGAAATGAAGAGAGTAAGGTATTGTGAGATGGTGAAATGACAATGGAATTATACCTGAGTCACTAATCATGATAGGCTCCTGAAGGACAGCCAAATCTTCCGCTTCCCTTAACGGAGAAACTCTTGCAGGTGAAGCAAATTCTCCGCCGAGAGCTGGTGCTAATGGACTCTCAGCGTCCCCTTTTGTTTCAAAGAAGAGTGAAATAAGCAAGGGAAATTATGTGAAGGATATTTAGTAGAATATTCTGAAAAGAAAAAATCATACCTACGACCGCCTCGTCCCCCAAGACGGTGGGTGAGTTTTCCTGGGCCTCCGTTGTAGAAAGGTCAGCGCTCTCAAAGCCTGGAAACAAATCAAGGAGAATATAAGGGAAGAATGATCATTTCCCTAAATGTAAAGGACCTTACAAATATAAGTACCTGGCAAACCCGCTCGAAAAATGAAGAGCTCCTCCAAGACGGAGTCAGGTGCCTCTCTGTCGGTCGACCCTCCTGCAATTTCTCCGACATCAGTATATCATAAAGAAGTCACATAAGAAACTTCAAGGATACAAATACAGTAAATAAAAGAGGCCATAAATAATAATCACCTGTCTGAGAAGCGATAGGAGAATCTAATAGCACCTTGCTGTCGAAGCCCTGAAAATCAAGTAAGGCGCGAGAAGAGGAAGAGGAAGGAGATCTCCGCCGCTTCTTTTCATTTTTCTTTTTGTCCGGCAGTGGACAAGTCACACGTGCCATATCGGCAGGGAGTATCGCCTGATATGCAGAGATAGTGTGAGTATACCACCTATGATACATGGCGGTAAAAATCACCTCCGAGCGTGAAGCCCGAGGCATGGTAAACTGGGAACCCGTACCCACACGAAGTATGGAAGACCAACATCTACTCAAACCCTCCAGGTCTGCAGAAAGCGACTCGGGACGGGAAAGCAACTCGGGAATGCCCTGGTCATATCCAAACTGATGGGCACAACGGTGAGGAGAGTATGGCTCCAAGATAATATGCTCACCGATGCGTAGAGGTAAAAAGCCACACCGAATGCTAATGAGGTGCTCAGTGGCTGCCGAATCCTCTAAAATCCCCTGAACCAACCTAGACCGTGGAATGTCCACAACAAGTCTATCTGAACCTCTGGGCATCCTACGCGAAAAAGCGCGTACCTCAGATCTCTGGAGTGCCCCTCGCGAACGGAAGAAATGATAGCAAGCATCTTTGGGAGAAAGGGATGATGCCGAAGCACAAGCTATGTCGGACAAATAGGGTAGTATAACCCGTATCTCCTGAGAAAGGACAGGGGTATAAAGACCCATCCAGTGTGCATGAAGCCAACCACTGATGAAATGAAAGGGAATGACCTCCCCACTGAAAGAAGGATCGCGAGAGGAAACTAACCCGCGAAGAGATCGATAAATGTTGGCCAACGCCGGGATAGCCAGGGAAACCCTATGTCCCCGAGCCAAGATGTTAGCCACAACAAATGAAGAAGGCCTAATCCTACCAACTGGAGAACTGGGCAAGACGAAATAGCACAGCCACCATGATAGAAAGGCAGTCAATAATGTTTCCTCGTCCACAATCCTGGTAGTAATGGACCCCAAGCCTGGTTTGGACCCCCTATGCACGATACCAGTCGATAATCCTACTCCCAAAGGATCGCAAGGATCGGCAAAAGAGGTACGAGGATGTGTCGGGGCATCGGCAAAGTAAGAAACCCACTGGCCCAAGGATACACCCTCTCGGTCCCCTAAAATCTCATGATAAATCTTATATACCTGACAAAGAGACGTCGGGTACATCGGAGTCCCGTCTGGCCTCAGGCTGAGGAGATCCACTCCACTGAGGCAATGCTCATCATACGGAAGGCCATAGATCGGCAACCCTGATAACTGGGAGAGGTCCCATAGGCTCAAAGTCATCTCACGATCCTCCGTGAATAAGGTGTTCGTGACATAGCTCCAACGCTCAGCAAATGCCCGGAACAAGGATATGTCCTGGGCATATCCAAAAAGCGAGAGGTACACCGCCTCATAAATCCCCGCTTGCTTGAGCATGCTTTCCTCTGTAAGCAATGTGAACTGAACCCACTCTACTTGTCGGGGGCGCCTTTCCAAAACCCCGCGGAGCACGCGCTTGTCGTCCCAAGGACACGCCCGATATGATGTCATCTCTGTGCCCAGAAGGTGCAAAGGAGGCGGGCTGGTCGTCCCGACACTTGGGCTCAACACCCTCACTGTACACGGAATATACTCCCTCATGACAAGGTTGTTCCCCATCATGTTGTATGTGCCAGTGTGATCAGGGCCTTGGGGTGTCCAATCTGCTGGGTCTTTCATGAGAGATGGAAAATGACCCGGCAAATATAAAGGCATAGGACCCTGAAAGGAAGCCATAATATCCTGCGAAAAACACAAAATAAAAGATGATGAGCCTATGAAATAATATGAATCTTTGCAAAAGGAAAAGAGAAAAATCCGGCAGCATCTCCCCTGTACCGGGGGCAATCCTGATTTTTCAAGGGAGCAACGAGGCATGTGCCCAGTGCTTTAATAAGAGAAAGGACATGTGCCCAATCTCATTTTTTTCAAAAAGCAAAATAACCAGCCAATAAAACGAGAGACAAGGAGGCACATGTGCACCAATCCCTAACTTGAAGAACAGGGACACACCCTTGTTTCCTCAAGGCCCTTAAAAAAGAAAGGAAAAACATTGGCACCAGAACAGGCCTCTCGGCCAGCAAGGCCTCATGACCAGTTCTGGTGGGTGGCTCTTTGTTTGCTGTTTAAAAGTTGCCAAAAAAATACACAAATTAAATTGCATGAAATTAATGATATAATTTCATGTGATTTTTATACCAAAGATTTGAAATTATGAAATTATGTTCAATTTCATAAAATTATTTCTTGAAATTAAAAAAAAAAATAATTTCATGAAATAATCATACCAAACCCCCTTCAAAAAATATATACACATGTGTGCAAAAAAAATCTATGCACAAAACCCTAATTATATGAAATCAAGAAACAATTTCATATAATTAAATATGCCAAATCCAAAAATCATGAATTTCATTCATGAAGAATGCCCCAAATATTATCCCTTGGAATTAAAAAAAAAAATGAATGATTCTTTGGAATAATCATGCCAAAATATTAATTGTATAAGATTAATATGCCTAATCATATACAATTAATGATTTAAGTGAAATTAATGCCTAATTTCACACCCAAAAATACCAAAAATATTACCTAAAATAACAGAATCATGGAATATATTTTCTGTGATTTTTCAGTAATTTTTCATGGATTTTTGCATGAAAAATAAAATAAAATGGAAAAAGAAATAAAGAAAATACCAAAATCAGAACTGGAGATAGTTCTGGGTGCAATTTGGGGGAAACACAACACTCTGGGTACAAGTTGGGGGTCTCAAACAATTAAGCAAACCTCTGGACCCACCTGTCATACACACAAGGTATCTGTTGGGGTTTGAATGAGCACAGCCCACGTGAACCAACTCACTGACCTTGTGCATTGGCTCACGTGAACCGCGACCATGAACTCACCCTCAGTTTTTCGCTGAGGGATGAGTCTCATTAAATCTGACAAGCGGACCCCACTCCCTTTGTTTCGCTGCCAATGGACCCCAGCGCCCAGGCGACGCTTCAGCCAGCGAAAGAAAAGAAGGAAAAGAGAGATGAGCGCGGTGCAAGCGCTCTCTCCCTCTGACAGGTTTGAAATCAAAGCACGGCTCACGTGCACCCAACCCAAGCGAGAGAAACCTTTTGAATTTCTCTCTCTCTCCCTCCTTTCTTCCTCCTCGAGCTCCAGAGCTCAATGGAGCTTCGAAAATGGAGTTTGGGTGTATGGTTCGAGTTGGCTTAAACCATTCTAGGGACTTAATCTACACCCTAAGGGGAGTTCAATGCCACAAACAGCATTGAAAATAGTAAAGTAAACAGGGAGAAAATCGAAGGAGAAAGTACCTCGACCTTGAAGGTGACAGGGCAATTGGGAGCTCGGGAGGCCAAGCCAACACCTGGAGAAGCTTCAAGATGCTTCCACGACGCTGCCTGAAGTGTCAATTTGGAGTGAAAAACACTCAATTGACAGGTACACCACTTGGCACTCAAGTCTGATCTGGGGGTGGTCAATTGGCACAACTCAGCACTCAAGCAGCCAAATTGACACGTTGGGCACACTCAGTGGCACTTTGGTGACATGTCAAGCGCCAGCAAGGCCAAGGAATATTCGGGATACGCTCACACCCGAAAGGCATGACACACTGACCCAAGGAAGAAGACAAAGCCAACGGCTCCTTCTCTCTCCCCAGGCCTGTGTCAGGGACACATGTAGGCACCTCAATGGAGAGCTCTGAGCGCCAGTTAGCTGGAGGAATCTTCCAAGGACAAGCCTCAGGCCAGCACAGGCCTGGCTGGCTCAATCCTGGCCACTTGATCAAACCAAGGGCTGAGATGATGCCAGCTCAGCCCTGAGGCTTAAACCATGCCCTCTGGGCTATAAATAGACCCCCAGTGAAGAAGAAAAAAGAGAGAGCAACATAGCCAAAACTCTGCCAAAATCTCAACTCCACCAATTTCCACAAAAAAAAGAAAGCCAGCTGAGAAGAAACCAAGTCTTGAATAGCTAGGTAAGGGACATAGGAGTCAAGCCTTGAGCTTGGCTCAGTCCCAATTGAGCTCAAGGAGCCAGTCTCACCTTGCTGGGTGAGATGGCTAGCCCCATGGCTGGGGAGGTGCACATGTGCCTCCCTCCTTCCAGAGCCCAATTGGTGGCTGAGCTTGAGTCTCAGGAGCTCACATGGTGAGTTCACCATGAATATTGACAGTATACTCCAACCAATTGGCACATGCCAATCTGGTTTCATGGGGATGGGCACATGTTCATCCCCTTTATCTCTCAAGCCCTGTGCACATGTGCAGTGGCTATATAAAGCTCATTAATGGCTTTATACAAGCTGTTATGCTGTCAAAATTCCATGGAAAAAACAAAATTCCATGTTTTATATGTGTATTGTATTTCAATTTGTTATAATATATGATATTTTGGTGCAAATTGGTTTTATTTTCCTTTTAGTTCTTTCCTTCATGTTCTTTGATGTGCTTAATAGCTCAAGTTCATAATTGAGCAATGGAAAAGCAATAAACATCAATACTGGGTTGAGTCCAGTGAATTCCAGTTTCTGGCCAGCTGAGAGATCAATCCATATCTCTCAGCTTGGTTGTTAATTTCTTATGAAATTTCACAGTCATGTAGATTAGGTTTATATCAACTTACCATATAAATTTTATAATTTTTGGAATTTTCTGTGAATTGTTATGAATTTTACAATCTCATCTGTCAAAAACTCCAAAAAGATCAACTTTGGGTCAAACTGAGAAGTTCATTCTTCTTTTGATTCAAAAATCCAAAATTTCTTGATTAATTCACCTTTATGACACCTCATGTGATGTTTTAAAGGATTTAGAATAATTAAACCAGGCTTTAATCCATAGGTTAAGCCAAATTTGATTTTTAATAAAGCTGAAAGGGCATTTCTGTCCAGTCTGCTAAAAATACAATAATCATACTTTCTTTTCACTCAATTAACTTAAAATTTCATGGGCATCTAGAACAAGTCTTAATGCACTCACTCACCAAATTTTACCATTTTTGGGATTTTCTGTGATTTTCTGTGAATTTTTGAAATTGGGTCTGTCAAAATTGAAATTGAGTTGGCTCTGGACCATTACCAGAAAAGTGCAAAAATGAAATTAACTCGTGTTCAAGTGAAATTCATGTGTGAAATTGATATAAAACCTTTCTAAAACATGTAATTGACCCAAATGAATATAATCAAACATGCAATTTGAGAAGAATGTGATGAAATCAAAAGGAAACCAAATTGAAAATAAAACCAGAAATGACCCAATGTGCATAAAGGACAATGCACATCTAAATTGATGAAATTGATCATCCAAACATGTTCAAACATACTAAACGACACTGTTTGGAAGGTTAATTGAAAGAAAATTGCAAAGGAAAGCTATGAAATACCATTTGGTACCAAAGCCCCGAAACCAGTTTGGTACCAAATGGCCAAAGTTGCAAAATTGATGGATTAAACCCAAATTAAACCTCAAAAACTTGTTAAACATGCTCTGGCGATGCCATACGACAAAGAAATCGAGTTAATTTGTCAAAAATAAGCTCAAATTCCTCAAAATTTCATCCCAGCCAATTTTTCAACCGAAACCAAGTGGCTACCCCCATCTCCGGCGATCCAGGCCGCCGTCGCCGCCGAGACCACCACCGATGGACTCCCCACGCTCTGGCGATGCCAGCCATGACTTCTGATCGGAGATCCGACGCCGGCAGGGCCTCGATCAGTGTCGGAGAGGATGAGCGCGAATATTGATGCATCTCAAAGTGCGAATCTTGATGAAATTCAAACAGCCCATAGAAGGCTTGATGCGCGCCAGAGATCCAACGGCCCAGTTTAAAAGATGCTTTAAAAACTGAAATTAAGTTCACATCTTGATGCATGGGCCCAAATCTGACGGCCCATATTAATCTGTTTTGAAAATAAACTTTAAACACCAAATAAAAATGATTTCTCAAGCCCATAAATTATGAAAAATATATCAAAAATCATGATTTCATTTATGAATATTTTTAAGACTATAAAATGTCAATTTTGATTTTATTTTATTTCTTTTTTTATATTATAAATAAAAGAAAATTCAAGACATATCATATATGTATAAAATAAATTCAAAATATCAAATAGAATATTTTAAAATAAATGGAAATTATGTCATATGAAAATGCTCAAAACAAATGAATTCTTTTTGATAAAATAAATCAAAATATTCAAAATAGTCAAATTATATTATATTTTGATAAAATAAATAAAGATATTCAAAATAATCAAATGATATTATATTTTGATAAAAATAAATAAAAATACTCAAAATAATCAAATTATGTTATATTTTGATAAAACAAATCAAAATATTCAAAATAGTTAAATTATGTCATGTTTTGGTAAAACAAATAAAAATATTCAAAATAATCACATTATGTTATATTTTGATAAAACAAATCAAAATATTCAAAAATGGTTAAATATGTTAAAACAAATCAAAATATTCAAAAATGGTTAAATATGTTAAAACAAATCAAAATATTCAAAAATGATTGAATTATGCTATATTTTGATAAAATAAATAAAAAAAATATTCAAAAATGATTAAAATATGTTATATGTTGATAAAACAAATCAAAATATTCAAAGATAATCAAATCATGTTATATTTTGATAAAAAAAAATAAAAATATTCAAAATAATCAAATGATATTATATTTTGATAAAAATAAATAAAAATATTCAAAATAATCAAATCATGTTATCTTTTGATATAATAAATCAAAATATTAAAGAATGATTGAATTATGTTATATTTTGATAAAATAAATTGGAATATTCAAAATAATCAAAATTATGTTATATTTTGATAAAACAAATCAAAATATTCAAAGATGATTGAATCATGTTATGAAACAAATAAAAATGTTCAAAATAATTAAACCTTGTTATATTTTGATAAAACAAATCAAAATATTTAAATATGCAAATATACCCAAATATTTGACCAAATATGTCAAAAATACAAATATGTCCAAATATTTGACCAAACATGTCAAACATGCAAATATACCCAAACATTTGACCAAACATGTCAAATATGCAAATATGTCCAAATATTTGACCAAATATGTCAAACATGCAAATAAACCCAAACATTTGACCAAACATGTCAAATATGCAAATATGTCCAAATATTTGACCAAATATGTCAAACATGCAAATAAACCCAAACATTTGACCAAACATGTCAAATATGCAAATATGACCAAACTTTTGACCAAACATGTTAAATATGCAAATAAACCCAAACATTTGACCAAACATGTCAAATATGCAAATACACCCAAATTTCTGGCCAAACATGCCAAATATACAAATATGTCCAAACCCTTGGTAAAATATTTCAAATATGCAAATATGTCCAAATCTCTGGCCAAATATGCCAAATATGCAGATAAGTCCAAAATTTGGTAAAAACATACCAACATATCAAATCATATCAAATCATGTTTCAAGAACATTAAACTGGCAGTGCGCTTCAGGTTTAATGTACTTCATTTTGGAAATCGATAAAGAATTATATGTTCCCGATTCTCCAATTTTCCCAGGTTTCGAATTGGCATAGCGCTTCAGATTCGGGATTTGGAAGGTCAATAGACTGTTTAGGACTATACGTCCTTGTCTTTGACATGAACCTTTCTAGAGATCAAACATCTCTGGTTCCTTGAGCATCGAGTTGGCAGTGCGCTTCATATTCGAACTCCGTGAGATCAATAGGATTATACGTCCTCGATCTCCGATTTATGAGAAATTATACGTTTCTCTGACTTTAGATCATACGTCTTTAGTCTTATTATCCAAAGTTATATCTTTGGGTTATTTCAAGCATATATTATAATAAATTGGAAGGAAGAAATAAAGCCACGAATCTGATCCATATATTTTGATTAGTTTAGCCCATTAATCAGAGGTTCCCGAGGCGAGAGCCGGGGTAATTAACGGCGGGGGCTTGCGCCCGTCGGAAAATAAAAGTTCCCACAATCACCTAAAATAATAAGTCCTTGAGCGCACAAACACGCGCAGGGATGTACCTGCACCTTCTTCCCCCGTGAGCGAGGACGCCGATGCCTCGCGCGTGGGCCGTGAAAAAGGGCCGCACACATTTTTGAACGGGTGAGGAGTTTTGACCATTATTATTTGATAATTAATAACGAACTTTTAAATAATTCTAAAAATTTTAAAAATGGAAATAAATTTATAAACATATTATTTAATTTATAGATCGATTGTGTTTTAAATTTTATATAATTTAAGTGTACTCTGTCAAAAATCATCAAAATTACATTATAACGGTCTATATTTAATGATTTTTGATGAAATATCAAATTATCCTTAAGTTACATCAAATTTGCAATGTAATCAATCTATAAGTTAAACAATATGTTAGTCTATTTTTTTATTTTTGAAATTTTTAAAAATTAATCAAAATTATTTAAAAGTTGATGATCAAAATTATTAAGATAATAATTGTTAAGAAATCTTCTCCTTTTGTTGACGCAATACAAAATATGCGCACTCCGTCATGCCATCTTAGCATGATAAAATATTACAATATCTAACAATCTTGAAATACGTACATACTACAAATAATCATGATCAAATGCAGGGCAAATAAGATATAAACGTAAATCAACTGCTACTATTTGCCTGAATAAAAATTGATAAAAATGTGAAGACGTACCAATCATATTTGGTATATTACCCTCATCTAGAACAAAATGACATCCGTGATGCTAGATAATTTCATAATAGAAATACAATGAATATGATACATATACAATAAAAGTATAAAAATTAGAAAAAAAACGAAGCAAATAAATATTGACTATTGACTATCATGTCGGATAAAAACCTTGCTTGAGATAAACTTTGTTTTGATCTTGTAATAATACCAGCACAATAGAAAGAACTGAAAGCGTTAAACATGACGATTGTTAACTTTTGCCAATAAAGCAAGATGGATATTAGAAAATCTTATTTTTTTTTCTTCAACCGATTGAATCGACGTTGATTTTTTTTTATTGTCTACAGATGCATTCAATTACAATTACAAATACAAAAGGGTGAATAAGACTTGCAAACTTAATAAAAATATAAGTTCAAAATATGAGTACCTGATCATTTTGAAATCTGTTGCATTTATATATCCTTGACTTCTGACGCACAGGGCATCTATGCTTAAACCTAAATTAGAGGTAAAAAAGTTGAAAAATAATTAGATATGAAGTTAATAATATTAATCTAATTATATATATGCTATTTCAACGTTAACCTCAAACATATAAAAAGATTGCATTTAGCAAATAGCTCAAGAAAGAAGTAATTGCCAAAATGCAAAACAAAATAATTCATAGCAAAGTCAGGTGAAGTGGAAAAAAACTATGCATCATATATGTTTAAACTTTTGAATGGTTTATTTGGGACAAATTATGTTTCTTTCTTTTTTGTGAACTTTGCAAAATCGAAATTTTGCTTTGTTTCTCACGCGGTATCTTTTTCTGATGTTGCTATCTATCTTCCTGATGGCTTTTTTCATTTGTTCATTGTAAACGGATTAGGTTGATAGTCAAATTCATTAAATACCACGTGGATACGAGCAGGGGAAGGGATAAATCTGGGCAATGTTGAGGATTTATATTATATTATTATTATAAATGCCTTGTTTGCCAAGCCATAATTACGTTTTCTGCCCCTATTTAAACCATCAATTGTATACTTCTCACATAAACAAAGGGAAAATTTTTTAGAGGGAAAATTATTATGATAAATGCCTTGCCTCTAGAATCCCTCTTCCATTCTAATACCACGTAATAAAACAGAGGGAAAATTTTCAGAACCCAAGTGACTCATTGCAACAAATGATTTCCCAACTTGGATCCAACATATGGAGTTTGTTCATAGGAGCTTTCTCCTTGCTTCTCCTATGGGGAGCTACCCGAGCACTTGAATGGGCTTGGTTTAGACCGAGACGCCTGGAACGAGCGCTGCGCAAGCAAGGGCTGCGAGGCACTGTGTATCGGCCCCTTGCTGGTGATTTGAAGGAGAACGCTCGGCTCAACAAAGAAGCGCGCGCCAAGCCCATGCCACTTTCGCACGATATTATCCCCCGTGTTGTGCCCCAGGTTCATCGCACTGTGCAAGAATTTGGTGAGAAACCTTTCTATTATCAAATTAGCCCTTGAAACTGCAATATCCCAAATAGTAGTTCATCACCAACTTATATAATATCATTGGCAAAATCTGCCTCCGGGCCTTATCAACAAAAAAAAAAAGAGGTGATTTATAGATTCATAATCGATACCGACTTTATTATAAATTAAATAAATTATTATTTATATTAATGATTTTATTATGTAATTTATGTGTACAGTATTTTTATTATATAATTTAAGTGAGTAATTATTTATATTAGTGGTATTTGAGTTAAATAATAAAAATAAGTTGTACAATAAAATCGTTAATATGAATAATCAGTATCGATTACGATCTCAATGATGATATCTTCTAAAAATAACTCAAAAAAAAAAAAGACAAAAGAAATCACGGGCATAACCATTGACTGATGCTCTTTAACTTATTGGATGAATATTGATTTCGCTCTCTCATAAAATACAGGCAATCGATTCTTTACTTGGTTTGGACCCTATCCGAGAGTTACCATCAGGGATCCAGAACTAGTGAGAGAGATTTTATCCAATAAATTCGGACACTTTGAGAAACAAACAATAAGCCAACTTGGTCAGTTGTTAGCCAACGGCGTCGTGAATTATGAAGGAGAAAAATGGGCTAAGCATCGAAGAATTCTCAATCCTGCCTTTCATGTAGAGAAGTTAAAGGTAATTATTAATGGTACAATTTATCAGTTAGAAGAGTTCTACATGCTTTCTGGATTTACTGGTTCTTATTTTTGCCATCCTGGTGCTTTACCTCTAAGTACATATATCATTCCACGAAAGAAATCATCAGACATTTTGTCATTCAACTAAATTTTTTGGCACTTCATTTGTACAAGTTGAAAAAAAGAGGCGCAAAATTGGTGGCTGATATCAAGTCTCAGAAAGCAATATTTTGCTTTGTACTCATATTTATGAAACAGTGTTAATTATTAAAATCATTTCATCAATGATTTCCTTGTAATGAGGAAACTACAATTTTTAGCGCAACCATTCAGATCCAGGATGTCAAACTTGACACCCTCAATGTTTCAAAAGAGAATTTTGATGTTAAGAGTTTTGAATATATAGATATAACACTTTTGATTCTAAATGAGAAGCTAATGCAAAGAATTTTCCTTTTCAGAGGATGCTGCCGGCATTCTCCACCTGTTGCGATGAGCTGGTTGACAGATGGAAGAACTCAGTGGGGCCCGATGGTTCATTCGAGCTGGATGTTTGGCCCGAAATGCAAAATTTAACAGGAGATGTCATTTCGAGGGCAGCATTTGGCAGTAGTTACCAGGAAGGGAGACGCATTTTCCAGCTTCAAGGGGAGCAAGCTGAGCGTCTCATTAAAGCTTTTCCCACACTTATCCTCCCTTTTAGCTGGTACTAATTTCTTTCCTTATTAGTTTGGCTTTTATTTGCAAAGTGATTTTTATAATTTTCTTATCAGTTTTGTGATGGTGATCAAGAACAGCCAAAGTACAGCAGCTGACCGATTTACAATTTTCTTTTGCTGAATAATTCATTTCCAATATACTATTACTACTATTATATTATGTTAATTTAAATGAACATAAAATATGTTTTCGTGTCCTAAATTCCCCGCAATGTTCTTGAGATAATAAAGCAGTATTGTGTAACCAGTACTAAGAACCAAGTTAAAAGGAACAAAACAAAAAAAAAAAAAAAAGAAAAGGTAAAAGGGACTAAGGTAAATATGCACCTGTTATTTCTCGTTCTAGTTTTAGCCTTGCCTAGGGACTGGTTTACTTGTCAAATTCTTTTCAAGAATTATGAAATGATATTGGGTGTCATTCACTGGTGTCACAGGTACCTTCCATCTGAAAACAATAGGAGGATGAAGCAGAATGCAGGAGAGGTTCGGACGCTCCTCAGGGGCATAATTGCAAAAAGGGAGAAGGCCATCAGAAACGGAGAGACCACAAAAGACGACCTGCTCGGTCTATTGTTGGAGTCGAACACGAGGGAAATGGGGCAAAATGGGAAATCAGACTCTAGTTTAGGCATGACGACTGACGAGGTGATAGAAGAGTGCAAACTATTTTATTTTGCTGGACAGGAGACTACGTCCGTGCTGCTGACCTGGACTATGGTTGTATTGAGCATGCATCCTGAGTGGCAAGAGAAGGCGCGCGAGGAGGTCTTGCAACAATTTGGGAAGAAGCATCCAGATTTTGATGGCTTGAGCCGACTAAAAATTGTGAGTTATTAACATAAAAAATAATTATGTGGATGCAGAAAGATACTACTTTGTGCTAAAAGTTGACTAATTTGTCACAATATTACAAGTTGACTAAAAGTTGAATAAATTATTGTGATTTTCTAATCGAAGTATGGTTTTGTGTTTCCATGATATGGGCCAATTGTGACACCGTATCCTTCAAGAGTTGTTGATAGTGCCAAAGTATGTGTTTACCCATATAAAATACCCGTAAGCTTTAAAATTAATGGGTATGCACTAAGTGATGAGGAATTCACGTCCACTGCCGTAAGAACTGTGGCATGTGATCTCGATCGTCCATCAATAATCTTGCACAAATCTCAAAAAATTCTCCTAAAAAGCCACAGAAATTTATACACAATCAGAATCAGATGGTTCAGATCGCATGCTATATAATCCCTTTCATCATAACTATTGCAGCAATTTCGGACTCAATTATAATCCCGATAATCACTCAAAAGGGAGAACCCTCCTACAATAATGTTAATAAGGGGGGTTGCTCTGATAACTCGCCGTTACATATTACTATTTATAATTCTCACTTCTGATTTCAATTTTAGGTGACCATGATACTATATGAGGTGCTGCGTTTGTACTCTCCAGTGGTTACGCTTACCCGTCGCACTTACAAAACCATGCAACTTGATGATCTAACCATTCCACCTGGTGTAATTCTGGCAATGCCAGTACTACTCATCCACCATGACCCTGACATATGGGGCCCCGATGCATCCGAGTTCAAACCAACACGATTTGCTGAGGGCATCTCAAAGGCAACGAAGGATGGACGGTTAGCCTTCTATCCCTTCGGGTGGGGCCCACGCATCTGCATTGGGCAGAACTTTGCACTTCTCGAGGCTAAGATGGGGTTGAGTATGATTCTCCAGCATTTCAAATTTGAGTTGTCAGAGAAATATCAGCATGCTCCGTACACTGTCCTTACCGTACATCCTCAGTTCGGCGCACCGATTAAGTTCCACAGGATATGATCGGATCCACATCTGCTGCTATCCTAAAAAAAAAAAAACACGATCCTTTTTTTACTTGATCTCCACCTTTCAATTTAATGAACGACTTGGATTGTTTGATTTTATTAATTGTAGCTGCCCTTGCTACTCAAAGTAACTCCCATACTGCTCAAAATCTGATAATAAATAAATTCTCTGGTCACATAAATAGAGTCTCTGATTGCGTGATACTACATTTGCTGGTGTCATTCAGCAATTTATAACGATTTTGCAACAATAAAGATTATAGTGTATAATTGTATTAGTTAGGGTTACGGGTAGTTTTGAATAGATTATTCAAAAAATAATAGTGGAATCTGCAACCATTGTTTGATATCATTGTTGTTATTCAGATTTGTTAAGAAAAAAAATTAGTAGAAGGTTTAGTTAGTAATTAATGGCCTGAAAGCTGTATGACTTAATTATCATCATTGATCATTTAAAGAAAAAGATGAGAGCCACAATTATGGATAATTTTAGTAAGTATACGCTACGTAGGAAATTAAATAGAGCCGTTAGGATTATTGTGTATAAAGAACCAATGCAACTCAGCGAATTGAAATACTTAATTTATTTTTTCATCAAATACACAAATCATAATTTCTACATGGTATCTGAGCGGGATTAAACCCCCTATCACATACCCAGAGGCCACCCAAGCAGGAAAAATTCTGCTGGTATCAGCATCGTAATTCATACCAGAAAATACCCACATACCATAAATACTTGTTTTTCTCAGATCCACGTACCAGAGAGAAAAAACCGAGACAACTGCTAGAAAAAATACTCAAAGCGAGCATTTGTTCTTATCAAAAGAGCATCTGTTCTTATCAGAAAAAATTCAGCCTCAAAAAAAAAAAAAATCAGACCAGCAACACAAAATCCAAAAACATGTCTTCACAACCCGAAAAATTAATCAACACTACCCTTAATAGGTTTAATTACCTGCCATGGGTTAGAGCCACCAAATTAGCACTTGAGGGAAGCGGAAGATGTGGTTTTGTGACTGGAGAATGCTCAAAACCAACACTAGCTGTTGTCCAAATAGCGGAACAAACAAGAGCAGTAGAAAAATGACAAATGCAAGATATTGAGGTGATGACTTAGCTTATAGCCTCAATGAAACCTCACATCTCTGATATCGGCATGTACTATGATTCCACAGAGAAATTATGGGATTATGTAAAAGAAACATATGGCCGATAAGAAAACTTCTCACACATTTATAACCTCAAACAAGAGATATCGCAAGTGAGGCAGAGAAATAAAACCACATCTGAGTACTTGTCGGAGTTGAGGAAGAATAAGTAAGGAAAACTAATATAGATAGTTTTTTCTTTTTCAATTTGCTTGAATAAGAATTTCTTATAGAGGGAAATTCAAGCTCCAATATAAAAAAATATTTCAACTTACAAAAAATTACTAAAATATATTTTAAAAAAGTGTTCAATTTTGAGCTGATGTAATGCTGAACTGTGGTAGAGAACTGAAAACTTGTGAAATAAAAATGAGTTAACACCTCAACCATGGTCCCAACGATATAATTGCTTCCTTGACCACTCTTGCGAGAGGTTCTATATCAGGGAATTCAATATGCAAGTATCAAAATGATTTATAGAAAACGTTAGAAATATTGTAGTTTGTAAAATTAGCATAAATCGAACATATTTTAAAACTTGAAATAGCATTGTTGTAAGATTTCCTCATACTAATGACTATTTAAAATAAAAAAAATATTAATCAAGGTTACAATATTTAATAACAACTTACATGATGTTTCTAAGAAATCTATAAAATCTCAGTTCCTTTCGCCTAGTTTTGTGGAGGTTTAAGAACAATGGCTTTGTCTTGCTCGCTGGTACATGAACAATTCATGTAAACTGACAATGCAAATTAAAACTATAAAAGAATTTCTCAAAAAAATCTAATCTTAAAAAAAAACAGAAAAAAATTAATTTTACCTCATTTCCTGCATCATTGCTTTAGAAAATATTAAATCCACTTGACTTTATTCTGCAATAGAGACAACAGTCAATATAGAGACATGCTGAAATCTCTATTTAAATGATCCCTAAGGACAGACTCAATTATAGAAATATATTTCTATATATTTTTAATGATAAATATAGCAATTTGATGCATGGAGACAAATTAATAATAGCATGCGTCATGATTTTGAGATATATATATTTGTAAGTTTCAAACTAACTTATGTTTTAGATTTGAATTAAGTTGCCAATATAGACATAATTTTTTTTCATAAAATCTGTAGCATGACATAAATGGACATCTCAATATTTAAGAATTAAATTAAATTACATTGGAAAAGAATCCACTTTAAGAAAATACTCTATATAGCAGAATTATGTTAGAAAGGAAAATATGTCATAATAAGTAGCTAAAATCACTATCAATGGAGCATGAAACCAAAGAAGTGGCAGCAATGATTGCTTGATGTAAACAACATTGATTCTGTATAGAGAATATTATTAATAAATATTTATATCAAAATGTATGGAAGATCCCACTGATTTGTTTAGTAGTTAGAATAATTAACAACACAATTTTTCCTTACATTAAAAGAAATCAATAGCAAATTACTGAAGAGATTATACCATTGTATATTGAGCCACTTATTTTCACTTGACCAATAATCTACATGAGAGGGTATAAAAGACAATTTGGTAGGGCATATTGTGGAACAACAAAACAAGACAAACCCAATTCAGCTCAGTTTTAAATTGATCAAAATTGACAATCATTCCATAATCACTGTAAATATGTTGAAATTAAAAGTAGTACAATAATTCATCTTTCTTCAAAAAGAAATAACATGAAAAAGGAAGGACAATACAAATCTCTCATTTACTATGAAATGATGTATATAAGTCTTTGCTTTGTAAAATCAGAACGTAACAGCAAGATAATACTCAAATAAGATCCATCAAGAAAAAATATAGAGAGATTCACTAACTTTACATAATCATTACCATGTCGTTGTAGTTTTCAAGGTGCAGCGAAAACTCACATTATACCTTGACAGGACTATGATAGTACACCTGATCCATAGTTTGCAATTAAAAATCAGTCTCAGTCAGAAATTTCATCAAGTATATGTCAAACAATATGAAATCTTTCTTATCAAATTGTCTACTTTTTTGGAAAAATTATCCATTAGGACCATTACCAATATTGATCTTTTTCAAAATTTTGAAAATTCACATTCAGGTCTTAGAACTAACAGAAAACATCCTACTTATTATATTGGTTGACAGCAGAGTATTGTTACTAAATACTGAGTGCTACAGATGATAAAGAATGCTCATAAAAATAATGCAAACTGTGAATTAAAAATCTAAAATTCTCTAGTGAAAACTCACATTATACATTCAAGTCTTTTATTTGGGATTGTTGTCTATAATTATTGTTCAAGGAAATTATCATACTAAACTACTCAAATCCATTTCAGAAATTATTGTCATTTGTTCTCTCGACTAACTACTAATATTTCTTATTTTTTTTCGAAGGTAGAAATTAAAATAGTTTGGGTTAAAAATAGATCTAACTGATACCACATAGTGCTAGTTGAAATGACATCTATAATTTTTGGTTCTTGTCCATAATAACTGAACCTTTTCAAGGTTATGTTGTGAAGTAAATTCTTTTGGGCCAGTATAAACTTGATTTTGTATTTTATATTGCACTACTTCAAATTGCACAATAAATTAGAGTGTATTTGAGATTTATGTGATGTGGATTTAGCCCACTCCTATGACACCTGACTAAATGGAACACTAGTGATTATCTATACTTAATTTAAGGCAATATCTTATATTAGCATTAGGATTAACCCTATAACAGATATTAAATTGGAAATTTTGTTAGATTTGTGTTCTAAAAATTATCATTTGTTGATTATTTTTTATATATGTTATATTTATGAATTGAATATAATTTACATTTTGTTCCATGAGTTTTATATTTATATTTAGAAGTGTTCAAAAAAATACACTTGGTCTTGAACTGTAGGACTTTAAATAAATAAATATACATCACTAAAATATTCACAAGTCTTGCATATTAGCAGGAACACTAATATGATATATAAGACTATCGTATTGATTAAAAATACATTGTAGTTCTGCAAACGTTGATAAAATATTATTCTTTAATAATACTAATATATGAAATACTTCATATATTGAACAGACATAATTGATGAAATATTATATGGATTGTGTTAGTATCATTAATGTTTTCATCGTGTCTCTAATTTCAAGATTGAGACATATTGTTTTCACATGAGAATGTACAACGTAATTATTATTAAAAGCTACTTGTAAGAAGTGGTGATAAAAATAATAATTCTTTATATGTAACTTATGCGGGAAAATGATATATGTCAATAGCATTATTGCCACTCATTAATAATGAGAAATGATATTTTGGGCCCCTTGGTAAAGTAAAATTATAAATGGATCCAATATAACTGAAGTGTAGTTATAATTTTATAATTTGTTTAATAGAGATCAAGAAATTATTATAATAGAAAGATGACACAGTTCTATTTTGTATGTTAATCAGAATATCATAAGGCAAGAAATAGACACAAGTAATGATAAATGTTACATTACTGTAATGATCGCGTTTCGTAAAAAGATTACTAAACGTCTATATTATTTGGATAGGTGTAATGTATAGCTAGAATACCGCTTACAGTTTATGAAATTGAATATTTTATTTCATTGCCAACATAATATAGATGCTCAATATAGGTCACACCAACTGAACGGGAAACAAGAAATAAATATTATGTCACATGATGTGGCTAACTAGCAGGAAATAAATATATATTGTACTGTGCATATTATGAGAATAATATTCGTTGCACATATCATAATATGTGAATATTATGAAATATAAATTTATTTCAAGCCCAAGCCCAAGCCCAAAACATCCTTTAGCAAATTGAGAAGAGAATAAACCCAAACAAATATTGATTATGACCATTAAATTCAGATTACAAAATGGACAGATTTTAAGGTAATTTTGAATGAAAATTTAAAGGGGCAACATTAACCAATCTGGGCATATGATATATGAATGATGTAGCCCTTCGAATCTAAAATCCAATGGTGAAAGTTTCAAGTCATTTGAAATTCTGTACGGAAAGTTATGATAATTTTAGTAACAAAATATCAGAAGTTGATGTGTTGTTTCGAATTCTGTTCATGTTTTAATACGAATTTAAATAGTCTAATTATTTTTTTAATGGCTGTAAATAATAGAAAAAAAAATATATACATCAGGCTTTTCTCTCTCTCAATTGAGTCTAGAGTTTTTTCTCCAAAATATTTTGCTAAAATATATATCGATTACACAATCGATTAATTGACGGGTGAAAAGGTAGACGTAGAAGAGAATTTGCTAGCACGAATTCGACACCGTTCTTGTTTCGGATTCAAGGTGAACCTCAGAGAAATCAAGCTACCTTAAAGATCATATGTATGATATAAAATTCCCTCTTATAAGAATATGTATATGATTATGGCATGGATAAATTAGCAATAATATAACGATCTTAGATGTTATCGGATTAAATTTTTTTTATTTTATCCGATTCGCATCATGAAATTCTTCAATTGGTATCAGAGTAAGGTTTTCTATTATGCTAATTGGACTATTTTATTATGTAATTTTTATCATAAGTGCTTAATTAATTGTTCTTTTTTATTGGGGTTATGAAAAATTGCGGTATTTAATTTTTAATCAATTTGTAAAATTGTCATAGGCTCACTTGCTAATTATTTTTGTGTATTCTAAAATTCTTACATCAATGAAAGATGTTTAGAACAGAATAATAATATAGATTAAGCTTTTTGGACAGATCTATAGGGCCAATAAAAAATAAGAAAAACAGTGCGCTGCTGGAATTTCCAGCAACATCGACTGTTTTGTGCTGAAATTCAAATTACGATTTCTCTCAATCGGTTTATCATATTTGAATGAAACCAGTTTTTAAATTTGGATAAGGAAGTCTAGTTTTTAAATAATATAATTTTATTATACAAAAATGTTACGCTTTTTAATAAAAAAAAGGAGAAACAGTGCACAAGTTTTTTATATAACGGTTTGTGTTTTCCTTTAAATGATTAATGGATTATATTTCAAACTATGGTACAAAATCATTATTGAATTGTAACAGAGAGTTATAAATCATTTTATGGGATTTAAATGATTTAGAGAACCGTAATTACTTGAGAAAAGGAAATTAGTTAAATGGTACAAAATAGTGCATGGGTATGCAATATCTATTCAATCTTGTTTTGTAGAGAACCGAGTTTGTATGTCTCATTCCAATGCCTTGTGTGATGTAAATTTTATGTGATGTGCATGTTTGATTGTAAGCAAGTTTAATAAGCGGTTATTAATTAGGCACAAAAGATAATTTATGTATAGGATGTCTTTTATTTATTTATTTACATCATATGCATTTGTGAGAATGAAATGGGTTCATAATACTTGCACTTAGCAAATTTTGAAAGGATTTATAAATAAAGTTTGGGATTGCATATTTATTTTATGTAAATTTTCATCCGATGGTGTAAGAAGACATAGTGATGAATGCAGAAAAGGCGCAGAGGCATACAAACTCGCAAATGTTTGTGATTGTGTTATGTTTTATGTTTTATGTTTTATGTTTTATGGGTGTATGAATACATGACCTAGTAAACTATGGTCACATTTGAATGTCCCATGAAAAATTAAGTATTTTTTCTTCTCATTTTATCCACTTTAAGTTAAGGATTAAAAATATGCATGAGTGTAATTTTTAATCTTTAGAAATTGTGAAATTTGTTAGGATATATTATCAAGCTATTGATAAATGGATTAGATGTGAGGCATTTGGAACATTTATTTTATGGAGATAGCATGATCAGTCATATTGATCAAATAAGATGAGTTTGCTTAAAGGGAAGTCAAGATCTAGGCTTGAAGTCTCGGGAAAATCGTTTAGTGAAAGAAATATTTCTTAATGAACAACAAGAGTCATAAAGTTTAGAAATTAAATTGCAAAAAATTACAAAAGAATTTCTAAAAGTTATGATTAGTAAAATATTACTTACCTTAAATTTAATGAAGAATTTCTAAAGGTTTTAGATACTTCATTATCTTCACAGATGACTATAGTCGTTATAGTTATGTTTATCTAATGAAGAATAAGAGCGAATCCTTTGACAAGTTCAAAGAATTCAAGAATGAAGTAGAAAACTAACCATGTAAGAGAATTAAGACTCTATGAACTAATCGTAGAGGAAAATACTTGAGTAATGAATTTGGTGTATATTTAAAAGAATGTGATGTTATACCACAATTGACTCCACCCGGAACACCTCAATGGAATGGTGTATCCGAGAGGAGAAACAGAACATTGCTCGATATGGTTCGATCAATGATGTGCTAGACAGAATTGCCTCTTTATTTTTGGGGACATGCATTACTAACCGTAGCTTACACACTGAACATCATTCCATCTAAATCCATCGAGAAAACTCCTTATGAGTTATGGACAGGGAAAATTCGTAGTTTGTCTTTTCTCAAAATTTGGGGATGCAAGACTTACGTCAAACGATTGATGACAACCAAACTAAAACCTCAAGCGGATAAATATTTCTTTATAGGTTATCCAAAAAAAACGAAAGGATACTACTTTTGGGATAAGTCAACTAATAAAATATTAGTTGAAAGGGGTGCGATTTTCTTAGAGAAGGAGTTTCTCAAAAGAATAAAAAGTGGTGGGAGTAGTGTAATACTCGAAGAAACTCAAGAAACACTATAAGACCTCGATCATGTTATGGATAATATTAATATAGATCGAAGTAGCCCAACCATAATTTCTATGGCTAGTGGGAGCATGAGTAAACAGGTTCCTCAACCTATTGAGGAAGAGGTTCACACATCACCACACAGTGTTCAATCCAATATTGAACCAATTTCACAAGAGATTGTGCAAGAGATTCAAGAGACTCAGGATGAACATGAAGAGCCACAAGAACAAAGAATGTCAACAAGACCTAAAAAGAAACTCGAATTCTATCTAGGACTTCATGAGATTATGGTAATAGATACCAAAGATCCGACGACCTTTCAAAAAGCAATAAATAGAGATGGCTCAAAATCATGGTATGAAGCCATGAAATCTGAAATGCAATCCATGTATGATAACCAAGTATGGACCTTGGTAGATCTTCCTCAATGAAATAAAACCATTCAAAACAAATGGGTTTTCAAGAGGAAGATGGATATGGATGGAAACATGATAACATACAAGCCAAGACTTATAGCGAAAGGGTTTAGTCAAGTTCAATGCATTGACTATGATGAAACCTTCTCGTCTGTTGCAATGTTTAAGTCTATTCGGATATTACTAGCCATTGCCACATATTATGACTATGAAATATGGCAAATGGATGTCAAAACAACATTTCTTAATGAGAATTTAGAAGAGGACGTGTACATGGTATAACCTCCGAGTTTTGAAGATCCAAGTAATTGTGGTAAAGTATGCAAGCTTCAAAGGTCCATTTATGGACTAAAGCAAGCATCTAGGAGTTTGAACAAGCGTTTTGATGACGAGGTTAAACGCTTTGGATTCGTCCAAAGCAAGGAAGAGCCTTGTATATACAAGATAGTCAATGGGAGCTATCTACTTTTCTTAGTCTTATATGTTGATGACATTAATATGAAACTTTATTCCCTTAATGGAGCAAACAAAATCTTCATTGAAAGATATTTTCTCAATGAAAGACTTGGGTGAGGCCCAATATATCTCGGGTATTAAGATATATAGAGATAAGTCTCGTAAACTCATTGACTTAAGTCAACGTACGTACATTAACAAAGTGTTGAAACGGTTCAACATGCAGAATTCCAAGAAAGGAAATGTGCCAATGACTCAAGGTGTAACACTTAGCAAGTCTCAGTGTGCTATCACACGTAAAAACATTGAAATCATGAAAGATGTACCATATGCTTCTGCAATTGGTTCCATCATGTATGCTATGGTGTGTACGCGACCTGATGTCGCGTATGCTCTGAGTATGATAAGTCATCATCAAGTCCATACAAGTCCTGCTCATTGGACTGCGGTCAAGAATATTCTCAAGTATATTAACAGGACTAAGAATAAGTTTCTTGTGTATGGGGGAAAAGGGAGCTCGCTGTAGAAGGCTACACCGATGCAAGTTTTGCGATCAATTATGATGATAAGCGATTGCAATCTGGGTATGTTTTTATTTTGAATGAGGGTGCCGTTAGTTGGAGAAGTTTCAAAACAATCAATAATACCTGATTCAACAACCCAATCAGAGGTGATGGCTACGGCTGAAGCCAGCAAACAGGGTGTTTGGATCAAGAAGTTCACTGAGGAACTTAATGTGGTACCTTCTATCGAAGGACGATTGGAGTTGTTTTGCAATAATAGTGGAGCTATTACGCAAATCAAGGAGCCGAAGGTATACTACAAGATCAAATACATGGATAGAAAATACTTTGTCATTCGAGACTTCATATAAGAGGATAGAATAAAATTGTTAAAGGTGGACATGGATAACAACATAACAGATCCGCTAACAAAGCCTTTATCTGAAGCCAAGAATGAAGTCCACTTTGATTCCATGGGTCTAAAGAAACATAGAGAATGAATAGAGATGACTGATTAAGTCAGAAGGCAACTCTAGTTTTTTAAGTTAATACATATGAATGTATAAGATGTAACTTTAAGAACAAGTGGGAGATTGTTAGATTTGTGTTCTAAAAGTTATCATTTGTTGATTATCTTTTATATATGTTATATTTATGAATTGAATGTGATTTACATTTTATTCCATGAGTTTTATATTTATATTTAGAAGTATTCAAAAAGATGCATTTGGTCTTGAACCGCAGCAGTTTAACTAAAATGTTCACAGGTCTTACATATTAGCAGGAACACTGATATGACATATAAAACTATCGTGTTGATTAAAAGTACATTGCAGTTCTGCAAACATTGATAAAAGATTTTCATTTAATAACACGAATATATGAAATGCTTTATATACTGAACAGACCTAATAAATGAAACATTATATGGATTGTGTTAGTGTCATTAATGTTTTCATCGTGTCTCTGATTTCAAGATTGAAACATATTGTTTTCACATGAGAATGTACAACGTAATTATTATTAAAAGCTACTTGCAAGAAGTGGTGATAAAAATTATAGTTCTTTATATGTAACTTGTGCGGGAAAATGATATATGTCAATAGCATCATTGCCACTCATTAATAATGAAAAATGATATTTTGGGCCCCTTGGTAAGTAAAATTATAAATGGATCCAATATAACTGAAGTATAGTTATAATTTTATAATTTGCTTAATAGAGATCAAGAAATGATTATAATACGAAGATGACATAGTCCTACTTTGTATGTTAATCAGAATATCATAAGACAAGAAATGGACATAAGTAATGACAAATGTTACATTACTGTAAGGATCGCGTTTCGTAAAAAGATTACTAAACGTCTATATTATTTGGATAGGTGTAATGTATAGCTAGAATACCGCTTACAGTTTATGAAATTGAATATTTTATTTCATTGCCAATATAATATAGATGCTCAATATAGGTCACACCAACTGAACGGGAAACAAGAAATAAATATTATGTCACATGATGTGGCTAACTAGCAGGAAATAAATATATATTGTACTGTGTATATTATGAGAATAATATTCGTTACACATATCATAATATGTGAATATTATGAAATATAAATTTATTTCAAGCCCAAACCCAAAACATCCTTTAGCAAATTGAGAAGAGAATAAACCCAAACAAATATTGATTATGACCATTAAATTCAGATTACAAAATGGACAGATTTTAAGGTAATTTTGAATGAGAATTTAAATGGGCAACATTAATCAATCTGGGCATATGATATATGAATGATGTAGCCCTTCGAATCTAAAATCCAATGGTGAAAGTTTCAAGTCATTTGAAATTCCGTACGGAAAGTTATGATAATTTTAGTAACAAAAGATCAGAAATTAAAGGATAATTTCTCAAAGTTAAAATGCTTAATTGATATTTTGTAAGGATGAATGCTTGTATATGTAAGAACAAAGATATTCACTGATCAAAAGAAATTTTGACCTCCAATTGCAAAAAAAAGAAACTACAGATGCTTCTCAGTTTTCACCATATTGTTTCACGGTGCAATGTAGCAGTGGCGAAACACGCTCGGTGATATCGTGTGAAAGTGGCATGGGCTTGGCACATGCTTCCTTGTTGAGCTTGGCACTCTCCTTCAAATCTCCAACGAGGAGCTGCTACACAGTGCCATGCAACCCTTGCTTCCTGAGTTCCCGTTCCAGGCCCCTCGGCCTGAACCACGTCCATTCAAGTGCTTGTGTGCATTCCCATAGGAGCAGCAGGGAGACAGCGCCTAAAAGGTCCCAGTAGTAGCGTAAGTTTAACCCTTTAACCTGACCAATCCGACTAAATGGACTGACCTGATTTAAGAAATTACGAATTTTAAATTTAATTAATTGAATATGAATTAAATTTTAAATAATTCGATAATTAAAATTTAATTACGAATTTTATAAAAAATATTAAGTAAAATAGGACCGAACCCTTATACATTATTCTTTTTTAAAAAATATATTTTTAATATAACTATAATTATAATATTATTATAAAAAATAATATAATATCTTGTTAAAATTTAATTTTTTTAATTAAAATTTTTTATGTTATTGTTAGTTAGAGTATGTTACTTTGTATTTGTATTTTTTCAATTAAAATATATTTTTACTTAGATTTTTTATAATATATATTTTTGTAAATGAAACCTGTAGAATCTATGAAATCTCGAATTAAATGATTTTTCATTAATTAGTTGATTATAGATTAAAAATATTATAATCTGACCATAGTAAACCGAGTTGATGACGTATATAAGATTCGATCAATTCGATCTTTTTACACTCCTAGATCCCAGGGTTTGATACAAGTTGGGTAAATCCATTTGTGGTGTTATCCGTATACTGTTTGTATGATTTTTTATTTATTTTCAATCTTGTTTCCCTATATATTTTATCTGAGGATTTACAAGTGGAACATGAATTCTACAAGGAGATAAGTCTTGATTCTAGAATACAGGGAAGTTCCAAAAAAGATTGCTTAATAAGAAGGGAAAGAATGTGGAATGAACATTGCCAACACCAAGAATGGTCAACATTGATAAGTCTTGATTCTAGAATATAACTAACTACATACGTAATTATGTCATCTCTTCTCCGTTTAATGCATTATAGAGGTTTATAGAGGTTTATTAATGCATTATAGAGGTTTATTAACAATTTTGGATGAAATGAGGGGAGATGATGATTTGAATGAACAACTATTTTTACACAAATACGTACCGTAATTTCAATTGGATATTTATTTCTGTCAAAATTAATTATAAAAACTTTATATTTAATATACATATATGTTTTTCTTTTCATAAAATTTTGAATACTTAGTTAAAGGGTGTAATCTATTGACAATGACTTAATCCAACAATCTTTCCAACAATAAAGATGAATTTATAATTTTAAAATACTACATTTAAAATGTAATCTATACCTTATCCATGCACATCATACACATCAAAAAGATAAACGATGGAATTTAATATAAAATATTAAGCGATTTAGAATTTACAACTTTTCATATATATTATGTTTATTATTTTTTGAAATTTCAAAAGAATCTTTTCTGACTTGATTTGGAATAATATTGACAAGATTTTTAATAGTACAAAGGTACCTAAAACGAAACTTTAACATTTAGTACATATATATGGTATCATTTCTTTAATCCTAGAAAAAACCTATTGGATCTTAATTTTCTAAAGGGCATCTCAATTTCTTCCAAAACTGAGAGAAGCTGAATTTATTTGTGACATTATGGGTGAGAAAATTCTATCAAATTAAGTAGCCGAGGAAGCAGCTAGCGGCACTGGACTTAGATCAATGTGCACAGTCCCAAATTCCAAAACATGAAGGTTACAAAATTCAGAAACACTGGAGAAAACCTTAATTAGAAATACCACAACAACAATCTCTTGTGTGTGTCTGTCTTATCATCGCCCACCACACCACTGTGCCAAGCGTAGGAGCCCCATTCGTGGTGCTGCGTTCATTTTATTACTGTTGTTATTTTTTTCCGAAGGCTGTCTTGTGACTATAGATCCAAACAGAAACATGTGATGATTTTTCCTAATTTATAAGGTTTTTTTTTTCCTACCTTTTAACGCAGAGAGACATGTGCAACATGTGCTTTTGCTCTTATAAGAGCACGAAACAATACTTATTTATATTTAATTTTTTATTTTATTTGAATTTTTTAAATTTGTTGTCAAAATTATCACAATAATAATATATATGTTTAATTATAAAAAAAACTTGCAAAATGATATTATATATTTTATTATATTATAAGTGGCCTAGAGGTGAACATTCATTAATCAAGTGAAAGTTATACATAACACTGTGATCATAGTTGTTTTCTAGAACAAAAACATAGGGCTTTAAAGTACGATGAAAGTATTGTCACGGTCCGTTGGCGACTTTTATGGTGGATAATAAGAAAAGGGTGAAATTCATTGATAATAGATAAATTTAATAATTTTGATAATCATAAAAATTAAGCTTTAATTTTAAATTCGATATTTCAAATGGATATTCTACATATACATCATGTACATAAAAAATAATGGGTTTTGATGTAAGTTCTACTATATATCAAAAGACTTATATTTTTTAACGATTTAGATTTAATAATTTTCAATAAAATATTAAATAATATTCAAATTACATAAAATTTAATACAATCAATCTAAATTCAATAATATATTTATAAATTTTTTATTATTAAAAAATTATTAAATCATTTGCAACTTTGTTGAATTAATGATTGACATTCCATCCATAATAAAATATCCTTTGATTTTCTATTTTGAAAAAGAAAAGACCATTCTAGCAATCTGGATCCAAACGTTTCCCGTTGAGACATGTCAAGACAGCTTATCGGAGCGTCGACTTTTCTTTACAACGTGTCCAAAACTAAAATTTCTTCAATGCAAATAATAGGTTTATAGTTGCATACCACAAAATTTTTTTTGTCTCACCCTAACAAAAATAGAATTTACAAATATATTCCTAATGACATAAAATTGACAACTATATGCCTAATTGTGAACACTAGCGTTCATAGGTCTTTTCAGACGCACGAGTTTACGTGAAGAGCTAACTCAACGACACAATATTCACAGAATCATTAATGCAACTAATACATGTCTAAACGCGAAGTTCAAATATATGCTTAGACGTAGCATTCATTTTACGGGTCTAGCATTCATTTAACGGGTTAGATCCGTATATCATCCGAATTAAATTTCTTTTATATATTAAGTCAATAATTAAATATTGTTCATTTTAGTGATATCAATCATTTCATATATTCTAAAACCCTAGATGCACAAATAATAACTAACAATAGAACTAAATTAGCAAAAAAAATATCTTTTTGATAGGACAACTCTTTTCTCTTAAGAAATTTGAGTCATTTGAGGTTTTTAAACAATAAATTTGAGTAATATTTGTGGTTTTTAGGAAAAAAGCTGGAAGACAAAAAAATAGTGCGAAAATGGCGAGGAGGTGAAAATGAAAGAGATGAGTAGATTGGGGGAGAGAGTGAGAAATGGCGACGAAATTATACTGAATTATCGCATTTATGATTCTGAATGTAGCGTTTAGACGTAATATTTAACCACTGCGTTCATGCTATTCTATAAACATTGCATCTAGACGTGCGTTTAGATGTTACGTTTAGCTGGAAGTTTTTTTTTATTTCTTTTAGTTGTGAATCCCTACGTAAAAGTATGTGTTTGTCTATATTTATGAATACTAGCGTTTATAAAATAAACATATCAGTATCATTTATTTCCGAATGAGCTCAAATTTATTAAATGTTTTCTTTAGAGTAAGATAAAAACAATTCCATATCAAATTTAATTTTTAGAATTAAAAAAATTTCCATATCACAAAATTTGGTTTTTAAGATTATACAAAAAAAATAAAAAATTCCATACCACAAAGTTTGTTTTCTCCCCTTAGTCTCTCTAAATTACGTGTACCTTTCGTATCTTGACATTTATACAAAGTTGTGACAAGGTAGTTTCTGGTTTAAACTTCTGCTCCTAGTCTCTCTAAATTATGTGTACCTTTCGTATCTTGACATTTATACAAAGTTGTGACAAGCTAGTTTCTGGTTTAAACTTCTGCTCCTAGTCTCTCTAAATTACGTGTACCTTTCGTATCTTGACATTTATACAAAGTTGTGACAAGGTAATTTCTGGTTTAAACTTCTGCTCCAAATCTCTGCCGTGGTCCGCAAGCTCCAAATCTTTGTTGACTATTCTTTGAAACAGGCCTTGGTTGCCGAGCCATAATTACCGTTTCTGCCCCTATTTAAACCATCAAGTGTCTACTCCTCGAATAGTCAAATTATTCCCACCACTCCACTAGCTCTGGAAGACCTCTTCTACTCTAATACCACGTAAAAAAAAACAGAGAAATTTTCAGAACCCAAGTGACTCTTTGCAACAAATGATTTCCCAACTTGGATCCAACATATGGAGTTTGTTCATAGGAGCTTTCTCCTTGCTTCTCCTATGGGGAGCGGCACGAGCGCTTGAATGGGGGTGGCTCAGGCCGAGGCGCCTGGAACGAGCGCTGCGCAAGCAAGGGCTGCGAGGCACTGTGTATCGGCCCCTTGCTGGTGATATGAAGGAGAACGCTCGGCTCAACAAAGAAGCACGCGCCAAGCCCATGCCACTTTCGCACGATATTATCCCCCGTGTTGTGCCCCAGGTTCATCGCACCGTGCAAGAATTTGGTGAGAAACCTTTCTATTACCAAATTAGCCCTTGAAACTGCAATATCCCAAATAGTAGTTCATCACCAACTGATATAATAATATCATTGGCATAATCTGCCGACCGGCCTAGTCACCGAACAAAAAAAAAAAAAAATCATGGGCATAACCGTTGATTGCTTCTCTTTAACATGTTGGATGAATATATTGATTTCACTGTCTCATAAATACAGGCAATCGGTTCTTTACTTGGTTTGGACCCTATCCGAGAGTTACCATCAGGGATCCAGAATTAGTGAGAGAGATTCTATCCAATAAATTCGGACACTTTGAGAAACAAAAATTCAGCCGACTCGGAAATTTGTTAGCCAGTGGGATCCTGAAGTATGAAGGAGAAAAATGGGCTAAGCATCGAAGAATTCTCAATCCTGCTTTTCAAGTAGAGAAGTTAAAGGTAATTATTGATGGTATAATATATCAGTTAGAAAAGTATTACATGCTTTCAGGATCTACTGGTTCCTTTTTTTTTTTGTCATCCAGGCGCTACATATATCCTTCCACAAAAGAATTTTCTACCTATTATACAATTTGTCATTGAACTAAATTTTTTGGCACTTCATTTGTACGACTACATGTTGAACAAAATAGGCGCAAAGTTGGTGTCTGATATCAGGTTTCAGAAAGCAGTATTTTTCTTTGTACTGGAATTTATGAAACAGTCTTAACTAATAAAATCATTTCATCAATAATTTCCTTGTAACAAGGAAAGTACAATTTGTTGGATTTTACGGTTTTGATTAAGCAAAGATATTTAGTGAGTGAGTAAAAATGGAGAACGGGGAAGAGGAGGAAGAATTAAGTTTCATTTCTCTTCTTCATATTAAGTTACAGCCCTGATTGGGTTTTCATGCAATTTTATCAAAATGGCCCACAAACGATTATAAAATACATCTATGCATTAGCACACTTCTAATTTTCTATATCACAAAAAACGTAAAAATTACTACTTTTCCAACATTTCCCCTCAAGTTGGAGCATTGATATTTATCATGCCCAACTTGTATGCTTTAATTTGGAAAGAACTCGTGCAATCTCATTTGATCAACATCCTATCAAGTGCATATTTAGATTCATCCAATGTTGACTTCAGCGCTCCCCCTCAACAGCAAACTCATCCTCTTGTAGCCATTTCACTTTTACAATTTTGCTGACTCTTTTCTCAAGCTAGCGTCTTCACACCGCTTGGTTGGCCTTCTTCGACTCTTTATCAAGCTAGCTGTCTCTGCATCTTTGCCGCTTGGCTGGTCATTTTGACTCTCTCAAGCTGGCTTTTGTGTTTCACTTTTCTGCTTGGTTGATCAGCTCATCTTTTAGTCATGGCCACGCATCTCCTGCCATAAAATATATTTTAATGCACCTGCAATCAAGTCCATTAATCGAGGTCCTTCACTGATGTCGTCACCTCTCATGTAGGTACGTAGAGGGGCTCCTTCAAAGCCACTAGTCATCACCTTTCATGAGGGTCCATAGAGGGCTTCGCCTTTGATCGACTAACATGCTCCTGACATTACCTCTTGGCAGGGACACACACTTAATCCAAAGAAAGCAACATATGCTTTTCTTTTTACATTAGCTGCTGGTTTCCTTTCAAATGCCCAACATCACTTTTAACATCTCAAAGTGTTTGAGATACCAACAGATTGTCCCTCACTTTTAACTTCTTTTCTCTTTTTTCTTTCATATTTTTTTGGCTCAACTTGTCTAGGGAAATGTTGATTAGGCGCTGTACACAGTTTTTTCCTTTGTTCTTTTTTTTCTCTCCCGAAATACTAAATAAAAACACAAAAACTATAAGATATGTCAAACCTGAGAAAGCTCTCCCCCTTAACCCTTCATTTCATTTCCCTTAGTCCTCCTCCTTTTGACTTGATCAATTCTCTCCTCACATGTTTTTTTCCCCCAATTTGGGCTGCCATGTATTTCTTGTTGTACTCCGTTGCAATTTACACCGGTATAGAGATGCCACTCACGTTAGATCTTTCTTTACAATTGCACAATCACCTGTACCAATAAGTCTCTTCCATGGGATGTTCCCTTCTCAGTGATAATTTATCGAATAGGTGGTGAACATGTATGATGCTCCCATCTCACGACAGTTGATGCCATCTTAAAGGTCCGCCAACTTGATTGAACTTCTTTGTTACTGGCATGGTAGCAATCACCCAAACTTTGTCCACCTTTAGAAAACTACCTCAAACTATCGTTCCTTTTGTTCCTCTTTTTATTGGTGCAAACTCTTGAAAAATAAGGTACACCTCTGGCATGCCAAAAACTGGCTTCACTAAATTGCTTGTGGCATCAACACTAATGCTTTAGTGTTTACCATCCATGAATAGGTGCAGGACCTAGATGTCATTCCCTGGCACCTCCTTTTTCTAAAATCACTTCATCTCTTGTAATCTCTCTCCAAATTAATACTCCTATCTGCTTCTTATGCTCCTCAATTTTCCAATTCAAGAGAAATTTTCTGAATTACAATCTCTTGGAAGTGACACTCATAATCTGCCATTGCCTCTCTACTGACCTCAGTACCCACACATGCCAGGACCAACTTCAAGCTCGACGAGTTCCATGTTCTCTTTCTTACCAGGTGCTGAAACTCACAACTTGGAGACACCCTTTTCATCATGGTACTGCTCCTAATTCGATTCAGCAACAGCGACACCACCGCTGGACCAGGCGCCTCCTTTTTTTTCCTTATTACAAGCTTCTTGTCTGGAGCAAGTATGCTCAGAAGAGAGATTTGGAGATTTTTTTTTGGGCTTTATAGCAAAATTTTAATGGGAGAAGGTGGGAACTTTTCTGGATAGATATGAGAAAGAACGGCTCACTTAATTTTGATCGATTTGAGGGATAGCTTGTCTCATATTGGACTTCTTTTACTCAAAAAACTGAACTAGAGAAAGAACAGTAACGAACCCTAAATTTTCTTTTCCTTTTCATTTCTTCTTCTTCTTCTTTTTCTTCTTCTTAGGTTATCCCTCACGAACCGAATCTTGCTCTGATACCATGTTGGATTTTACGGTTTTGATTACGCAAAGATATTAAGCGAGTGAGTAAAAATGGAGAACTGGAAAGAGGAGGAAGAATTAAGTTTCATTTCTCTATCTTCATACTGAGTTACAACCCTAACTGGGTTCTGATGCAATTTTATCAAAATGGCCCACAAACTATTATAAAATACATTTATACATTAGCACCCTTCTAATTTTCTATATCACAATATAGTTATAAATAACTACTTTTCCAACACAATTTTAGTGTAACCATTCAGATCCAGGATGTCAAACTTGACACTCAACTTTTCGAAAGAGAATTTTGATGTTACGAATTTTGAATATGTATATATGACACTTTCGACTCTAAATGAGAAGCTAATGCAAACATTTTCTTTTTCAGAGGATGCTGCCGGCATTCTCCACCTGTTGCGATGAGCTGGTTGACAGATGGGAGAATTTAGTGGGGCCCGATGGTTCATTCGAGCTGGATGTTTGGCCCGAAATGCAAAATTTAACAGGAGATGTCATTTCGAGGGCAGCATTCGGCAGTAGTTACCAAGAAGGGAGACGTATTTTCCAGCTTCAAGGGGAGCAAGCTGAGCGTCTCATCAAAGCTTTTCCCACACTTATCCTCCCTTTTAGCTGGTACGAGTTTCTTTCCTTATTAATTTGGCTTTTATTTGCAAAGTAATTTTTGTAATTATGTGATAAGTTTTATGACTGTGATTAAGAACAGCCCTAAGTGCAGCAGTTGACCAATCTACATTTTTCTTTTGCCATTGTATGCCTTTCCAGTATACTATCACTATACATTTTTTGTTATCATATTAACTTAGGTAAACATAATACATTTTCTTTTCCTAAATTCTACTCAACGTTCTTGAGATAATAAAGCATTAATGTGTAAGCAGTACCAAGAACCAAGCTAAAACGAACAAAACAAAAGAAAACAGAAAAGGTTAAAGGGACTAAGGTAAATATGCACCTTTTATTTCTCGTTCCAGTTTTAGCCTTGCCTAGGGACTAGTTTACTTGTCAGATTCGTTTCAAGAATTATGAAATGATGTTGGGTGTCATTCACTGGTGTTACAGGTACCTTCCATCTGAAAACAATAGGAGGATGAAGCAGAATGCAAGAGAGGTTCGGACGCTCCTCAGGGGCATAATTGCAAAAAGGGAGAAGGCCATCAGAAACGGAGAGACCACAAAAGATGACCTGCTCGGTCTATTGTTGGAGTCGAACATGAGGGAAATGGGGCAAAATGGGAAATCAGACTCTAGTTTGGGCATGACAACTGACGAGGTGATAGAAGAGTGCAAACTATTTTATTTTGCTGGACAAGAGACTACGTCAGTGCTGCTGACCTGGACTATGGTTGTATTGAGCATGCATCCTGAGTGGCAAGAGAAGGCGCGTGAGGAGGTCTTGCAACAATTTGGGAAGAAGCAGCCAGATTTTGATGGCTTGAACCAACTAAAATTTGTGAGTTATTAACATAAAAAGTAATTATGTGGATGCAGAAAGATACTACTTTGTGCTAAAAGTTGACTAATTTGTCACAATATTACAAGTTGACTAAAAGTTGAATAAATTATAGTGATTTTCTAATGGAAGTATGGTTTTGTGTTTCCATGGTATGGGCCAATTGTGATGCCGAATCGTTCAAGAGTTGTTGATAGTGCCAAAGTATATGTGTTTACCTATATAAAATACCCCTAAGCTTTAAAATTAATGGGTATGCACTAAGTGATGAGGAATTCACGTCCACTGCTATAAGAACTGTGGCATGTGATCTCTATCGTCCATCAATAATCTTGTACAAATCTCAAAAATTTCTCCTAAAAAGCCACAAAAATTTGTATGCATTCAATCTGGATCGGATGGTTCAGATCGCATGCTATATAATCCCTTTCATCAGAACTATTGCAGCAATTTCAGACTCCATTATAATCCTGGTCATCACTGAAAAGGGAGAACCCTCCTACAATAATGTTAATAAGGGAGTTGCTCTGATAACTCGCCGATACATATTGTTATTTATTATTCTTTTTTTTTAAGAGAAAAGGTTATTTATTATTCTTACTTCTGATTTCCATTTTAGGTGACCATGATACTATATGAGGTTCTTCGTTTGTACTCTCCAGTGGTTACGCTTATCCGTCGCACTTACAAAACCATGCAACTTGATGATCTAACCATTCCACCTGGTGTAAATCTGGCAATGCCAGTACTACTCATCCATCATGACCCTGACATATGGGGTCCCGATGCATCCGAGTTCAAACCAACACGATTTGCTGATGGCATCTCAAAGTCAACAAAGGATGGACGGTTAGCCTTCTATCCCTTTGGGTGGGGCCCACGCATCTGCATTGGGCAGAACTTTGCACTTCTGGAGGCTAAGATGGGGTTGAGTATGATTCTCCAGCATTTCAAATTTGAGTTGTCAGAGAAATACCAGCATGCTCCGTACACTGTTATTACTGTACATCCTCAGTTCGGCGCACCGATTAAGTTCCACAGGATATGATCGGATCCACATCTGCTGTTATCCTAAAAAAATCAGGACCCTGTTTTTCCTTGATCTCCACCGTTCAATTCAATTGACGACTTGGATTGTTTGATTTTATTAATTGTAGCTGCCCTACTGCTCAAGGTAACTTTCGTACTGTCCAAAATCTGATTACAAATAAATTCTCTGGTCGCATAAATAAATTCTCTGATAGCGTGGTATGACATTTGTTGGTGTCGTTCAGCAATTTATTGTACGAAAAATATAAATTCAGTTAGATAGGTTTTAGATAATCGAACTTGCTTAATTTGCAGGAAGCAAGAATTTGAAACTATCTCCATCTTGGAAAATGGAAATGAAAGGAAAAGTTTTTCAATGTTTGGATTTACCGCCCTATTTGAGATACTGATGAAAGGCAGGCCCGGGTTCCAAAACTCAACCATGATAGCAAGTAGAGCGTTTATTTTATTGTTAAAGAAAAAAGCAAGACAAGCCACTTAAGAGCCCGGTATCTGAAGCGTGTTTAGTGTGATAAGTCTTTGTCCAGTCAGCAACACCTGTTAAGACAGTTAAGCTAGTCTAGTCATTTTCCGCGGGATCAAGGGCTCCTTTAGAGTTGCATTGCTCCTGTACCGGATTATCCAAGTGAAAGTTCCAGTTAAAGTGGAATCCCAATATGCGTGAGAACGAGAAGGAAGTGCCAATTTGAATATAGAAAGTATTAATCCCTCACCATGCGCCGGGTTTAGTTTAAGCAACCATCTTAGTTGTCTTTATACTATTTCAGTCTCTCCTCCAGATATTTTTTATTTATTTGATGTTCACCCATAAAAGAAAGAGATTTCCCTGTATATCAGTTTCTCATATCTAATATAAAACATGGATTTTAGCTCCTCACTCATGGGGAACTTGGGCGAAAGAAGAAAGTAGAGAACAAAAGGTAAGATAACTAGTTTCGTTTTTTTAACTGTCCCAAGGCCGGTCAAGCCAGTTTATTTTAGATCAGATTACGCTCTGAGGTGTAGCATCTAGTTAAGATAAACCGAGTCTTCTAATTTAGACTAAATGAATTTTATACAAATTCAGCTAACTAGGTTGTAATCTATATTTCATTTGCGGTTGTGGGTTTCGTCTATCAAAGTCTTGATATAGATCAGTGGCGATCGGTTCAGTGGCAGCAGATCGAAGAGGCTTGGACGGAGAGTTTGAAAGTTAGAGAGAGACTGAAAAATAAAATGACTAAAATAAGTTGAAGATGCTGATGAGATATGTTGAAATAATTTCATGAATACGTCCATGAAAATAATATACACTTTAGACAGACATGGATATCGTCATGAAAATAATCTTTTTTATGCGAGTAATATCTTGCATGTTCGGTGCATGGAGGCTTGAAAAATTTATTTTTATGGATACATATGAGACTTTTTCATGGATGTGCAGCACAAAATTCCATGGATCAATAGAAACATGGATATGTCCATGAAAATAAGTTACAAATACGGAAAATAATTATTATTTTCATGGACTCTTATCTTACCATACAAATAACTTGAATTATCCTTATAAATAAATAAAATTTTAGTAGTGTTAGCTATGTTTACTTTTAGACTTTCATAGACCTTAATTGTCTTATTTGAAATTGTTTTAAATGCAATTTTTAATGAAACTTATTAATACATGTTTGACTTGTAAAATGGACATTGATATTGTGAATCTCTGTTATTGTTTAATTGTGAGCGTGCCAATCAAAAATCGGATGAGAGCAGACATTCAAATATATCCTCCAAGCTTCCTTTACCAATTTCATGGGTAGACTCATGATTATAAAGTTCATTACAATTTTAATTGGTTCAGATAATAAAATATGGATATGTGATCTTGAGAGCAATAAATTATATATTTTCTCGATCCTGTCAACTAAGGGATTAGACCCCACGATTTTTTTTTGGCAAAAAGTATCATTATTTTCGAGCGTTAACAAATAAGTCGGTTCATCCATGAACATAATTTTGTATTGCAGGCAGTCTTTTTTAAATTATGAGGATATTTTTAGATCCTCAAATTTGTTTCTATATACTCACAAATTTACTCAAATTCTAACAGTGATTATCCCGGTCCATTGATAGCTTTTATGGTTGATAAATAAAAAAAGAATGAGATTCATTGATAGCAGATAAATTTAATAATTTTGATAATTCTAAAAAAATAGCTTTAATTTTAAATCCGATATTTCAAAGGTGAAATCTTCTATCATAATTTTTTTGTCAAATTACTTGAAAATTTTGTTGAATTAATCATCGTCAATAATTCCATCCACAATAAAAATATCTTTTGTTTTTCTATTTTGAAAAAGAAAAGACCTTCCTAGAAGGCTTATGGGAGCGCTGGCGTCACACAATTGACAGATTTTTCGATCACACGGTTACAACAACAAAATAATAATGCTGCTCCTCTCATCTCTCTACCCGAATTACGTGTACCTTTCGCAACTTGACATTTATACAGAGTTGAGATTACCTTTGGACTTCTGTTCCAAATCTCTGCCCTGCTTCTCAAGCTCTAAATCTTTGTTGACCATTTTTTGATGGGTCAAGCTCCAAATCTTTGTTGACCATTTTTGAACGGGTGAGGAGTTTTGACCATTATTATTTGATAATTAATAACGAACTTTTAAATAATTCCAAAAATTTTAAAAATAGAAATAAATTTATAAACATATTATTTAATTTATAGATCGATTGTGTTTTAAATTTTATATAATTTAAGTGTACTCTGTAAAAAAATCATCAAAATTACATTATAACAGTCTGTATTTAATGATCTTTGATGAAATATTAAATTATCCTTAAGTTACATCAAATTTGCAACGTAATCAATCTATAAGTTCAACAATATGTTTGTCTATTTTTTTTCTATTTTTGAGAATTTTTAAAAATTATTCAAAATTATTTAAAAGTTGATGGTCAAAATTATTGAGATAATAGTTGTTAAGAGATCTTCTCCCTTTTGACACAATACAAAATATGCGCACTCCGTCACACCATCTTAGCATGATAAAATATTACAATATCTAACAAATCATGAAATACGTACATACTACAAATAATCATGATCAAATTCAGGGCAAATAAGATATAAACGTAAATCAACTGCTACTATTTTCCTGAATAAAAATTGATAAAAATGTGAAGACGTACCAATCATATTTGGTATATTATCCTCATCTAGAACAAAATTACATCCGTGATGCTAGATAATTTCATAATAGAAATACAATGAATATGATACATATACAATAAAAGTATAAAAATTAGAAAAAAAACAAAGCAAATAAATATTGACTATTGACTATCATGTCGGATAAAAACCTTGCTTGAGATAAACTTTGTTTTGATCTTGTACTAATACCTGCATAATAGCAAGAACTAAAAGCGTTAAACATGATAATTATTAACTTTTGCCAATAAAGCAAGATGGATATTAGAAAATCTTATTTTTTTCTTCAACCGATTGAATCGACGTTGAATTTTTTTTATTGTCTACAGATGCATTCAATTACAATTACAAAAGGGTGAATAAGATTTGCAAACTTAATAAAAAAATATTAGTTCAAAATATGAGTACCTGATCATTTTGAAGTCTGTTGCATTTATATATCCTTGACTTCTGATGCACAGGGCATCTATGCTTAAACCTAAATTAGAGGTAAAAAAGTTGAAAAATAATTAGATATGAAGTTAATAATATTAATCTAATTATATATATGCTAATTCAACGTTAACCTCAAACATATAAAAAGATTGCATTTAGCAAATAGCTGCAAGAAAGAAGTAATATGCCAAAATGCAAAACAAAATAATTCATAAGAAAGTCAGGTGAAGTGGAAAAAAACTATGCATCATATATGTTTAAACTTTTGAATGGTTTATTTGGGACAAATTTTGTTTCTTTCTTTTTCTGATGTTGCTAACTATCTTCCTGATAGCTTTTTTATTTGTTCATTGTAAACGGATTAGATTGATAGTCAAATTCATTAAATACCACGTGGATGTGAGCAGGGTAAGGGATGAATCTGGGCAATGTTGAGGATTTATATTATAATATTATTATAAATGTCGTGTTTGCCAAGCCACAATTACCTTTTCTGCCCCTATTTAAACCATCAATTGTATACTTCTCACATAAACAAATTATACCCACTACTCCACCAGCTCTAGAATCCCTCTTCCATTCTAATACCACATAATAAAACAGAGAGAAAATTTTCAGAACCACTGTGACCCATGCAACAAATAATTCCCCAACTTGGATCCAATCCATGGAGTTTGTTCATAGGAGCTTTCTCCTTGCTTCTCCTATGGGGAGCTATCCGAGCACTTGAATGGGCTTGGTTTAGACCGAGACGCCTGGAACGAGCGCTGCGCAAGCAAGGGCTGCGAGGCACTGTGTATCGGCCCCTTGCTGGTGATTTGAAGGAGAACGCTCGGCTCAACAAAGAAGCGCGCGCCAAGCCCATGCCACTTTCGCACGATATTATCCCCCGTGTTGTGCCCCAGGTTCATCGCACTGTGCAAGAATTTGGTGAGAAACCTTTCTATTACCAAATTAGCCCTTGAAACTGCAATATCCCAAATAGTAGTTCATCACCAACTTATATAAAATCATTGGCAAAATCTGCCTACGGGCCTTATCAACCAAAAAAAAAAGAGGTGATTTATAGATTCATAATTGATACCGACTTTATTATAGATTAAATAGGTTATTATTTGTATTAATGATTTTATTATGTAATTTATTTATATTAGTGGTATTTGAGTTAAATAATAAAAATACCGTCAAAAATAAGTTGTACAATGAAGTCGTTAATATAAATAATAAAGTCGGTATTGATTATGGTGTTAGTGATGGCATCTTCTAAGGATTTTCCAAAAAAGAAAAAAAAAGAAATCATGGGCATAACCATTGATTGATGCTCTTTAACATATCGAATATTGATTTCACTCTCTCATAAAATTCAGGTAATCGGTTCTTTACTTGGTTTGGACCCTATCCGAGAGTTACCATCAGGGATCCAGAATTAGTGAGAGAGATTCTATCCAATAAATTCGGACACTTTGAGAAACAAACAATAAGCCAACTTGGTCAGTTGTTAGCCAACGGGGTCGTGAATTATGAAGGAGAAAAATGGGCAAAGCATCGAAGAATTCTCAATCCTGCCTTTCATGTAGAGAAGTTAAAGGTAATTATTAATGGTACAATTTATCAGTTAGAAAAGTTCTACATGCTTTCTGGATTTACTGGTTCTTATTTTTGTCATCCTGGTGCTTTACCTCTAAGTACATATATCCTTCCACAAAAGAAATTATCATACATTTTGTCATTCAACTAAATTTTTTGGCACTTCATTTGTACAAGTTAAACAAGATAGGCGCAAAGTTGGTGGCTGATATCAGGTCTCAGAAAGCAGTATTTAGCTTTGTACTGATATTTATGAAACAGTGTTAATTATTAAAATCATTTCATCAATGATTTCCTTGTAATGAGGAAACTACAATTTTTAGTGCAACCATTCAGATCCAGGATGTCAAACTTGACACTCTCAATGTTTCAAAAGAGAATTTTGATATTGTGAATTTTGAATATGTAGATATAACACTTTTGATTCTAAATGAGAAGCTAATGCAAAGAATTTTCCTTTTCAGAGGATGCTGCCGGCATTCTCCACCTGTTGCGATGAGCTGGTTGACAGATGGGAGAACTCAGTGGGGCCCGATGGTTCATTCGAGCTGGATGTTTGGCCCGAAATGCAAAATTTAACAGGAGATGTCATTTCGAGGGCGGCATTTGGCAGTAGTTACCAGGAAGGGAGACGCATTTTCCAGCTTCAAGGGGAGCAAGCTGAGCGTCTCATTAAAGCTTTTCCCACACTTATCCTCCCTTTTAGCTGGTACGAATTTCTTTCATTATTAATTGGGCTTTTATTTGCAAAGTGATTTTTGTAATTTTTTTATCAGTTTTGTGATGGTGATCAAGAACAGCCAAAGTGCAGCAGTTGACCGATTTACGATTTTCTTTTGCCGTAGAATACATTTCCAATATACTATTACTATTACTATTATGTTAATTTGGATGAACATAAATACGTTTTCATTTCCTAAATTTCCCACAAGGTTCTTGAGACAATAAAGCAGTATTGTGTAACCAGTACTGAGAACCAAGTTAAAAGGAACAAAACAAAAGAACACAGAAAAGGTAAAAGGGAGTAAGGTAAATATGCACCTGTTATTTCTCGTTCCAGTTTTAGCCTTGCCTAGGGACTGGTTTGCTTGTCAGATTCTTTTCAAGAATTATGAAATGATGTTGGGTGTCATTCACTGGTGTTACAGGTACCTTCCATCTGAAAACAATAGGAGGATGAAGCAAAATGCAAGAGAGGTTCGGACGCTCCTCAGGGGCATAATTGCAAAAAGGGAGAAGGCCATCAGAAACGGAGAGATCACAAAAGATGACGTGCTCGGTCTATTGTTGGAGTCGAACATGAGGGAAATGGGGCAAAATGGGAAATCAGACACTAGTTTGGGGATGACAACTGACGAGGTGATAGAAGAGTGCAAACTATTTTATTTTGCTGGACAGGAGACTACGTCAGTGCTGCTGACCTGGACTATGGTTGTATTGAGCATGCATCCTGAGTGGCAAGTGAAGGCACGCGAGGAGGTCTTGCAACAATTTGGGAAGAAGAAGCCAGATTTTGATGGCTTGAACCGACTAAAAATTGTGAGTTGTTAACTTAAAAAATAAATTGTGTGGATGCAGAAAGATACTACTTTATGCTAAAAGTTGACTAATTTGTCACAATATTACAAGTTGACTAAAAGTTGAATAAATTATAGTGATTTTCTAATCGAAGTATGGTTGTGTTTCCATGGTTTGGGCCAATTGTGACACCGTATCATTCAAGAGATGTTGATAGTGCCAAAGTATATGTGTTTACCCATATAAAATACCAGTAAGCTTTAAAATTAATGGGCATGCACTAAGTGATGAGGAATTCACGTCCACTGCCATAAGAACTGTGGCATGTGATCTCGATCGTCCGTCAATAATCTTGTACAAATCTCAAAAAATTCTCCTAAAAAGCCAAAAATTTGTACGCATTCAATCTGAATCGGATGGTTCAGATCACATGCTATATAATCCCTTTCATCAGAACTATTGCAGCAATTTTGGACTCAATTATAATCCTGGTCATCACTGAAAAGGGAGAACCGTCCTACGATAATGTTAATATGGGAGTTGCTCTGATAACTCGCTGTTACAATTATTCTTACTTCTTATTTCAATTCTAGGTGACCATGATACTATACGAGGTGCTTCGTTTGTACTCTCCAGTGGTTACGCTTACCCGTCGCACTTACAAAACCATGCAACTTGATGATCTAACCATTCCACCTGGTGTGCTTCTATCAATGCCAATACTACTCATCCACCATGACCCTGACATATGGGGTCCTGAGGCATCCGAGTTCAAACCAACACGATTTGCTGATGGCATCTCAAAAGCAACAAAGGATGGACGATTAGCCTTCTATCCCTTCGGGTGGGGCCCACGCATCTGCATTGGGCAGAACTTTGCACTTCTCGAGGCTAAGATGGGGTTGAGTATGATTCTCCAGCATTTCAAATTTGAGTTGTCAGAGAAATACCAGCATGCTCCGTACACTGTCATTACCGTACATCCTCAGTTCGGCGCACCGATTAAGTTCCACAGGATATGATGGGATCCACATCTGCTGTTATCCTAAAAAAAAAAAAACAGGACCCTTTTTTTCCTTGATCTCCACCGTTCAATTCAATCAACGACTTGGATTGTTTGATTTTATTAATTGTAGCTGCCCCTACTGCTCAAAGTAACTACAGTACTGCCCAAAATCTGATTATAAGTAAATTCTCTGGTCGCATAAATAAAGTCTCTGATTGCGTGATACTGCATTTGTTGGTGTTGTTCGGCAATTTATAAATAGATTTATAAATATATTCTTTTGTTTATATAGATTGATTGTGTTTTGAATTTCATACAATTTAACGATCTAGATCAATGATCTATATTTAATGGTCTTTGATGGAATATTAATTAATCTTTAAATTATATAAAATTTGAAATACAATCAATCTATTAAATTAAAAAAATATATTTATTAATTTTTCTCTATGTTTGAGAATTTTTAAAAATTATTTTAAAATTAATTATTAAGGTTCTCAAAATAATAATAATAATGAAGGGTGCCAGCAAAAAGGAGAAGCATTGAAATATAATAGATGTAGTGCAAGCAATCTGAGCGGTTTATTTTACTGAACGATGCGGATGAAAAAAAAACAGGGTCCTGTTTTTCTTTTAGGATAACAGTAGATGCGGTACACCGATTTTGCAACAATAAAGATTATAGTGTATAATAGTATTAGTTAGGGTTACGGGTAGTTTTGAATAGATTATTCAAAAAATAATAGTGGAATTCAGCAGCCATTGTTTTACATCAATGTTATTATTTAGATTAAATAAGTTATTATTCATATTTATATTAATAAAGGATTGATTGTAGAAGAGAATAAACAAACCTCTGAACTTTCCTTTCGAGATGCATCATTTATCTCATTGTAATATTTTCTTATGAAACTTTCTTTCTTAGATATATTGTGTATTTATTGTGCAGAGATGAAAATGAGAGAGTCCAAGGACAAATTGGGTATAAAGCAATAAAAAATTCTCTCAGCTCTCATTTTTAATATGTCATTATTTAAATATCTGCGTGGAACCCGATTGTTACATACCTGGAAAGTTTGCTTCTTCTTTGTTAAGACTTCAGAAAGAGAAAATTTGTTCAAGAGAATTAGAAAAAAATATTATTATATCCAAATTCTGTATTTTTTATTTGTATCTTAAAAGTATTCGTATTTAATAGGAATATTATTTGTATTTGATTTCGAAAATGTTTATACCTAAATAGCCTAATATAGAAAATATCTATTATTTTTTTCTTTCTGAGTGCTTATTTGAAATTAAAGTTACAAACTTTATTTAATAATTTAAAATATATGTTTTGAAAAATTTAATCCTATAAAGTATAGATATTTTGTTATCAAATATAAATATTTTTCAATGAAAATATGAACACTAAGGTGCACACAAGAAATATGAATAACAAGTTCAATTATCACTTCTCAAAAAATTAAACTAAAAAAATTCATTTTTATTTTCTTGTAAAGTACTTTTAGTTTTGTTGTTCGAGAAAGGGTAAAATTCAACGTGTTGTATGAATGAATCGATACAACATGTCAAAATCTCAAATTTTAAGTTAAAAATAATCGATCTGAGCCATCTAATAAAATTTTCATATCAAAATCTTGTGAAAAATCAAATTTTACATTTTTTAGAATTTTTTGTAATATTTTTTTGGATAGAAAGAAAATCGTTCTTATTGGATTTGCTAAATTTCTTAAATCAATTGATTTCCTTTTATCCGGAAAAATAGTATAAAAACTCTAAAAAATCTAAAATTTAGTATTCTATAAAATTTTGGTATTTATATTGAACAATTCAGATCGATCATTTTTAATTTCAAATTGAAAATTTTGAATCGTTACATAAGTGCATCCGTACAATATATTGTATTTTAATCTCCCTCTTGTTGTTCTATTGCACGACATTTTAGAAAGAACATGCGTATATATCTAATACCACATTAAATCCCTCATACAGTGCTTTTAGTTTTGTTGATCTATCGCTTGATTTGAAAAATAATGTGAAAATAGTAGGCACTACCATGATCAAGGAATTTTATACCTTCTTTCTGTACTTCTATGAAATCAGCATTCACTTCCCTGGCAATAATGAAGGATCCAATCTGGAGGCAAAGATCAAGAGAACTGGGCAAACAAGAGAGACAAAAACTGTATATTTTCATCTCTAGTACTACATTCCACTGATATTTTTTGAATAAGCTATACAAAACTACCTGTAACTCTAACTAATACTACATAATACACTATAATCTTTATTGTTGTAAAATCGGTGTAGATCATATCCTGTGGAACTTAATCGGTGCGCCGAACTGAGGATGTACGGTAATGACAGTGTATGGAGCATGCTGGTATTTCTCTGACAACTCAAATATGAAATGCCGGAGAATCATGCTCAATCCCATCTTAGCTTCGAGAAGTGCAAAGTTCTGTCCAATGCAGATGCGTGGGCCCCACCCAAAGGGATAGAAGGCTAACTGTCCATCCTTTGTTGCCTTTGAGATGCCTTTAGCAAACCGTGTCGGTTTGAACTCGGATGCATCAGGACCCCATATGTTAGGGTCATGGTGGATGAGTAGTACCGGCATTGCCAGAATTACACCAGGTGGAATGGTTAGATCATCAAGTTGCATGGTTTTGTAAGTGTGACGGGTAAGCATAACCACTGGAGAGTACAGACGAAGCACCTCGTATAGTATCATGGTCACCTAAAATTGAAATCAGAAGTAAGAATAATAAATAACAATATGTAACGGCGAGTTATCAGAGCAACTCCCTTATTAACATTATTGTAGGAGGGTTCTCCCTTTTCAGTGATGACCGGGATTATAATTGAGTTCAAATCTGTTGCAAATAGTTGTGATGACATGAATTATATTGCATGCGATCTGAACCGTCTGACTCGGATTGAATGCGTACTGATTGTTGTGGCTTTTTAGGAGGCTTTTTTGATATTCGTACAAGATTATTGATGGACGAACGAGATCACATGCCATAGTTCTGATGACAGGAGACTATGGCAGTGGACGTGAATTCCTCATCACTTAGTGCATAACCATTATTTTTAAAGCTTAAGGTATTTTATATTGGTAAACACATAAAAGTTGGCCCTATCAACAACTCTTGTACAGTATGGTATCATAATTGTCCCATTCCAGGGACACACAGAACCATACATCGATTAGAAAACCACTATAATTTATTCAACTTTTAGTCAACTTGTAATCTTGCAACAAATTAGTTAACTTTTAGCACAAAGTAGCAACATGATCTTTCTGCATCCACACAATTTATTTTTTAAGTTAACAACTCACAATTTTTAGTCGGTTCAAACCATCAAAATCTGGCTTCTTCTTCCCAAATTGTTGCAAGACCTCCTCGCGCGCCTTCTCTTGCCACTCAGGATGCATGCTCAATTCAACCATAGTCCAGGTCAGCAGCACTGATGTAGTCTCCTGTCCAGCAAAATAAAATAGTTTGCACTCTTCTATCACCTCATCAGTTGTCATGCCCAAACTAGAGTCTGATTTCCCGTTTTGCCCCATTTCCCTCATGTTCGACTCCAACAATAGACCGAGCAGGTCGTCTTTTGTGATCTCTCCGTTTTGGATGGCCTTCTCTCTTTTGGCAATTATGCCCATGAGGAGTGTCCGAACCTCTCTTGCATTCTGCTTCATCCTCCTATTGTTTTCAGTTGGAAGGTACCTGTGACACCGGTGAATGATACCCAATATCATTTCATAATTCTTGAAAAGAACCTGACAAGTAAACCAGCTCCTAGGCAAGGCTGAAACTGGAATGAGAAATAAAAGGTGCATATTTACCTTAGTCCTTTTTACCTTTTTCTGTTTTCTTCTGTTTTTTCCTTTTAACTTGGTTCTAAGTCCTGATTACATATTAATGCTTTATTATCTCAAGAATGTCGAGGAGAATTTAGGAAAAGAAAAATGTATTATGTTTATCTAAATTAACATATAATCAACAAATGTATACTAATAGTATATTGAAAAGGCATACTATGGAAAAAGAAAAACGTAGATTGGTCAACTGCTGCACTTTGGCTATTCTTGATCACAAAATTACAAAAATTACTTTGTTAATAAAAGCCAAATTAATAAGGAAAGAAACTCGTACCAGCTAAAAGGGAGGATAAGTGTGGGAAAAGCTTTGATGAGACGCTCAGCTTGCTCCCCTTGAAGCTGGAAAATGCGCCTCCCTTCCTGGTAACTACTGCCAAATGCTGCCTTCGAAATGACATCTCCTGTTAAATTTTGCATTTCGGGCCAAACATCCAGCTCGAATGAACCATCGGGCCCCACTAAGTTCTCCCATCTGTCAACCAGCTCATCGCAACAGGTGAAGAATGCTGGCAGCATCCTCTGAAAAGGAAAATGTTTGTATTAGCTAGTCATTTAGAATCAAAAGTGTTATATCTACATATTCAAAATTCATAACATCAAAATTCTCTTTTGAAACATTGAGAGTGTCAAGTTTGATATCCTGGATCTGAATGGTTGCGCTAAAAATTGTAGTTTTTTCCTTACAAGGAAATCATTGATGAAATGATTTTATTAGTTATCACTGTTTCATAGATTCCAGTACAAAGCAAAATACTACTTTCTGAGGCCTGATATCAGCCACCAACTTTGCGCCTATTTTGTTCAACTTGTAGTTGTACAAATGAAGTGCCAAAAAATTAGTTGAATGACAAAATGTATGATAATTTCTTTTGTGGAAGGATATATGTACTTAGGGGTAAAGCACCTGGACAACAAATACAAGAACCAGTAAATCTTGCAAGCATGTATAACTTTTCTAACTGATAAATTGTACCAGTAATAATCACCATTAACTTCTCTACATGAAAGGCAGGATTGAGAATTCTCCGATGCTTAGCCCATTTTTCTCCTTCATAATTTACGACCCCGTTGGCTAACAACTGACCAAGTTGGCTTATTGTTTGTTTCTCAAAGTGTCCGAATTTATTGGATAGAATCTCTCTCACTAGTTCTGGATCCCTGATGGTAACTCTCGGGTAGGGTCCAAACCAAGTAAAGAACCGATTGCCTGTATTTTATGAGAGAGTGAAATCAATATTCATCCAATAAGTTAAAGAGCATCAGTCAATGGTTATGCCCTTGAATTAATTTTTTTTTTTGGGTTCGGTGATTAGGCCCGTCAGCAGATTATGCCAATGATATTGCCTGTATTTGATAATAGAAAGGTTTCTCACTAAATTCACCGATCAAAATGAAGAGAAAATAATAATAGAAAGGTTTCTCACCAAATTTTTGCACGGTGCGATGAACCAGGGGCGCACCCCGAGGGATGATATCGTGCGAAAGTGGCATGGGCTTGGCGCGCGCTTCTTTGTTGAGCCGAGCGTTCTCCTTCAAATCACCAGCAAGGGGCCGATACACAGTGCCTCGCAGCCCTTGCTTGCGCAGCGCTCGTTCCAGGCGCCTCGGCCTGAGCCACGCCCATTCAAGCGCTCGGGTAGCTCCCCATAGGAGAAGGAAGGAGAGAACTCCTACGAGCAAACTCCATGTGTTTGCTCCAAATTGGGAAATATCTTGTTGCATATTTGGATCGTGAACTGAGTTTACCAAATTATCTTATTGTGGAAACAATTACGAAATTCTTTTTCTGGTATATTAATAGTGGAAGAGGGATCATGCGGTGACTGGTACTTTGGGGACTATCCAAAACCAAGGGATGGTTTGAAAAGGAGGAATAACAGAGAAGTCTGACATTGTAAGCCATATCTATTATTATTGTATATATCATTTTGGATAACTTTTTTGCTGCATCTCTACAGTAGCATCTAGTGAAATTTCCTGTGTGATTCAGATGAAGCCACGTCATCATATCATTATCCAACGGTAAAGAAATGATCTAGAGCTTTAAAGTAAATCATTGGAAAGGTAATAATCATGTGGGCTCCAGAGAAATCACCATCAGACTCTCAAGATGCTTTTACTTGGTTCTATTATGTCTATTACTCCAAGTAGATTTTTGTGTAGCTGACTTTTATTATTATCAAATTTCTACAATATGGCTCATCACACCAAGGATATCACGAGGAGTGCATTCAATTAGATAGTGGCATGTTGTCGATCCATTTACAGTTCCAAGTTCCAACATACACACCACTCAGTTCCAACTCCACCATTAGATACATATATAGCCATATTTCAAGATCCAAACTATGCAAGGATCCTCCAATAAAATCCATACATTGAAGAGAAATCAAATCCGTCCCCGCGCAGTATATGCAACAATCCAATACTATTTTCTCATCAAAACAATTAGGGATCAATGCCACAAAAATTTGAAAAGCTTTTCTCATCAACTCTCCATTGACAATTGTCAACTCAGCAACAAACTAATAAAAAAAAAAATCTTTTTCCCCTTTCAAACATGCGTGCATATCACAAGTCCATAACTAAAACTAGACTTTTGTTTCCATTTTTTATTTTTTTTATTTTCATAATAACCTATTATATAAACTAATAAACATTTAATATAAATATTAATTACAACGTAAGTTTTCAATATATTTAGTGGTTCAAATTAAGATAGTTAGAAATTTTGATTTCTTTGAGAATGGGTGGCTTCCAAAATTTGTAAGATAATATGATCAATCTCATAGATAGTTCACAATAGTTTGTTTCTTGAGATGATATATCAAAACTGTTTGGATGAGACTATATATTTAGATAAGAACTCAAACTGATGATTCTTAAATAAAATATTTGCATAAATACATTTAAAGTTTATATGATTATACAAATTTCACGAGGATATTAAAAGTTTCATTCAAGTTAAAAAAAAAGGACAAACAGGTTTATTCAAAAGCCCAATAATCTATGTGGATGCATTTCAAAAGTTTTAAGTAAAAAAAATATGAGTAAAATCAATAAAATTCATAGAATGTTTATACAAAATAAGTGTAACATTTTGATATTCACATATATTAATTAAATCCATTTTTATGAATTCAACAACTTAAAATTCAAGAAGCTATATTGATAAACAATTAGTTTCCTTCTCAACATTTTTTTGCATTTTTGTATAAGCGCTGTGATTTATGAGTAGTATTTTTAAATACGATCACATAGGCATACGCATATGCGGTGTCTTACCCATACTCATGCGGTATATGATATGTAGATATTTATATTTGCACGATCTCATTCAAGTTGATGTCCACTAAACCGAATCAGTCATTTTGTTGAATATTCTTGACATAAAAATAAAAAAATTATAAATTCAAACCACATACATAATTTCATTTGAAAATCTCTATATGCGATATACTAGAATTCATATTTTAAAACATTGCATATGAGTTTTTTGTCCTTTGGATTCAAAAATATTAAATCTAAGCAAGTACAGCACACAGTAAAAAAATATAATAATTTAGGAAACCAAATTTCTTTAATATATTGTCTAATCCTTACAATTAGCTGCAAAAAAAAAAAAATAAAAGAAACAAATTTAGCGTCTTCAATCTTTCAATTTTTAATCTAGTAAAAATTATCTGTCCAAAAATTTATTTTTTTCATTATTAAAAATTTTATATAGTCAATATTATTTATTGTCAAAATAACGCGAGGTACGTAGCTAGTGTCACAGAAAGTGACATTACCTTGAGGCATCTTGCAATTGTTGACCACGAGATGGGAAAGGTACACCTAATCTATAATAGTCTGATTGATGACATAATTGCTGTGATGATAAGAATTGTGGTACATATGACCTTAAGTATTTAATTCAGATCTAATGCGTACGGTTAGTTATGGTTTTTCTAAAAAAACTGTTTTTTTTTATTTGTGTAAATTTATGTTGAATATTTCGGACGGTATGTCATGATTTTTACAATAGAAATTTTTTTTAAGAAAATATTAAAATTTATTATTTATATTATAAGAATTATTATTTATATTAACTATTTTATTATGTAATTTTTATTATAAAATTCAAATATTATTAATATGAATATTAATTTACTTAAGTTAAATAATAAAAATATTATATAAATAAGTTACATAATAAAATAGTTAATATGAATAATAATTTATTTAAATTTAATTTAAATAATAAAGTCAGTATCGATTATTGGTATCGTATCTGTATATAAGCTCCCAATAGAAAATTATGAGAGCGACTGTAATGAAGAGATAAGAGCTGAATTTGAATGCAATAGCCAGTATGTTTCTGTCTGAGGTAACACCTAACTTTTATGAAAGATTTTTAATGAAAAAATTATTTTTCATAAACGCGAACTCCAATTGCAGCTTACTATTAATTTTTTTTTTGAAATTAAATACAAAAATTTGGTACATCTATGTGTTTATTTTCGAAAATTTTGAATATTAAGTTACGAATTGGGGTCTATTGACGAAAATATTGAATATTTAGTTATGAGTTGGAATACGTTTAAACTTTAAAATGAATTAATTTAACAATCTTTATAACCATCCAAAAAACAATTATAATTTTGAAATTTACATTTAAATGTAATCAATGCATTATGCACATCATATAATGTATTTTAAAATATAACTGCACTTAAAAATTCTACATTTTAAATTTATAAATTTTCAAATTCATTTATCACAAAGTCAAGCGGTAAAAAAGAATAAAAATTTATAAGTTATTTAATGAACTACTTTTCATTATTTTTGGACCCATTAGGTTTACATTGAATAAAATTAACAAATTGACATATAAAACACCACTTTTATAAAGTAAATCAGTAATTTCAACGGTTTAAACTTCTTATTTGAAACCAATTCAACAAACTTTTGAATTAACCTCAATAACTATCTTAGTAAGTTTAAATTCATCATTTGAAACTATATATCTTGGTAGATTGGTGTCAACGGTTTAAATTTATCATTTAAAATCAATTCAATAACTTTACTCAAAAAGTAGTAAACAATCGACTCATGTTGCTTCTTCTTTTTAGTATTCTATTTTTTGAAGTTTTTTGTGTAGCCAGCCACTTGTTACTATTGTTTTGTGCAGAGCTTTATAAAAAAAAAAAAAAACGGTTACCTTCTTCATGCTTTGGCAACAAATTGAAGAAACTTGTTCAATTGCACAAATAAGCAAAAAGATGAAATGCATTTAAAGTTATCTATGTGCCATTGGAATAGTAGGCGCTAGCGTTCTAGCATAACCAAGAAATCTTATTTATCCCTATAAACCAATTATAAATGGAAACTTTCTGGCTGAGAAGTTCATCCTGGGTTTGATACTTTAATTAAATCAAGATTCACTTTCATGGAAGAAATCTGGAGGCAAAGATCAAGAGACCTGGACAAAATCTGGGAGACAAAAAATAAAAAAGAAAAAGAAAAATTGCATATGTTCATCTATTGTACAGACTATACAGAGTAACATTCCACTATTATTTGTTGAACAAGCTATTCAAAACTACCAAAAAGCAAACTAATCCTACATAAGAAAATACAATCTTTATTGTTATAAAATCAGTTTCAATCATATCCTGTGGAACTTAATTGGTGCGCCATGCTCGGGGTGTACAGTAACAACTGTGTAAGGAGCATGCTGGTACTTGTCTGACAGCTCAAATTTGAAATGCTGAAGAATTATACTCAACCCCATCTTAGCCTCAAGAAGTGCAAAATTCTGCCCGATGCAGATGCGTGGGCCCCACCCGAAGGGGTAGAAGGCTAATTGTCCATCCTTTGTTGCCTTTGAGATGCCTTCAGCGAACCTCATTGGTTTGAACTCGGTTGCATCAGGGCCCCATATCTCAGGGTCACGGTGGATGAATAGTATTGGCAATCCGAGAAGCACACCGGGTGGAATGGTTACACCACCGAGTTGCATGGTTTTGTAAGTTTGTCGGTTAATCATCACCACTGGAGGGTACAGGCGTAGCACTTCATATAGTATCATGGTCACCTAAAATTAAAATTAAATTTAGGAATATTATGAAATAACAAAATGTGACGGTGAGTTTTGAGAGCAACTTGCATAGTTAACATTATAGTAGGAGGTCCCACTTCTCAGTTCATCACAAACTAACATAGTTGATTTGATATTTAAGTATTCATAACTCATCACTTGGTCCCTAGCATTTTTTTCAAGGCTTTAGTTGGATATGCTTATATTGGTAAAATTCATATGCTTTGGCAATCTAAGCAACTCTAGTAGGCACCACACAGGATCATACTCTCATTTCAAAATTAATATGCCCTTCCGATCTCATGAAAATGCCAAAGCAGTCAAGCTTTAGGCTGGCAGCATCATCTCTCTGCATCTACATAATGATAAGTTTAATTTTAAGTTAACGACTCACAATTTTTAGTCGGCTCAAGCCATCGAAATCCGGCTTTTCCCTCCCAAAATGTTGCATGACCTCCTCACGCGCCTTCTCTTGCCACTCAGGATGCATGCTCAACACAACCATAGTCCAGGTCAGCAGCACTGACGTGGTCTCCTGTCCTGCAAAATAAAATAGTTTGCATTCTTCGACCACCTCGGGAATTGTCATGCCTAGTCTTGAGTCTGATTTCCCGTTTTGTCCCATTTCCCTCATGTTCGACTCCAACAATAGACCGAGCAGGTCGTCTTTTGTGGTCTCTCCATTTTGGATGGCCTGCTCCCTTTTTGCAATTATGCCCATGAGGAGTGTTGCGACCTCTTTTGAGATCTGTTTCATCCTCTTATTGTTTTCAGTTGGTAGGTACCTGTGACACCAGTGAACGAGGTCCAATATCATTTTATAATTCTTAAAAAGAAAATTGACAAGCAAACTGGTTTCTAGGCAAGGCCAAAGCTGGAACTAGAAATAATAGGAACATATTTAATCATTAGTCCCTTTTACTTTTCTTTTTTGTTTGTTTGTTCATTTTTCTATTTTTCTTAACTTGGTTCTTAACCGGTTTGACAATTTTCTCAAGAAGTTCAGGAGAGTTTAATAACATATAATGGTCAACTGATAATATCAACAAAAGTATACTAATAGCATAGGAAGCACATACTATGCATAAGAAAAATGTAAATTGGTCAAGTACTGCACTTTGGCTGTTTTTTATTACAATCATTAAACTGATCACAAAATTACAAAAATTAATTTGCAAACAATAACCAAAATATTAAGGGAAGAAACTTGTACCAGCTGAAAGGTATGAAAAAGGTGGGAATAGCTTTTATGAGACGCTCAGCTGCCTCACTTTGCAGCTGGAAAATGCGCCTCCCTTCCTGGTAACTAACGCCGAATGCTGCTCTGGAAATGACATCTCCTGTTAAATTCTTCATCTCTGGCCAAATATCCAGCTCGAATGATCCATCGGGCTCCACTGAGCTCTCCCATCTGTCAACTAGCTCATCACAACATGCAGAGAATGCAGGCAGCATCATCTGAAAAGGAAAATGTTTCAATTGATTTAGAATAAGTTCTAGCATCCACATATTCAAAATTTGAAACATCAAATTCTCATTTTAAAACTTGGGGTGTTACATTTGAAATCTTGAATCTGAGTGATTGCTTTAGGAATTGCACTTATTCTTGTCATCATAAAATTATTGATGAAATGATGTTAATAACAGATAGATCTCGTACATAGTACATATATACTAGTTCATATGGATTTTCTATTTCTATAGGAATTGAAGGTATAGTTTAGTGTCACATTAGTAGTCAGCAACAAGCTTGCTCTGCACCATGCACTAACATGTAATATGTCAGTGGCGTGTAATACTCAAAACTTCAATTATTAATTCTTAATTAAGCCTGATAAAAGAAGAATAAATTGAGATCAGCAGTACCAATTTAGTACATATTTTATAAAACACATCATTAACCACTACAAATTAAGTTCAGAGCAAACAAATGCTTCCAGAGGCACGGATATTAGCCACCAATATTGCTCCTATTTTTGCCCACAAAGTTGGTTGAATAACAGAATTTTCTATCATTAAAGTACCAAACAAAGTTGGTTGAATAACAGAATTTTCTATCATAGAGGTAGCAAAAATTTTCTTATACGGAAAGATACATCTTCCTAGTGGCGAAGAACCTAGATGATAAAAGTAAGAACATTTATATGTCGAAAAAGTTTAGTACTTTTAGAATTTATTTTATATCATATTTTTTTTTTTACTTAAAATTTTCTTTTATATCATAATTAATAAATTACCTTTAGCTTCTCTACATGAAAGGCAGGGTTGAGAATTCTTCTATGTTTAGCCCATTTCTCCCCTTCATAATTCAGAAGCCCACCAACTAACAACCGGGTGAATGGGCTCACTTTTTGTCTCTCAAAGTGTCCAAATTTATTGGATAGAATCTCTCTCACTAATTCTGGATTCCTGATGGTAACTCTTGGGAAGGGCCCAAACCAAGTAAAGGACTGTTTGCCTGTGTTGTGTGAGACTAAAAAATCAATATCCATTCAACAGGTTAATTAAGAGCATAGATCAATGATTATAACAACGATATTAATTATAATATCCGTTGGTGATGGGATGGACTTTTATTTGGGATATCAAAATTTCAAGGTGTCATTTGATAATTTTGAAATTTTGGAGGACTAAAAGAAAAATAGCCTTATACTAAAATAAATAAGCAGGGATTGGATAGGTAAATACTATTCAAGGAACACAAGTTGAAAGATGGTTCCTTCTTATCACCAAATTCAGCAATTCACCCATCAAAATTAAGAGAAAATAATAATAGAAAGGTTTCTCACCAAATTCTTTCATGCTGCGGTCAAGCAGCGGCACAACACGAGGGACAATATCATGCGAAAGCGGCATGGGCTTGGCGCGTGCTTCATTGTTCAGCCGAGTGTTCTCCTTCAAATCACCGGCAAGGGGCCGGTACGTAGTGCCGCGCAGCCCTTGCTTCCGGAGCGCCCGTTCCAGGCGCCTCGGCTTAAACCATGTCCATTCGAGCGCTCGTGCTGCTCCCCATAGGAGAAGCAAGGAGAAAGCTCCTATGAACAAACTCCATAGGTCGGATCCAAATTGGGAAATCATTTGTTGCAATAAGTCACTTAGGTTCTGAAAATTTCTCTCTGTTTTATTATGTGGTATTAGAGCAGAAGAGGGATTCTTGAGCTAGTGGAGTAGTGGGTATAATTTGTTTATTTGAGGAGTATACAATTCATGGCATAAATAGGGGCAGAAAAGGTAACTATGGCTTAGCAACCAAGGCATGTATCAAATCAAAGAATGGTCAACAAAGGTTTGGGCGCTTGAGCAGAGCAGAGATTTGGAACAGAGAACAAGCCAGAGATTATCTTGTCACAACTTTGTATAAATGTCAAGATGCGAAAGGTACACGTAATTCAGATGGAGAGATAAGAGAAGCAGTATTATTATTTTATTGTTGCAACCATGTGATCGAAAAATCTGTCCATTGTGTGACGCCAGCGCTCCAGTAAGCCTTCTTGGCATATCTCGATTGGAAACTTTTGGATCTAGATTGTTAGAATGGTCTTTTCTTTCTCAAAATAGGAAAACACGGGTATTTTTATTATGGATGGAGTCGTTGATGATTAATTCAACAAAAATTTCAAGTAATTTGACAAAATTTTTAACAATAAGAGAATTTACATATATATTGTTAAATTTATAAGTTCATTGTGTACAAGTTTATGTAATTTAATATTATTTAATATTTTATAAAAAAATATTAAATTTGAACCATTGAAATTACTAATCTTTTGATAAACAGTAATATAAACCCATTATTTTTTTATGTACATAATATATACGTAAGAATATTTTTTCATTTGACATATCGGATTTAAAATTAAAGCTTAATTTGTATGATTATCAAAATTATTAAATTTATCCATTATCAATAGATCCTGTCCTTATCTACCATAAAAGCTATGTTCCACTAATTAATGGACCGTGACAATACTTTCATCATGCTTTAGAGTCCTATGCATTTGTTCTAGAAGACGACTATGATAAGGATGTTATATATAGCTTTTTTACTTGATTAATGAATGTTCGTCTACAGGCCATTTATAAAAAAATAAAATATATAATGTCGTTGCACTAGTTTTATTGATAATTATACATATACATTATTAATTTTCTAGAAACTAATAAATATTATTTTTTGTTTTAATTTGTTTAAGATAATATAATAATAAGTTCAAAGAGGAGGAACCGGTTTACAATGATTATCTTGATAATTTTGATAATATATTTAAAAAATTCAAATAAAATTTAAAATTAGAAATTAAGTATAAATAAGTATGTCATTGAAGATATAAACAGCTTATCAATCAAGTTTTATGAAATTTATATATTGTCTGTTAATGCAGCAAGAACAATGAATTTCAAATTGTTAAAATTTTATAACACTTGATGTATAGCGAAACATACACAAAAAAAAATCATCTTATTTTGTATATATGATATGTAAATAATATAGATTTATAATGTTGAATTTCATATTCAAGTTTTCATTTTTTGGATTGTCAAAATTGACAAAATAAGAAAGTGCCAAGTGATGCCCCCTTGTAAATTATATTACTAATAATTGAGCTATAAAAAAGGTCGAATTCAATTGGAGTTCAAAATTAACTCAAGTATGATTGCTATTATTTTTATTCTTATTGTGATCATTGTTATTGTTGTTATTTTTTTAAATAAAAGTAAACGCCAAATTACTTAATTTTAAATATCTCCGAATGACTTTCTATTCGGATGTTGAATTTACGAGCTCTTATACATCACTGTCTTTATATCCAAATCAAAGGTTGATTCTAATATTATATTAACAACTACATATATATTTGAAATTGAATAATATAATTATATATTAAGATTGTTGTTTGTTAGGATACTTTTGTATGAAATTTCCGAAAAGCAATGGAAATTGGTGGGTTATTGCCCACTTTGTCAAAAAAAATATATATTAAGATTGTTTGTGTTGAGATCGACGAATTAATTCAAATAATTTTGAGTTAATGATCAAGCAAAAGCTAGTAAAAAAATTAATCAAATAAGTCCGGCTTGAGTTAGATTTGAATCAAACTCGAGTAAGCTATGAGCTAAATTAATCGTGGATGCTCAAGATTAATTTTAGCAAGAGCTAGATTAGGCAATTTGAGAGATATATGAGTGCAGTACTGCAGTGTCTGAAACTCTTTAAAATTTGAGAGAGAAATCAGAATCAAACCCATGCAACCATCCTATCCGAAATATCAACAAATGAGATCTATGTGGAACTCTTTCAATGAAACACGAACGTCGCCTTCGATGCTGGAGCCTGGAGGATTAAAGTGTGCACAATGAACACGTACTGATTGTTCAATCGTTCGAGCAAAATCAAATGGCTCAACTTTGTTTCATGTTCACAGATTTTCTATTCACCAATCATAGTGAATAAAAAAGTGATTGCTGTAACGTTTCGTGAAAAAATACAACATGTCTCAATCACGTGATCTGACTTGACGTGTCAAAAATAATAGAGTAAAAATAAGTCAAGTTTATGATACGATACTTATATGACAAGTCACGTTTAGTCACTTTTTTTGCGAATTTCATTTTTTCATTAAAAATATTAAAAAAATATTTAATTTTGTGAAAAAAATTATAGAATTTATTGTAAAGTGTAGAAAAACATTACAAATTTTTTATAGTAAAAAATATATTTTATTTTTATATTAAAAATTAAAAATATTTGAAATAATGGATGTGTTACTTCACGTGATCATGTAACGCGTCTAAATAATTTCACATAATGATGTACCGTGATGTATCAATTTTGGTTGAAAGAAAATAGGTCACATAAAAGGGCACACCACACGTCACGTAATAAATACGCGTGACGTAACTAGTCGCGACGCATTATTTTTAAACTCTAATAAATCATATCCAAATTACTTTTTCAGCATATTTCCAATATTTCTAAATTTGATGAATTATATATATGAACAATTCGATATGTAATATTTTTATAAAAAATATTTTATTTATTATGTGCAAATATTATTATTTTTATATATTATTTGGATTATAAAAATGAAATATATCCATATTATATTTAATTTAAAATTTTAAATATCATGAGATTATTCCCGAATTCCGAGCTCTTATATGAGCAAAAGCACATGTTGCACCTGTCTCTATGCGTTAAAAGGCAGAGAAAAACCTCGTAAATTAAGAAAAACCGTCACATATTTATGGTTGAATCCATAAGCACAAGACAACATTCCAAAAGAAAAACCAAAATAATAATAATAATAAATAAGTGCATCACCACAAATGAGGCTCCGACGATTGGTATAGTGATCGATGAGAGACAGATACATGAGATTGTTGTGGAATTTCTTAGGTTTTCTCCAGTGTTTCTGAATTTTGTAGTCTTCATGTTTTTGAGGCGCATTGATCCTAACTGCAGTTAATTTCCCATCATCTGGGCTGGTGGTTTGACTGATGTGGCGTCCGATCCTATTAAGTTTTTGCGCCAGTGACTTAAGAACAATATATTTGATGGGAATGATTTACGATTGTTCAAGAAAAATCATTCAAATTTTGCTTAGTATAATTAAGATTCATTATTTTTTCACTTAGAAAATAATAATCTCCGTATATGAAAGAGAAACGGTTAGAAAATAAGACGAGAGGAGTTTTTTGTTTTGGGGAATTCCCCGGTTGAAGTTTTACAGAGAATGAGATGGGAATTCTAAGTGAGAAATAAGGATGGTACGATGGCTCAACGTCCACGGTGACGATGGCTGGGTTCGACGTCTCCCTCGCCCAACAGCGAAGGCACAAGGCATCTCCACTGGTAGTCGCTCCATCATACACCATGTTCAGCTTGGAGTTTCACACCACAGGACAAAACCGCTATCATATAAACCTCATCGCAGCCTCTACCCTCGCCACTTGATATTAAACAAACCCTAGCCGTCTCCAACCAAAAACACAGCATGGCCTCTCAATCTTCAGCCATAGTCCGACGCTCTCCTCCCCTACCAAGCATGTGAAATAATTGTGTATTTTAAAAGTTATTGAATTTCATATATTTTATTTATGAGTTCGTAATATTATATATTGTAGTTCCTTGAGTTTAATATATTATATCTTATGAAGTATTCAAAAAAATATTTTTAATCTTGAATCATAAAATTTATAAGATAATGGCATATAATTTTAGATACGTTCACAATCAAGATGATTATAGGGAACACTAATTAAGTTGAGATTGTCATACTATTAAAAGTACACTGAAGTTTTATAAGTGCTGGATAAATATTATCATTTAATAATATGAGTATGTAGAAATGAACTTTTACATATTGAACAATGACCTAATATAATGAGATATTATATGAATTGTATTTTTTGTGTCATTAATGTCTCACTATATCTTATAGTTCAAGATATGAAATATATAAATTTCTCACATGAGAATTATATATTGTGATTATCATCTTAAACTATTAATTTAGTGAATATGTGGTAGTTCATGTATATGACTTGTACGGGAGAAATTTATATATTAATAATATCATTGTCCCTCAAAATGTGTTATAATATTACTGAGCTCCTTGGTAAAGTGAGATTATATTATGCCCAATATAACTGAGTTAGTTATGTATATAATTTCCTTAAAATATCAAGAAATAAATATAATGTAAAAATAACACCATTCTATTTTACATAATATTCATAATATCATGAGATAAGGACAGACACAAACATTATGAATCAATGTAATCATCTATTATCATTTGATAATTATAATGTAGTGATAGAATTTCTTATAGTCTATAATATGAGATTTTATATTATAAAAAAAATTAAGATATTGTAGATCCTCATAAAAGTCACACCAACTGAACGAAAAAAATAAATATTTTGATATTTTATAGAATGTATGTTATAGAAATACATGAGATAAAATATCAAAATAAAGAGTCATTTTTATGACATGTTTAGATACAAAATTAATTAAAACATGAAAGATGCAATGCTTGAGAATAAAATAAAGAGAATGATATATATAAGATAAAAGAGTTTATGACATTCATAAATTAGGGAATGACTATTTTATAATTGTGCAAAAATGATCCTTTGCATTTTCCCATATCACATAAATATGAAGGTGAGATGAAAAGATAAATGGTTAACTCATTCTCTCTCTCTCTTTCTCCTTGGTACACTGGCCAAAAGAAGAAGAAAACTCTTCTTCCTTCTCCTCTCAAACAATTTGTTAGATTAGCCAACTAATTAAAAGGACAAGACTTTGATTGAAGTAAGATGATCGTATCTAAATTCCGAGCTAGCAATACTCTTTTATTAAGAGTGCTTAGCTTGTTGTTTAGATTCAAGATGAATCGAGAGGCCAAATTGTGATGAGATGAGGCACCGATATCGGCAACGCTCAAATATCCGAAGAGATTGGACTAGAGATCAAAAATAAACATTCTAAAACTTATAATTAAATAATATATATGTGATATATATATATTATAAAATAAGTATATGTATAAATTTCTAATTTGTCGCAAGAATAACAAACTCGTGTTAATAGATATATATCTTCCGCTACCATTTTATTACAAAAAAAAAACCAACACACGAAAAACCTATACCACGGCCACCCAACTACCTCCTTGCCAACACCACCAAGCCGTCGTGAACCCATCAGCTATGAACCCTGCTCTTCTCAACCCACCACCCTTTCACCCTCTTAACCACAAGCAACTCACTAAGTTGCTTAAATGGCTACCCCTGCCCCTTGACCCAAACCACCCTGCATGGAGGAATAGATGCTTCGACTGCTTTCAAATAGGCTACACGCCGGGAGCATGCAAAGGCAACATGGTGTGCCTTAAGTGCTTGCACTCAGGTCACTCGGCTCGAGACTGCCCAAGGCATAGACGGACAGCGTTCTCTGTAATGACACAACTAGACCACAAGGAATTAGAGGTGACACCGCCTTACCCCACGAGTGACCAGAGACAGTCCATGTGTTCGTGCATGAAATGCCTGTCATGACCCATGAGCTCAACCGCCTAGACCATATGGTGGTGGCCAATGCACATTTCGTCGATGGCCATTCCGTGCAGGCGGTTAGGCATGACTTAGCAAGGGTGCTTAACTGGTCCTCTACCTTTAACCTCGCACATTGGTAAGGTTGAAGGTATTTACTTCAACTGCCAAAAGGGATGACATGTGATACCTTCCTATCTTAGCGACATGCCTACCTAAACGACCTCAGTTACGTGCTCTTCCCATGGTCACCTGTCATCTCTTCCAAGCCGCCCCTATACGCTACAATGTGTGGCTAGACATAGCTAACCTTCCTCTGTACGCATGGTCACTTGATCAAATTACACACATAGTCGCATCAGCTGGCCTCATCTTGCACCACCAACCGCTCTACGGCGCCAAGACTTTTGACTCCCTCAAGCTACTTCTCGCAACTACTAGCCTTAACCTCATCCCAAAAACCGCATCCCTCACAATCCGAGGCCTCACCCACATTCTCCCAATCAAAGTGCTTGCATGGATAGAGGAGTTCCCATTCTCGATTTCGGCCTACAGGACCCTACTAGAGTCCGTCTACGAAGATGTAGCACAAGATGTGTATGCCAACCTCCAAATCACTAACAACCTTCCCTCGTCCTCCACAGATAGTGCCCAAAGCGGGAGCCCTACCTACGATCCTGTCGACCTCCTCCCAAAAGGTGCCACCTTCTCCTTCGAGATAGACAGAGACGTTCCTATGAGTCTCATAAAGGATGCACCTACCGGCCCTGTGAAGGAATACCTCTACATCCTATTCGTCGAAGCTCCAGCCAAGGCCAACTCATCGGTGGCACCGCAAACAGAGAACTCAAATGGTGGAATGGGGACATCTAGTTCAGCACAAACTGGGGATCAAGGCTTGCTACAGTCCAACGGTAAAGAATCTTCTATGCCAACTGTCACAAGGTACAACATAGCTAGACCACAGCTGGACCCAGCCCCTTGCGAGATAGCACACCGAACCCCCTGCGAGACAGCAGGTCCAGCTGTCCCCCTTACACAGTAGGTTTTTGTCCCTTCTACCCAGTAGGCCGCAGCACCTCTACGGGCCAATTCCCTCAGCCTAGCCTACAAAAGGTGCACAGTAGCACGAACAGTGCAAACCGACCCCCTATTAATGGACATTGCTAACCTCCCTAGCCCAACCCAACACCTAATCGAACGGGTTACATTCTCCACTCAATTTCAGACACAACAAAACAACATAACCCCAAGCCTACCCATCTGTTGAAACTAGCCGAGGCTTGTGTTTTGTGCAGGGATTCTAGAAACACAAGAGCACCTATTTTTCCAATGCTCCTACACATTCTCTGTGTGGCTGTCCATAACCTACAATCCTACAGCGGCATCCACTGTGGTCAACCACTGGTTGAATGTGAGAATGCGGCAAGCTGGGCAGGATTGGGCATATCAGCGATTTGCAGCGGCGGTATTGGAATGTCTGGAAGGAAAGAAATCGATGAATCTTTCAACATAAATCAATGCCACCAACGGCGCTAATAGGGCTTGTGCAGAAGGATGCCGTCATGTGGAAAACTGGAATAGACTGATTCCTTAAAGCAAATTCAGTGTTCATGTACATTCTAGCCTGTAAAATTTTTTTTTGCCAATGTTAAATACTGTAAATGAGGCTCTTAAAATATCATCGCCCAAAACTGAAGGCAATAATATTTTTGGTCTATAAAATGCATTACTCTATTCCAGTTAATCATCAATTAATTCCATTATGTAATCGCTGCTCTATAATAACAAAAGCAAACACTAAAATATGTCAACATGCGACCCACTACAACTGTGAGAAATATTTCCAAATGCCAAATGAACCGTTGTATATATCCCTTAAATCAGCATGATTAATTATAACCTATGAAACTTAATTGGAGCACCATGCTGAGGCTGTAGTGTCACGACCGTGATTGGAGCATGAACATATTTCTCCGATGGCTCGAACTCGAAATGTTGAAGAATCATGCAGAGTCCCATCTTAGCCTCCACAAGTGCGAAGTTTTGCCCAATACATATACGTGGTCCCCATCCAAAGGGGAAGAACGCAGCATTTCGGTCCTTTGCCTTTGATGCCTTAGAAATTCCCTCAGAAAACCGCTCCGGTTTGAACTCGTCTGCGTCATGGCCCCACAGTTCCTTGTCATGGTGGATGAAGAAAATCGGCATTGAGAGAAGCACCCCTGATGGATAGGTTATGTTGCCAAGTTTGACAGGGTTGTATGTTTTTCGGGTGAGCATTGCAAATGGAGGATACAGTCGGAGTACCTCGTATAATATCATTGTCACCTGAGGCCAGTTAAGAATTAATTAATGGATTAAAAGATAATTTGGTGAAGTTTGGCTGTTTTTTATTTTAAACAATTTCCAGAGATGTTGTGCAACAGTTTACCAGTAACACCGGTCGACTTTTCCATAACATGGTAAAAAGGTTCTACAAATAGAAGTTCACTGGTATTTCTAAAAAAACTCAATTCCTCATAATCTTTAAATAACCCATAATATCAAGTACAAATTAAGCAAGAAATTGAGCATCCTATTGATTGTACCATGATCGGTAATGGATAATATTCCTTTCTACTTTGGCAAGATGGTGCATGGCACAAATGTATGGATGGATCAGATCATATTAAAGAAATCAGTATGTAATCTGGACTGTTTGACTATGATTGGATGGCTGCTCTGCATAATCGCATATCTGATGTCATCTCAGTAATACCAGCAGATGTGTGGATACTAATTCTATTTGTGCTACTGTACCGAGCATGATTTATTCGTCAATTACTATAAGTTAGCATCTGAGCTTAAAATAACAAAATGAATAAAGAAATTACATGAAAAAGAGGCAATTATTATCATCCTAATACTTACAATCTTTAATCGACTCAACCTGTCAAAGTCCGGTTTATTCTTTCCAAAATGCTGGTAAACCTCCCGGCGCGCTTGATCTTGCCAATCGGGGTGCATGCTCAGTACAACTAAAGTCCAGGTCAATAACACAGAAGTGCTTTCCTGCCCTGCAAAATAAAACAATTTGCATTCTGTTATCATCTCATCCCTTGTCATTCCAATGTTTGACTTGCCATTTCCAATTTTTTCTTTCATGTTGGACTCCATCATCAAGCCCAACAGGTCTTCGTTGATGATTTCTTTGTTCTTCATGGCATTCTCTCTCTTTTTTATTATTCCCCTTAGGAGCATTCTGACTTCCCTATCGATTTGCTTCATTCTCCAATTGTTCTCTGTCGGCAAATACCTAGAAGAAAAATCTAATCAGTATGAGCTCAGTCACGATTTTGGTTGTTCCTTCTAGAAACTATTTTTAAAGGAAATTCGATATATATACTTGCTTGTTTCATAAATAAGAAAACAAAGGATAGAAATTACCAGTGACCAGGGATAACTACATCCTCAAAAGCCCGAATGAGACGCTCTCCTTGCTCAAATAGCAGCTGGAAGATCTTTCTCCCTTCTTTGAAGCTACTACCAAATGCTGCTCTTGAAATGACGTCTCCGGTGAACATTTGCATCTCGGACCAAACGTCAAGCTCAAACGATCCATTTGGCCCAGTAAATCCCTTCCATTTGTCTACTAATTCACCGCAACATGCAGAGAAAGCCGGCAACATTCTCTATTCAAGTTTGTTTAAGGTTTTAAAGTTAGGATCATCACCATTTCAACAGTTAGTGACATTGTATGAATACAGATACTGAAACATGTGGAAATAAATTACAAGGTCTTTGAAACCAAAAAATTAAAAATTATATGAGCTTTGAATTCTTCATGATTTTTTTTTTTGAGTAATAATTGGAGCATGAACCTTTCTGGACATACCTAAAATTAAATTTGCATATATACTTATTAGATCCTATGTTCTTTCTTTTCCTTTCTTTCCTTATCTCTTGTATGATCAAAATTTAATTTGTATAATTACCTTCAATTTCTCAACATGAAAAGCCGGATTTAGTATCCTCCGGTGACTAGCCCATTTCTGGCCTTGATAGCTAAAGAGCCCATCACCTAATAACTTTCCGACTGGTGTTAGCTTTTGCTTCTCGATCTCACTAAGTTTGTTTGAAAGAATCTCCCTTACAATATCAGGATCTGAAATTGTAACCCTTGGAATGACACCAAACCATGTAAATGATGTCTTCCCTGCATTTTACATGTGAAATCTAATTATTTTGCTCCAAATTGAACACTAGTGATAACTCATAAGCTGGTAACTGGTAAGCAATTATATGCCGAGGACTAAGTGAAATCAACCAAAATAATATGACCGCGTTATCAGAATTGAACAATAGGAGGAAATAAAGTCAGAAAATATCTAAAGCAAGATATAACTTCAAATTAAGTAATGTCACAAAAACCAATTAATGCCCGGAGTAATAACCTAAATTATTCCAAACTTCAAAATCAGAGTAATTTGAACTTAAACTGCATCTAATCTCAGTTATGTAATGTAAGACTCATTATAAACAGTCATAATAAACATGGTTTAATTGTTGAGACAATAGTTCAAGGAACTAAAATTGAGGCTTGCAACCGACAAAAAACCGAAACACAAAAATCCAGTTTTACTGCTGCTGCTGTGCCATCCCTCTACATAACTCGCATGGCAAAAAAAGGGTTTAAAACATTACCATGCTCTTTCATGTTGTGATGAAAGAACGGCGAAACCTGACTTGTAATATCATGAGAAAAAGGCATGGGCTTGGCCCATGTTTCCTTGTTGACCCTTGTAATCTCCTTCAAATCTCCAGTGGGTGACCGGTATACCGTGCCACTCAAACCCTGTGCACGGAGCCACTGCTCCAGCTGTCTCGGCGTGAACCATGCCCATTCAAAAATATGCAACACACTCCATAGAGATAGCAAGGAGAGTAGTCCTAATGCCAAGCTCCAGGGATTGTAAATGTAATCTGAGATTGTTGCAAACATTGTCTAATTGGGTTGTTTTTGCTTTTGTTTTATTGGAGATTTTCAAGAGGAATTGTTCTTTTTAGTGAGGTTAGGAGAGGTAAAAAGTAGGTGATTTAATATATAAATAATAACATGGTTTATGGAAGAAGCAAGTGTTGCATGGTCCACCAGATTTGCGCTCTGACACTTGGCATGTGTCAAGAGAAATTTTTGGTGAAATTATAACATGGAAATTTTCCACCAGTAACCCAAAAAAAAGAAAAAAATCTAGTTCAGAATTAGAGCAAGTAGGAGAATTTCTATGTCAAATTATTATAACCTCACTATCCAATTAGTCTTTCAAACTCCAAATATCAAATGTGTACAATGGATCATAAAATAATTTTGATTGACATAGTAATGTAAAGCACGTTATGAATTTTAACTGTGGCATCGGAATGTTGTAACATTAAAATGCTCATATATAGTAAATAAATGCTAAGAAAGTCATTCTGTATTACATAAAATTTAATTTTGACTGCTAAAAGATTGTATTTTTTGGAATGCCTGCTGCTTCAAAACATAAAACAAAAAAAGATTGTATATTTTATAATTATAGCTATATACCCCTAATTTGTTGTATAAATCAGGAAATGTCATTGGCATGCTTGGCCCTCATAGCATCAAAATTGCGCTGTTCAATTCAATCCAATTACAATCCAGCTTTAATTTCAGATTTAATTGGACCACAACATTACCAAATTCAACTCCGCAACATCAGTTATTTTATGTATATCAGTTTATGTATGTGCATCTTTTAGCTATTATTATTATACATTTTTTTTATTCATCGAATTTGAGAACATGGCTGCCTCAAGGAATAAGGCGCTAAGTCTTTGGATTTATTCTTTTCTCATTGCAGATTTCGGCGATAGAGCGGGTTGATACCAAACCTTCCATAGAGTGAGTTCATTAGGATCTTATACACATATGATAAGCCACTATTTCCTTCTTTCTTGGCTTTCAATCTGTTGTTAGAGAGTTCTGTTACAAACCGATAAAAAAATCCTTCCCCTTTCTCATATAGGTATCCCTTGATAGGTATCACAGTGTAGCCAAAAGTTGGGTTAAAATTTTTGGGCCTAGTTCTTTTCCCTTTTTATGGGCTAACTAGCGGTATGTTTTGTTTCTCAGATATAGGGTTTAATTTGGAAAACCAACCATTTTTCTTTGTTGGATATTCAACTCAGATAAGTAAGATAAGGAAAAAAAGATAATTAAATAATATATACAAGAAATAAGAGTATTCAAACAAGATTTTATTCTAATTATTCAAGTTTTCATACAATATTTATATAGAGAGAACCAATAGTACCAACTACCAACAATAAAAGAAAACCACATATATATCATCCAACAAAGCATATCAGCACCGGTGAATGATGATCTGAGCTCCATACTGTGTCTGCATTGTTACCGAGTCATAAGGCGCATGAGCATACGTTGGAGAGAGCTCGAACCTGAAAACTTGAAGGATCCTAACCAAGCACAATTTCAATTCAAGCAACGAGAAGTTTTGGCCAATGCAAAACCTAGGACCGGCACCAAAGGGAAGGAATGCGCCTTGTACCGAAGCCTTCAAAATCCCCTCTGAGAACCTCTCTGGATTGAACTCATTTGCATCAGGACCCCAAAATTCTGGGTCATGATGCAAGAAGATTGAAGGGAGAAGAAAATGCACTCTGGGCGGATATGTGATTTCTCCTATCTGTACCTCGTCAGCAGCTATTCGCTCAATAATATTAGTTCCGGATGGGTATAGGCGCAGAACCTCATTTATTATCATCGTCACCTACAAATTAAAGGCAAATATGTTGATATTATTGGTGAATTCAGCTTAATTTGATCAATTTAATTCATGAATCATTTTTTGGTCGGTTGTCCAACACATGTATATAATTAATTTCTTGAATTATTTAGAACTTTCGTACTTACAATCTTTAGTTGATTGAGTCCATTATAATCAGGCTTGGCTCTTCCAAATAGATTCAAGACCTCTTCCCTTGCTCGATCCTGCCATTCGGAATGCATGCTCAGCAAAACCAATGCCCAAGTCAGAGCCGCGGCATTTGTTTCATGTCCAGCAATGTAGAATAACTTGCACTCATCAATCACATCTTTTGTTGTCATGGCATTCTTGATACCCCCTTTTTGGGAATCCCGAATGTTTGATTCTAGAAGGATGCCGAGTAGATCGTTACTTGTAACCTCGCCCTTTCTGATGGCATCCTCTCTTTGTTCAATCATGTCTCTGAGAATTGTTTCCATCTCACAGTTTACTGCCTTCATCCGCATGTTCATCTTACTTGGAAGATATCTTGAAAAAGTAACTCATGATTTTCAGTATGCAAACATCAAGAGAAGTTATTGATTATTTATTTTTGTGTTAACAATTGTATTAACCAAATTCAACTAATTTTCTGTAACTAGGGTATATTTATAACTTTCGAATACTATTTCCACAAGGTAACCTTTAAAAAATTTATAGCATTTATCGGGTGAGTATCTGCTGCCATTGAATCATCTGATTTAGCTTAAACGGTCCAGATTTAATAATAGGAGATGCTTTTTTATTTATATTTTAATTGGCCTTACATGTCATACACCAAGTTGTGCCATAGAAAAATATATGGCAGTGGATGCGAATCCAGCATTTGTCATCAATAGTTTTTAACTGGCACCTTATTATGATGTGCAACTCTAGGAAATCAGTATCAGCTTAATTACATGCAACTGGTAATATTAAAAAAAGATTTATAAATCAGAAGTTTGACAGATAATTACTTATAAAAAGGGATGTAATAGTTTTGGGATGCCTTCACAACCAGCTTGCATAGCTCCTGTTGCAGTTCAAATATGCGGCAACCCTCTTCAAAACTACTGCCGAATGCACTTCTCGAGATGACGTCTCCAGCAAACACCTTGCACTCGGGCAAAACATCCAACTCAGTGAATTCTTTGGAACCAATGAGCTTATCCCATTTGCTTATTAATTCATCACAGCTTGTAGAGAATGCAGGTAACATGAGCTAGTGTCACATAATTAAGAAATATTACCAATTAGAGAAGTTTCTATCTACAAATTAAATAAATCAAATGTGTGTGTTCTAAATATAACCAATATGCCTTGTCCTTTTAAAGTTTGAACTTCTCTAACACATTATTTTTTCTACATGAAGACCCAAGTCATCTTTCTTTGGCAAATTAATATATGTTAAATCATGCCCTTGTCTTCAAACATTAGTTTAGTTAACTCTTTTCACACATAGATAATGTTGGAAAAATAATAAGTAACTTGATATATATTACCAGAATATAAATATATCAGCAATTCAGCATGTCTGCAACTTAGAAGGCATGCTGAGTTTCATATATGGAAGTACGCATACTTAATTACAAGATGACACAAATTCAATTTCTGAAATGGTTTTTAATTACCTTCAACCTTTTGAGATGGAACACAGTGTTTATTATCCTGCGGTGTTTCACCCATTTCTCTCCCTCATGTGCCCCGAGACCAGTTAGAAGTAGTTTCCCCGCATTTTTCAGCTTCGGTTTCAGAAATATGTGCCGTTGCTTGGTGAGGTCATACCTCACAATCTCTGGATCATTTAAGATCACAACCGGTTCTTGTTCAATCCAGGTGAAAGAAATCTTACCTAAGAAAATAACAATATATGTTAAATTTGAATGTGATAAAGAAATGCAAAAAAAGGTAATCATTAGAGAAACCATCCTTTTAAATTGAAAGTCAAATGGTTGGATCAATTCTCGCACTCAATTTAAATTAGATTTAGTCAATTAATTAACCTGAACTTAAATAGACTTCAGCACCCAAGAAAAAGAATGCTAAAATAAAAATGAAATCAAAACAAAAATGAAAATGTATGAACATAGTCATCGTTTTATTGAAACCTGGAATCAGAATTGAAATGTTACCCATGGCATCATAATTGGATGAATCGGTAGAAATCGGATCGGAAACTTGGATTTCTTACAAAAAAGAAAGCTTCTTGCACACTTAAAAATTATACAAAAAATATTTCAAAAAGAGTTGTTGAATATTATGTCAAGACAAAGGTTCCACTTATATATTTCCCTAATGTAAAACAATGCAAGCATACAAAAATATAATACTAACTAAGCCTGATCGAATTAATTTTAAAGTAGAACACAATTTAAAGTATAAATAAATAAATTACCGAGAACTAAATCATATGTTATCAAATGTAAACTTCACACTGATATAATGAACTTTTGAAAAAGCCACCGAGATATATTACAAGTACACCTCGATGTATTAGCATGAAGAAATGTCTAGTATGCAAACTTGGACTCTCTATAAAAGGAAAAAAAATGATTCCAAAAGGTTGAGAAATTAAGCTTGATTAAAAAAAAGAAAGAAACAACGGCCTTTTAATTTTTTTTATTAGATATACATGCAGCTCATCATTCTCATTTCTACCCAATTTATGTGCACTGGGCAGCCAGTAAATAACTTAGATTAAATCATGTCCGCTCAAATTATATAAACGGTCAACGATCTATCCCTTCCATTAGTCCATCTTTCTCTGCCCGTAAATAACCCAAACCCCATCTTTCTCAGATACATCGATCAAGAATCAATGGAATTTGCTTTGAATCAGTAAAGAACCGTCCGAGTTATCAGTGATTCTTCCGATTCAACACGGATTCCCCTTCAGCATGTTTACAATTCGAGTCAAATTGAAATTAAGTTTTGAGTGACCATATTGAGACATTATGCATTGAATGTAAGGCGAGACACAAGGGATAATATCATGAGATAAGGACATGGATCTGGCCAATGCCTCTTTGCGTAGCTCGAGGAATTGCTTCACATCTCCAAAAGGGAACCTATAAGGAATCCCCTTCAACCCTTGCACTCGAAGGGCATGCTCAAGTCGTTTTGGTCTCCGCCAAAATCTCTCCAAAAATCTCATGGCCCATAATATGAGTAGCAAGACAAAACCTAAGTGTAGATGTGAAATCTCCATTTTTTGCTCTATGTTTTGGTTCTTGGAGGTTTTTATGATCAGTTGTATTATATAGATTGAGAGAATGTTTGATAAGTGAAGTATGAATGATTTTTAACATTTGCCATTTTTTATTCTTAATATTTTGCTTGTTAATGTAATATAGAAGGACTATTTGGTCTTTTATTTAATGTTATTTTATCTACCTACTTCCTCATTACCAAATAGTAATGCTTTAAAAGTGATTTAGCGTTACTTCACTTTAATTTTATTTTATTTGTCAAAGCGTTAGGCGAGTTCTAAAAAGAATTAATTGGAGAATTTCTTTTTTTTTCATGTGATCATATTCATATGAAAATTGTGTGCTAAGTTAGCAAAGAATATTAATTAATGTGAATTATGAAGAGGTTTCAAATGACTTTAATTTTTTATGTCTCACATTTTATAATTTTTTATTAATAACAAAAATTTTGAAACTTCAATTATAAAATAAAATCATTATATGTGATCTATATTATTTACTCTTCATGTATATAAAAGATTGATTTTTTTTATGGGCATTAATTTTATTAGACAGGAATTTGGATATGAAACTAATTGCCTTGAACTGTGTCTGATCTGCATTATCAAATTCAACCCTGCAATATCAGGAATCAAAACTTTTGGGCCAATTCCTTTTCCTCTTTTATTTGGGCTAACTTAATAAGTATGTCATAACCTAAATGGTTCTTTGCTTTTTCTGGTGTTGAAATCAGAAATTGAAAATGCAGCCCGTTTGTAATTATAGGGTTTAATTTAGAATAATACCAACCATTTTTTGCATTGTGGGCCCATTGGATTCAAACAAACAAATTAATAGAAAAAAGCATGGGGAACCTTAATAATTTGGTCATTGTATCCTAAAAAAGATAAACACAAGTGGATGTAGTCTCTTTATTTATGTATATACAGTCCTACATGGAACATTATTTATTTACAATACAAGCTAAATTTTGCCAAGGACTTGTTTGTGACAACAAATAATTAAAGAATATATACATACATGACGTCAGAGAATGAATTTTTATTCTGTACTAATATTCCATTTACGTTTGGAATAGTTTAAATTGAAACTAAAACTATTTTAACTCATAAAAATTTACTTTTCTATTAATTCTGCATTACCCAAGGAATAAGGAGAAAAAGAAATTGAGGACTAATAGTGCAAAAATATGACATTTGACATTTTGACTACATAACCATGCTGAATGTCATTACTTATGAGAATTGTATTGTTTCCTAAATTGTAAACTTTATCATGAAATCAAGGTAGTAGAGTACATAGTTAGCTATAAACAATATATTGCTGAGAGGAAATTAAAGTAGCTTTAATTAACCTATTATTATTATTCCGTAAGGCATGGATTTCATTCCGACCAGCACCCAATAACTAATAATTAAATACATTAGCTTAGCTTCAAAGAAAACATTGTGATAATCATTATGATTTTCTGTGGCCAATAGGAACCTCCACATGTTGTAACGAGTCACTCTGTGTATTAAGTTTTTTCTTCGTGGGTTATCAAATTTATCATGTCAATCATCATAATTGTTAAATTAATCGATTCTCAACTTATATTATTTCCTTTATGGGACCTTGTTGCTTATATATGTTTACACGCTATAATCAAAAGACATAGTATTGCATTATATGCCCCACATACCATCCTTCCACTAATCTCATGAAAAGAAAAAATTGCTATCAACTTTACGATGTTTAGTATTTTTTTTTTTTGAATGTCGAACAAAAAGTTTACCTCATATAATTGTCCGCAACGTTAATGAATATTGACATCAATATAAAAATATTCACACCGTTAATTAGTTATCAATATAATAAAGTCGTTGGGGCCTTCACTGTATGGTTCTGAAATCATTAAGTTCACAACATATACCTAATTTGTTTGTTCAGACAATTAAAATATTGAACGGAAACATTCATAGTTCATTCTGAATGCATACGTTCAATATTGTATGTATGTTTCATTTATTTTGGTATTTTGGATTTTTTATAGTATTCTTTTTTTTTTCAAACGTCTGGAGGTGTATTCAATCAATACTGTTGAACGCATACATTCAAAAGATAAACATAGAATTGTCAAACTTACTAAACTAAAAAAAAAAGTCATTGTTAAATATTTCTTAAAATTGGCATAGACAAAAAGAAATATTTATTTAGTAGAAAATAATTACTGTATTTACCGCTTAATCTCATTTTTTTAACAGTTATGTATATCTAAAATACATTGTAATTGTTTAACAACAAAAATCTCAAACCAAATTCACATTGGTTGTCATTAGAAACCAAATTCACATTAGAAACTTTGCATCAATTTCAAAAGATACCTTTTAAAAAATATTTTATATTATAAAATAAATCTAGTGTGCTCTTAGGAGCATGGAGCCTTTCAATATTTTTAGCTAAAAAAAATCTATTAAATCGAGTTCAAATGAATCCAAGTTGCTTAATAAATTTTTCATATCAAAATCTTGCAAAATACCAAAATTTTCTATTTTTAAGATTTTCTAACTATTTTTAGAATTTTTTAAGATGACTTTAATAATAATAATAAATTTTTGCATATAAAATATAGGTCATATTAAAAAAATATGAAATAAATAATTAAAAAACTTTAAAAATAAAAAATTTTAGTATCCTATAAGATTTTAATATGAAGAATTTATTGAGCAATTTAGATTTTTTATTTGAAATCAATTTAATAAAATTTTAAATTAGAAGCATTAAGAAACTCCGAGAACATGCTAACTGTACTCTATGTTATGTATAAATGTTGGATGAAATCAGTGGGTCAAAATCATGTATCATAATTATTCATAGTTATTTAGCTATTACAAGTATATATGACAGTGAATACCGATTCGTATCAAACATATCTTCGTGGAGTTGAACGCCTTCTTTAGAATTTGTGTTGTCCCTCTGCCTCAATTCTACTTCATTTCTCAGGCTTAAGTACCTCGTTAATGTAGTTTAAATTTTATCATTTCAGCTTTTATCATGAAAACGGATCCTCTGTAACAGAGTTTAAATTTCGTCTTATTATTAAAATAAAAATTTCCGTTAGTCTTAATATTTATTTATTTTTTAAATATTTTTTATAAAATTTGAACCTATATTTCTCCCAAGATCAAAATTGATGCCCCGCAGATTATAAAAAAAAATTCTTTTTAGTACGAAATAAGGACCAATATGTATGAATTCACATAGTTTTCAATATATATTAATGATAAACAATATATCTATGGATTTAATTTCTAAATATTCATTGATATATTCCATGATTGTTGTAATCAATAATATAAGATGAATATATAAAACATAAATAGACGCTAGAACTATCTAAATATATATAGTTATACAAATTAAAAAAATTGAAGTAAATTAAATTTGTGCCAAATAAATAAAATCTCTTGCAAGGGACCAACAAGTCCAATTGCCCAAGAAGTATAATTAACGCACGATCATCACACAAGGACACATGAAAGTCATACAAGGTCATAATGAAAGACACCTTATTTTTCCTCTTACTTGACTTCAAAGATAAGTGTAGACCAATAAACCCACATATCCAAATGATTCTAATCTAACAAACAATCCAGTACATCATCACTACTACACCAAAATACATAGTAATAAGCCCCAACAAAAGAATTAAGAACCTCTCACCTCTAAAACACAACAACACAAAGCTCTTCAAACCCCTACACACACACACACACACACACACACACCATGCTTCCCCTTCTCCTATTCCTGAGTTTCCTCTTCCATCCAAAAACCCTAATTACCACAACCGCGGCTACCCGATGCACGATCAGTACCCCCCTCAAAACCTACCAGAAATGCATCTCCCTGCCGACACAAGGCGCAACGCTCGCTTGGACATACCATGCAAAGAATGCGACATTGGATCTTGCCTTCACCGGCTCCTTCATATCTCCGTCCGGCTGGGTTGCGTGCGGCATAAACCCGACTTCTCCTGCAATGACGGGCACACGTGCACTTGTCGCCTTTTCTGACCCGAGTACCGGGTCTCTTATAGTCCTTCCTTTCATTCTCAATCCTTCAGTGAAGCTCCAGAGTACCCCACTTGTCTCACGGCCTCTTGATATACAGCTACTGACTTCGTCCGTCTCATCTAGATCTGGAATTCGCGATGGCGACACTGTTCAGATATTTTCTACCATTAAGCTCTCGCCAAATAGGACCCGGATCAACTTTGTGTGGAACAGGGGTCTCTATGTGCAGGTAAGTGTCAAGAACTGACACTGTATGATGAAATGAGTTAAGGTGGACAGTAAATAATTATTCAATATATACTTGCTTATATATGTTAGCTTCATATAACATATAGCTCATCAAGCGTTCCATGATATTAAGACCCCTAATTCATGGATATGCTCTTACTTCTTTTTTTATTTTTTTATTTTTTGCAAGGCTACCATAATAATATATGAATAATTATCCTGAATAGTTTCGTTTTACATGCATGCTTCCTTTTTATTTGAAAAACAATTGTTAGCTAAATAGTGTATCAATTTACCTGACTCGTCATGGGATAAATTAGGTCCTCTGCTCAATGGACAAACTCATTCAAATTCATAATGTGGTAATTAGTTGAGAATTTAGTCCTTCCGGATTAAAACCAGAATCAGAATCTAATTAATCAATTAGTCTTTTTGTATATGGCTAATTAATTGAGAATTTAGTCGTCAGGATTAAAACCAGAATCAGAATTTAATCAATTAGTCTTTTTTGTATAGGGCTATTCTCCAACCATCCACCCGACTGCTGCGTCTGACCTTGCATCACATGCTGCCATTGACATCGTCTCCACTGCATCTGAAACAGGGCCCCCGATCTCATCGACCCTCCGGTGGGTCCACGGAATTTTAAATTGTGTTTCATGGGGTATCATTCTTCCCATTGGAGTTGCACTTGCACGCTATCTCAGACCATTCACATCATTGTTCGGACCAACATGGTTTTATGTGCACGCGACGGTACAGATTATCGGATTTCTGGCTGGAACGGCTGGATTTGCAATTGGAATAATGATGGGTAACGCATCGGTAGGTGTCACTTACGGGTTGCATCGCTCACTTGGCATTACGACTTTTGTGACTGGGGGGCTTCAGTCCGCCGCGCTGCTATTCCGTCCAAAGACAACCAACAAGTACCGGAAATATTGGAAGTCATACCACCACTTTGTCGGGTACAGTTCCATCGTTCTCGGTGTGGTTAATGTGTTTCAGGGATTTGAGGTTATGGGTCTAAGCGGATCATATTGGAAGCTGAGTTATTGTCTTGTTCTCTCGACATTCATCGGAGCATGTATAGCGTTGGAGGTGAACGCTTGGGTCGTCTTCTGCCGCCGTGCGGAGGAGGAAAAAATGAGGAGGGAAGGGGGCGGAGATGTGAGTCAGAATAGCAAAGGAAGAGCACTGAGCTATTAGTGTAGAATTCATAGTTTCTTTAATTTTGTATAATTTGTTTGGTTTGCTGTGGATGCTTGGTCAATATATTGTGACTTAAGATGTACTTTTTCATGATAATTTATGGTAAATTTCAACAAAATTTCAATCGAGACTTGTTCATGTAATTAGGTAAAAGATTGTTCTGAGTGAAAGTGCAATCTCAACTTTTTCCCTGAATTTTTCATAATTTATTAACTACTTCGAGAGAAATAATGATCCGCGGTACAAAGAGGGATTGAGAAGTTGTATAAATATATCAACTCTAGTGCAAATCTCAAGATGGAAATGAAAAGATTTCAATCAGACAATATTGACTGAAGCTCAATTAATTGTGGATAGAGCCTTATGACCTCATAAAGAAACACTGTTACCTGAAAATGTAATTGATGGAAAATTACACTAGTATAATTATGCTGTAATGGTTTGTGAACTGTGATCATTAACTATTTTGAAAATCAAAATTGGGGCTTTATACTCGAATTTACCTCATTCACTTTGGACTTGATAAATTTCCTTATTGAGGTTTACTTCTCTCATATAATGTTGCCTTTAAAATTCTGTTATATCCTATATATTTTAGTTACTGGTACTACCTGTAACTTTACACAACTAATTTAAGTACATACAGAGTAATCAAGACTTCTGGTTATCTCAAGGAAGAACCTTACAATTTTGAGTCTGCTTATGTATTAGATGGAGAACAAGTGCCATCAAAATGGGCCTGGATTTCCCTAATAATATCTCCAAAACCTTGTCTCTGGCATGAAATTGCTACATATATAGGATGCATACTCAGCACAACCAGAGTCCATGTCAGTAAATACAGATGTTGTCTCATCTCTCATACCTAGCAATATAAAACAACTTGCATTCTTCGATAACATCTTCAATTTTTAAATTGTTCTAAATTGTTGAATAAAATTTCAAATTTGGTTCTAATAGTAACCTAAGTAGATCATCGATTCTCTCTTGGCTGGTACGCATAGCCTGCTCTCTCTGTTTAATCATGTTTCTCAACAACATTTAGTTGATATCTGCATATATTTATCTCATTCACTTATTCTTATTTGTTGACAAAAACCTTCAAAATATTTCAACAGAAACTTATTATAGTTAATTACCCTTCAACTCATTCAAATTTAATTATAACCAACAAATCTCAAACTGAAACTCTTTAGTCTTTTCTCGAGAATGCGTTCTAACTCTGACAAAGAATTACCAGTAACATCATGTTTAACAATTTGCACAATAGTTTTTCAATAATGATACATATATACCTTCGACCCAGGACATAGGCATAACTGAGTGCGTCTAAGAACAATTTTGCATGCTCTGCTTGACGTTCGACTATCTGCTGGCGTTGTTCGTAGCTACCGCCAAATGCTGTAAGAGAAACGATGTCGTCACCAGTGAAACTCCGAAATTCTATTCAAATATCGAGCTCACTTGATTATTTAGAACAGACATGATCAGTCCATTTTTCAACTTGGAAGGCACTGTTGAACTGATACCTAATTAAGCTGCTCTATACCAGATACTAATAACGCTTTTTTAGTTTCCAAACGCAAACTGTAAGGCTAGCACAGTAGTGCTGGGTTTTGCATTTTTACGGAGCAACGTAGATTTAAGTCCCTAAAAAATATTTTAAAAAAATAAATGTCGAGATTAATAAAAGCCCTCATTAAAAAAATTCTCCAAAGGCACATTGATAGCCCATAAATATATCTAATTCGGCCCAAAATAGCCCATAGACCTAAGCCATATTTGATGGCCTTAAAAAGAGTAATTATTAATTTTAATACTTATCCTACTCAAAATTAAGTTTGTATTGTAACATCCAATGAATGAAACTTAATAAGAAAGTTGGACTCAAATAAGTAGCACAAATCAAAGCCTGGCCTAAGGTCGGTCTTCTTAATTATTATAAAGTTCAATTTGGGCTAAGAGGAAATGTAAGAAAACCAATTTGCATCTAAAGGACTAAAACTTAATGACGAATGTTTCATAATTTTAACCAAATTCTCTAAAAAATTCTTCTAACTAACTTTCTATTTTTGACAAAAAAAAATTATATCCACGTGTACTAACTTTCTATTTTTGATAAAAAAAAAATACGTTCATGTATTCTCACGTGTTTAAGTACAACAAATCAAGTTTTTTTATTTATATACTTAGGTGTTTATATAAATGACTCAAGTATTTATATAAGTGACTCGGGTGTTTATATATCTAACTAAAGTGTTTGTATTTTATTTTGTATTGAGGTGTTTATATTTCAAACTTAAATGTTTAGATAAATCTTTAAGAAAAAAAGTAATAAGAGAGAGAAAAAGAGTCTCGGAAAACAAAATCACATGGAAAAAAAAATTAAGGACAGTGATAGAATAGAGGAGAGAAAAAGATAGAAAAAATCTTGGGAAAATAAAAACGCGTGGGAGAAGAGAGAGAGAATTTCGAGAAATAAAAACGTATATGGAATAAATTACATATATTATTCAGATATTTATATAAGTGATTCAAGTATTTATATATCTGACTCAGGTGTTTATATGGAGATAAAAATTTTCAAAAATAAAACAATAAAAATTATGTGAGTCAACTGGAATAAAAAATGCATGGGGGATAAATTAAAAGATGAGTCTTGGATAAAGAAATATTTTCTCATAGTTATTCCATACTATAGTTTCATCATTTGTAATTGTAGATGTGTTCACAGTCTATTTGAACTAGTCAAGGAATTAAATTGTATATAAAAAAAATCGGATTTGTGCTTAGCCTAAATTTAATTAATCAAAAATCCAAGTTGTTCTTTGACCAAACTTCCAATTAAAGAACCCGATTTAAATGAACGAACTTACTTATTTGATGTACAATTCCCCTGATGAATTAAACATCATCCAACAACCCGACTACCCGAGTGACCTGGTACCGAATAATCCGAACCTGATAACATATAGCCGTGTACTCAAATTCAAATTCACGCCTGACATGGATTGAATAATTGAAGCCTAAATAGGCATGCCCAACAGTCAATGCAAGCAATCAGAAAAGTTGGCAGCGTGTCGCTCTCCAAAGGAAATTATGTCTCTTCTTAAACAGTTGTTGCTTCATTCTTCTCCATTATCAAGCACTTGAGCAATATACTGGCAGGCACAGGAACACATACCCAATATATCTATTATATGCGTACTGATATAATGCCCCCTATTATATTTCTTCACTTTCCCTGCTGTTATTATACGTGAGATCCACACGCTAATATTTTTTAAGAGAATTCATTTATTAATGACAGTTAGAACATTAATGAAACAAAGTATTGAAAACAAAGTATATTTTTCCTATATTAATTACTACTTTTTTGATACATATTGACTCAATAAATAGTAAATAACTAATTAACTAGTTACACAAAGGAGTTCTTATTAGATAAATTAACACCTTCCGTCAAATACAATATGACGCATTGGATATTTTTCTGTTAGTAGTTTAATTTTAATTAATATGCCCTTATCTACTAGTTGATTGCATTTTGAATAGCTTTTAGGCTTCAAGGGGAAAGAAAGGACATCTCTTGACACCCAAACAACCGGAGATGATGGAGGATTGAAATTTTGAAATAGTAAAGGGTATCAAATCTCGCGTGCATGTCTATCCAGCTGTCTCCCAATTGGCACAAATCTCATCTAAATTATCCTCATACAAGCATGCTCATAACTCATAAATCATAGACTCATAGTCCAAGCATGTGTAAGGTATGACAAAATCTTACAATCTTTGAGTTGGAGCAGTTGTTTAAGATCATTCTTTCATCTTTATTACGGTCATTTATATCAATTTTATTATTTAAATTAAATAAATTATTATTTATATTAATTATTTTATTATGTGATTTATTTTATATAGTAATTTTTCATTCGACTAACTAAATTATTATTTATATTAATAATATCTAAATTGAATAATAAAAATACTGTACAAAATAAATTACATTATAAATTCATTAATATAAATAATAACTTATTTAATTTAAATAATAAATTCGATATGAATGATAATTCTTTTAATATTTTTCTTTATTAATTGAGGAATTAAATTTATCTCCTCATAACTTTGTGAAAGTAAAGTAAACATCACTAAGTTTACTCTTTATTAATTATCTCACACCTGTAACATCTTTTTAATTTAATCCAAAACATGATGGAAGAATGGTGACACCGACAACACAGCATCCTAAAAAATTCAAAATATGTCTTCCTTTTCCCACACAAAATGCTATTTACCAGGTATATATTATAATTTATAATTATTACTGGTTTCCACCACCTGATGTAAAAATCTAATGTATAATATTACCAGAATGGGATTGACAAAGAAACCATTGTACCGACCCTAGTAGATACCTTAGCACTCGCTTTCTCTTTTGTATAATAAAATAAATGACACTGAAGTTCTGCACAAAAGCCCCTGCTTTGTCTAAAATTGTAAACTTATCTCTTATGCACTATTTGTTGAGATGTCAAATGATTACTAAAGCAAAAGAACTAGTGGTGAAATATAGATTTAGTTACTGATTATTATTCAAACTAAATAAATTATTATGCAGCTTATTTGTATAATATTTCTATTATTTAGCTTAAATGAGTTATTATTCAAATTAGTATTTGAGTTGAATAATAAAGTATTATATATACAAAATAAGTTTCATAATAAAATGACTAATATAAATAATAACTCATTGAATATTAAAGCGATATTGATAACGGTATCAACGATAATATCTCTCAAATATTTTACTTAGTTACTTGGGGGAAAGTTATTTCAAATTTGTTAATTCCAATGATACTGTTATACACTTTCTATAGCAAGAAGGGGTCATTCAAAATTTCAAAATATACAGGTACTAGACGCAAGTTGTCCTAGAATATGAAAAACAATTGAAAACGAAGCAATACAATAAAGGAGCAATTTCTTTTTCTTTTCTTCGGTGTGTTTCTACTTATGACTAGCTCTCTACCTCTACCTAGTAGTGTGATTGCCTTTTGTTATCCATCTCTCGTTGTGCTTCTTTTTCAGTGGGTGCGCCTCTCGATTTCTCCTTCCGAAATCGTGCATAAAAGGCGATTCCAGCTTCCATTTCTGTTCGCATCTGATTGAATTTCATTCATCCGATCTCAATTATCCTTCGTAGGAGAGTCGATCAAGAAGACCATACCCTGGTTGAATTCGATCCCGTTCTAAGTAAGAATTCCATTTCATGTACTTGCGTTAAGATCATTCTATCTTCTAATTCATATCTCTGTGTTGTTGTTGAGGTCATTTTGATTGTTCTATTGTCTTTAAAGAAACCTATCAGGCGTCGGAAATAATCATTTTGTTTGAATTTCAAATTCAAATCCCATTGTTTCTTCATTTGGTCATATATTTGAATCAGGAAGCTAGAAGTATGGATCCATTTTCAAATTCAAATTCACTCTTAAAATTGAGATAAGGCGCTTATCGGTTTGTGAGGGATTTAAGTTTGATTGAAATCATTTAATCATTGTTAACCTCATAAGATTGTTTAGATCGATTAGGTTCTTGAAAACATTATACTGGTTTTGTCAAATTCTATCAATTTTCAAACACAATTATCACCAAAACTATAGTTTGCAATTTTCTACAATGCTTGTATAATAAATAGACTTAATTTCATGATTGAAAGTTCTTCAATTATAGATTCTAACGGTTGTTAATCACCGCAGGGATATCAGGCAAGGAATAAACCTATAAAAAAGGGAGAAATTTGAAAATCATCATGCCTTGGTCACCATTACTCTCGAAGTATTATAATAGCAGAAATTGTGTTTGCCTCATCGTGTTTTTTCGTGTTATTGTGTAAGCTCTGCTCTGCTCTGTTTTTATCTCTCTTCCCCGCTATCTTTTCTCGCATACAGACACACATGTGCATGTATACATACACGCCTTTCTTTTTTTAAGTTTCTCTGCTTACCAAAGTCAAATTTAAAAGAAATTCACTGTATGGTTCTGAAAATATTGAGGACTGATAATAAAATTTATAACAGTTTTTATGATAGTAATCTATTAGTCAAAATGGAATTATATTGAGTTCAATCTCGTTGGCCAGTTGTTGCTGTCCATTCACCATTTTCTCATTTTTAAAACTAATTACCGCCTTTTCCACTACAAAAGATTGAGTGTTTTTTAATTAAAAAAATAATCCACTTAATTAATATTGTTTAGCTGCAAAGATGGTTCTGCCCTGTGGATCTTTTGACAGCATTTTTAACCAAACATTTTTTACTTATTTATGCAGGTAAGTGAGCCAAGGGTTCAAGAAACTTTCTTTCTGTGGTTTTGGTGTGAAATTTTCAATTGATTTAGTAAGAAGAGAAGAGAGAATGTATGTAAAGGTTGAATTAAAGAGATACCGCAACTTAAAGAGCACTGGAAAGATAGTTATGAATGTTAGATTCGTTGCTTACTACCAACTGATTCAAGTTTGCCAGGTTTGAACCAAATTTCCTTTTTTTTTTTTTCATTTCCAAATGTTAGATTCTTGTGCATTCATGTACCTTTTGTAGTTTTTATTATCTTCTTTATAAAGCAGCTAAATAATTTATCTTTAAAATGGTAAAGTTGTTGAGGTACTTCTTGACAACCAAATAAAGTTATCTTGAGAGCAACTTTTTATTATCTGAAGTTTAGGATGAGTTGGGTATACAATACTGTTACTATACAAATATGCAACAGTATGGTCGTAATAGGATATCTTTATGGTTATTTTTTGGAAGTGCTGGGTACTCTCATATCTGCATGAAGCACTGCACAAGGAACAAAAACATGTACATAGTATGATTCATTATTTTTTAGTGTATTGTTTCATCTCCAATTATTTTTGGTAAATTTGACTGTACTTTTTTTTCCAATTACAGGCTGAGTACTTCCGTCAATTGCTTAAGCCTGTCACGTAGTTTTCAACTTTTATCACACTCCTATTCTGATCCACTCCCTAAAGTACATCCCTCTTCACTTTAATCCTTTGTAGATAATAAAGTTTACAAGCAATCCAAATCATGGCTTCCTTTGGCTAAAGCCATAACACTTTAAATGAATAAAATCTGATTGTTATCAAGCCTCCTTTTAAAATCCAAAGAAGCTATATACTCTGCTACATATATACCTATGCAGAGACACTTGAAAAACATTTCAGATACAGCCCCATACTCCTGTAATTTCGAATCTGCGGGCTACATGCAGGGTGCAGCATTCACAGGAAGCTGCACTTACAGCATCCCCACATCCCCCAACTATGTGAACCCTGTTGTTGGGGATCAGTTTACCCAGCTGGAGTTCGAACCATATGGAAAGTGCCCCCAAAATCTGATCATATTTGACCAAACCGATGTGAAGCACCGGATCATGTATAACCCAGCCTTTGTTCAAAAGTTAAGTTTTGAAAATCACAACTTAACATTGCCCAATTTAGAGGTTGAAGGACTGAGTAGACTCTGTAGTTCTCCTTCTTTCAAGGAGGATACAAATGAAATAGATATTCTTCTAAACTCAGATGAAGAAGAAGATTTTGATGATGACACAGTCAGTACAGGTCGAACTCCTTGTAATTGGTACTCCACTTCATGTGATTCCAATTCCTGCGACTCCACTTATGGAGGGCCTGATCGGAATGAGTGTAAGAGAGAGAGGATGCGGAAAATGGTACGGATACTGCAGGAAATTGTACCAGGTATGGAAGGGTTAGATACTGGTACAGTACTTGATGAGGCAGTTAAGTATCTCAAGTACCTCAAAACGGAGGCGGAGAAGCTCGGCATATCAAGCTTTGATTGTGGAGTACCATAAAAATTGGCAGATTCTATGCTTTATTTGGGCATCATTAAATTGAAGTGGATGGATGTTGCCTGAGTGTCTGGTATGAATGCCATGAAGCTTGGTGTAGGAAAGCATTTTATGTTTTAATATTATAGAATGTTATATATGTAATTATATAGTGTGATTTTTCTATTTTCTTGTAAAGAAAAAGAAGATGGCATTTGGGAAAAGATTCAGGCTCTCAGGTTTTTCTTTTTTTAAGAGCTCTCACAGGGACACAAGATTGAACCAAGTTGCAATCATCATGCTTCATATGTTATCTTGTGTCTGATGGAATAAGAGAAAGGGGGGCAGAGTTAAGGAAAGAATCAAGCTTTTGATTATGACAGTGGAGTTTTCTCTTTTGGCATGGAATTCTGATGTGTGTAAAGAGAGAAAAAAGATGTAGTTTCTTTATCCTATCATTTCTTTTAGTGTATATAGTGAGAGAGAGAATCCATGTTATTACCTTAGAAATCATGTTGTCTCAAGTATTTAAGCTACTTTTCTATGTCAAGGCTTTCCTTTTTGTAACACACATTTCTGAGAATACCAAAGAAAATCTCTAAATGTGCAATGCCTTATAAGCCTTTTACTTCCCCTCATTATCTTGCAAGTTTGGTGACATTTAATTTTTTTCTTGTGTTCTAAAATCTAAATAAGGCGTGCTTTTGGTGAACTTGCTTTTGCAAACCCTCTTTTTTAACCTAGGTCTAAGGACATAGGTACATAGTACCTATAGGATTGATTTGATCAAAATTAGGCATCCTCAGTTTCCTCAAATAAAGTGGTAAATTTTTAATTTGAGCTCCGTTTTGATCTGATTTTAATCATCAGCTTTTTAAGAGAACAGTTGTCAATCCCTGAAGTTCACTACTATCCTTTCTAGCTATTTTTATTATCCATAATTTTTCATCCCATTCATGATGACCTTCAAAAAATTCTATTAACATCTTTGGTAACTGCTACTGGTATTACAGGGTTAGGAGTAAGAGATGAGCATGTCTTCCAATTCATCTGACTAAAAATATTCCGAAAAACATCTTAGATCTGCTAAACTTGTTATGTCAGTTGTAGGATTCCATCTTTCGGAGCAATTTGTGCCGGGAAAAAGTCATCAGTGCATCAGTTTGCTTAAAAGATAATATAACTCAATAACTAATAAGAGTCAGTTGTAAAACAAGCTGATGTTTTAGTTTAAACTTTATTTTTCCTGATTGGACAAGCTTAATTTTTTATTCATTTCATATAAAAGGCGGAAGCAGCATCATCGAATAAGCCTTTAAGACCAATTAGAACATCAAACTAATGGAAGAAAAAAATAGAAAAATGAGAAATCATCAATACCCTAAAATTTCTGGTTTAAAACCAAAGAGTATGTATCTCTAGCAGTACCAGGACATATATATCATGTCTCAGTTAAGACTTTCTGGCACCTTATATACTACAAATTTCTGAAATCTAAAATATTAATTGCAGAGCTCTTTATCAGATAGCAACCGGTAATTAAATTAAGTCTCTGATATGTTTATAGGTAAGCTACAAGATCAAGCCTCATGCAAAATATAATTTACATTTCTTTCATAGTTCATTTGTCCTATATATATATCAAATAGCCTAAAAATGTGAAATGGCGGAACAATATTCTAGTTAGCATGCTATATAGGATGAGCACCATTTTGTTCAGTGGTGAAGGCCCACAAAAGAAAGAAAAAGCAAATGCTATGATGTAATACCTCATTAATTGTTATATCAACTTGTTTATTTATTTAATCATTTATTTTAACAGATTGTCACTAACACACTAAATAGTGCCAAAAAGTTCCATCAGGTGTGACAATGTCCGCATATTTCGGGAAATTATCTTATGCATTAAAAAAGAAATAAATAGATTGAATCGGTCAATTATACTTCAATTGTGCCGTTGTTTGACTTTTGTCAATTATTCATGCAACAAACACTACCTTTTAATATCAATTGCGTATGGAAAATTAAACTATTTAAGAATAATATCAGGATTGTTTTTTTTTTTGGGATGAAATGAAAAGAAATATCATTCTATTTGAACCTTTTTTTTAAAAAAAAAGTATATTTTCTGAAGTCACCATTTGTAGCCATATTTTAAATTATTGATAGCTACAAGACTTAGTTATGTCATGGTATGATATGAAATAAATACCATCCAATTTAGTTGGCATGCACCAAAAGCATGGCCACTTACATGGAGAAAAAGAATGGTTTAGTTTGACTATAATGGAATTGGAGATTATTTTAATTGAATGTGAGGTGTGTGAAGTTTCATGGTATTGAATAAATGGGGAGAAAATGGGACAGTGACCTTAGTTCCTTGCGTGGAATACACATAGTTAAAGCATTACATATGTGTATACTTTGTTATCTTGTAATAATTATGGCACCTTTTATAGATTTTGATATCTACTTATAGGTGCCTTCAACCAAAATATTTTTTAATTTATTTTACATGTGACCTTATATGGGTTTAGTTAGGCTTACCTAACACCATTTTATTTTCATCTTTGATATGGTTTAGCTAGACTTTGCTTCTACTCAATATTTATTTTATCTTTCTAATTAAGAAATAGTGATCTGAACTTTTCTCTCAGATAAAAGGTTTCTATTTGGCTGATTTAAAGGGATATATACACATACACATATACATATATATATAGAGAGAGAGAGAGAAAGTTAGAGTGCTTTCATAAGCACTTCGATTCAAATTGTTTACGGGTTAATTTTCAAAATCTCATGTCCGAAATATCGATTTAAGTAGCTCAATAAATTCTTCATATCAAGATCTTGTAGAATATCAAAATTTATCATTTTTAGAGTTTTTGAACTATTTTTAATGATTTCTTAAAAATGACCATTTTTGGAAATTCAAATATTAATATTTTTCTGTTATTTTTATGGTCATCTTTTGAAATTCATTAAAAATAGTTCAAAAATCCTAAAAATGATATATTTTGGTATTCTACAAGATTTTGATATGAATAATTTATTGAGCTATTTGGATTGACATTTTGGATAAGATATTTTGAAATTTTACCTGTAAGCAGTTCGAGCCAAAATGCTTATGAAAGTACCCTTACTTTACTCTACATATATATACATATATGCGTGTGTAGATGTATACGTGTATACATACAGATATGTAAAACTAGCGTGAGCTTAAGCTTACCAACATCTTTGATGAACTTAATTCAAAAAACTATCAAAATAGCTTCAAAAAATAAATTTCAAGTTGCTTAATATATTATTCATATCAAAATCTTATAGGATATCGAAAATTTTCATTCTTGGAGTTTTGTAACTATTTTTTTCGGATTTTTTAAGATATTTCCAAATAATAATAAAATAATGAATGTTTATATATTAGAATTGGTCATTTTGACAAAAAAATCTGAAACAAATACTTAAAAAGCTCTAAAAATAGAAAATTTTTGTATTCTACAAGATTTTGATATAAAAAATTTATTGAGCAACTTTGATTAGAAAATTTAAGTCAATTTGATAGTTTTTTAAGTTAAGCTCACCAAGAGTATTGGGGAGCTTAAGCTCACGCTAGCTTTACTCTATATATATATATATATATATATATATATAGAGAGAGAGAGAGAGAGAGAGAGTAAAGTTAGGGTGAGCTTAAGCTCGCCAAATTTTTTGATATACTTAACTAAAAAATCTATTGAAACGGCTTCAAATGATAAATCCGAATTGCTCAATAAATTTTTCATATCAAAATCTCGTGGGATACCAAAATTTTTCATTTTTACAGCTTTCTAACTATTTTTTTTCAGATTTTTTAAGATGGTTCTCAAATAATAATAAAATAATGAATGTTTTTATATGAGAATAGGTTATTTTTAAAAAAATCTGAAAAAAATAGTTAGAAAATTTAATGGTAGAAAATTTCAGTATTCTATAAGATTTTAATATGAATAATTTATTGAGCAACTTAAATTTGAAAATTTAAGACGATTCGATAGATTTTTGAGTTAAACGCATCAAAGTGTTTGGTAAGCTTAAACTCCCCTAGCTTTACTATATATATATATATATATATCGGCACTACTTAAGTTATTTTTTGTGAGAATATATTCTGTAATAGAAAAAAAATTGATCGTGTTAATTTCGATCGCTTAGTGGCTTAATACAGAATATTTTTTTAGAAATAAAAGAAAGAAAACTGTGGACATTACATCAGTATTTTTTTAAAGTTTTTTTTTCTGAATAGTATTTTTTTTAAGTTGAAACAGCATTGCAGACAAAAGAAACTTCACTTGAATCACGGATATAATACCTCTTTTTATATGGCCCAATAAAAGCCCATTCAGATAGAACCAAGCCCAACATTAGTCTGGCCCAATAAAAGAGCCCAGTCAGATAAATGAACTTGATTAAACCTGATGCCATTTGATCTATCTATTAACAATTTTAACTGGTTGGTTCTGTACCCTGTTTGCTGGTAGCCACCCAATTATGTGAGCAGATAGGATTAGCAGGCCACACCTGACACATGTCAACTCATGTCTTCACATTTCACCTGATGTGAGTGAGCTCCCTTCTCACTTTTCATGGACCAAAATTTGAACCAATTTGGATCAGAGAATGGGTGTGTCTAACATGATTGAATTGATAAATAAAGCTGCATGCCTCTTTCTGACCAGTACTTTGTAGAGTAAAAGAATTATAAAAATGATAATAATTTTGAGTGAACGCAAATTTTCTGTTGCTTTTACTTTTTTTTTTATAATTTTCTATTTCATATTCTTATTTTTATTTTAAATGTTTATTCCAAGAAATGTAAAAAAAAGAAATAATAACTACATTCATTATCCACACTTATTATTTGTATCTCATATGTATTCATATTTTTTTTAAAAAATATTTATATTTAATAATAAAAGTGTTTATATTTTATTCTAATCTAATTAAATATTTGAAATATATATTTTAAAGAATTCAATAAAATTTTTAATTTAAATACTAAAATATATATTTTTAAAAAATAGTATATTTTATATTAACTCACAGAATTTGAGATAAAATGCGCAAAATGTATTTAAATAAAGTAGAAGATTAACTATTTTTTTATTGAAATAAAAATCAAGAAGAAGAAACACCTGGATCCAATGATTGATTGTACATTTATCGGATTCATCCATAGTGCATAAAAATGTCATGTCAGCTGGGCATCAGAAGAAAGCACGCCGAGGAAGCAATCAAATTGCAAAAATAAAAATGAAAAAGGTTCTCCAATCACTAATTTTTGGTTCAATGCATTCGTCCTCTTGTGTGCGATTGATGGGAGATGGTCAGATGATATGTATTACATTTTGGAATTTTGATCCTTTGTTGAGCGCATGTTTTGTTAGACTTTGGAAAGATTTTGATAATAATAAGAAAATAGATATCAATTGGCCAAGATATAGTGGGCGAAATTTGGAGAATTAGAGTCCACTTCTTTATTTAAAAGGAAAATATTAAATTATTATATCAAATTTAATATTTAAATTATATAAATTTATTATCTATATTAATAAATTTTATTACGTAACTTATAATATTTTTATTATTTAATTATAAATTAGTTTAAAAAATAACTCAACTGAATTAAATATTAAAAGTACTATATAAAATAAAATTTAGTAATAAAATTATTTATATAAATAATCAAATCGATATTCATGATAAGAGTGAAATTAGGGTGAGGTTAAGCTCACCAAAACCATTAATGAGTTTTAACTCAAAAAACTATCAAAATGATTTCAAATGATAAATTCAAGTTGCTCAATAAATTTTTCATATTAAAATCTTATAGGATACCGAAATTGTCTATTTTTAAGATTTTCTAACTATTTTTTAATTTTCTAAAATGAGTCTAAAATAATAATAAAATAAAGAATATTTGTATATGAAAATAGGTCTTTTTCAAAAATATAAAATAAAAAGTTAGAAAATTATAAAATAGAAACTTTCGCATTTTATGATATATTAATATAAAAAATTTATTGAATAATTCAAATTTAAAAATTTAATCCAATTCGATAAATTTTAAATTAAATTTACTAACTTTTTTATAAATTTAAACTCACGTTAATTTTATTTATATATCAATGATATTATAAATGATAATATTTATATCAATAATTTTATTTAATTTTATTTATATATCAATAATATTATAAATGATAATATTTATATATTTGCCCTTTATTTCAAAAAAGAAATGAAGTTTTTGAACGTAACTGGCTAGTAACAACCTATGTTGTTCTTCTACCATTCTCCTAAAAAGATAGGGTTCAAGCATCTTATCCCAATGGAGCTATCTATCAATCACAACTGTTTTATTAGATTAGACCCTCACTTTGTTCAGTCAAATCGATTAGGTAAATGTGTCACGTTGGCAATAAATTATATTGCTAGATTGGATGGATTCTGCACTACTCTCGGAAGAAAGAGTTGAATTAAAATTTAGAGGACCATGTTTATTTGAGGACACTAAAATATCTTGAAAGAAAATTTTCAGATTAGTTTTATCCATAGTAATATTTCAATTAGAAAATTTACTGTTAGGAGTAATTGAAGTCAAGTTATACGGAAAGGAAGGAAAAAAAACAGCGACACTTAATTTCATGAAATGCACCAGACATGAGAGATTGGAAACTAGCCCAACAAATTCCATATATAGATAGCCTCATTTGTCAATTATGGTGATCTATTTTGTTAGATCTTTTGCCAGAAACATCAATATAAATATGTTAATTAATTAATCACAGTTATATACTATTATAAAAAAGAATAATATACATTTGAACTGTGTCCATATAAAAATAACAACATTATTTCCGAATTAGTGTTGTCTCATGCATACAGAAATTCCCAAATTACCACTATTTACATGAGAACAACATTTAATTCAGGTCAATATTTCAAGGCCAGTGCCTCGAGTATACCTATCTGATATTTTAATAAAATATTACATAGATTTGACTATGATATAAGTACAGGCCAGTAGTTTGAATCCTTTTAATTAATTAGTCGTCAATTCGTCATCATGACAGTTATAAATATACATGATTCATGAACCTAATAAAATAAATGTAACCCCCACATTTTTACAGTGCTTGAACATATATACTCATGGGAATCGAATCAGTTAGTCGAAATGTCCAGTCAGTTATATTTTCCACATTCTATATATAAAGTTATAGTTATTAGCAGCCTAAGGGCTAGCTATATATATATGAAGTTTGGTATAGAGGCATTCAAAGACTTTATTTTAGGTATCTTGATTGTTCAACCTAAGACTTCAAATTCACACCACTGTTTTGGCTCTCCGAGAATATATCTATTTCCTTTAGACTAGTGAATTATAAACCTTTAGACACTTATATATCAATGGAATGTGTCACATTATATAAATATATATAGCGTTAAAAATGATATTTTTAACGATACAACGATGCACCATTTTTATATATATTTGACCATATTTTAAGTTTTTTATTTTAAATTTCTGATTTTAATTGTTAATAATATTTAAAAATTTGTAAAAATTAAAAAATCAGAAAAATAGGAAAAATTTCATAGAATGAAGAAATTTTTTTAAATTTTTTAAATGTACTTGTAATAATTATTAAAAATATATTATAACAATTATTTTTTTAAATTTAATTATTAAAATATATTATAATAACTATTTTTAAAAATTTCATAGATGTGTTTAGACATGTCGCGTGTCAATTAGGCATTTGAACGCGCCGTGCCATACCATAACCAATGTGTTTATCGTCAAATATGACGCTTATAAGAATATGACACGTGACACGTGAAACACAATACATCCAACCACGCATACCTTCTTTTGATCATATCCATATACGTACAATCCGTATTGTACCCATATTTTTTTTTAATACACTACTTTAGACTAATTGTATTAGATTTTCAACTGTGAGGTGAATGTGATGCTTTACAAATAGTCTCTTTCTTTGTTTTAAAGCTAATGTCTGTGTTCAATGGATTTGAGAAATTTACGAGCAGAATTTTTGTTTAATTTATTTATTTTCAGATATTTTCGTTTAATTAATCTGTGAGGAATTACTATGTATAATTCACACATTTCATAGCATGCAATTATGTTTTCCGAAATCCAGGTAGACGATTAAAATATATTTTATGTGTACAAAAAGGTGAAAGAGATTTATTATAATTAATTATTTCAACACACGATTCTAAATTTTACTATAGAAGCATTCAGTGTTAGTTAATGTGTTGTGTCATCGATATTTATATATTATCGGAACTTGTATTTCCATTATTTCTCATTTCAATAAAGGAGGGAATATTATATTAAATTTTGACAAGATCTAATGATAAATATCCTTATCCATATGATGAAGATAATTAAAATTTTTACATTCATTTAATGTTATGCATATTAATTAATATTCGCTCAATAAAAAGTGAATTTGGATATATATAACTTAATTATATACTTTTTGCATTTCGTCGCCACTTGCGTGCCACATCTGCATGACTTTCGGTGACTCGTGATCAAGATGCATACAACAATCTATGATCAGTCAAATCACATTTTCAAACATTGTTTTATGCTAAAAATGCTTGCAGATAAACTTCAAAATAATTAATATATATATGTACATTCTCACCGACCACAATTTATGATAAATCCAATCTTAACTCCCACACCATTTGACAGCATCCAATTTTATTTTTCCTCAATCATTTGTCAGAAACTAAAATTAGAACCATCAAAATTTGGCTTATAAATATACATACTTTGATATTTTGATAAAAGCAAAATATATACTCGCCCATTAATTGCTTCTTCTGATGTGAAACAATACACAGAATCTTGGAAAGTAAAATAATTCATCTGAATGCCTGGCTAGCTAGCGTGTGCGCACACACACACATATATATATATATGGTCCACTGCACACATATTGACTCAGTTCAGATGAATCTTGATCCAAATTCAACGATAGTGGAGAGCGCCTTGGCCCGGGAAGGGGTCCATAGACCATAGCAATGTAGTCCTCAATTATTTGTCTAGAAACAATAATCAAATGAAGAAAACCTTTGAGAGAGATATCATCGTTGATACCGTCATCGATATCAGTTTTATTATTTAAATTAAATGAGTTATTATTCATGTTATCGATTTTGTTATGCAATTTATTTTGTGTGTTTCTTTTATTATTCAACTTAAATATCACTCATCTGAATAATAACTCTCTTAAGTTGAATAATAAAATATTATATAAAATAAGTTGGATAATAAATTAAGTCGTTAATATAAATATTAATTCATTTAATCTGAATAACAAAATCTATACCAATGATGATATCAACAATGGTATAAATGATGGTATATGTATATATATCAGCTCTGATAAAATAAAATACGTGTCAAGGAATTCATTCAGCTATCAGGTTTGTTTCCGGCCTTACGATGGAGGCCAGCACGGATCTTAAAGCAAATGAATTCAACGATCTAAATCAGACAAGAGAGCACTGCTCCGGACGTCAGTTCGTCACCAACACTAAGGCAGTATTTATTAGCGAACTGATGCCTCATTAATTTAGTGATGTTCAAAGCGGATAGTTTTCGCCGCATGGCCCGGAGAACTGGCCCCTTCTCCATGTTGCAATTGCATCTATATATATCAGATGTAGATGTGAGCCTGTGAGATCTGTGGTAAATAAATCATTCAAATTAGTTAAAATATTTTATTAATTTAGTTACAAACTACATGACTTTATTAAGTATAAGTTTAAATTAAGTATATATGTACACTTTTCTGTTCAGTCAGAATTGATTCAAGACTGCTTTTAAATTTTTTTTACTTTTGAACACCTTCACATAAAATTAGATGAACACTTAAATCATTGAAGTAAACTATTAAGCTAGTAGAAGACATTGGCAATTAGTTAAACAATTATATGTCAACTATATTTTATCTTATAAATATCGCCATATGATCCATTTTTACTTTCGTCTTAATTATAAACTAAAAATTTAATCCTAAATTAAATAATTATTAATTTTATTCTTTGTGAATGAAACCAATTAATCTTGTCTTGATTATAAAACTTATCATTCTTTTCTACATAGGGAATTCACTGACAACAGTTCAACGTGACAATTTTGACAATTCTTTTTCAAATCAAGCTAACAATTTTTTTCTTTTGAAAAAAAAGAGCAAATTATATATAGAAATATTGTTAGTTTGATAAAACTTTTTAAAAAAAGCAAAAAAAGTTATAGGCATATATTTAGATGTGTACATGGACGGTGGCCTCTCACTTTTATTCATAACAAAAATATCAGTGAGAGTTAATTAAAGTTAGGAGTTCATAATTAGAGCAATGAATGAAGATGTACTTTTGGAATGAGTAACCTTAAATCATGATAGAAGAACCCATGTACTGATCTTTAAGTTGCATCCATAAATGGGAAGAGCTAGCTCTCTCTCTCTCTCTCTCTCTCTCACCCTTTTCCTTTCCTTTCCTTTCCTTTCCTCTTTGCTTGCTTGCTTACCCCAGCTAGCACATATATACAACAACTACTCGATCCATTTTAATTTAATTTTAACAAGAAACATTAACTCCATTTCACCAAACAAGAAGAAGACCAATCATGCCCCTAGTTCTGAGCCCCTCCCTTTCCATTTGCACCAGTCATTACCATTTAATGCTTGTGCAGCAAAATCATGGAGACACGTACGTTTCAGTGCAAAAAAGCCTTACATTTCGTTCACACCAATCCCACAGCATCAGTACTGGTTAGCTAGTCAACTCTCTCGCCTCTTCAATGTACCAAATGGAGGCATCCTTTTCCTTTCCATGGAATCAACTAATTAATATATGCAAGTATGCGCGCCAATTGAAGTCTAAAACAAAGATATATATATATATATCAATTATAATTAGCATCATCCTAAACTATAACTAATCAACTAGATGAATGTAACGTACTATCATTAACATTAATTCTCAAAGTTCAGCTTCTGGCAATGCATTATTTCATATACTAACTAAAAGTTTCCTTCTTTATGTTCTGGATTGTAAAGCACTTCAGGGAACTAAGTAGTTACCTTATATACTACACCTCATAGATATTTTAGATACAAATTTATAATTTGCATCCCTGACTGTGGTAGTACATATGTGGAATTACGATAGAAGACTAAGTTTATGAATGTCTTCATCGAAAGTCGAAGATATGTACTACATGGTAAAACCTTAAAACATAAAATAACAAAGAGAAAATATTAGTTCTTCATGTTTTGTCAATTCAATGAAAGATATCAAAATTTACGCTTTTTTCATATATTAAAGCAAATATATATGTAGTATCCATCAGTCTTGCAGACCAGATTATATACATGAAGTACAACTACTACACTTCTACACATGAATTTCCATATGCATAATGTCAGTTACCAATTTACCATGCTTGTAATGAGCAAACAATGAAAATTGTAATTAAGCAATTCCATAACATATATATTATACTGAAGCAAAGGAATCCATGTTAAAATCATGTTCATCTGATAATTTAGTAAATTTTGGTGACAGGATTACTCCATTGGACACAGTTAATTGAGAGGGTAAAAACTCAAAAAGGTGAAGTGTCAAACATTTGCATCAGTCTAACTGCACAAAATACACAATTCCTGAAGATATTCTTAAAAGGAGGTACATTTCTTATCTTCATAGAGCCAAAACACTGGCATTAGTCATTAAAGATAAAAAATCTACGTTGTGCTTTTCTTCCTTCCAAAAACAAAGGAGAATGCTCTTCACTTGAATGATCGATCGTCAGTAAAACAGACTCTCCGTAGAATTGTCCCCATTTAGTAAGCTCATACTGCTCATCACCAGCCCCATAAACTCGATCTCGCATACATTAATAAAGGTACATATACAAGAAGGAAAATATACAACAAAACACCTTAATTAAACTAGAAATAATTAAATAACTAGCAAAGTAGTAGAAAGGATTACTCCGATCAAAAGTGACATCTCATGGGTTGGTTTTGATAAATTGGCCAGGAATGATGTCTTGCAAGAGTCCATGATCAGCATTCAGCAGCTGGTGTTGCTGAAGAGGAGACGGTGCAGCAGCAGGTACACTTGGCAAATATATGTTGGGGTTTCCGATTGCACCGAGCAACGGGTGGCTTGTCGATGAACTACTCATCATCGGAGGAAATAGTTGCTGCATCATAAGCTCACGGCCCAAAGCTGGTGCCATTGCTGAGAAATTCCTCGCGGTCACCCAACTGCTGCTCCGGAGTGTTGCGGGGCTTTGGTGACTGTGTTGGCCTTCGTAGGTCGTTATCACAACAGATGGATCCTGGTATGATCTTTCGACTCTTTTCTTGACGGTGCATTTTGGTGTTGTGCACCTGTAGTAGCTCCTACATTAGAGAAAACACACAACATAATTAGTGAAAATTATGAAGGTATAATATCAATTATAACATTATGATAACTATTATATTACCTCTGCACAAGAAGAAGTCAGTATTTTCAAAAATAAAGTGATAATAATGACATGCAACCGAGCGTTTAGTGTATGTATTTGATAATTATCTGTTTTGTTGTTTGGAACTCGTTGGATATATATGAGTTCCCAAAAGTATGAAACCATGAACCAACAATTCACAGCATGATCATAACATAATCATAATTAACATGAAATTTAAATTTGAGAAGCATTTGTACTATTCAAAGTGAACAACATAGAAAAAAATAAATAATGTATAAATCATAGCTCGTTATGAGGTTCCTAATTGTATTGCTGTATTTTTATTAAATATTGTTAGAAAAGAAAAAGGACTTATGCTGATCATATTCTGTACGTATATATACTTAGAATACAGAAAGAAACTTTAAACTAATGGCATTTGGTGACTTATAAATTGTCAATAATATAGAACACTTCAGTAAGAATAGAAAAGGGTGTGCCTTTTAATTGTTATTATGGAGGGTTAAATTCATGTACAATAAAATTAACTTAAATCAAGGTAGGTGACAGAATTTTAAAGGAATTAAAAAGGACATAACTAGGGGCGCACAAGAACTGTCTTTCCAAAATACAAAATTTTGAGATACGAAATACTTGATCAAGAAGACTATATAGCTAGAAGAGTGCAAATAGGTGTTCAATAAGAACTATATGTAATTGCACAGAAAGAATAGCTTACAAAACAGTTGTTTCAAAGTCAACTAAAATATATATTCCAGCAAAATTCAAGCCACATATATAAAGTTGTCAAGTGTCATATAATTTGTTGTAAGTAATTTTATTAATACATTGTAAACAAGACAAATACCTTGGATAGGGGCTGTTCTTGACTGCTTTCTGGCCATATTTGCGCCACCGATATCCATCTTCTAGGTGGTCGACTTCACTTTTCGTCATGAAAGCGACCCGGCGCTCACGTTGCCTCTTCTCTCCTTTCTTGCGTGGTTTGTGTCTGTTTGAAAGAGAAATTCAGCAATTAGATACAAAATAGCAACAGCTACAAAAGGGACAAGTTAGCAATTCTACTTCAGTCGTTTGAACAAGGAATAGTTCTTGCACTCTTCATTGATTTTTCATGAATTGATATATTTAAATGAAATTTAGTCCATTACTGATTAATTATTCAAAATGTAAATTGTTACTTCTATGCTTGGGTTTCCTTTATTATCATCAGAGGTGACTACTGAAAATCACAATCTGAAAAATTAAGAAAAAGACAAAAAAAATACAAAAAAGAACAAAAAGAAAAAAAAATAAAAAGGGAAAGTTGGGGAAAGGTGAAAAGGAACTCTTTTTCCTTTGTGAGAAACGAAAACCCTAAAGGGATCTTGTTTTGTTAGGCGGGTATGAAACCCTAAAAGACTTGAAAATAGTTTATAATTAAAAGAATCATCTCAGAAACAAATAAAAAAGAAGTTGCAATCAAAGATCAAGACCAAATCTTCAACAACTTATTACCTTTGATAGCATGCTTGGTCAATTGGCCAACAACCCCAAGCAAAGACTATTCACATTCAACAACACAAATCTCAGAAAAAGAGATTTCATTAGCAAAAATCTTCAAGAGATCAGATGAAACTTGCACTTACCACAGTCGAGAGAGAGACGACGCACACACGAAATCTCAGAAGAAATTAATATGCAAAGTATTGATGTGTCGCAGTCTAGCTAATAGATTTGACCAACAACACTTAAAAAAAAAAAAAAAAAAAACCCCAACTGATGCCTTTGATTTCGCACAAAATCTAAGAGATGCAGAGATCAGAAATCGCACTCCGAATTTGAAAAGAAAATAGGTATATAATCAAATAGAAACTTACACTTTCTTTGATTTATCACAATCTTCATCATCCCCTTTATCTTCCTTCTCCTCCTCTCTCTCTTCCTCCAGCTTCATCTTTTCCTTCTTGTACCGACCTGGCTCCTGATCATCTCCATTCGCCTCGCTAGAAGAAGAAGAAATCGAAGAATTAGGCGTCACCGGACCAGTACCAGCACTGGATAAATTATTACTACGCACACCAGTTACATCCACCGCTAATTCGCTCTTCACATCAGAATTTTGAAATCCAAATCCATAATCCACTGATCCTTGCAAATAATCGGTGTAGTTGAAGTAAGGCATGTCAGTTATGGATGCGTCGCTACCGCCACTAGCAGCGCTTCCTCCATTGTTTGATTTCTGAGAGAAGAGGAGAGAGAGATCTTCATGTAAGGGGAAGCGGTAGAGCTCTGCTTTCTCTCCCATTTAGAGCGAGAACTAGCTAGAGAGAGAGAAAGAGAGATTGGTATAGTGTATGTTTGTAATAGAAGTCGTAGTGTAGAAAGAAAAAGAGGAAGCTCTGAAAGAAAGCTAGGCTTTGTGCTAGGTGGGTTTTTATTTGTTTGGAACACTTACCATTTTGCCCCAAGAGAAGTTCAAAATATCTTGCGCAAGTACCCGAAATGACTAAGACACTTAATCTCCACACACCCCTATAAATAAATATATACAAAACACCTTATACAATTATGTTAATCATGAGAATACTTCATCATTTTTTTTTTTGCTTTCGTGTATATATATACTTAGAATAGCACTCTTATAATATGACTCAATAATTAGTGCCAAAAGTTGCAATCAAGTTGGTACATATTCTTTCCTTCTTCTTTTTTATCTTTTCAACATCTTTAACAATAAAATATCAATACAAGAGTCCATAATTTTTATGTCAAGCATGCTTTAATTATTCACTAAGATTAATGTTACTATTTTGGATTAATTGATGTGGAGTTGCAGAAAATTAATATGTTCGTACATGTAAGGAACTATGACAATTGACAACTTAATTCATAGAATCCTTATATATATTAAAATGTTTATTTATTATTTTATTCATTACATGTCCAAACTCCAAAGTATCTATCACGAAGGTCTTGCTTAAATTCTTAATCCAAAATGCTACACATGAGAAAAACATTATAAATCGGTCTTTTAAAGGAGATATGTTGAACAGGTGCTGAACTAATATTAAACATTTTACAAGGGGTGTACATGGAAATTTCACATCTCTGAAAGACTGAAAGGGATGAAACGGAGGGAGGGAGGGATGTATGGATGATGGAACGGATCACTCCTCACTTTCTTTCAAAAATTATTCATAGCGCATAGATGGTAGATAGCAGCGCATAGTATATTGTTTGTCGCATGCATGCTGATTAGATGGTGATAAGCACCTTAATTTGTGGCGTTATGATTTACGAAAAAGGTGTGGAGATATTTGGGATTGTAGGCGTTCGTATACCAGTTGCAGCTGCAAAGAACTAGAATTGCGATGAGTCAGCCCGCATAAGCCCACCGGTGTAACAGGCCACGTGGTCGAAATCAACCAACCAACAAACGGTAAACGCGGTGCTCTGCGTACATACTACAGTGCACCTTTTTTTTATTTTTTTTTTCTTTCTTTTTAATAGAAATGAAACATATTGCTTTCAATTTTATAGGTTGTAAAGAAAAATTATTGAGATTTCAAATATACAATCTCCCACAAGAATAAAATTATTTTAATTATTATGCCGACATTTTTATATATTTTAAAATTTTTAAATAATTCTGATAATACGTATGGAATTTTTAACCTATGAGGACGTTATCTTAATAATTAACAATTTTGCTGTTAAATATGTTTACATATTTTGAAATTGGTAGTTGAGTTTTAATTATTTTTCCATGTAGATTATGTTCAAATAATTAGTTTTTAGTACATATCGCAGTGATTATGTAACGATTGAAAAAAACTGGAAGTATAATACATAATCCATTTTGCTGAGATTATGTAATAATTGAAAGAAACTGTAAGTATAATACATAATACATTTTGCTGAGATTATGTAATAATTGAAAGAAACTGTAAGTATAATACAAATAATAATAATAAATCCCTCTTGCATTTAAGGACACAGGTACATTTTAGAAGACATCATTTCAAAAGATATTAGAGCTAAACAAAACTCCTTGAGCTTATTAATAACCTAATCACATAAAAAGGAAGAACCAAGAAGAAGAGAAATGACCAAATCAAGATGATCAATAGAATTATTATTGTTTTCAACTATTTTAACAAATTCATAAATTATGTATAATGGAATGACTGAAATAATAAGAGTAAATTGTACTAATGTCATCCAACGACTTTTATTAGGTTTTGGGGACTGTGCTTTGATTTGTCTGATTATAGTTGTCAATTTTGAATTTTTTTTTCAAACAGGACCATCTTACATTGAGACTACATTTGAGTTATAATTTATTACCAAATTAAATCCCTTCAGTTATGACACATCAATCTAATCGAATTATAGCAACCCAACAAAAGTAGAAGTTGTAATATAATATGAAAAAGAAAAATCACATCCAATCTAATCCCATTATCTCATGCATGGCATAATATAAAAAAAAGGAAAAAAAAAAAGATTATCCAATCTCATCAGTCTTAATATAATACGGATGGCAATACGTTGAGATATTTTTGTATGAATATGCAACTATATAACTATAATTGAGTATAACAGAGATGTCCAACAAATATCAAATATATAGTCTTAATTATTAACTGACTCTTTTGTTCTCATTGACTTTACATCCGTTGTTATATAGTTATCAATTAATACCATAATAAGTACCATTTCACTGACGAATGAGTCTATACTTTCACCTAACAAATTACTTTGCCCCCCACCCCCCCCCCCCCCCCCAAAAAAAAAACACAAAAAAACCCAAAAAATAAAAGGAAAAAAATATATTTTGCAATTAATTTTTGTCATAATTACGAGTATTCCGTAGCTTTCTCACAAAATTAAATTATACTACACTTACGTATTCAGGTTCCCTATTTTTTATATTTCTAGCTGCACTCTTCTTTGCTGGATTTACACATGGACAATCCAATGAATGACAGCTTGTGCAGGAAGAACATTTTAGGGGTTCACACTTGGGTATACGAAGCATATCTCGTTGGAAACTGGAATAAATGCGACGGTGAAAGCGCACAGCTCTCTCTCTTTTTCTTCAGGACGTCATTTGGATACTGCCGACACGTGCACACCGTCGGTTTGACGATCCCACTGCACGTGCGAGACCTCGTGATGTGACGCTATAGAGTCGTCACTCTTGGATCATCCGTCCGATTTTTATCCGACGGCTTATATTTTCTCATCCTGCGTTGGAGGATGCGTCTTGGCTCGGCTTTGCTCCTTTTTGCATGCAAACCCCTGCTAAACTTGTTATTTTATATGAGTACATGGAAAAGATATTATTTTGTTTAGGTGGTGATGCAACGGTATAAATCAGAAATTTTTGTTTAGGTGGTAATATATTCTGGTTGACAGTAAATTTGTATATAAAAAATAAATCAAATCAAAGTCCTGGTTGTTGTCCTCCAATCGAAATAATAACAATAGATGACAATAAAAATTCTCAGAAATATATAGTAATCCAACTCTATGTATATTCTTCTCCCCCTCTAGCCTGTAATTTTTTTTTGGTTTAATAAAAGATTAAAATAGGCTTAGTCCTACTTATCTCAAAAAAAAATTCTCAGAAATAATAGTATTCTCATTGATTATAAATATTTTCATCTTTTTCCGATAACTTTGAAAAAATGTTCAACATTTGTGTTAAATTCTCAAAAATAGACAACTAATAAAATTACTAAACATTTTTCCCCATAAATAAGAATGTGGTGTGTTCCTAATTGTCAAAAGTAATACATAAAATGTTTAAATGAACTTTTTATGATTTAGATAGGTCATGTATAAAAATTTTAGTATGTCTTGATATTTCATTGGTCATTTATCAAGAAATTTGAAATTTTAACACCATTAATTACCTTGCAAACGACAGGCATTTTAATTAAGAATGTCATCATTATGTAGCTGATTAAATTAAATGTTACAGACATTGTACATTTAAAAACTTCATATTAATTATTATATAAAAATTGAAATATTAAATGGATAAACATCTACTGCAATTCTAAACATTTTTCCCGATTTAATTATAGGTTTGTGGGTTATTAAATGTCTGAATTAAAAAAAAATCAAACGTCAGATATTTTTTATGATTTAAATAGATTTGTTATCCAATTTGTTACAATATAAAAATTGGTCATTAATTAATTAACTGATTTAAAGAATTAACAATATAGACTTCTGTGCACCAATGTTCTGAAAAAAAAAACAAAATGAATTCTCTTCACGGACGAACATGAAAAGCACACACATAATCAATTCGTAGCTGATTAAATGTTAAAGATAATTATGCATTCATGTAATATTTATATTTAAACATATAATTAATTGAGTTTAAAGAAGTATCTGATATAAAAGGATGAATCCACCTACAAATATTTTTTGTGACGCATTATGACAACACTTTTTATTATATTATCAATTTAATTTTACGATTTCAAATCACAAAAATAAATAGTTTATCTTATTCAATATTACAAATAAAATATGTGCACCAAAAAATAATGAATTTAGGGTTTATTTAGTAAAAAATCAAGATGTCGAAAAAGCAATGATTGGTCTGAGTAATTTTGTTTTATTTTTTTGATCTAGTATTAAATGATATCAAAATTTTGTATTATTTTTTAAAAAATACTCCATGTTTTAAATGTTTGATTTTAAAAACAAACCATCATGAGATATATACTATTAAAGCAAGTCATGACAAGGCTTAAGCAAGGGCACCAGAGGACATGGACTTGACTTGGATTTTCCTATCCTATTATATATAATTATATATAATTTCAAACTATTTTATATATTTCATTATAGTTATTTGTTCAATAAACTTCAAATAAACTATCAACATATATTTATTTAAGAGTATTTATATGTGTGGTATCAAAATGTCAACAACAAGAAGGACAAAGTCAATAAAATAATACAGAAAAATAGAACAGACAAATATTTTTAGACTCTATAAATAGAATAGGATAGGACCACTTTTGAATTTAATAACTAAAACAAGGTTACCATTCAGCATAAGTCCTACATAAACCCCTTCCTGCCAAAGAAAAAAGTAAAAAAAAAAAAAAAGTTGAGAAATCATCATGTATAATATACGATATAAATAAGGACTATTATGTAAAAAAAAGAACAAATTCAAGAAATAACGCACATGGCGTATTGGCTAACGGAAGTGTGAACAAATCTATTGGTATTGCGCCTGAGCCGACCGCGTATCAATTGATAGCGTCGTTGCTTTCTCTTTAGTCTTTTTCTTCTCCTTCAAAATTCGCGCTTTAGGTTATTTGAAACAACAACTCAGCGGCATTGAGATTGGTCCATGCTTGAAGGGTTTAGAGTATAAATTAGGCGCCCCTTTTCTTTTCTCTTGTACGGCGATGCTGATTTGATTTGATTTGATTTGATTTATTCGGCCGCTATTATATCATATCATATCATATGTATCAGTATTTGCTATTATTTTAAATAAAAAAATAAGATTATTATTTTAATTTGAAGCGTCGGGTTAAAACGAATAAATTAAATCGATTTTGTATGAAATTTAAAAGATTTTTTTAAATAAATTTGATTCGTTTGTTTTAATCTAACGGTCCAGAATAGAATAATAGGACCCTATTTTTTTTATTTGAAATAATAAATTATTTCATTCCATATCATATCATGGTCAATCAATTTATTGGCATTTTAATTATTATGTGAAAGAGTTTGAATTGGGATGTACATACATGTACAATTGTATATTGTACGAATGATGGCTTGAAAATGAAGGCTATATATATATATATATATATATGCGCAGGTGCTTCATGTGTGAACTATGTAGGGTTAAGATAATATGCTTTCTATTAGCATTAGTATCAAATGCATAATCTTATTTTCCTTTAATTACACGTTTTAAGGAAAGAAGAAGAAGTTTTAGGGGAAAAAAGGCATCTCTTTATGAAGGAAATTTCATCACGTCTTTGGTCCATTATATATCCGGAATTTTGCATATATATTTCAATGTAAAACTTTGGCAAATAAGAAAATAATTTGCACATGTTATGATGTCTCTTTCAACAAAATCCATCCTTTTTTATGCTTCCATATTTTATAGTTTAGCTTAATTAGTAGTGAAACGTAGAACCTTTTTTCTTACCAAAATACACCGGTTTTTTTTTCTAAATTCAATTTAATAAACAAACTTTAATATGTCTAAAAAATATCAACTGAATTTTAAAATATTAGCATGGAAATTTTTAGGTTAAATAACTAACAATGCTAGCATTCTCAATTATAATGAGACATTACGCCTATATTTATTCAAAACTATCATTTTTTTTACATATTTAATTTTGTTTATTAATTTGTCTACTAAAAGAAATCGGCAAAAAGTGATATTTCCTTTCTTTTTTTTTTTTTGCCACATGTCCAAACTTTCAAAAGGAAAACGAAATTCCTTGCCGACATACATGTACCTGACAACTACAGAAAAAAAAAAAAACAGTGACATATTTTTCCATGTGGCAAAACAAAGTAAATCTGCTTTATAGGCCACAAAATGGAAACATGCATGTGACGGTTTTTCACTTTTTCTTCTCTATGTTTGGAAAATAACACGAGGAGATCAGGCAAATTGATCTAATTTTCTATGTTGTTAACTTATTATACGGTATAATATCAGCTATGGAAGTAGGAGAAATATTGGGTGATGATAATATATATATTTTTAAAATATTTTATACAAATATTATTTTTTATATGCATGTATAATAAATAAAAGGACAGAGATAGTTTGACAACTATTATTTTGATAAAAGATTTTTAAATAATTCAGAAATAATTTTAAAAAAATTTAAAAATAGAAAAAAATTTATAGACATATTCTTAAACTTATAGATTGATTGTCTTTCAAATTTTATATAATTAAAATATTAATTAATATTTTATCAAAAATCGTTAAATATAGACCATTATAAATGTCATGTACGTAATTTTGGTGATTTTTGATGAAATATTAAGTGATATTTAAATTGTATAAATTTAAAACACAATCAATTAAAAAATTCAATAATATATTTATAAATTTTTTTTATCCTTACAATTTGTTTCATAATTATTTGAAAATTCGTTATTATACCTGTAAAAGATCCCATCCTAAATAATAGAATTTATTTGTACGGTTAATTTGTTAAATTAAGTGGGGTCATTGACCCCACATTCTACAATGTGATTCTGTCACCATATAACATTTGTAGTACCAAATTCGATCATAACCTCATTAGCTAAACTACCTTACTTTTTTATATTATATATTTTTTCTTAACCAGTTTTCCCAACTAAATTCAAACGGCAAATGCCAGTTTGAATTTTTTTCAACGGAGGTCTAGATCTAGTCTAATAAAGGAAGTATATATATTTTTATTGAAGTTTGGGATGCCAGTAGGAATCAAAATTCAAAGTGGCAGTTATTTGATTTTGCTAGTTTAAATTTCTTCTAGTCAGTATAGTCAATGTGCCAAACGCCTGTCACTTTTGTTTCAGGATTCTGGCATTTCTGGATCGTTTGATTTTCTTTCTGAAATAATTATTGTTGTTCTCTCCATTTTGATTTACATTTCAGAATCCCTTTTTATTAGAAAAGTAGCCTTTATGAGCCTTCTGTAGTGCCATGTGCTATGTTGATATAGACCATTCAATTAATGTTAATATTTTGATTAATTTCTACTCCTCTTATATAGTCAAATATAACCATGAAAGTAGAAAAAAAAAAAGGGATATAGAATGTTAATTATGCTAAATGAGTATATATTTTGTAAGACAAAAAATAAAAATGAAATCACGTAAATAAGATTGTAGATTTGAAGTCCGAATAGATAACATCTTATAGATATATTTAAATTGGATAATTTGATTTTATCTTTATTACAAAAAATAAAACAAAATCAAATATGCTAAAATTATAATAGGGGTGAAATCTGAGGTGTGATGTGACCGTGAGATGCAACATCTTGTTCTTTGAACTTTTTTCTTTGGCTTAAATGGAGAGGAATAAGTGACACTGACCGTGAGGTAGAAAGACCCACCAAAAGATTTGAATCCGTCAATGTTCTAAAGTACAAAGTTTTCGTTCTGAATTTGTCAAAAGACGTGTAAACATTATTTTTCCTGTACTGATCCGCTGAGCATTGCACTTATATAATACTTGATTACCAGTAGGTGAAAAAGAAAGGTAAAAAATGGCAAAAATATTAAATGAAAATAAAACGATCGGTCGTATATGTATATGTGTGTGTGAAAGAGATCGTGAGTTTAAAATTTGGCTAAAAATCTTTTATGAACAATACATATTATATTCTTTAAGTATGTGAATAATTTTTTGCTAAATCAAAGATGAATTCTCAAATAGTTGGATTAATTGACACCTGTAAAAGAAGAAAGGGACGGATGTCGGTGATTTTGATGAAAATTACACAAAAGTATAGTACAAGATTTGAACATGACATGAATTAGGCAATTAGCTACCATTTGAAAAAAAATAGCATTGCTTGTAGCTTGAGAACATTTCCCTAAAATAATAAATACAAAAGTGAATAAAGTAGAGATTCAGGAAATTATAACTTCCATCTGCCCAAAATCTTTGGACAATATATGGTCATTTTCAATTGGAAGCTCATAATTAATAACATTTGTTGAATTATCATTGTCATAAACACAGCAGATTATGTTGCATCATGTTATCAGAGTCCTGTTTATAGGTCTTTCTTGTCGTACAGTTTGTTCTACTTTAATTAAGAAACGATATCCATGAAATTGACTCTGCTTGGTGATTAATTTTGTTCTATATCTAAGCATTTAGTTGAGTGTGATTAAGAAAAGAAAATAGTTCCCAAAATGGTTGAAAACTGAGGCACACTGGACATGTATGGAGATATAAATCTCACAGGATATGTTGCAAACTGCATCAAGAATCTAATCAATGAGGGAACGGGAGGAGGTTAAATGCTAATTGGATCGAATTTAATTCGATGGACAATTTTAACCGTCAGATCGTTAAATCTGATATTTTGTACGAATATTAAAGCATTGGAGATAAATTTTGATGTAAATATTAAAATCATCGAACAATTATTTTAACTATCAAATACAAAAATTAATTCGATGGAAAGTGAAACTCTCTCAATTCCATCAACGAAAGCTAATTAATTCATGATTGATTGCGAGTTTTTCTTTTATAGCTGTAATCTGCACTTTGCTACAAGAGATAAAACATATATTAATTGGTCAAAATGTATACTTGAGTTCGCTTCTACTATATATCATAATTTTCAGTGCATATTTAATCAGTCTGAATAGTCAAATCTCTCATGTGAGAAAGTGGTATAGTAAAATAAAGTAAACAATGATCCATAGCATAATTAGTTTATAAAATTTTATAGAGTCATTTTTGAGACGCACACCTATTTATGTCAACTACGTAATTTCTCAATAATATCAAACATCAAAAATATAATTGTATACATCGTTTAATAAGTTCATGAATAAATAATTAAGAAGATTCATGCAAATATTTTATTCCGATTGTGCTTAAACATATATTAAATTTTATTTTGTTCACCATATTAGATAATTAGAGCATAAGAAAAATATTGATCCATAATCAGTTATATTATACGCAATCCATATTAGATTGCAAGCAATCATATATGTTTTGCTAATTAGAAATATCTAAAAAATGAGAACTAGCATTTTAGATTTGTGAGCAAGGTAATGCCCTCCATAACTCCATCTAAAAAATCTTTTATAAATATTTAAAATGAAAAGTCTCAACATTTATTATTATAAAAAAAGGAAATAATATATTTGAGAAGTACTCTTTAATTTATGTATAGTATTAAAAAAGTTTTGAAAGTAACAAGATACATAAAATAGTATTGTAGTTGAATTGTCATATTTTAAAAACCGATCAATTATATGAAGAAATTGAATACTATATAAATTATAAGCACATCTTTATTGGATTGTGATATCATACTGTGCTATCAATAAATTTGTGTAGCCGGCTGATCGAAATAAGAAATTATGGTATCTTAATCTCCAATAGAAAAAACATGTATTATCTTCTATACTTCTTAAATATGCAAACCTATAATAGTAGCTAGAAAATGAATGCATCCCTTTATTTCAGAAATCAGAACCACATACATCAATGCAACACTTACATTTTGGCTCCATCCTACATATCAAGAATCGATGGTTCTCTCAGAATTTGGAAACAAACAAATCTACAGCAAGATATCTTGTTCGTCCGATCAAAATCCAACGACACATTATAGTCGAACGGAAGAAATTTTGATGCAGCAACCAGCACGCCAAGAGATGCATGTATTGATGTATAGAAATCTATCGGTTTACTGTTCATCTATACCAGTACGTAGTGATATAGGACACGACACGTAACATGAAAAATTTGCAGCAATCTCATCTCCATCTATTTATTAATCGGCCGTACACGACCTCAAGCCGGCCCACCATGTGCTACAGTGGTAGGAATCAATGATACTTCTCCATGTTTGAGGATGTGCCATTTTTAATTCTCTATGAACAACGATAAGTTTTTGTTTGTTATTTGCTTCACTCCGGATTCGGGTTGTAAGAAAAACTAGGAGGGACTTAATTTAAAAGAATGGACGGAGTATCAACGATCAAATCATTTTTTTTATACAGATAATTAATCAGATTTTTATGATATTTTGATGTTTATGCTTATGTGCACACACATTCATAATCCCAACAAATTCAAGTTACTCTTAATAATCTATATTTGTAAAATATTTACAATGCAGAAAAAACAACAATAACCTTTTCAAGATTATAAAACAAACTAATTACACTTCTGATAAAAAAAAAACACTAAGTCTTCAAATTCATAATTTAAAACTTTCAAAAATCATATTTCAATTAGAGATAACATATTAGAAATTATGAGCTATCTTCTCTTCTAATATTTTTTTGTTAATCAGTTACAATGCAAATTAATCAGCAAAATTCAAAAAAAAATTGAAACTCTGCAATCATTAAAATCAAAGTTAAATGAAAAAAAAAATGATTCAAACAAGCAATAGACTTATCGGTTTGATGGTCGACTATGCGTTCAGACTTATAAATTGCTCGTTGAAATACGTTACATGTGACATTTTAGCCGCCAACTCGGACTAATCGGTCGAAAAATTAGCGGCACAATTTTGTTACATAAATTACAAGGAAAGGTGAAAAAAAAAAGAAAAATAAGTCATCTCATGTAAACTCACACAATCATGCTGATTAATTGTTGAACAAAACAGACGGTGCAGATAATTCCGACCAATTTTCAACGACTATCAATTAGATCACCCATGTTTCACTTGATCAAAATTCAAAACCAAACAATTGGGAAAAATCAGTATGACACGAGGAACAAATCTGGGACAGAGTTTGGGAGCGCACTATCATAAAGGGACAGATTATGATTTGTGAATAGCCAGAAAGAAATAGAGGCATGTCAGCAGTGAGCAGGATCCAACAGGAGATGGAATGGGATGGCAATACATGGTGCACATTTTGGGGACGGTTGCTTCTCACCTACGAGACTACGACTCATCTTCCTTTTTCTTTATTCTCTCTTCTTCCTTTTTTTTTTTTGTTTCTCCTCAGCTGTTGTTTATTGTTTTCCCCCTCTCTTACAAACTGCACATAGCCTGATATTGTTGACCGGATAAAACAGCTTTTTGAAGATATACCTTGCATGCTGTGTCGCTTGTTGTGCAGGAAATCATGCGTCAACTTCAAGAAAGCATTCTAGAAATCCTCTGTTATAGTTTCAAAATCATCTAATATTAATCGAGTAGTATCTCAATATGTACATATAACTACTAATGCTGATTCAATGCAAGCAAACTTGCACATACGAGCATCCACCGACCCGCAACACAGCAGTCACATAAAGAACCTCGTAGATGATCAGTTCTATACCAGAGGAAGGATGGAGGTCTCTTTCACGGAGAGAGGAGAGAGCCAGAAAGGAGGGAAAGAGGAAGGTGCAAAATCTAAATGCTGTGCCTTTTTGCAACCATGACCATGACACATTAATCAATAGTCGTCGTGAAAAATTCACTGATGCCGACCACCGTGCTCCGTGCTGCACCGTAATCTCAGGACCAGATTTTTTGTCGGGGCTGGACCAATTATGTGATAACTAACCAGTTGTTGTACAAGGACATGAGCATGGAGAGCAAAGGAAGGCCTTGATATATGCCTTTTGAGGTAATTAATTGTGCTAGTTTTTGCTCTCGCTGATGTAATTGCATGATTAATTTGTTGCTGGTGGAGTTAATACTATGTATTAGTTAGTGCTATTGTTGATGCCGGTGGCCTCACCCCAATTTTATGGAGCACATTTAAAAGTGTCATTTTTTTATTAAATTTTTCAATTTTGTTAATTGCTTATTTTTTGTAATGTGTATATATTTTTTATATAAAAACTCTCATTAATTTAAATATTTGTTATTATTTAAATTTTTTTTTTAAATTTAAATTTACATTTCTCCGTAAAAAATGAAGTATCTATCATTAGATTTACAATTTTATTTTTATAATACATACTTATATATTTTTTTTTCATGGACTATTGTGCAAACAAAGATGCATGGTTGGACTGAAACATGCTACCTTCTTTGGAAGTTTGGTCAAGTTCAAACATTTACCAACTACCAATTTATTATTAATTACATTGGGATCATTGTACACGTAGGCACTTGTGGGGACAGAATTCTTGACTCATCTCCGCTGACTTATTAATTAGTTTTCCAATGCTTTATAGTTTATAGTTTATACCATGTCCCAATATTATTTAATTACGGATTCGGCTCATCTTCAATTATATGTACAGAGAGCTTTTATTTATATTTTATCCAACCAACCAACTAATTTAATTTCATATTGAATGGAGACAAAAAAAAAATGCTCTTAATATGGTGATCATAAGTTTGTAATTTAAATGAAGAATTTTTTATAAATATTTATAGTTGAGTGAATTTGACTTTCATGTTTTATCTCATAAACAAATTTTGTATTGAATGGTTAGATAAGGTGCAATTGAGTGTTAAATTTCTAAGCTTTAGCTATATATATATATATATATCATTGCATTAATATTTTCCTCCGTTTGGTTTCGTTTCTCAGTCCTTATTTTTTTTAGTCGGATGTTTATTATATCATGTTTTTTATCTCCTCATTTAAAAGGTATGTGTTCGATGTGTGTAAGGTGTAATGTAACTATTTAAATAATAGAATTTTTAAATTTTCCTCTGTTGAATTATTGTATGGTTAATTGTGTCCAAAAATATTGTGATGTAAATTTATTTGCATTAAATTTATTTTAATTTTAAAAATTAATTTTTCTATAATAAATATTTTTGCAGAGCGAAATCATATAAAAATGTGATTGACTATACTCAAGACAATTTAAAAGTCAGATCTTTAAGCATGGTATAAAATTTAAACATAAAAATGCTTCAAAGTGTTAACCTTTAAGCATGCTATATAATTAAAAAAAATAGAGAAACATTGGAGCAAGATATATATCAATAATCAATGCATGATGCAACTCATATGTGCACACCTCGCATGTTCCAAACTATAAGATTAGGTGAAAAGTAAAAATGCTATATAATTGGTTACCAATTCCTCTCGTAGCACACTAGCATGTGGTGAAAAATTTACTACACTCGTATTATAAATTTATATATTAGGAGAGTTTTACTTGCACGCAAAATGCTAACCCTATCCATCTACATATATATTTGACTAATATATTTGTAGGTTGCCAAACTGTTTCGAGTCTTTTCGCTTCTGATCGATCCCACTAACGCTTTGGCATTTATATTAATAATTTTATATAGTATTTTTATTATTTAATTAATTTATTTTATATAATGTATTATTTAATTTAATTAAGTGAATTATTATTCAACTTAGTATTAATATTATCAACTAACTTATTTTATACAGTATTTTATTATTCAACTTAATTATGTAAGTTATTATTTAACTTATTTTATATAGTATTAATCATATTTATTAATTTATTTTATACAGTATTTTTATTATTCAACTTAATTAAGTGAGTTATTATTCATATTAATGACATATAAGTTGAATTATAAAATGATTGTAAATAAATTGGATAATAAATTTCATTAACATGAATAATAACTTATTTAATGTGAATAAAAAAGTCGGTATCATTCACCGTATCAACAATGATATTTCCTTAATACTATAGTTAACCTAACTTATCACTCATTAAATATCTCTCAATTTTTTTAAATATTTTTTTAAAATAAATAGTCAAATATATATAGAACATTGTAGAATATATATTGGACTATTATCAATTGATGTTGAAAAGCATATAGACGATGTGACAATTTTGTTAAATCAGAAGCAATGAAAAATATATGCTATATCCGTCCAAGTTTTTAATGAAATGTGAACATTACAATATACTAAAATTCCAATTTTGTCTTTTAAAGGAAAAAAAAAACTTTTCATTTTCGCTATTATTGTGATAAACATTTTGTTTCTTATTTGCTAATTTTATAATCAGAAAAAATTTCTATAGGCGCACAAAATTTATAACATTTCACTTTTGTTTTGATAAGAGTAATAACTTGAGAAATCAACACTTAAAAATTGTCCACATTGATACATTTTTTGTAAATTCTTGATATCAATCACAATAAAGTCAAAATGTTTATACATATCATATCTAATTAATTTTATTTTGATAACTGAACTTAAAATTTTGAGTTATTAAAGTTTCAAAATAAAGACAGTGAAAATGTCAAAAAAAAATATACATAAAGGCCTCTAAACTCTTTTCAACTTTTGATTAATTCTAAACCATATAAAAATTATTACAGTTGGAACAAATATTCCTTGCATTTAAATTTTAAAAGAAAAGAAGCATAGGTGATCTTTGATAGACCTCTTATAATAAAAGCTATTCTAGCTCTTGGCCTTGACTAAGTCAAGTTTATTATTTACATTATATATTTTGACGAAAAGTATATAAAGAAAGGGTCAAATCCCTTTTCATTAATTAATTGTAGGTAAAGTAGGCCAGTAGGCTAGCAAGCACCTAATTCTTTACGCCACTAGAGATGTTATCTGTGTTGGGTGCAAAACCTTTTTAAATTCAAGATCACTTTTTATTTTATTATTAGAAATAACTAATTGTATTTTTTTAATTGTATTTTTTTATTTATTTATGTATTTATATTTTTTTTTCATAAAATATTTATATATTATATTATTAGAATAAATAATTTTAAAATATATAGTTTAAACTATTTAATATAATTTCTAATTAAATTTTAAAATATATATTTTCGACAAAATATTTATATTTTATATAGAATATAAATAATAATATAAAATTTGAGATTAAGAATAATTTCTCTATTTTTTTTTCACCGTGCACCTTTACAATGTAAATTCCACACTAAAAAGCAACAAGTGGAATCAAATCTAGTTGGTTCAAGACTTGACTCTTTTATGCTCAGAAACTAACACCAAAATTTAAAAAAAAATGTTGAAAAAAATTGGACCACCGTTGGTGATTTTTTTTTTAATTGTGATTTGGTAAATTTAGTGACATGCGTATTGAATAAATTCTTCCTTTATAAGATTCTTTTACCTCGTGCTAAATTAGTTACGTAACTCCATCCCATATCTTATTCACCGCAGAAGTTTTTTACTATTTTTTTTTTGAAATTAAAGCTTACGTTAGTCTCAATATTTATTTATTTTTAAATATTTTTTACACGATCGGAAACTATTTTTTTCATAAAGATGCGATTTTTTCGTAAAGATGCGAGATCTATTATCACTGTATTAAATTTGCGGTTCAATTTATCACTATTTATATAGTAGTTAATATTTTGGTTCATGCAGTTGGTGCATATATATGTAAACAACTAAACATTTTTTTAAAAAAAATTAGGGCGTTTATGTTATTTTTTTTCCTATTCAAGTATAGTATACCATATAAGTAAGTCTCTGAGATGAAATTAATTATCTCAATTTTTATTGCAATATAATTGCATTTTTATTCTATGAGATTCTAACATCATATTAGATTTCTTTGCTCATCTCTTCCAATAGAAAATTAAACAACTCTTATAAATTATATTCAACCCTTCATTTAATGTTGCCAACCAGCCATACATCAATAAAATGTCTCAACAATTTTGCTCATTTAGCCCCAAAAAAAAACAATTTTGTTCATGCTTTATGTCAAAAAACAAATTTTCTCATACTCTATTGTCATTTTGCTCTTTAATTTTAATATGTTTCTGTCCATCTACGCCCATTGTCTCTAACCAAAATATGTAAAAACACACACACACACACACACACACACAGAATTTGATTTTTGGTGGGTAACTATATATTTTTATATATGCATTGTACCGGTTATGCGCCAATTTGTGTCCATAATGTCAATTATTTATTATGGTGGTATAATTTTTTCTATTGTAAATTACAATCAGTTCGAGTCGTCTAATAATAATATGTTGATGGCACAAAGTAGTCAGATATACATATTTCGTATATATGTAGTGAATTATATTCAATTTGAGAGAAAATACATTGAATATCTATGTCTTTTATTTCGTTTTGATAACTTTAATGAGTCACATTTTAAGCATGTTTATAATTGCTATCAATTAAGCACCACAGTCTATGAAATTAATAGTCTATATTTGAACTTAATTCTTTAAGGTTGAATTAACTGTTCAAATCTCATTCTAGTACATCAAATCAAGTACAATTTGATGTATATAAAGTCAAATTTGTCCATAATTAATTAGAGTTGCAAAGCGAAAAGTATAATGATTTTAATTAGTTTTTACTTCCCATTAGAATTTTAAAAACAAAATTCTGTTAAAGAATTAATAAAGATTGCAACACTCCAAAATTTTGTCTGTCCATGGGATAATATTATTTTAATTTGGACGTTTTAATTAAGATATCTCAAATGTTTGATATTTATTTGTATTTTTTTATTTAGCTTTTCAACAGTACTGCTTAATATCCTTTTGTTTACATTCTCTCCTCATTTGTTGGCCATATAAAAAAAAGGAAACGAAAGAAAAATTATTGCAGTTGCCATCATAGTTAATTTGTGCATGAATATTAATTGATATTTGTCATGAGAAATGATTTTGTATATGAAAATTTATTTGTATCATAAAGATGAAATTACAAGATATATTAAACTGGTTCAGATTTCAGAATTCATATGCTAAGGTTTTGTTTTGTGGTATATGAAATCATCACTGAATCACATATACAAATTTAAAATTTATAGAATAGAGCATAATTCTTCTTATCAAGAACCCTTTTTTTTTTCTTGGCTGAGTGCAAATAGAATTTTTGTACCTTGTAACTTTTCTCTTTAAAAGGAGGAGACAAATTAAGCTTTGTTGAAAATCTTCATATCTAGCTTTACACAGGATACAGTGCAACCTTCCTTGTACCTGGAATTTGGCATGTGCTAATTAATTTCAGCAAAAAAATGGAAAGCAAGAGAATGAAAATGTAGAAGGTGAAATATGTTTTAATATTTGGAGTGTTATTATTTGAACAATATAAATGAGAAAAGTAAGGATATAATAGTCATAAAATATTAATTAAGATCTAATTTAAAATATTTAAATAAAAGAGGGTCAGCTTGAGTTTTGGGATATATTTAATATATTTATAAAACTTTATCGGACAAACATAAGAGTATTAATAATTCGGAAAGATAAATATAATATTATAAATTTTAGACAATAAATATATATTTTTTAAATTTACGAGGATATATATGAAATTCTGCTCAACATTTAATGTAAAAAGGCGCAAAAGGCAATTGACGAATAAATAGCTACATCAACTTTTTTCCAGGAATATATTATCCTTCAAATATGCATAATATACTATGGTAAGAAATGAATGATTATAAGAATCTTTTTTTTTTTCCTTTTTCTTTTTCTTTTTTTGATTTTGCAGATGTTGACTTGGTCAGAAGATCCATCGCTTTAGTATTGAGAGTTGTAACAGGAGACCTTCTAGAATGAGAATAGTTTTTATGAAAGCTAGCTAGTGCTGTCTAGTGCAGAGTTTTTGGACTCTTGATACATCAAAAAAGTGGTTTTGGTAACTTTTCCAGTTTGCTTGCATAAAAGGTAGGAAAAGAAAGCTGAAAAAATGACAATTAATTTAATTTCCTGAGTAAAAATTTACTCACCGAAGGCACTCAAATTATACTTTTAATTAAAAGTGATGTTTTTAAAAAAAATTGTTTTTTTATATTTCATGTTGGTTGCAGCAATAATTATTGTCATTAAATCTTTTTTCTTTACTCTATGTAGCTGCTGTGATTGTATGACATTTGACTGTTTCATTTTGGATCCTGATTTTCTGCTACATTGCACAACGTACAAATAGGTTGATTATAGAGGACTTACTTTATATAAATTTTAAAATAATCAGAAAAATAGTACATTTTGCTACACATTGTAGCGCAACAGAGGATATAAATCCCCCATCTTATGACCGTGACTCAAGTATTCAAATTCAGTTTTAAATCAGTGATCAAGTAAAAAATGTTAAGTTGTTAACTATTCTTGAACAGTGCATGTTTGATATCCTTTTCTGTTTAGTTGCTCTTTGCTTCTTTTAGACGTCACAACAAAGGTTGATTCATTGTTCTGTTTGGATTCATATCACAATAGATAAGAAAAAATTACAATAATGTGGCAGTTTTCTGTTTTCTTGTTTTGAGATCACTGTTTTTTAAAAATACCACTAGATTTGAGCCCTTCTAGCAGTAAAAAAAAAAAAAAAACACAAATTCCTTCAATACCAATGCTGCCAAATCATGGGCTGTTTAGAAAATTAAAAAAATAAATTAGAATAGTTTTTATGTGGAGGGTATATATTTAAAATCTGAATGGTGTTTTTTATGATATTTAAAATTGGATGACTTAGATTTTTTTATTTTTCATCAAAAAAATAGAAAGATAAATTAGTACAAGCATTCAAAGTTTATGTCTGGGCATTGTTTCCCCTGATGAAATTATTTTGAAAAATACATTTCTCAAAATAGTATTTGCAAGTACAAAATATGTAAAAGCATGCTTGAACTTAAAAACAATTATGAAACATGTTCTGTCTTATATTTTTGTCTCACTTGTGTATCACATCCTGGACCCCCCCCCCCCCCCCCCCAGTTAATTAATGTGCATACTCATTGTGCTACATATGTTAACACGGTTGAAGAAATAAATATATATAATATATTAAAGACGTGTACATCAGCAAGCAAAGACATGGACAAATATATAATGATTGTAACTTAGGATTTGTTTAAAGCTTAGCGAAATAACAGTAGCAAAGGAACTCATACAAGTGATAGAAATAGAAATAGAAAAGGGGAAAAAAACAAAGAAGAAGTACTTAGTACTGTTGGTGCTTATATAGATTGACATAAATTGAAGTAGAGATGAGATGACAGGTACTGGCCCATCCATGTGCAAAATGCACCTATTCTAATTTTACATGATTTTTTTTTGGGGGGGGGGGGGGGGGGGGAGTCTTTTTTTAATTAATGATTGACGTTAGTTGAGATAATTAATATTAATAATTGACACAAAATGTGAATGCATGTTTCAAATGCGGTATAGTATTTTTTTTTTGTGTCTATAACACATTTGATAATCTAATTCAGTCATAGTTTAAGTTATTTCCACCCTCTTTCCCCAAAGAAAAATAAATAACACTAATTATTACTATCATTATCATCATCATCATCATTATTATTACTATTTATTATTATTATTACAACAATTATTATTATCATTATCATCATCATCATCATTATTATTAATAAATAATAATAATAATATTATCAATAATGATGACAACGGTGATGATAAGGAAGAGAACGACGACGACAACGACGAGAAATAAAAAAAATAAATGAGAAAAATAAACTGGTTTCTTTTGGGCCTCGGCTCATTAGGACAAAAGACTAATAATGATTTAGTATTTGGAAATATAATGTTTATGATTTTTGGAAAATGAAATAACGAGGCCCAAATGCAAACAAACTGTTCAAATCTACATTTGCCAATTTCTCTCTGCATCAACTATCATGAATTAATCTCTTTTTTCTTATCACAGATCCATCGGTCTAAGGTTTTTACTTGCTTGATCCACAATATATGTTGGCATTTTTTGGGTTATTGTGAAAAATAATTTGGGCTATTTTGGGTTGGCGATTGAGTTGGTACTGTCACGCTTGTTTTCATCCTGTCATCGTTATCACATAATTCTTGTAATCCATTCTCAAATTCACTATTTTCTTTGTGTTTATTTTTTCCTTCCTCTATTAATTTTGCCAGATTTTGTTTTTTTGTGTCTTTTCTCTCCTAAATAAGAGAGATTATCACTGTCTCATCTCCTCATCTCATCTCCCTTTCCTTTGACTATACAAATAACTTCTCAACTAAGTCTCTTCTTGTTAACTATTAGCACAAAAGAAAGAGCAATAAAAAATGGTCAGATATTATCTCCTACCAAATTTCAATTGACTTTGGTTGTATGCAATGATGAAAAGCTCAATGGAAAGACATGATCATTACTTGACAAATTAGACGTGTCGCTTCTTCAAATTTACGAGGAACTTGACAGTAAAAAGACCATCATCCAAAATTGGATACAGAGGCAAAATCTTCACATATCACATTTTTTTTTAATTTGTTTAGAAGAAATTTCAACGAGCCTTGAATGTTCAGCATATATATTTTTTTTCCTAGTGTTAAAAGAATATTTAAGACAATCAATCTTAATTTATTAGACAACTGAAATAGTTTCAAATTTTGAACTGGATTTGAGATAATTTTTCTTTTTTTGTTGTTTTTTTTTAATGAGATCCATTGAGAACGGTTAATTTAACTTCAAGAAAATCTTAGAGATAAAAAAAATTTATAAACATATTCTTGAATTTATATATTAATTATATTTCAAAATGTATGAAATTTAAATATCATTTAATATTTTATCAAAGATAATCAAAATTATACGACTAAATTTAGTATTTTTTTTATGAAATATCAAATGACATTTAAAAATTATGTTAAAGTTAAAAAATAAATCTATAAATTTTTTATTTTAAATATTCTTAAAAATTATTTCAAATTTATTCAAAAAATATCATTAAAATTTTCAAATTAACCATTCTTCCTGAATTCACATCCTCTTCTTTCATTTTGCCTCATTTTTCACCTTATTTTCTTTCTTGAGTTGTCTTTTTTTAATCTTTCTTACACAGCCGTTCGGTCAAAAGGATAATTTTTACTCTCTGGAATGATCTTACATGAAGAAAGTGTCAAGTTAGAAGACTGATTTGGTGACATAGATATAGTATATGTCGACTTCAATATTAATTTTTATTTGTCAGATATTTAATAAAAAAAATTAAGTTAGTGGAATTTATTCATTTAATCTCTTTTAAACTCTTAAAATTTATATTTTTTTTAGTCTTTAAATTAATTATAAAATATAACGGAGATTAACAAAACGAACCAAACAAAAAAAATGTAAAATACAGTAACTTTTTGTCTCATTTTTTCCTCTCATGAAACGACAAAGATAAATAATTTCTTATATAAAACACACCATAATTATGTCGCATGAATACTGGAGAGATGGTGGGGAGAAGGATTAATTAATTTGATAATAACTTGCATATTCCTACATACTTCTATATTTCTCTTCATCATTAGTAATGATTCATTGGAGTTATTTTTTTATTTAATACAACCATTTATCTACATGCTTCTCCTAGAGCCAGCAGTTGGCAACATTAATTTTTAGGTCTTTTAGTTATGCTAAATAAGTCATTTATGTTTTTTTCATTTAATTTGATTTATCACTTTTTTTATTAATTTTGATGATATGAATTTTGTATTCTTTTCTCTTTTCTAATTTAAAAATGATATATCCATCAAAGATATGACGTAATTCTTAAAGTAATATAATTTTCATGTACATTTCAAAAGAATATGGTATTTATTTTTATCTAAATTTTTTCTGTAGAAATTGTCTCATTTTAAAAATAATTTCATTTTAATTTTAAAGAAAATTTATGTTAAAAGTAAAAACTATATTTTTACATCTTATATTATGCGTCTGTTTCTGCAATAAATGTGTTAATAACTGATACAAATTGTTCATATCTAAATTCACAAATATTTATATCTAGTATTAAAATGTTCACTACGTTAATTTTATTTTTCTATAATCATAATCATAGTGAAGTTCGAGTTAGATAATTAGTTGAATAAGCAAGTTACAACTTTTAGAATTTTTATTCTTGATAATATAAGCTATTAACTAAGGGTTCGTTTAGTAAATCGAATTCAAGACTAACGTCAGAATAATAAAAGTAGAATGATAATAGAATAGTGATATTTGAAAGATATTTTTTCATCCTAAAAATTTTTCTAACATCTTTTTTTACTTTATTATTAATTTTACAATTTTTACAAATTAAAATATTTTTTCAATGAACAAGTAAAATTCAGAAAATCGTGACTAAATGTGATAACACTAATTGAAAGTGCAAATTTACAAAAGATTCATTTAATTTTGAATTAAAAAAAATAATGAACTAAACAAGGAAAATATAAAGAGTAGTTTTGATCAACATCCATTCTTTCAATTATTTTCTCTTTTCTCAATTCTCCTATCCCAACTCCCTCTTGAAATACTGAAAGAGAGTTCTTCCCTCACTCTTCTCTTTTCCACTTTGGTATTTGACACTTGTGAAAAGTTGGAATAACACACTATTCTGAAATAGCCTGTGAAAAGAAAAGTGCCAAACAAATCTCAAAGATGAAGATTTCTTGACAACTATTATGATAAAATCTTGCTAATGAATTTTCAAATAATTCTAGAAAAAAATTTAAAAATAGAAAAAAAGATTTATAGACATAATTTTCAACTTATAGGTTGATTGTATTTTAAATTTCATACAATTTAAATATTATTTGAATTAATAAAACACCCAAGTGCCTATACTCATGAATATTTTAGGCCTCAATCTCATATTTTTTATCTGAATAAATGTCATTTAATTATTTTGTGAGGACAAAACTGCCAACACGTATTCTATTAGACAAATATTTGTACAAAGGAGTTAAAAAAAGAACTAAAATTAGGACGACGATAAACTCACTAACTTTATAGTTGTTTGTTAAAATTTTACAAGATGTTTGCAAATTGGAAACATCATCAAAACACCAAAACATGTTTCTCTTGAGATAGCAAGTTCCTAGACCTAGTAAATAATTTTTCTTTCTTTTGTTGTTGCTTCAAAGGTATAATTAATTAAGGTGGTTTTCATGCTTTAATAAGCTTATATAGGTGGTCCAATTGTATACTTGTAGCGGTCGCATATACTCAACAAGTCAACATACAACAAAGAAAATGAGACAGATAAGATGTAGACGTATATATAGAATATTTGTTTGTGAGATAGGAAGTCAATTGTATATATTTTTTTATTTCTTGTTATGCACTAATACACAAAATTAGCGTTTAAGGTAGAAGTCAATTGTATATATTTTTTATTTCTTTTTATGTGACATTATCCTTTCCTGATGGGTTGAATAAAATTGCAAAGAAAAGATATAGATTTGTCTTTTTCCGATGCATATACAAACCAGTGCTCACAAGTAGTGGTGTTACTATTATTTGATAGGACTTTTTTTTTTAGTTATTGTTGCTACGAATTTCAGAGCGAACAAGGGAATAAATTATATTGGAGAGGAGAGGATATGAGTTATTGTTGCTACGAATTTTAATAGGAAACGATGATTAATAGTATTTTAAGTCAAATTTCTCTAATTAATTTTTTATTTTTAATAAAAAAATACATTAATGTGTACTAATTTTTTATTTTTGATAAAAAAAATACATTAACGTGTACTAATTTTTTATTTTTGATAAAAAAAATACATTTACGTAAGCACAATGAATCAAAATATTTGTATTATGTACTTAGATGTTTATCTAAGTGACTTAGATATTTATATAAGTGATTTGGGTGTTGATATATTTAATTGAGGTGTTTATATATTTTAAACAGGTGTTTGTATTTTATTTTATACTCAGATGTTTATATTTTAGATTCATGTATTTATATATGAGATTCAGGTGTTTAGAATCACCAAGAAAAAAAATAATAAGAGAGAGAAAGAGAGTCTTGGAAAATATAATCACATGAGAGAAAAAATGATAGTGATAAAAGAGAGAAGAGAAAAAAAGGAAAAAAAATTCTTGAGAAAGCAAAAACACGTGGGAGGAGAGAGAAAAAGAATCTCGAAAAATAAAAAAGTATGAAGAACAAATCACATGTACTTAGTGAATTAAATATGTGCATGCTAAATGTGTTTGGTGGGAGTTTTTTTTTTTTGGAGTGCATGTTGTGTCGTATTAAAAAATAGGGGGAGAGTGGTACGATATGAATAAGGCACGACACGATTAAGGCACAGCACGGTTAAGGCACGACGTGCTACATGTATTGTGTCGATTCGACACGTTGTGCTAAACGTGACGTATATTAACCGTGCCGTGTCAAGTTGACACGCCGTGCTACACGTGTTTTAACCGTGCTAAACGTGTTTGGTGGGAAAAAAATTCGAAGAAATCAGAAAAAATTGTAAAAAATTCAGAAAAATCTTAAAAAAATATAAAAAATTCAAAAATTTTAAATTTATTTGCTGCTAAAAAACTTAAACAAACAATTGGAAAAAAATTATAAAATTTTTGTAAACAATGCAAAAAAAATAAAAAAAAACCGAAATTTTTTTTAAAAAATTCAAAAAATATTTTGTTTGGATGAAATGGGTTTGATTGAATATGAAAGTGTTTATAGATGAATTATAGTGTGAAAATTACAAAAATAACCGTATATAACTGTTCAAGGGGTACTTTCGTCATTTCCATCAATTTATGATTTTACCCATGAATATAGCCATTTATAGCTGTTAAATGAGGGTATTTTGGTCATTTTCTTATTTTAAATTTGAATTTTAAATTAAATTGTATTTACCGGGGTACATTATTTTGGAATGTTTAACATTGCTAAGAAGATGGAGGTGCTGCGGGGTACGCAAGCTGGGGAGAAATATTGTATTAACCTATTTTTTTAATCCCCATTACAAAATCCCATCAATAAATTACAAAATCAACCGTCTGATCAACATCCAAAGACCTACAATCCGTACATACTATATTTATCTGTGCTAACCGTGCTAAACGTGCATACCACTACCTAGTTGTGCGTATCTGTGTCATGCCGATCAGTACCAAACCGTGCCTATCCATGCCAATCTGTGCCTACACGTGCCTACGCGTGTTCCCGTGTCATGCCTATGCGTGTTCCGTGCCGTGTCGTACCGTTTCTCCGGCGACGAAAATCCGACAAGACACGACACGGATAACGGCACGGCACATAACACGTATAACACGGCACGTTTTGGCACGCTGTGCTGTGTCGTGTTGCCTCCAACACGTGCTATGTCTTGCTATGTCTTGACGCGCCGTGTTTTTTTAGAACTCTACATATACTGCTCATGTATTTATACAAGTGAACGCGTGTTTATATAATTGAATAACGAAATTAATTTGTAGATAGAAACTTTCAGAAAAGAAAAGATAAAAGTCACGTAAGTCAACTGAAGTAAAAAACAAGTTGAGGATAGATCTGGGGGATGATGTTTGAGGAAAGTAAGTATTTTCTCATCTTAATAATGAAAATTTAAAAGATCCTAAAAATAAAAAAATTATAGATATATTTTTTTAATTTATAAATTAATTATATTTTAAATTTTATGTAATTTAAAAATCATTTGATAGTATATCAATGATCATTAATTAGGATCGTTACAAATTATATAAATTTTAACGGTTTTTAATGGATTATTAAATGACATTTAAATTATATAAAAAATTTGAAACATAACAAATCTATAAATTCAAAAAAATATTTATAAACTTTTTTATTTTTTATTTTATCAAATTTATTAAAAAATTTATTATCAAAATTATTAAAATAACCACTGTCAAGAAATCCCTCCTCCTATCAATTCTCTGCTAATCTGGGTAATGTGTGCAGCTACAAAATCTAAAGGACCTATTTGGAAAAAAAAAATCTAGATACGTATAAGATATTTTGTATCTTTTTCAACTACATATCCGTAAAATCGTATCGAAACACAAAAAAGAAAAAGAACAAGAAATAAAGAAATAAATAACAATGCTGTTTAGTACCATGTTCCCCGCAGCAAATCCCTCTTATAAAGCATCAGCTGTCTTGTTCCCCTCCTTTTTGCCCCTCTTTCAATTTTCGAATTTTCAATTTTGTAATCTCAACCTTCAACCAAACACTCCGGATTACCCTCTCTTTTTTCTTCTCCATAAGTATCCTCTCACCAACCTCCTTAGTCCTTCCTCTCTCTCTCTCTCTCGATCTTCCATGGCGATAGGTTGGTTCAAGAAGCTCAACTCAAGGACAGTCTTCCAATGGCCATGGACCTGGAGCTTCAGTTTCTTCTCATCTTCGCCTTCACCTTCTCCTTCAGGCTCGTCATGGCGAGGTCTCAACCTCGGTTTCTCTCTCCTTGACGACCTTCTCTTTCAGATACTCTACTGTGTTGAGGCAGTTGTGCTTGTATTCGCTTTGTGCTTCTTTTTTCTCTGTTGCGGTTGCCATATCTGAGCAATTAATTAATTAATTAATTTCAGTTATGAGTGCTTTGGTATGAATTTTGCGTTGCACTCAACCTGTTTGTGATTATGCTTGTGCGAATATTTCTTCACTAATTACTTCCCCTCTGGATTTTGCCAATAATGCAACTTAGTACAAGTGCCAATAACAAGTATTGAAGGAAATGACTGTGTTTATATCAAAAAAAAAGAAAGGAAATGACTGTGTATGTGATGAAACTGAAAATGTTTGTGTGAAATTTGACACCAACCTAACTTAAATTCTTCCATCAGAATGTTTGGTTCCAAAGCACCTAATCAGTAACGTAAACAGTGCTTTGAGATGTCTGTAGTCTAGTTTCTAGATTTAATTCTGCGCAGCAGAAGAGGAAACAAATTCTCACAAAATAGGCTCCTAATTGTAGTAATAACATGTATAGCCCATTTTTTATCCAATCCAGGTCCAAAACCTAAGCTAGCCTAATAGGCCAAAAGGCCCAAAACAAGGTGGAATTTCTTATCATTTTGTGTTTTGCAACATTTGTTATACTAGCACCTTTATTATGTATTAACCTCATCCTTTAGATTTTAGGGAAGCTTCCTTTGCCTTCTATAAATAGCTTATTATTTTTTAACTTAAATTTATTTGATTTTAGGTTTTTAGCTTTAATTTTTTTTTCAAATAGAACTAATAGCTTCATTTTAAATTTAAATTACGGAAAATTATAATATAGTTATAATATAATTAACTTCTAAACTTACATATAGTCACAAAATTTTCATTTGTAGAGCTGGCAAATCTTAAATGTTTTTATTTTCATATGCATTATCAATTTGTCAAATGTTTTAAATATTTTCTAAGTCCATGTAAGTACATAAAACATATTTCCTTAAAACTAATTAGTTTGACATATTATAATTGAAAATAATTAGGCTTTTAATGAATTAGTCCTTAAAGTATGTGAATTTCAGTTAGAATTGAAAATATTGACCAAATTTAAAATAAAATTGAACTTCACTGATTAAATCAAATAAATCAAAATTGACTAACAAAAATTATTAAACGATAAAATTGATTAAAACCCAGTAAAATTTACCCAATCTCTCTTCTTTATTATATGGCCAGAAACCAGATGTTTACGTTACTAAGATTTCCCTTTCAAATTTGTTCATGTCATTTCAAAAACATTGCTTTAATGTGAGTAGTTCTTTTTCGTGTCTATTAGTTCTTTAAAATGATGCAAACTCTCCTGACTAAACATTGACTATGTTTGTTTGATGTAGATAACCATTACTATGTATTAATTAATGCACTGTCATATATCAGAAGAGAGTACAGATGGCAGAGAGGAACAGGGGTATAGATTTAGAGATATAGACAGCACTATTTCAGCTTTCCGCAGCGCAAAAACCATGGATAGTTTCACTTGTTTTGTCAGTGCTTGACTAAACATTGGTGCTCAGGATGGATACAAAAAAGTATCTAAAACGTGGCAAAATATAGCACCAGAACAGCTTCTATACGATTTTTAATTTTAGTTGCGTGGTTCATTTCACTTTGTTCTGATATCTGGTTAAATTTGAAAAGCTTTGATGTAGAGTGGGACAAAACAGTTTTTACTACGATTGCTTTGATTTTTGCGCTGGATGAATCAAATCAGCGCTGTTAAATTAATTGCCGTGTCACACAATATTGTAACAACCTTGTTAGATTAAATTTCTATCCAACATATAATTTCGTAGGTTAAATTTTTATCCTTATGATGAATTAGAATATTATTGCAAACAAGTTTTTTTTCCCCCTCTTGCTTACAATACATAACTGATGATCCTAAGAATGTTTAGAATCACATACTATACACAACTCATAATCCCTTAAAAATTATTAAATTAGTCGTATGATAATTCATGCTTTCTTTATAATTTCTTTTTGGGTGGATATTATTTTTCCCACCATCTTATCATCACAATAAATGCTGTCTATTACATATTACATTTTAGTGAAGTATTGAAAATATCATTTTGTACCAAATAAAACAAACATGTGTTGCACGTTTTTGTAATTAGTAGGAGCAAAATTGAAGAACATTTTAGTCTTTACCGGCCCAAATTACATCGGATGTTTTTTAATGGATCACTTGCTTTCCGAAGAAACTACATATTAACATTTGATTTTTGTAACTTTTTTGTTATGTTTATTGTATTCTTTTTATCTCAAAAAAAAGTTATGTTTATTTTGTTTTTAGCTTAAATAAAAGTTCTCCAAAAAGTAGACGACCTACGTAGAAAGTAAAATAAAAAGATAACCAAATTTGCAAGTTTGCAAGGGAAATTGATTTCTAAAGCAATTTAATTTCATTAACCAAAAAGAAATAAGGAATATAAAAGAAAAAGAAAAGGAAAATTTCAGTACATCAGAATTTTCTGAGATCCAGAAATCAGGCGGTGAGACCGGAGAGCGAGTGAGAGAGAAAAGAGAGCGAAACAAAAAAGTGCGGATCCGACCTTGCAATCCAATCCAATCCAATCCAATCCAAGGTCCGAATGCTCTTCCAATTTCGACCAAAGCAAAAGCACACCTCCTCTCCATCCTCCAACTCCTCCTCTCTCTCTCTCTCTCTCTCTCTCTCTCGCCTTTTCTCTCCGATTTCTCTCCCCCACTCGTCGACTCCCCAGTCCTCTCCACACACCTTGATTCAAAATCAATCCTATATAAGAGCTGGAGGTAGTAAAACCTAGCCCCATCGTTTGTGATAGATGTAGATGGTGTGGTGAGAGATGTCGTTTTTCCTCCGTGCGAGCTGCCTCCCGGCGCCAATTTTCACGGCTGATGCTGTGCTCGCCGTAATCGATGCCGCCATTGCCATCGCCTCCTTCGTTCAGGTCTCGATCTAAATTTAGTTTGATTAAATCTCATGCCGCGCTGCAATTGACGCACTGGAAGCATCGGTATAAGAATGATGGATAGCGTATGGGCATCTTGTTGTAGAAATTTAGGTTGTAGTTGTTGTGGTACTACATTGCATTGTGATTTGGGGGTGTTTTGAATCCTGTCTTGTGCCATTTTACTGTTGTATCATTGTATGAGATGCTCCTTCCAATTTTTGGTCTATACAAGCAATGTATGTTGCTGATTCTCCATAAGCAGATGAAGTCATGTGGCAACCCTATAAAACCTGGGATGATATGCTGTTGTATATGATATTATTCTTTCCTGATTCATGTTAGCCTAATACTTTTGATTTTATCATCTTAACTTCCTCAATACTGTTTTCAGTTATTGAGAATTCACTTGCGAAGCCAGCAGCTAGGCTGGACACGTCAGAAGGTATGTTACTAATCAATTTGTGCAAGCTTTCAGCTTAAACAATTAGAAAATGAGTTAATAAGGGTTAAAACAAAAGCACTTGCATAAGAAACTTAAGGTGACATGAACTTAAGATAAAAAGTAGCAATGCTTAAATTTTATGTTTAACCCTGTTTACAGTGAATGTATTCTGCAGTCAACATGCTCCACACAATTTACAACTGCTATTTTCTTTTTGCAGGTTTTCCATCTCATGATTGGTTCATGTAACATAGGTGAGCCCTTTTAAAACTTAAAAAATGCTATCAATTTTGACCAATAGTTAGACGACATTTAATGTATTTTTAGAAATTGTAATAATGTAACGTCCGGACCATGACCTAATCTTCTTCAAAACACTAGTTTTGTAGTTACATTGTTTTTTAATTCATGGCATTATAATGTTCCTATCCCAATCCGGAGTTATTGAGCTGAAATTTCCACTAGTGTGCCCTAGTCATAAAGTAAACTAAGAGATGAAAAGTTAAATAATAGGAATGAACTGTAGTTTGGGTCCTTTGAGACACGGCCATTACAGTTACAATTATGAGATTCCAATATTCAATGGTTTACGTTAAGCCTTTTTAATGTGCTGCTCTGCATCTGTTATAATTTAATACACACAACGTTATTTGTTTTCTGCGTTTCAGGATTTCTGGCTTTTCTTGCTTCTTCGTTGGTCGCTACATGCAAAGGATGGCAGTGTTGGCCCCACTCGTGTGGTTTCATTCTCATGGGTGATTAATTTGTTCCCTTTTTCTTCGAAATTATCTAAATTACAGTAATTTCTCATTGGTTTGGTGTATGCATTTCATAATGATGAAATTTATATAATTTATATTCTCCAGCCTGTCCTCAGATTTTGTTTTTGGCGGCATTTCTTCTTCTCCTTTCATTTTGGTAAGTTATCACATCTAGTAATGGTCTTTTAATAAATTGGCTTTATATAAAGTCTGCCATGTCAATACTAAAAAGAACCTGAAAGCAGAGTCTGGTGTACAATATGGGAAAGTGGAAAATAAATTAAATGAAGAGAAAATGTATTTTGATTGATTCAGTCTAACTTGGAATTTACATCTACTACATACAAGAACAACAAAATGTACTAAAATATTTGGGCAGCTATATACTGTATTTAAGTACTCTGGAACAGGACTAATCAAAACATAATATATCGCATCAGAAGGTAGAACTATGCTTATTTAGTAAGCTCGTTTTTGTGCATAGCCCTGCAAAGCAGTAAAAATATCGCATACTTTCGAAATAAGAAATGTCATGTCTAAGTTCGCACAGCATATTCAATTTTATTATAGCGTTATGAAAGCTAAAAACTATCAGTTGTACCCGTTCTTCCTGTATTTTGTGAAAGATGCAATCACAGTCACTCGATTGCCATTGTTGCTGATACATCAGCATGGAAGAAATGTTTTTTCTTTACAAAGAAAATAATTAGTCTTTGGTGACACTCAGCATTTAGAGGGACGTGTAAGGCTGATCATATATTTTGAGATTATGTTGGGGGCACAATTGTAATAACTACTTAATGTTAACACCATGAGGTGCCTAAATAATTTTCATTGGCCTTATACATTACAGGGTTGATTTGGTTCATCAGCCAAATGATGAGGAGGAAGAAGATGAAGAATATGGTAGCTACCATGAAGCATTACTGGATAAGTCGAAAACAAAACCTGGTCTATGTCATGCAGATGGGTACCATCCCCATAGAAAATGTTGCTCTTTCCAAGGTGCTCGTCTTGGGAGCCGTCAGAAATTTGTTATCTTGGTAAATGCAGACCATTATTATATTTGTTTAATTTTTATGTTTCATTTATTGCAAATTCTATGCGCAAGTTGCTAAATCAAACTAAACTTAGAGGTTTTCTTATGATTGATGAACCCTCAGTGGACAAAGTTGATGCAAAATCCTTGTTTATTTCTTTTGCAGGTGATTGTTTTGACGTTTGTTTTCATGTTGGCATTTGCTGCATTGATTTGGTTTGGAAGAGGGCAAAATCCTATCGATTCATCACTTCTAACCAGGGTAGGCAGATGGATGTCTCTCGTTCAGAACTTGTGGTATACAAACAACCAGAAAAACCCACATAAGTTGTAGGAAAATAAATAATATAGAGAAGTGCGACAGAGGAAAAGCTCACCACATGGCAAGGGCACTATATAAGTTCTTTGATGAAACAATAAACTGAACTCATGGGCATAACAATAGAACATGCTGTGATTTTGCAGGTATACTTGGATATATTTTCTGTGGCTGTTCTTCTGTTAGGTGGTGCACTGACTTGCTATGGTTAGTATCTTGGAAACGTTTGATATTACCTGAAAATAGGGGAAAACAAACATATACAAGAAATGCACCGTCTAGTCCATAACACATTTAAACTGCCATAACTAACACACGCGTCAGATTGTGTACTTATTAATGCCCAATTCACACTTGTACATACACCAGCAATTGCTTATGTGGCATCTGTGATGTCATGCTTAATGACTTTGAATGCCATTGTTGTTCCGTCGGATATGCCGATTCTCATGGACAGAACATCTATAGCAATATGAAGAAATCTGTTCTAACCAATGTCAAATTTAAGAATATACAGCCAAACAGTATCAATGGACAAAATAAACCTGATCGGGTAAATTTAGAATAATGAGCAATAGAAAATATGGCAAGATAGGAAAATGTTTAAATGCACTACCTCAGAACAATGTCATGCCAGCTACCATTTCTCGTCTGAAGTGAATTTAGTCTTGTATCATTAATTTCAACATTCTCAGTAGAGATCTAATGGAATGTTAGTTACCATTTTTTAAGCTTTGTATTCTATTAACCCTGATATTTAATATTATTTAATTTCTTGCTCTGTCTGTGATTAGGGTTGATTTTATTTTCTAAAATGAGAAAAGTGCGCTCTGAAATTGTCTCGAGTGAAAAATGGAAGGTAGCTTTCAATGCCATCCGCTTTGTTTGTTCCCTTTCTACTATTTTTTTTTTCTATAAAGCTATTTTGAACTTCTAATTTCATGTATGTTTTTGTCTTTAGGTGGCAAGTCTAGCTGGTGTGTCGCTAATCTGTTTTACCTCATCTGCTATTCTAGCACTTGCCACCAATGTTCCGGTAATTTGTCAGTTTTTGTTATGTATTATTCTGAGCATATATTCAATCTTGGCAAGTGCTGCTTTGCACTAGACTAGTATAGTGCTTGAAATAGGATCTCTCTATTCAGGTTTTTAGTTTAGAATGAAGTTTCATCCAGAGTGAAACCTTAAGGCTAAAACCAAGAGAAGGATAATGAAACTCAAGAAGCAAGGACCCAAATTTTATGTCTTGGAACAGTTATTGTAATGAAAAGGGTGGTCACTATAACAACCTTCTGCATTTCTCTGCAGGTTCTTTCCTATAGGTATTCATCAGATTCAAATATCGTTTTTGGCTCCATCTTCATGTTTTTGTATTTCTTTATAGGTACTCTCCTTACTTGTATGGCAATTAGAGTGCTAAATTTTTACCTTCTACCCTTGCTGTCAGATGTATTAGAGTATAAAATTTGTTGCAATTTTCACTTTCATGGAAGCTTGAATTCTGGATTCCTACTCATATTTTATTTTTTATTCAAAATGACTATGATTTGGAATCTTCATGGGCGGGCAATTTTACAAATTGCCCTTTCTTATGAAAAATTTAAACAAACTACCTTTACATATAAATTTTTCAACAAAATGCCCTTGTGGGTCCCATTAGGTTGATCATTACCCTTCCCTCCCCTCCCCTTTTCCTTCCCCTCACTTCCTTCCAAATTCATTTTCCATATTTTAATATTTTAATTTTCAATTTTCATAACAAATATATTCATAATCTCCAATAATTCATAATTTAAAAAATTTAGCTTCATATTTTTAAAATAATACATATGAAGTATTTATTTAAATGAAATACAATGTTTAAAAGATGAGCTTCAAAAACTTCAAGTACAAAAGATTAAATTTGCACATTTTAAATTTTGAATTTTTTATGATTTCTCCGGTTTTTAATTCAAGGTATCAAATTGTGTTGTTTTGAATTAATAAACATATAGAAGTCTTTAAAATGAAATGTTATTATGTTTAGATATAGATCTCTATTGTATGATATTTAATAAATTGAAGTTCTTAATATATATACTTATTATAAGTTCTATATTTTCGAACGAAAAAAATTTAGTTTTGTATTATTTATTTTGATAAAACTAAATTTAAAGACCGGTATATTTTTAATAATGCAAAACAGCACAATTTGATACCTTGAATTGAAAACCGAAGAACTTAGAAAATATTCAAAATTTAAAATTTGCAAATTTAATCTTTTGCAATTGAAGTTTTTGAAGCTCATCTTTTAAACATTATATTTTATTTAAATAAATACTTCATATGTATTATTTTAAAATATGAAACTAAATTTTTTAAATTATTAATTATTGGAGATTATGAATGTTTTTGTTATGAAAATTGAAAATTAAAATATTAAAATATGGAAAATGAATTTGGAAGGAAGTGAGGGGAAGGAAAAGAGAAGGGGAGGGAAGGTAATGATCAATGTAATGGGACCCACAAGGGCATTTTGTTGAAAAAATTAGTTGCAAGGATAGTTTGTTTAAACTTTTCAAGAGGAAGATACAAATTGCCCTCATAGGCCGATTAATAACATAATAATAATAGATGATTGCATTTTGTATTGAACCTTGAAAAATGAATTTCATATGTTAGAAGTTCTATTATTTTTTTTGGGTTGAATCTGAGCAGGATCCTCAGTACCGTGTGCTTTTGTGTTGTGGGTAATGAGAGAGTTGCCTCAGAGACCATCCGCGGAGAGATCAGTGCAGCATAGAGTGGTTGCATATATTCGTGAAAGCAGAGGTGCAGATACTGGTAGCAGTACGGGTACTACTACTGAGACGACAACTAGCTTAAATCCCCAGTGGAGAGCTGCTGTCACTTCCTCTCAGAGTATGGTATGCCAATTCCTTAATTTGTTTTCGGCACTGAAGAAGCATTTGTATCAAATCATTGTTTACCTGAACTGGTACATTATAAGTTTGCAAAAAAGATGGCTTCGAATTCATACATGTACCCCAATGAATCTTTGCCATAATGCTACTTTTTGTTTATAGTAAAAAGAAAAAAAATGGCATGCCTTCAAAATATAGAGGACGAAATTTACAATATGTTGTTTTAGTGATTCTTATCTATGTATATATTTATTTATTTGAAATGGTGGGTGATAACCTATTCTTATCTATATTAACATGTAATATTAAGATATATGTATTTTTCTTTATCTTTGTGCTGGTTTAGGCTCTCAAGTCAAGTCCAATCTAACTGACTTTGACATAAAATGACATCCATCGCCTTCCTATGGACTTCACATGCTTTAAGAATGGGAAGTGAACATCAGTCCAGCAATCATATTTTTATTGGCACATTAGAGATGAAAACCGAGTCTTTTTTTCTGGGAGATGAAAACCGAGTCTATGAAGAGGGAAGGTTGATTGGATGTGATGTGCTAATCATAGAGAGAAATCCTTGGAAAGTTAATAATGATAACTGTGTATTGTTTCGTTTATGTAAATAGCTCAATTGTCGCATCAATTGTTGGCGATAATTCTCTTGCCCATTCTTATGTTCTTAATTTTCTTAGGTTGGTTGTTTCTTTTTTAAAAAATCTATAATACCGGCAACTATACTACAGGCAACTTTTTAAGAAGAGGCATTATGTCTTTTTGACATGCTGAGGCCAATCGCCAATAGAGTAAGTTGCGGTGGAATGTTACTTTTTAGTGTTTTTAGTGCCATCCTCTTCATATTTCACATATGGAGATACTTTTATTATGTCAACTGTTTTTGTGTTGATCTTTGGCTCTTTCCTATGTTGTCTAAAATGTGAAATAACATAAGTGGCAGTCTTCAAAATTTGTCTGCTTACAGTATCTGTGGTCTGTGTCCTGCACTGAAGCTATTCTGTTACACTTTCACGATATTATAATATGCTCTCTAGTGGTTAATGTAGTTATCCCTCAATTCATCATTTGATATTGGAAAAGTCAGGAATTGCGCGGGATCATCATTTTGCCATTCTTGTTGCTACAAGTTTGTCCAGCTTTCGTATTAGATTGAGGTTGGTGTGTCATGTGATTTAATTTCTTACGCAAGTTTCACATCTGTTTTATATGTTGTAACTTCTTTTTGTCATCAAACTTCCATGTCAAGCCGTTGCTTTCATGTATGCTTCTCCAAATAAATATGTAAAACCTCCATCACCTGAGATGCATCTTTTTACATGCCCATTTCATCAAGTTCGATGAAAGCAGGTGCATGTTAGCCGTTCTCTTAAATAATACAGTTTCTTCGGCTATATGTTGCTATTACAAGTCGAGCTTAATTTTTAGATAACATTTATGAGATACTAGACGGAATCAAAAATTCAAAAAAAATCTTTTAAACATAAATTGCTAATGTAATGCAATAGTATTCCACTTCTTTCCAACTAACATATAAAAGGTCTATTAAAGTACGAGGTGAAAATGTTACTTTGAAAGAAGAGAATTTGTGTGAACTAAGGGAGAGAATGTGTTACACTTTTCGTATGTAACATATAACATTACTCCTTTTTACTGGTACATTCTCAAATTTAAATTAGCTTTAGTTGGAAATAGAAGTCCAAGAACTATATAAATTATTTATTTTCTAAAGGCGTCATGTATATATAAATCTTTTAATTTAGCTATAGTTATGGAGTCTGGACTATTGAACTAAAGTTGACTAATTATCTGAATAGAAAAACATACATAATTTATTTTTGTTTTGCTTTTCTTGGTAAGCCTGGTAATTGAACAAAATGGCTCATGATCAAATGAGCTAAATAGTTAATGAGTTGATACTGGATGAGCCAATATACAGTTTTCGGCCCGAAACTTGATTTGCATTCAAATTTCATCAGTTAAACGGCTGGGTCTGAATGATTTTTGGGTGGCCAGTTGAGCAATTCAAATGAGCTAGCTTGTTTGGTTCAACTAGATTGTCCATCTTGCAAAGTAATGATCCTATTCCAGACTTCGGCGATCAACAGTTTCTACTCAAGCTCACTTAGACATCATCTTCTCTCTCCTCTATCATTTTCCTCTGTTTTAGAACCTAGGGTTTGGGCCCTAAATTTTCAACTATCTCTAGAGGTAATTACACAAGACTAGAGGTATGTTTCTGGGAAAGCATTGTACTAGACAAATTGGAGTGATACCTTACTATATCAACAGTTTAGACGTTCCTGGTACGATATGTAAACATAGCCAAAGCTGATAAGGAGGTATAAAAATGCAATCATCCAGTCCTTTTGTTTGCTAGTGTTGTAATTGATAAATTGAATTCTAATCATGTTTAGTAAATTCCACAGTTGTAGCAGATGATCTACTTCTATGGTGAGTTGTGGCTGATGTAATACAGCTTGATCCTATACTACCCCTTCATGGTTGCGGCTTCAACTATGTACGTAGAGCTGCGCACTATAAAAAATTACCCTATTTGGACAGATACACTCTAGCGGCACACTTCTTACTTTGAGTCTGAGTTACTGTAAGCACCTCTTCCCCATTTCGACTAAATTACATTTACTTGCACTTTCCGAAGTATTTGCACTGTCAATCATCTTTATATACTTGTCTTGTGTGTGTAGGGACTGTGCGAAAATCGTGTTCGAGCTTATTTGACCACACCAGACAGTAAAATGAAGATGGAGGTCATATACAAGAAGTATAAGCATAAGCAATTTGAAGTTGTCGCAAGGTACCAACAGGCAATGAATCTGACCGAACCTAAGCAAAGTGCTTGTATTTTTTTTTTTTTGAGGTAAGCAGGCAAATTGCCTACTTAATTTTCATTACTTCTGTAAAATGTTATATACAAACAAGAAAGAAATAGAAAAAGAAAAAAAGAAAAAATAATATATACAGAGAAGCAAAAAAAACCCCTCATGTCCCCATCATTTCTATTGTACTAACAATGTGTTTTCCACATTAATATATCCAATTAGATGTCATCCCTAAATAATCGTGTCGTCCTGGACTTCCCCTGAAAAATTCGCCGATCCCTTTCCTTCCAAAAATTAAGCAAAGTGCTTGTAATTGTATTGAAATTTCTTAGTCAGGACCATTATAGAGTTTCTGAGTATAAATGTTAGGTGCTTGTACTTGAATGGAGGTATGGGGGAGTTTGTTTCTGGTGAATATTTTTATATATCTAGAGGACTTTATTTTAGGTAAAATTTGATCTCGGGTGCATTTCTTGTTAAGCTCAAAACATATATCTCTTACTACAAGTTTCTTCTTTTTCTCATAACTTTTAATGTTCTGTTATAGCATATCTCTATTTCTTTTATTTTTCTCATCTGCCTTTGAAGTTTCAACCAAGTTCACAATTTGTCACAGAATTAATTATATGTGCAATTCGGCAATTAATTGAGAAATGAGAAATTATTTTTTTGAAAAATTAGGGTCGTTTCATCCTGCTTCACCCCATAAAAAATAACTATTTAATAATTTTAAAATGAGAAAAATTATCTTTGTAAAATGAATTTATATTAAAATAAATTTTGAGCACAAATAATTTATTTTAGAAATGCTAATGATGTGCATAATAATAAGTAATACGATTAGACACATAATAATTTATATAGAAGAATACAAAAAAGTTGTTTTATTTAAGAATTAAATTGTAACTCATGCATATTATGTTCATCTCTTTCGAATGAGGAGAAAGATGAATTATATATGAGTTATCCGATCAAAATAATGAAAGAAAGAGCATAAAAATCAATGGTAGAGAACATAGAGATGTAACATAACTAGAAAAGTTAAAAATCTCAATCCCTTTTATGTATTATAAATTATGAATATGAAGATGTTTTATTAAATTTTTTTCTGTATTTCAGTTTCATAAACAATTACACACGTGGGGAACATAAGTTTCTTCAAATGCCTTGAGCCCTTGAGTCTCAAATATACGTATAAAGTTTATGAATACATGGAATACGGATTAGTTACTAAGACGAGTAGATGATTTCAAAATCTTTTTGGTGTATAACTTTAACTAATTAATTCTTGCTCACACAGTCACACTATCCTTTACTCCATCTTTTTTTGTTTTCGTATTATGTCGTTTGTCACAAAGTAGGCACCAGGTTTTCATGCAGTGCTTCACAGATTTGGTATTGAAAAGGGATGCTCTCATGCAAAATGTCATAAAAGCTATTTCCATTTAGATCGTTTCTTTTATAATTACTTCATTTTATTCTTCTATGCAAAATTCCTGGTTAATAAATTTTGTAGTACTATTGTAGAGAAAATTGAAATAATATAGTTGGAATGCATATTTTAATGCGTTTTAGACAGTTTCTTATGAGCTGTTGGAGAGAACCAAAAGATGTTAACAAAAGTTTCCAGAGTATTATTTAGTAGTTTTATCGTCGACATTTGCAATACTGATGGTTTTTCTTTACTACCTGTTAACTTTGATTACGGAACATAAAGTCTGATGAGCTGAGATAGGAACGTTTTTGAAAAATTAAGATAATATGAAAGTATTGTTTTCAATTAAAAAATAGTTATGAGTTTGACAAACAATAAGGTATCTGAAAGAGATTATCTTGAATATAACTTGTGTGTGCTCAAGTATAAATAATTTATTTTTTACCATTGTAACTTTAAAAAAGTTTGAAGAATAATGATGAATCATTATGATTTTTTATAAGAATCTTATAAAGTTTATTAATTTATAACGATTTGCTGTGAGGAAAATAATATGATTAGAATTGTTGTCTGTGGAAAATCAAATAGATTGTCAAAAAATTTTAGTTTTAAGATTTATTATGCAGTGTGTTTTTTTTAAGACAAAAAAAACAGTGCAATCAAATAATAGATGTTATTGTTTTCAATTAGCAAAAAAAAATTTGTTCGAGTAAGTTTTTTTTTTTCAGATTTTGTTCTGAAAACTAAATATGGCTTAGAAATTAGCTAAGATTATAAGACTACAAAAAGCTAAAAGGAGAAATAAATGAGGCATGCTAACAATAACACAGTATCTAATTTGCCATTGAGAAGTTAGTGTTAGTTAAAATTTAATTAATTAGAAAACCATGTTTTGCTTAAGTTGTTCAAGTAATAATTTTCATATACATTTTTTAAATTGGTTAAGATGATTTGAACCTTTTGTTAAAAAAAAAAAACTGAGAAGTCCTTTTGTTAGATAAAGAAAAATTCGATTAAATTTCACATATCCAAACATATATATTAGTTGAAATGTACACATGTCAATTCGAAATAGGATAATCGAAATTAAGTCACTTAAATCAAAATCCTTGAAACCCAAAAATAATGTGAAACTAATACAAATCTACTGGTATCTAATAAGACCCAATTTAACCCGCCCGATTGGTACCTAATAAAAAGGCAGAGGTAAATTTATATAAGACTCCTCAACTTTTTTTTTATGGGCCAAATTGAATGCACTCTTAAACTTTTTCTTGATTAAAATGTACTTCAGCTCTCAGAAAAATAAAAATAATTAGATCTTTTTTCGATTTGTTTAAACGCCAGCTCATACCACTTAATAATTTTATAAATATTTGACTATTAAACATAAAAGCAATTTGAGTGCTTTTAAGCAAATTTTGAAAATTTCGTCACAACTTCAAATACCTTTTGGAATTTTCGGTTAAAATCATGGGATTCGTATTCTTTATTGCGATTCACCATAGAATATAGTGAGCTATTTGTTTGATTGTATCAAGATTTATGAAAATTAAATCTAAAAAAAAATTGTATAATTTACTCATTTATACGCTGCTCATCAAAAAATCAGGACCTAAAATCATGCAATCCCTGTGTAGCATAATTAAATTCTTATTTAAAGTACACCTATTATTGCTTACTAGGTTTAAACTCTTTTTAGGTCAGATTTACCAGAATCACCTATTGTTGCTTTTCCTTTCTCCCAGTTACCAGTTAGCAGTTACCAGTTACCACCAACACCTCTACCCCTCTTGAAATTCCTTATGATGTAAAAACAGTCAAAGTTGCTTGAACAGAGCTCTCACGGGTTCTCTTGGGCGGATCCACTATATATGGACCCAAACCCATTAACCATGCTCTTGTCCCTTTTCCTTCCAATTTTGAGTTCGGAGCTGGTCTTTCCCACACGCTTCTTCGGTAATTTTGTCTTTCCTGCTTAATTCTCATCTTTACTAACATTAAAAGAAATTTACTTTTGTGATATGATGTCGGTGCAACAGCGGATTTTTATCTCATGTTACGCAGCACTATGCTACAGTGTGATCGCCCGTGGATCTCAACATAATCGTATAGATTTTAACGTGATCGAATAATATTTTATTGGGATTTATTTTTTGAGATTTACAATGCACGAATCTCAACGGAATTGAGTGGACAATATGCTACGCTGTACGGTACAGCGCAAGAAATGATACAAATTCCGCAACAGTTGGCAGAGGAGATGAGGAGAGAATAATGATATAGCTGATCATCATATTAAATTATTTTTACATGAGTTTCATAAACAATCGATAATTTGCCTATGTCGGCAGTGTTTTTCACCTTTCAGAAGATGAATGAAATAAATTTTGATAAAAGAATTTTAAAAAGCGTTTATCAAGAATTTTAAAAAATTATATGACTATAGTTTGACAATTTCTAATGTGTTATACTGATTTTTTTTTTAACAAGTATGATATTGAAGTTTTGTAAGAATGCTTTCCCGTCTTAGGAAATTATTGGTAATTTTGGACATATATCATCTGAAAACTTGTGTTATTTTGACATAAAAGTTGTGATAGTAAGTTATTTTTCAAACTTTTATTGGTAGGTCACAAGATTTGGTCTAAATGTCACACGGTATCAATTTCACAATCATGCAAAAAGGGCCATAAAGCTACTTTCGTATAAGTGTGTGTATATAATATGTTTGAATTTTCTGATGTGAAAGAAGTGTGTGTATATAATATGTTTCTTTATTACAAACAGAATTTCAAACAATTTGATGGGCTTAATTTAGACACAATATTGTTATAAGATATTGGAAGAAATCAAAATGAGCAAACACAATACTCCATCAAATTCATGGGACTCGAAATTATCTTATCTCTTTTTGAATAAAATTTATTTATTTCTATTTTGACACTATCCCCCATCCCATAACACATGTATACCAATTAGAAATTTTTCAATTTGCAAAATAACAATTTAGCACTTTGTGAAAATTCTGATTTTAAGATATTTGTATGTTAAATTTTTTTGAAGAAACTCAAAATAATTACAATTGTGTTGGACTTAACATATAAAATTGTATACGTTGTTTGTGTTCCAATTTTTTATCGTATTATACAAACAAACATATATAGTTAATGTTAACTGTAGTTTATAAAATAAATAAATTTAAAAAAATTATAATTATGCGTCTCATTATAAATTAAAATGTTATAGAAAATATTTATCTCATCATATGTTAATAATTAAATTACACTATGTAAAATATTGTATATAAATCAATCTCATAATAATAATAATAATGATGATGATATATTATATTTATTATATAGTTAATATGATTAAAGATATCATATATAATTTTGTATATTATTTACTCTATAAATAATTGGTACAAAATAGCTATTATCCTTACCCTTACCCTTACCCGATAAGTTAATGAAAAAAATTTCTTATCATTACCTGATAAGTTAATGAAAAAACTTTCTTACCCGTACCCTTACCTGTTATGTTAATGAAAGAAATTTTTACCCATACCCGCCTTATCAAATACGATGCGGATAAGATAAATGGGTAAAAGGGTCTCGTTGACACTCCTATATCACTTAACAATGGTTATTTTGACAATTTTCCAAAAATTTTAAAAAATCTTAAAAATAGAAAAAAAAAACTTCATAGATATATTTTTGAATGTATAAATTAATTGTATTTCAAATTTTATATAATTTAAATATCATTTAATAATTCATCAAAAACAATTAAAATTCTATATAATTTACATGATCTCAATTTAATGACATTGGAGTACTATTAAATAATACTTAAAATTATATGAAATTTAAAACACAATTAATTTATATGTTCAATTTTTTTATTTTTAAATTTTTTTCAAATTTACTTGAAAGTTCGTTATTAAGATTGTCAAAATAACTATTGTGAAGTGATATTTTCTCTTATTTAAAACTCTACTTCATACATGTTATTTAACTTTACTACGATATACAAATTATTTATAATTGAATAAACATAATTTCTATTGGAATTTACTTTATTTGTCAAATGAAAGGACAAGAACAGAACTTCATAGGGACATAGGAGGTTGTAGCCCCACAAGCTTTTAAATGTATTTTTTAGGGAATTGAATAATTATATTGTGATTTTCTTATAAAACTATCATTTCAATCCCTTGTGATTTTCTGTTTAATGGCTTGATTAAACCCCCCCCCCCCCCCCCCCAATTGATCAAGCTCCATCATTATGTATATAACGATTCCTTTTCAAGATGCAAAGAAGTTCTTAAATAATTTTCGTATTGAGTCGGTAGAAAATCGAAACCATAATCTTTACAAAACATCCCAATAATGTATTACTTCACTACTTTTCAAGTTCATCTAATAATTTGTACCATATTATAATTTCTTCTTCATACTAGAGATATTGTCGTACCTAGTATATATAGAATAGAAGCAACAAATACACTTATATGGAATGCAACCAATTCTTGAACCAGATCTGGATCGCCATTAAAGCGATGGCCACTCAATGGTACTCAATCCACCTTAGCCATAGGTCCTTAAAACGATCCATCTTAGCGTAGGCGGTAGGCACCACCACACTAGCCAGTTGTGATTTGTGATTAGTGTTAGTGATTACTAGCGGTATTTTTAAATACGGTCGCATATTGTATATGTGTATACTATTTATGTATTTATTGAGGTTTGAATTTATTTATTAGAATTCGAACTCAGAGAATTTGAGTTTTTTTGTCTCTTTTCATAGATAATTTGAGTTTTTATAAATTGTTTTCGCTCAATAAAATATTTATGCTCACGGAGACTTGAACTCACGTCTAAAAAATCACATCCAAACACTCAAACATCAAATCAAATTATTTTTTTATTATATATAAATATTCATTATATATATTATTTCCTATAAGAAAATCCATATTTATAATGATTATTAATACGGAGCATCTCCGTTTTAGTAGACCGGAGAAAGTCGTTTAATACATAGGCCATGTTCCGACACCATCCGTACCTTGTTTGGATGGACATGTGTCATCTCCATTCCGATTTCCGAATTCCAATAATTTGAGGAATCCGAAAGATGATTGCAATCAATCTGCTGTACTACGTCAAACACCAGCTATATGCTTGTTATTATATAATTTGGAGGCATTTGCACAAAAGCACCCAAAATCTGTCCTTTTTCAAGCATATGAGGAACGAGTATGGGTATGTTCCCAGATTCCTCTAAATTTCATGATATATAACTTTTTAAAGTTTCTTTTGAGAATGCATTAATTAATATTATCTCATGTTATTATTATAAACTAAAACGTTTTGTACCTGATTGTAGTTGTTCATGAAATAACATTCTTTTTTATGAGAATAAATTCAAGCATACAAAATTTAATGCATGAAAACGTAAAAGTAAAAATTAAATATTACTCATAAAGCAGATTATTTTGCCAAAGTTTGAATTCGTTATTATAAGTCAAATAATAAATTTAGATTTTATAATCAAACTCAACAACCATTTTTTAGAAGCTTTACACGAGCTCTAAAAATACTATTATTAATTACATACTATCAACCACATGAACTTTAGACTCTTTACATAAAATTTTCCAACTATTATTATTATTATTTTTTTGCCATCATGCATGTGAATCAGCTTTCTATATATTTTCCTACAATTAAAGCGCAACAAAACAAATGAGTTAAAATGACAAATACTTTTTAAGTCAGGGAATCCACCATGCAACCATCAAGGATTGTAAGTGTTGGCATCTTGCTATCTATTTTTTCCAGCCACACCAAACTAATTAACAAATTGCACGTATTAGTAAATACTTGTTATTACTACAATTATGTATTATTGTACTGATGAGTTGTGTTTTTCTTATAAATTGAATTTATTTCATTGAGATAAATTAAATTAAAAGTGTAAATAGTCGTAAAATAAAGAAAATTGTGGGCTCCATCTCTGCTTTCCAGTGAGGCCAACTTTGAGTAATGAATAGTAGTTACAGGATCCTATATGGCGATTTGCAAATTATATTATGTGGTCTCTGCTCACTGCTTCAAACAACTATTCATTCTTATCCGCTATGTTATGTTCTTACTAGGAACATAATACATAATTATCATAAATTATTATTATGTTGAAATTTATGAGTTGATATCAGTCTAGTTTCAGTAGTCATATTGGATACCATCAAATAATAAATTGTTATGTAGTTGATTAATTATATTTTTTTTATTAATAATTTGACATTTCCATTATTATTATTATTAAAGTATCTATAATAAATTCATATATATGTTCTTTACCTACTCTAAAATAAGATGTATGTATTGATGTATCATACCATCATTTTATATTTCCTAAAATGACTTGTATTTGAACTTTTTTTTGTTCTTGTGTTTTTATATTGAAGGTCAGAATAATATATGAAACTATTTGTGTTGAAAGGCAAATATAATATATACTTTGAGTTTTATTTTTTTATTAAATAAATAATAGATTTTGAATTTCAGCAACAATATATAGATTCTTTTCAGCTATATCATGTAATCCATATAACTTTTACTTCCTTCCATATTAGATTTATAACTGTTCAAAAAAATTGTTAAAACAATTTCATCTTGTTGGGATAAAGAAAGGACATAAGGAGGAAATAAAACTTCAAAAACAAAAAAAAACTTTATTTTGCTTGATAGTTGATAAAAAGATAAGTTCAATGGAGGTTTTTTAATCTCATGTAACTTTTCAAACTTATAATCTGTTGGCCATAACAAAGCAAACATAAATATTAAAAATAGGATGGTCTTTTATTATTAGTTCTCTTACATAATGTTTGCTTTTCTTTGATATCCATAATAAAACACAAGAGTGCAATATATGTACCAGTTGGCCACATAAAGAACTACAATAACAGGTACCACAAAGGATCAAAATTCCCTTCCTGACATTGGTCACACCAAATCCATCAACTCCCACAACTTCATATATCTCAAATCACAATTTTCCCCATTTTTTCTATCCTTGTGCAACCATCTCCACTCCATGATTCACTCTTCTTCTCTCCTTCACATTTCTCTCCAGCATCTCCACCTAAACAACCAAAAACAGAGTAATCCTTCATGGAAACCAATACCACATCTGCGCTTGAATCCCGCTTCACCGGTTGCCTAAACTCCCCGATGTGGCTACCGGTGTGCCGGAGTAGCTCGGGCTTTCAAATGCTTAATAGTCGAGAAGGATCTCGAAGAAACTCCACGTTGAGAGGCTTGATAAGGAAAGTTGTACAAGGAGGGAAGAAGATGTATATAACTCCTAAACCTCTTGATTGTCACTACGACGCTGCGAGTTACGCCAAGAATTTCGATGAAGGTCGAAATGTGGACATCGACTGCGGTGATCGGTTTGTAGAGGATGTGGTAGTGTGGAAGGCCAGGTCTTGTTGAACTTTTTTTTTGTTTGAATTTTCTTTTCTTTTAAGTTTTCATTTTTGTTTTAATTTTGTTCTTTCTTTTCCTTTTTCTTTTTCTTTTGGGATTTCATGATTTCAACAAGGGTCGCTTTGGCCATTAATTATGTGAGGTTGTTGTACATATTTGTTGTCGTTAATGCTTTTTAAATTCTCGAGTACCATTCATTAATTAAGCAGAGTTGTAGTTTTAATTCAACTAGCATGCGTGCTTTAGATAAGATTAATTAACCTACTCGGATTAGAGTTCCAGAATTGACAAGTTAACAACTCGATAGTAATGAGGAAACGCATCGATCGTACTAATTATTAATTTATTATATTGTAATTGGTTCTACTAAACACCACTTAGAAAAATTAAAACGGATATTTTTTGGGGCAGCAAATTGATTTGATAACTGTAAGATAAAATAAAATTCCATATGTTGGTTGTGTATTAAATCTATTAATTAAGAAATTTGAAAAGCTAACATTTTTAATTTTATCGTTACTATATCTAGTACCAAAAAAATATCAAATTACATCAAATGATACACATTATATCTAAAAAAACTATATGCAATATGTCATAAGATATATTGACAACAATTTTATTTGACAAATGCAACAACAGATCAAATGATATTATTAAAATAAATAAAAAATGAAATTACATATATGCTTTATGTAGCTTAGACAGATAGATTGTGTATTAAATTTGTTGTAATTTGCAGATCAATTTATCACATCCATCAAACAATATAAATATTTAATGATTTGATTTTATTGGTACTTGATGGGGATCAAACAATTTTTCTGATCACACTAAAATTAAATTTTATTTATAGAAGTGCTCTCAAAGGAATATAACTGATTTCATTGAATTATTTAGTTAGTTCATACGTCTATAATTCTAGCTACTACCAAGCAATGTAAACAAAAGCTCCCCTAAACCAGTAGGAGAAGTGACAACATCCCAGAACTCACAAAATACAACCACAAGCATAACAAACATCAACACAACATAGAAAATAACAACTATAATAACAGAGATAAAAGCAACAGCAGTGGCCCTCCTCCTACACCACCTCCTCCTCGTGGCGGAGTTTAGATCTGGTCAAAGTGAGTTATGACATTTTTTTCATTCAAAATTTAATATATACATAATATATTTTCTGATTAATTGTTATTTGAATCACAAAATAGTTCTTCTTAATCAGTTTTATATTATAATTTTTTTAATTAAGTTAATCTCTTTTTATTTTAGACTTAAGCTTGTTCTTCCTTCCTTTCGGAAGGAAGATAGATAGATACTCGATCACCACAGGGTCAGGCTCCTCTCCAATTGTACGGATTCATTGGAGAGGTCCTACATATTTTAGATTTTGACACGTGGCTAAACATTGATCCGACGGTGCATATGAAAACAAAAAGTCTTTGTACTCCATGGTTCCCAGTTCAAAAGGTTATAACAACTCAGGAGACCATTTTCTTGGTTACAGTGCACAAGTCACAACTGTGAAGAATATTAATCGCTTGTATAATGTAAAAGAGAAGCTGAAGTTAATTATTGCTTTAATTTCACTTGATCTTTTTCTTCAAATTTTTGTTTTTTTTTAAAAAAAAAATGCTTCCACCAAGCTTAAGTTAATGTATGGTTTTTCTAATATGTGGTTGTTGTCTTTTAAATTGTTTTTTAATAGGTGGTTTCTTATTTTTACTAGATACAACAAGTAAATTTTAACAAAATACTAATTTACTTTAATCTTTTTTTAAAGAGTATAGTGAAATGTTTAAGAAAAAATATATATATATATCAATTGCAAAAATTATTTTTTATTTTTATATTTTTGGAAATGAGACACGATGCATTTATATCAAGATGTAATTCTGTCTGTATTTCTTTGTTTCATTTTAGTTCTTTTGCTTAGTTAATTCAATGCCTTCGGACTTTCAATTAAAAAAATGAGATATATGTCATTTATAATAATAATATAAAGGTTGGAAAATACTGCAGTTTCTACAGTTGAATGAACAGTATTTATTTTTGTTAGTTGCTTTTTTGTATATGTTGTTTGTTTGTATAAATATTAGAATATGGTTTAGATATTGTAGTTTCTACAATTATTTGAACACTATTTTTTTTACAATTTTTTGTTAATTGTTTGTTTGTATAAATATTGAGAAATGGTTCAAACATTATAATTTCTATAATTATTTGAACTGTGTTTTTTTTTACAATTTATAATTTTTTATAGTACGATAATATAAACATTGGGGGATAGTTCGAACTATAGTTTTAGTTTCTATGGTTGAATGAAAAAAAATTTAGTTATTTGTTTGTATAAATATTGGGGATAGTTCAAACATTGTAGTTTCTACAATTATTTGAATAGTAATTTTTTTTTACAATTTTTTGTTCTTTATTAATATAAATATTGAGGGATGATTCAGACCGTAGTCTCTACAGTATAATAAATAATGTTTTTTTTAACAATTGTTTATTTGTATAAATGTTAGGAGATGATTTGGATACTATAGTTTTTTTAGCGTCTGAATAGTATTTTATTTTTTTATAATTATTTGTAATACAATAATATAAATATTAGAAATGGTTCAAACACTATAGTTTTTTTTATTTCTTTAAACATTTTTTTATAATTATTTGAACATTATTATTTTCAATTCTTCAAATTGGATATTGCAGTTTCTACAATTATTTGAATAGCTTTTTTATAGTCTTCAAATATAAATGTTGGGGGGGCATGTTTTGACACTATAGTTTTCATAGTTATTCAAACAAATTTTTTTTTAACAATTGTTTGGACATTTTTTATATATGGGCTTCTTTTAATCTCGACATTTATTTCTTTTTAAATATTTTTTGTATAACTTAAAACCTGCATATTTTCATAAAAAGGCGAAACTTATTATTACTATACTAGACTTACGGCTTACTTGTTCGAACTGTTCCTTTAAACTTTTCTGGACGGAACGCTTATTTATTAAGTTTTCTATATTATTTTTTTATTTTTTGTGTCTTTCTAATATATGTTGACTAATATATTATCATTATTATTATTTTTTATTAGAGCATCTATATCAACTCACTTATTTGAAGTTAAGTTGCTATTGTGTCTTATTTAAAGTGTATTTTTATTTTATTTTTTTTCTTTGTTTTCTATGTACTACAATACAAACGTGCATTTTGTTCTTCTCCTACGAACTTATAAGCATGAAAATTTTTTCATTATTTAACGTCTACTTAATTATTTTAACTAATTAGAGTGATTCTTAAAAATTAAAAATTGCGCATTCTCTTCCATCTTTAGTTTTTACTCTGAGAAATTAGCATTTTTTTTTATCCATCTATTAGGTTTGAAATTTTTTTCTCAATTTTTTATTATTTTCGATGTGCCTCTTATTTTTTGCTCTTCATGGTTTTCTTGTATATATAAAATGAATTATTCTAATATATATCTAATTTTAATGATACATATATTTTATAGTATATATGTGTGAAAAATATTATTCACGTTAAAAAAATATTTGTAGATGAGTATGTAATTATTTAGTTAGGTCATGTATCAAATTTTAGTTAATTTGAAATTTATTCCAATGGGTTTTGGAGGGTATGGACATACTTTTTTTGGTCATTCATCATAAAACCATTAAAATTCTACAATTAAAAAATTTATATTGTTTGATGGAATACTAGAGAAATTTTAAATTAACTTAAATTTGATGCATCGCTATCAAAGTAATTAAAAACATATCTATAATTTTAACTTTTCATTTGAATAATATTTTCCAATTATATGTGTCATAAATATTAAATATATTTTCAAATTTAAATGTATACTATAAATATTTATATAAAATAAAAATATACACAAACACATCGCAACATAGCGCCAGTACTTACTAGTTAAGTTGCATACTGGGAAACGGTTGTTAATATTTTAATAAATTAAGTTTTAAAAACTTTATGTTTAATAACATATTTTCTTAGAATATATGTCATATGAAATAAGTCAAAGTGGTACTTAGGCCATGTGCAAGGCACTATACCATGCTGCAGATTTGCGTTAGTATTTTGGTAATTGATGTGGATTAGCAAAATCAACTGTTGCTGAGATTGCGCTAATAAATCTTTCAAATATGTTAATGAGATTAAAGTCTAATAATATCAAATAAGTTATATTTGAATAGAGGATTGAATTTCATAGAGTAACGTATGAATCAAATTAATATTCTGTAACCTATGTGGCAATTAATTCATGGGACCAAAATAGGTTATAAAAAACTCTGGTCCTTGCTCTCTGACTATTAACACAAAACACACAAAAAAATAGATCTCTACATGAAAATATAAAATATATCTTGGCGAATCACAATATGTCTTTAGGACGCTGTATTTGATTTACAAAACTCATCAAACTTGTTCTCTAAATTTATTCATTTAAATTAGATTTCTCAATAAAATTGAAATTGAAATCTTTATTATATTTGAAATTAGGATTGACAACGGTCTCAGTATGCCTTTTTTACACTTGGGATGGAAAACGAAAAGAACTTGGCTCCGTACTTTGGCACTTCCGTCAGCTACGGTCTGCACCGTGGGATAAAAAAATTGTGCAACGTGTCAAAATCTAAAAGATGTAGGACCTCTCTCATAAATCCGTACAATGAGAAAGAAAGGAGTCTGACCCCACCACAGGGCCTCCATAGCGCTGATGACGTGTCAGCATAAGTACGAAGGAACAACGTGAGTCAGCACAGCACGTGCGAGAGATGGTACGTGGCGCTCTGTCGTTAGCTAAAGGTGATCTGCCAGTGCCTGCCAGGACAGCGCAAACTGTTATCCCACAACTGATTGAGAGCAGATCACACACTAAATTAGATACGTGCGATTGATTAAAGCTGTTATATATATAGTGATAATTTATTCAATTTTGCCTTTTCAATTTGATAATTGTTTAGTCAATTCTCGCAGTTCGGCAGTTGTCATACATCCAAAAAAGCTGTATGTATGTTTCCTTCTACAGGATGTGTGTCTTCAACGTTATTATCTTATTAATTTTTGTAGTTACTTTATCAATCGTTGTAGTTTTAATTAATCATTAAATAAGTTGACGTTGATTGTCAAATAAAATAAGTTGATATATAATATATCTCTTTCAAAAAAATAAAATAAGTTGAATGGTAGGAATCTCCTACCATTAAAAAAAATAATATATATCTCTTTCATGTAACAGGAAAAAACAAATTAACATTCAAATGCTACTAGTATCTAACTAGGTGAGTTTAGTTTTGACGTTGGATTACTAGGCAGACAATAAAAGATTTTTACTGGGCATAGTTTACAGATTTTTAATATATTTTTGTCATTTTATGAAATATACTGTTGAAGTTGTATTTACTTAATCAAAATGATACTTGGCTTAATGTCAAAAATCGAAAGTCTTGACAACATTAATTTCTTTTGTTTTTTGTTTTTGAAAAAAATAGTCATAAACCAAGAGCATTAATATAACATAAAAAAAATAAGAAAGGTAGAAGAAAAGGCTTTATTTATAGACTGCCACGTGGCCTTTTAATGATGGCTGTTTGAACGTATCTTTTGATGGCTGAGATCTTATATCAAGAGACCATACCTTCTATAGCACAAATATTAAAACGTAAGATCCCTATTCCCCTCGTCGCGAAAATAAAAAGGTCGCTGAGTCGCTCCTCCTCCCCTGACAGTCTCGCACTGTAAACGAAGGGTGACACTGACATGACACCCTTCTCGTTTCGCTCTTCTCAAAATCTGAATTCTCGATCTGCTTTGCTGCGTTTCAGCGTAGCATCGAGATTCATACAATATAAATTTTTAAAAAAAGAATTTATAAAATATTTGTTTGATAGACGCGCAACACGCTGCTGTGCGCTGCAGAGGATGAGGATCCTCAAAATCGTGACTCTTCTCCTTTTAGCCTCCCAATTGAATTCTTTCCACGTGCTCCTTGTTCTAGATAAGAAATAAATTAAAGATAACAACAGAACATGTTTATACATAAATTGGGGATATTCATATACAGTTTAATTGTACCCAGCCCAGAGGCCACCGCCAGAGGCTAACAACAGGTGTTTCCACGGTTAGTAAGGCCTTTTTTTTGGCGGGAAACCAACTCATCCATGGTGGGAAATCAACGTCCAGACCTAGGCCATAAAGAGAGTATGTAAGACGAAGATATATGATATATCTCCATCCATTAGAGGAGAGAGATAGAGAGAAAGAGAGAGATGGCTTCTGAACCAGACCAAAATCAACCAGCAAAAAAATCAACTCTCGCAACCAATGAAGAAGAAGAAGAAGAGAAACGAGATCAAGACTTTATGAGCTGTCTTCCCGACGAAATCCTCCACATCATCCTCTCCAAACTCAAATCCATGATGCCGCCATCACCACCGCTGTCTCCAAGCGGCGGGCCCTGCTCTTCCCCACACTCCCCTCCCTCAAAATTGACGCCGCCTCCTTCAACCCCTGGGATCCCGACTTCCATATAGGACGGTACGACTCTTATGTCAAAGATAGAAGCGACTGGATCGACGCTTTATTCTCTGTCCTCGATTCACGCATAACCAGCGTTAAGAAGTTCGACATAGCTGTTGAGATACTCGAACCGGATGAAGACGATTTCTATGAGGTTCTTCGTGATGTATGCGTCGCTGGTGTGGAGGAGCTGTCGATCATGAGTACCGAAACCTATTGTCGCTACCGGATACCGTCACCGGTGTTTGCTTGTAACACAATTACAAAGCTGGATATCTTCTCCTGTAAACTGGTGGTGCCATCAAAATTGACTGGCCTTTGGTCAGTGAAATCACCGGTGCTCTCAAGTGTCACAGTGGCTGATGACCACCTCCGAATGATGATTTCACGGTGCAAGGCAATGGAGAAGTTGGTCATTTCCTCTTGCCTCAAAGTCAAGAACATTGTTATCTGTGCGCTGAGTTTGTCCGACTTGGTAATCAATCTATGCCATCCGGTTGGTATACTGCTTAAAAGCACGCCTCGGTTGGCCTCTGTTTCAGTTTCATTTAGTTATGATTTTGATTTCTATAAGAGCTTCTATGCCTCTTTTGAGGAGGAGGGAACTGATGATAAGGATAGCATTGGAGGTTTCAGTCTAAGTGACTTCGAGAAAACATTCGAGGGGACCAATGAGCTACAAATCTTGTGGCCTTTCTAAACGGGCTCCGCTGTGTTAAGGATCTTCATTTGGACTTCTCTAATGAGTACGCATGGTATCTTTCTATTTAAAATCAAGTCAATTATGTATCTATTTTTTTAATTAGCATAGCACACTATGGCTAATTGAAAAAATTTGCGAGACCCGTTCAATGCAGGAGTTGAACTTACTCAAAGAAACTACCTTTATATTTTTACAATATAATTGTATTAGTAAGATATAATTTCTGTATATTCATCTAATCAAAGTTATATACATATATAATCAAAAGATAAATTATAAAATTAAAAAGTAATAACTACGAATATTCACACAGCTAATCCTAAATCGGTACAGCTAATACACATCTGACTTTCTATCTTTAACACTCATTCTCAAGTTGGAGCGTATATGTCTAACATGCCCAACTTGTTACATATAGTATTAATTGGGACTTTGCGAAGAGGTTTGGTTAGAATGTCAGCGAGCTGAAGATTTGTCCGAACATGAATGAGTTGAATACATGGGGGAAAAGAGGATGTTCCTATGACAAGATCTCGAATCAGATGACAATCCACCTCAATGTGCTTGGTCCTCTCATGAAAGACCTGATTCTTGGCGATATGCATGGCGGATTGATTGTCAGAGTGTAGCCTCATCAAACCATCATGGCGAACACCTAGCTCGCTGAGTAAACGGTTCGTCCAAACTAGCTCGCAAGATGTGTTTGCAATTGCACGGTATTTTGATTCCGCACTAGATCGAGATATAACTGTCTACTTCTTACTCTTTCAGGATATAAGGTTACCACCAAAGAAAACACAATATCCAGTAGTGGACCTCCGACTAGTAGGACAACCTGCCCAATCGGCATCAGTGAACGTTGCAATCCTACTATGTCCCTGATCAGAATATACGAGTCCTTTACCTGGAGATCCCTTGAGGTATCTAAGGATCCGAATAGCTGCATCCCAGTGTGTAGTGTGCGGAGCTGACATGAATTGGCTCACTACACTCACTGGATAAGCAATGTCTGGTCAAGTAACTGTTAGGTAATTTAGCTTCCCGACCAATCTCCGATATCTCTCAGGATCATGTAGAGGTGCTCCGTCATCATGCATGAGCTTGGTCTCAGGGACCATCGGTGAGTCAACGGGTTTGCATCCAAGCAACCCGCATTCTGAAAGCATATTAAGAACATACTTTCTTTGATAAATAAGGATCTTATCAGGAGACCGTGATACCTCAATGCCAAGAAAGTACTTGAGTTTACCAAGATCTGTAATCTGGAATTGCTCGCTCAAAAACTTCTTCAATGCCGAGATCCCTTCGACATCATCACCAGTGATAATCAGATCATCGACATATACAACTAAGATGATAGTCTTCTCCTTTAAGTGTCTATAAAAGACTGAGTGGTCATTAGTACTCATGGTCATGTCAAACTAACCAAGTGCTTGGGAGAGGCGCCCAAACCAAGCTCAGGGAGATTGTTTCAGACCGTATACTTCCGCAAACGCAAACTTTAGAAGCCTCCTCCTGAACAACGAATCCAGGTGGCTGAGTCATATAAACCTCCTCCTCAAGGATACCATTGAGAAATGCATTCTTGACATCTAATTGGTGTAGCGGCCAGCGGCGAACAGCAGCTAGAGACATGCAGATGCGAACAGATGCCATCTTAGCAACGGGAGAAAATGTCTCATCATAATCAATGCCATAGGCCTGAGAGTACCCTTTTGCAACCAAGCGAGCTTTGAGTCAGTGTAGTGATCCATCAAGATGAACCTTGATCATGAATACCCACTTGCAACCGACTGCCTTTTTGCCAGGAGGGTGAGGACAAAGTTCCTATGTTTCATTTTTCCACAGAGCTGACATTTCCTCCTGCATAGCACTAAACCACCCCGGATTGTGCAGAGCCTCTAGCACATTCTTAGGAATAGAATAACTGTCAAGACTAGTAGTAAAGGCATGATGATATGTAGATAGGGCTTCATAGGAACAGAAGTGGTCTAGGGGATATCTGGTATTGGGGCATTTACGTGAGCCTTTACGAAGGGCAATGGGAAGGTCAAGATCGGAGAGTTGAGGTGGTGGGATTGGAGCAGGAATATGTGGACTTGGTGTGGTAGGGTCAGGTGCTTGTGTAGGAGATTGTGGGGATTCAGTGGTTGTGTCAGGTTCAACAGGAGATGCACAAGTCTCATGGTCCTGCATAGTATGGACAGAGTTAGTATTAACAGGGAGATCCTAACCTCTTCGAGTATATACCTGAATAAAAGGAAGCGCGGGAGGTGTCAGTGGTACGCCACTCTCAAGGATTGAAGAAGAACTGATGTGAACATCAGTATATTTCAGAATAGTCATGATAGGTGGAGAATTACTAGATGTAGATAATGGACCAGATTCAGAGTTTAAGGAATACGGTACAAACTCCATAAAAATAACATCAAATGAAACAAAGTACCTTCTAAGAGTGGGGCTATAACAACGATAACCTTTTTGAGTGCCAGAATATCCTACAAAAATACATCATAGGGACTTGGGATCAAGTTTCGTACGACCTGGTCGATTATCATACACATAATAGACACAACCAAAGATCTTGGGTGAAACAGGAAATAAAGGTGCAGATGGAAATAGGACATTATAGGGTATTGCATCATCAAGTATAGATGATGGCATACGGTTTATCAGATAACATGCAGTTAGAACCGCATCGGCCCAGAAACGATGAGGGACATGGCCATGTATCATCATAGTACGAGCCACCTCAAGTATGTGTCTATTCTTTCGTTCAGCCACTCCATTTTGTTGAGGTGTATAAACACATGATTATTCATGAATGATACTATTATCAGTCGTAAATTGCACAAATTCATTAGTAAAATATTCTTTGGCATTGTCACTACGAAGAGTTTTAACAGTGGTATTGAACTGAGTTTTCACAAAAGAACAAAAAACTAAAAATTTAGCAAAATTTTCTTGTCTAGATTTAATAACAAAGATCCAAGTTGCACGAGAGAAATCATCGACAAAAGTAGCAAAATATCGGAAATCTGATACAGATGTAACTGGATAAGGACCCCATACATCATAATACACTAAATCAAAGATACTATTAGACCTACTAATGACTCTAGGTGGATGGGAAGCACGAACATGCTTTCCCTGGATACAGGACTCATAAACTAATTCTGAAATAGACTGAAATTCAGGACATATCTTCTTTAACACCTGGAGAGATGGATGCCCCAATTGATAATAAACATCCTTAGCACTACTAGTACTCAGGTATGCCACTCGCTGAGGTGAGCTCTCCATGCAATATAGACCTTTGTTCGTATATGCAGTGCCAATCAACCTGTTCGTCCCTAGTTCCTAAAATGTACATTTAGTTGGGGTGAAGGTAACGAAGCAATATAATTGTTCTGTTATTTTACTAACAGACATAAGGTTTTCAGGAAAAGAAGGAACATATAAGACAGATGATAAGGGCATGTTTTGTGAAATCTGGGTGGATCCAATTCCTTCTATATTGCAGGTAGAGCCATTGGCTATTTGGACAGGTGGTTGTGAGGTAGTGGCAAGTCCTGACAGTATACTTTTGTTACCAATCATGTGGTCAGTAGCGCCTGAATCAACAATCCATGATGATTTTGATGCTATAAAACAGTTGGAAGTCATACCTGGGTGAGCTAAAGTAGCCCTCGGAGTCTGTGGCTGAGAGGTCATGTCGGCACGAGAGAAGCCCAACTGCTCAAGTCGCTGAACAAGTGTAGCAACTTCATCTGAAGTGGTACGTTCACTGTGTGATTGATCGACAGTGGCCACCTGAGCACGAGGAGGGTGTGGTGAATCTTTTGGGCGCTTTGGGCAGTCCTACTTCATGTGTCCCCACTCCTTGCAATAGCGACACTACACCTTCTTATTGCTACTAGAGTTAGAAGTGCCCTCAGATCATCTTCCTCCTTTCACAAACGACTGACCGGTGCTCTTACCTTTGTAAGAGTTTGCCACTAATGCTGAGTTTTCAGTGATAGGTGATGAACCAATCCCATCAGATGGAAACATCTCCCGCAGAAGATGATAGGTAGCAAATAATGATGGTATAGTCGTCTAACCAAGAAGGATCGGTCGTGCTGAGGAGTATCTAGGTGACATACATCCAATAAATATAAGTGTATTCAACTGCTCCCATACTGTGGTTGAATTCGCACCGAAGGGAAATAAATCACTTATCTCATCAGATAATTTCTTGAATTTGGTGAAGTACTCGGTCAGAGTTGCATCACCCTGTTCACACCTCGCATGTGTTTGAGAAATTGCATATGCGTGTGCCATACTGATTTTTGTAGAATATGTGGATTTAAAGTGATTCCATATTTTTTTAGTGGTCTTAAAAGTGTGTACAGTGGATAAAATATCAGGCTCCATCGCATTCCAGAGAATCATGCGAATGGAGCTATCCTCAGCTTTCCAGTCATCAGTGGTTTGTGATTCTTCCGTCAGGTATTTTCCCTTTCGAAGTGAATCTAACCCAGTCACAACAAATGTGGACCATTGTTCCCAGTTGGAGCTAGAGAGGTTAATGGGAATTTTCAATTGCTGGATGGATATCTGTTGTAAGACCGTAGGTACAATTTGAGTACCCATTAAAATAAAATACAATTTGAGGTACTTTGCTGGATCCGAACTCCTCCTTCTCAGAGAGCTTCTTCTCCCAGAGAAGAAATAAAAAAAAAAGAGAAAGATTGGTACCGATGAAAGAAAGGAGGAGTGTGGAGCGGAGTACAGGACAGACGGAGCAGAATGGCGCGCAGCACTGAGCGGAGCGGAGGGCAATGTGGAGCGGCAGAGCGGCGGAACAACGGAGCAGAGCGGCCTGCCGGGTGATCTGACGGAACCCTAGCCGCCTAAGGTACAAAAGCCTGAACTGGCTCTGATACCATGTAATCGTATTAGGAAGATATAATTTCTGTATATTCATCTAATCAAAGTTACATACATATATAATCAAAAGACAAATGATAAAATTAGAAAGTAATAACTACAAATATTCACACAGCTAATTCTAAATCAGTACAGCTAATACACTTCTGACTTTCTATCTTTAACATACAAAAATGATAAACAAATTATTGCAGTTCTAACCGGCAAAAAATTGGACTATATTTCCACACCGGTACTAGTTCCATGCATTTACATGATTTGAACTGCACCTAATATGAAGCCTGACAACCCGAGCCTGATAAAGAAACACTCACAACTGAATTCTAATGCAATCAAGTTCTTCCCGTTATCTCCAAAAGTGACAATGCCAAGTAGTTCTAATAAGGAAACTTCTGGTTTCATTTCTCTATTGTAAAAGCATCCGTAATGCTTTCATGCTAGATTTTGTCAAAAGAAGCGGTGGCCTTACCAACAAGATTATCTCCAAAATGCTGCTTGGTCGAGCTGAAGAAATTATGCCTTTGTTTGCACTTGAATTACCATACCTTCAATAAGATCATATCATGTCTGCTCAACAGCTCTCTGCATTTGACAGACGTTATAATTTGTGTAAGTTCAGTTTCAGAAGTATTGCTATCTACGTACCAATAATTAATTAGGTCATCTCTGAGATATTGCATTTCTGAGTGTTTATTTGGCATAGTTACCATGAATAGTCAAGATTTAGCCAAAAGTTGAATAAGTAAATAAAGAGAAAGAGATCATATAGTCCTGGCCAGAAAGTGCTGGTATTGAGTGACATACCATTAAAATCTGATCAATGAGTGAGCAAAGCATTAAATTGCTGATAGAATAGAATGCAAAATCATTCTAATATGAGGATCCGAATTAAAAACTATCAACTGCTTCTTTGGTATTGTACTAAATTTTACTCTTGGATTTTTGTTCAAATTGTCAGCTTCTTTTTGGAGAAATTCTAATTGTTTTGTCTTTCATTCTGATTCTAGGTTGACACCTTTTTGCATGAATACAAATCCGGTCCTAAGGCTCTGGAGTTGAATTTTTGGGAGAAGCAATTGCCAGCAGAATGTGTTAAACATCACCTGACAGCTGCCACATTTTATTTGGATGACTACATATCAGAGGATTGTTTTGTCTTCCCGAAATTTCTTATATTTGTTTTGTCTTCCCGAAATTTCTTATATTAAATGCCGGAATGCTCAAGACTATGAACATACTGATCTACACCAGGGAGCCAGTGACTTTATCAGAAACAGCAGAGAATACCAAGAATGAACTCTTGTCTACTCAAATGGCTTCTCCAGATGTTGAGATAACAACCAAACCTGTCAATTTTAGGTATAGATATACCAAGTTTTAAATCTCTATTCAGCACTTCTCTATTTTGGTAATGTTTTATTTTTAATCCACCTAGGGTGCTTTAGATATACAGCAAACATATCATGCTGCTTCTTTTTTTCTATTCCAATGTCTCAACCATGTATGACATCATCTACTGGCTTGATGTCACTTTTGCTGAAAGTGTTTTTTGTCTGATTAGGAACAGAATTTTGTTGTTAATTATGAATTGTTGAAGAAACGATAGTTATAATGTTTTCGAAGCAGAATTTCAGATTTCATTCTGATAAATGATTCGGCTATATGAAACTTCAAATTATGAAGTAAATTGTAAAAACTACCATGCAAAGCAAGCTCTTTGTTGCTGATCACTTGTTCTTATGACTTGTGATTACTGTACCTACAAGCAATATTTTTACATATCATTGGCTTTGTTTTTTCTCCTTTTCTGTACCATTTAAAGCCTTTTCTTGTTATCAAATTGTTAACAGATCCTATTACTTGATAGTAGCTCAATAAATTATATTCTAGACTTCAGATTTTCATGGTTGACAGTATGCTGGGAAGAACTTAATGGAGAGCTCTTATATTTGGTTATTACGAGTAAAACATTACATCTTTTTTCTTTTTCTTTTTTTTTTAATTCAAGGATGCTAAGCATCATCGTTGTGTTTAGAATTTCTAAAAGAGCATAGAATTACGGCAATCATAAATTTGGTTGTAGTTGCTGTTCCATGTACCTTGTTACTGTCATTCGTGTGCATCTTCCGAATAAGACACCATGCGCACCAATTTATATCTCATAAAAATTTTCTGGTAGGATAAAACGTAAAATTATGGAAAATGTCCCAAGGGGAAAATATGCATTTGTGCCATCTAATTTAACAACACAATTACCTCTTAAAAATTCAAGGACAACCGCTCAAGTTTGATTTTGAGAACTCATCCTATTAGCATATCTACCGATGTGATGCATAAGAGCAGATGTCAGTGAATTCACATCGGCCATACTTTTTTCTATGATAAGATTATGTTATATTTTTTGAATTACTGACAAAGGAGACTCCACTAATTAAATCAAATCGAACTGTTGACAATGAGAGTACCATAATTTTTAATAATAACCGATAAGAACTCGTATGTTAGTAATGAAGCATTGAGAGATTGAGACTAAGAGGCTTTTCAGTTCTTTTATTAGTGAACTTCGTGCTACTCATTACAGCGGCCCAGAAAATTATGGGGAATGATTCTAACTTTACCTGAAGAGGCAATTATCTGCTGCAATAACAATTTAAGTTGATTTAATGACGTGATTACTCTTATCAGTTTGCAGATGAAAGGATTAGAATTTCTAATCACAAAAACAGAATAGATTCTTAATTGGCTTATTTAGCCATAGACTTGACAAGAAAAAAAACACACAACATTATAGCGCAGAATTGCCACAAAAAGGCAATTCAGGGATACTGAATTCTTCAATACACTAAAGCATACATGATATAAATTACCAGCACGACCATAGAGCTCACCCTTTCTAAAGGAAAAATACAATATATAACCTTAATGCTTACTATACACCGTGTTCTCGAACTTGCCATCCCACCTGTAATAGACCAAAAATATATAAAATAAATAGACACTCTGTAGATGATAAACAATAAAGATATTCTCATCTTGTCAGCAAAAGTGAATTTCGACTAGTAAATATGGTCGCAAAAAAGTATCTGCGACTGCGATGATGTTGTCATCACGACATTGTGATGCTCTATGTGCCACCCGGCCCATCTACAACAACATACACCCCAAATAGGCATCTGCGGCAATTCAGACCATTATCCATGACTCTTTTTCCGGTCACAGATGCCCCCATTTTGGTCTATCTTTCTCAACCCACAGTTAGGTCCAAACAAATTAAGTTTTATTGTACTTCTAAAACTTAAAGGATAGAAGATAGGAGAGATTCTTCATGTAAAGGTGCAGTACAACTTCATACAGTTTCACAAGATATCTTCATTCATCATTATTTCTTTGTTTTTTGTTTTTTTTTTTTTGCAATGCAGTTAGATATTTGCAAAGTATTCTATCAAACCTAGAAGACTCATCAGATGAGATCTGGAGTTCCAGCTCAGCACTAAATGGCTTGAAAACCTCATCAATCTTTTCACTGCTCACTTCCTCAAGACTTGGAGGATTCCACTGCATTATAAAAGGAAGGGGGAAAAGTCAACAAATCATAACAACTCGTGGAGGTTCTAATATATTTTAATAATTAAAACCAGCCCATTTGTCGATTCATATTGATAATGAGCTTAGATGCTTTGATAATAACAAAAATCATGGACATTACAAAAACTTTGAATGATTAAAAGCAAAATTGGAAGGTTACCTTCGGGGAGTTATCTTTTTCAATGTGCGCTCGCATACCCTTCAATAGAACACATATTCAGAGATTTAGCAAGACATATGAAAACAGCCATTACATAATTGCAAAACAGAAAATGTCATGAACTTTTTCATACCTCATAGCAATCACCTGAAATAACTGATCTTAAAATATTCATGGTGAGTCTAAATTCCTTCTTCATGCATTCAGCAAGATTCTGCTTCCTACCCTCCCGAATCTAAATGATAACAATATCAATATATAGATTCTATTTTCTACTGACAATCAATTATTGGAGGACAAGATAAATTACCGATCTCAAGGTAATTTTTAGTGAAGTTGAAGATGACCGCTTCAGAATTTTGGTAACTGATGCCATCCATTCATTTCCTTCTTTGCTTGTTTCTTCTTCCTGTAATTAAAAGAGTGTATTTTTGAAGTTAATTTCTTATTCCTATCCATACACTTAGGGTTCTTTTTCTAAGATTATATATTTAATAGTTACCAACTAGAAAATTGTAACTAGACATCAAACAATAAATTAACACTGGGAAAGGTTCAAGGCTTCGAGCAATATTGCGGAATCATTTCTTTGCATATATAACCAAAATAAGCTTAACATATAATAACCTTCCGTGGTAAATGCAAGAAAAAGAAAATTCTTAACATATAGTATATTTTAATTTTAGAAAGAGAACCCACCAATAACTTGATAATCTCCTCAATGGACTCCCCAGAGAAGCATCTATCAATTGTTGAAAGCCTATAACAGGAAAGAAAAAAAGAAAACACCATTAGTACTTGGAAGTTCGTGTTACTTCTCAAGATAAAAAATTCTAAACATCAGCCAGAAAGAGCTGTACAATCAAGGTACAGAACTAGTACACTCCCAGAAGTTAAGGCCCATTTAAGGACTTACAATTTATATAATGGTACTAGAATGGAAAAAAATTAGAAAAATAACTACTTGTTTAAGATGCTTTTTTCATCTGGCGTAGCATCCAAAGAAAACTCCTCAATTGTAGCTCGCAGAGTTGAATCATCACCAGAGCTTAAACTCAATAGCTTTTTCTCTAGTTCAGGTAATTTCTGAAATTGAATCATTCTCTTGATTAACTTAAGAATGCCATACACATACTGTGTAATAACAAGGTCTCTTCTTCACTGTTAGATAAACCTAATTTAATCATGTTTTTATAATGGAACCTCAATAGTGCAGAAATCTTACACCAGAAGGCACAAAGTGAGTTGCAAGACCAGCTGCCACTATTTCTTTGCCTTTAAGCCTCGCACCAGTTAAAGCCAGATATTCCCCTGTTACATGAACCAAATTATGTTATTAAGCACATTTGCGGTCACCGTTAACTTGGAGGTTGTTCATTATTTCATTCAACCTTTAATTTGCAAAATAGTTTTGAATCAGTTAGATCTGGAAGAAAGAGGTAAGGAGTTCACCACAACTTGGTATAAGCGTTTCCTTTCCTTTTGTTTTGTTTTCTATTAGCGCTTAAACTATACCCTCACCATATATTAAAACCTCATCAGAAAAACCAGATACGTTACCAGCCAATACCATATCACTGTCACTGTAATTCAAGGTGTCAATTTTATTTCAAGAAATAACTAAAAAAGTAATGTTTGCTAATAAGATTCTGACCTAGATGTGCAGGAAGCCTAGGAAGAATATACGAGAAGCTACAATCAGTATGGAGCCCAACAGCTACTTCTGGCATTGCAAAAACCTGCATAAACCAGACAAATTCAACAAGTTACTTTTCTGCCAAAAATACAACGCAAAAGTGCCAATTCCATTGGTTTGCAAAATCCAGAAGTTCACATTTTATCCCCAGTATGGTATCAATCATAAAACCAGAATTCAACACAAAAAGAGCATCAGTGCGTGACCAGCTGGTACAGTTGTGAAACTTCTTATGCTCCATACCACAACCATTTCAGGAAATGCTGGATAGTACCACCCTAAAATAGTTTTTTTCTTTTACCTCTTTTTGGCATTTTCTTTCTGCAAAAAACCACTAAATTGTTCCTATATCAAATGAATTCAAATTAAGTAATCCCACAGTTAAGTTATTTAAGCTTGAAACCAATCATCAAAACCTGCTTTACTCAATGTACTTCAATTCAAGTATCAAAAAGGGAAAATACTCATCACAGTAGGACATGAAAGAGACTTAAGAATATATTTCCATCATAATGACCTAACTGCTGGGTGTTACTCTCAGGTGTCTCAAAGTTGAACCTGTTGTGTGTTATTTGCACTAGGCATGCTCATCTGCAGTTTGAACTGGCGCTAAAACCATTTGATGTGTTGCTGGATTGAACCAGTTTCTTTTTTTTTTTTTTTTTGTTGTTGTTGGGGGGGGGGGGGGGGGGGGGGGCTCCTTTTGGGGATTTTTCTTTCTGGATCCCAAGCAAAAATGACTAAATCGCACCCGTTTTGAGTTGTGATTTAAACTGAGCCGCCTCAATGTTATCTTATTTAAGCTTAAAAATAAATTGAATAACTTTTTCATCTCGGCAACCTAACAGTTGGGTGTCAGTTGCAAGTACCCCCAATAATGAAAAATGGTGGGTGTTATTTCCAAATATGAAAAAATATATATGGCTGCTGTTGGAAACTCCTTTTTTGGTCAATAGCATCAGTATGCAAGTAGAGCTAAGTAAACTTCGATAAAATATTTTAAAATTTTCCCAAAAAAATAGTATAGTTTGTGAAGAAACATACCGCATTTTCAGTGACCACAGAAAACTTGGAAGGAACAACCATTGCCCCTCCTCCACCCATTACAATTCCATGAACAAGAGCAACCTGCACCATATTTCAAACAGTTAAAATTTATAGCTACCAATTTACAATGCGTATGGGTAATATGGAACGGTGTCGGCAACATAGAAGATGCACAATTGAGAGTGTATAAACAAGAGCAAGTTAACAATTGAGGGAACCAGTAAATTAGAATACAGAAAGATTTAGTGCCTTGGATGAATTTGAAAAAAAAAAAAGCTGCCTGGTTTACTACTCCATGGAAATCAAGAATAATTTAATGGGAAAGAAGTAAATAATACATAATTATATACCGTGGTTTTCTTATATGTGTGGATATGATTGCAAAGCCAGTACATTCTATAAACAACTTCGAGACATGTATCATCTACAAAAAGAATAAGGAAACTGATTAATATCATTCTCATAACCTGATTATGGTAGGGTTCATTTCCACGGTTACCCATGCCTGCCTTTTCATGTTCAGTCCATCCGATTACAAAAGATGGACCGGATCCACATTACCCCCCCCCCCCCCCCCCCCCCAACAACAAAAACACCCCACACAATAATATCTTCAGTAGTGCAATCTGGGTCTATCCATCTCAGATGAATCAGTCCAGACAAAAAAAAGGATGGCCCTCCTTTTCAAGGCGCCAATAACAGCAGATACAGACCCATATATGGCAAATTGAAACTAAGAACACAATGGTGAATGCATGGATAGATCGTGAAAGAAAATTTTCTTACCTGATCTGTGCTCATAAAACATTTTCAGATCGCCGCCAGCAGAAAAAGCGCGGCCATTTCCCTGTATAATAACATAAATTAATCACGCGATGATACTTGCAAAACATCAAATTGCACAATGAAAGACAACTACAAATTAATCTATACCTTGAAGATGACCAACTTTGCATCATCATCTTTCTCCCATTTCTCCAAATATTGAGCCAAAAGAGCAACCTATCAAAATAAGAAAAAGGAAAAAAAAAAATTCATTTGCTTGATTTTGACAAAACAAAGTGCTTCTCTGTCCTGCAAATTATAACTAATAAAAATGGATAGTACCACTCGAGAAGAGATGACATTCAATTGACGAGGCCTGTTCAAGGTAATCAACCTCACATTGCCAATTTCTTCACCAAGTACAACCTACGGATATAAGCGATTAGTTTAAACTTTAATCTAATCATAAGAATTCAACAAAAAAAAAAAAGAAGACTCAGTAACGCCAGAGCTGCGTAGCGCAGTTGGGAAGAGTGTGTGCGTAAAAAAGAAAACTAGAAAGATGAGATCGGTAAGTAATCTCCCAAAGAGGAAAGGAATGAGAGAAGAACGGAGGGTTGATGATACCTCTTCCGAATGCAACGATTCTTGCGCCATTACTAAAAGAGTTGTTTCTTTCAATGGGACTACTGACGACGCAGCACAAATCCCCCCCACAAGTGCAGCGCAGGAAGGGTTAAAATAGAGGGGGAATGGGAATGGTAATGAGTAGTTGGGTTAGGTGCACGGGGAAGGTGAGTTCGCATCCGGTGAAGTGCTCCCACCTTCATTGTTGGGCAAAATTCCTCCCGCGCAAATCTCGATGCTTCTACAATAATAATAATTACGTGCAATTTCTTCCCGTTTCATACATTCTCTATCTGTCCACTTCAGAAGATGACTCTGGGTTAGGTGCACGGGGACTACCTGACAAGTTTTTCGGCGGTTAGGTAGACAACTTTTTTTGTAACTAAACCGGTCCGGAATTTTACAGAATAGTAAAAATATATCTTTTAGAATAATTGTAGGATTATGTCTTAATTGTGCAGGTGTATATATTCAGAGTGGTTATAGACATTTAAATTTTGTATTTGTTTTTAAAGTATACTATTTGACCGTATATATTTAAATAACGTTTTTCAATATAGGAGAGTTTAAATATCTTTATTTTTTTTGTGTTTTCATTAATTTTTAATAATTTTAATTTTAAAATTAAAATATCAAAATAAAATCATTAAATGTGATCTACATCACTCTTTCTATGTATACGTAAAAAATTATGATATTTTAATATTATTTTATTTGACATTAAGAGTCTATAAAAAATATACTAATGTGGATAATTTTTTGACATTGATTTTTTTACTTATTGATTATGTAAAATCAAAATCAAAATGTCAATAATCTTTTATATATATGAATAAAATATAATATAAATTATATCTAATGGTTTTATTTCGACATTTTAGTTTCAAAATTTTTGTTAATAACAAATTAAAAAGTAGAGATAAGAAAAGCATAAAAAATAGAGGCATCGGGACCTCCTCTTTTCGATATATGCTTTAAAGGTTTAGACAATAATTTTATGAGTTGGGCTCAAATATTTTGTAATTTTGTAAAGAATAGATTCTTTCGTACTCTTAGCTTCAAATTTTTATTTTCAAAACTTGATCTAAATTGCTTTAGCTACATATTTTAGATTTTTTTTTTACTAAAATTTTTGGAAGAGAGATAACTCATTGCTTTCAGAATTTGGATCATATGAGAACAATAGTTTCCTCATTGAAAAAATATTAAAAAAAATATAAATTTGAGGGAATACAGGCTATATGTTAAAAAGTTCATAACTAAGTTATGTAAAGGTATCCTTTGAAACATGTTATACGTTAGTACATGTTGTCCCAAACTCGGGACGCATTATACCGATTCCACCAGATAACGACAGAGAAAAAATTGATCGAGACATCATCCAGGAGTGCATAGTCTCCGCATGACTGCTATGGTAGCTTGCTACCAACTCATGGTTCGCGAAAAGTTATTTTGCAATCGCCACGCGTGTAAGTTAGTTCAACACGCCAGCGATGAAAATATTTATCTGTCGATTTCTATAATTAAAATTATAGGAATGGAGGAAGGACCCTTGAAAGTAACTTGAACAAAATTGTTAAATTATTAATGCGATAAGAAAATATTTTATTTTTTGCACTTGCCAGTTCTAGATGCTCCCGTTATGATACAATAGGAAGTTATAATGGATATGGATGAGAACGTGCAAAGTGGGTCCAGTTTTAAACCTGGCAAAACACTCCATCTCAATCCAACCGAACACTGGCATTCAATTCGTTGAGGCAATTTCCAAAAGAAATAATATATGAAAGAAAACTCATCGATGCTTGCCAAGCTTACGAATCCTTTTTAGAGACCTGGTGTGCACATATTTTACCAAGGAGTTCGTTTAAAAACAAGGTAAAAACGCAGCCTCAACAAGAATCTATTCGCCGAATTCTGTCCTTCTATTGAAATTGTTAGGTCAAGGTCACATCCAAAGACATAACGCACATGTTCAGCACAATAAGAACAGACGGAAAACAAATTCCTTTGTTCTCAAAAAGAAAATTCTTAAAAAGCATGTATTCAGAATAATTCAGTAAAATCAGAGCCAGCAAAGTCTCTAATGGGTTATAGACTTATATTTAAGAGATATAGACACAACTTTATGCTGCCTATGCTAATTAAACCACGCAAAATACCAGACATTTATCAACAGTAAAACAGCATATTTACATCAATAAAATAAGAAGCTTCTTTCCAAGCTCACAGCTGGAATCCATAGAATTCACCAAGCGTCAGCCCCTTTAGTTACCCCAAAGAGGATAGCAATTGCCGCAAGAATTGCCTGTCAATAACAATAAATATTAGTCGAGCATCAAACATATATCCTCTTCATGCAATCTACCTAACTCACAAGTTTCAACATCAGTCCCTTTGACCGTACAAAAACAGGAAAACAATAGATGTAACATATGAAAGAGATGAAAATAAGATACTCTTCAGTTGGTTTAAAGCCTCCAGCTAGACTAAACTGATAAAGCAACAACTTGGCTCATGAAAGCACCAGAGCAGATGATACATAAATTATACATTAACAATAAGAAAAAGGACATTACCGGATACTCTCCTAATCAACATTATTTTCATAATGCCTCAATTTTGTAGAGTACATCCTGCATGCCATGAACACATCACATATACCCTTGGCATGTAGGAGAAACATTTCAGCACTCATTTTCACTCCATGAAAAAGTGAGGATTGCAATTGCGGTCTTTTTAAATAAATGATGAAGGGTAAGAAAAATGTCTCATATTTGGGTATGTTAAAGGAATTCTCATAACACAAAATACTACATATTTTCCATCTTCTTTTGGGTTAGACGAGAAACTTTCTGAACTGTAAAATATTCTTATAATTGTATCTACTTACAGCAATAGTACAAACAATGAGCCCTGGCTTCTCTCGATAGTCAATCCTCGAACAAAGCAACATAAATGCACCAATATACCAAGGGATGGCAGCAAAAAAGAAGCCAATTATGAACCTTTATGTAAAAAAATGTGTCAATTAGCATTAAATTAACATAAACAAAATAAATCAAGCAAATTCTTGAATGATTTAGAAGAAATTGATCTTACAAGAACCAGCCTATCCCCATGCCACAACAAGGCAGACGGCGAAGTCTTACTGGTTGACCTTCAGCAATAGTACCGTAACCTTAAAAAACCAAACTCAAAATGATTTAAATGTCACTAAATGTTTCTTAAAAGCTTGATGTATTAGAAACTACTTATAACAATTATGTGAATTTTTACAAGAGTAATAATTGAAAAATAAAACAAGGGTTCAATGACTGCCATATTGACTGGCACTGATAAACCGATAACTCATCATGTCACTAACGTACAACTGGTACCAGACCCAACAACTAAACTCCAGTTATATAATCAGACCTCAATTTTCCTTGATCAACCCATAATTATGCAATGCTGCCTCATAGAATACTCATCTCAGTCCACTTACTATTTTTTTTTCTTTTTACAGGAAGAAAAAGACCGAAACAAGGCATCTGTTTCATCAAAATTTGCCCCAATCGCAAATATACAAAATAAAGTCAACACAAAAACATAGAAAAGGGCTTGGTCGACTCAAATGGTACCTCCCTTGGCAAAATCCGGGTACATACCAGAATATCTACTTAACGGCTTAACCCCAATTGATTCTTAATCGTCATTGATCGATGATTAATCCAGATCAAAACTTGTAAAAGAAATATACCAACTTATTTAAATCCTAAGCTAAAGAAATATCAGATAATACCTGCGACGGCTTGGTAGCGATGAGGGTAATAGGTAGGCACTGAGGAATACGGAGTGCAATAAGGCAAAGAAGGAGCCATGCCAGGAGGCGGCGCCGGATGGGGGAATCCGATCACTGGCTGTGGGTACCCCGGCGCACCTCCGTCGAAAGTGCCATACTGCGGCGGGGGCGGGTACTGGGAGTTGTGGTGCGAATCAGCCCCCATCACCACTCCTCTGCTCTTCGCCTCCTCGTCGCTCATCGCGGATCTCGTTTTGACTTCTCTCCGATTTCTTCTTCCTTCGGTGAATCGGTGGTTTAGTTGTTTATTTCGTTATTTATTTATTTTTTTCTACGTTTCTTTTTTTTCTTGGAAGGGATGGCGGTCGAGTCGTGTGAGACGGGTGTCCCTGCCGATCAGCCTGGAGGTGGAGCCAAGAGAATGATCTGATTCTGATTCTCTGTGGCGATCATCGTGCAGGGTTTGATGTAACGGGGCACAGTAACATGAGTGGATGACCCTATTCGGTTCCTATGATGGTGTAACCTTGAAAGTAGATTTGAATTAAATGGATCAAAAAAAATTTTAATGTTTTTTTTATGTAGGAGATTGTATATTCGAAATTTGAATAGAAATTATTTATAAAGAATTAAAATTAAATAATTTTAATTCTCAAAAAAATGATTCTTGTTTTCAATCAAGGCGAAAGAAAATTTACGTGAAGGAAGATTTAGAACGAAGCAATTTTATATCTTAGTATGGAATATTTTTTATTGGATAATTTACAAATTCAAAATTGGGGAAGAAAAACCAAACCAAGCATCTTTCAAGGGCTTGCTAACAAATCACCAAGCGCGCTATGCGTCTAACTCTAGCATTCTTTCTTTTTCCGGTTATTGAACAGGACAAGAGATAGCCAGAGGTTCATTCCCCTGATGCAACAATTCAACTAGATGAGACAACGATGGTGATGGGAGGATTTGGATGTTTGACCTGTCGTGGGCTTAGAAGATCCGAGGTGGTTTTATATATGTATTTTATCGTGGAGAATATCTGATGATGTTTTGATGTTGTAATCACCAATTGCAATTTATCATAAATTATGTTTGAGAACAAAATATATTAAAAATAATTAAAAAATAAAATATTTTTTTATAAAAAAAATAATTTTATTTTTCATTTATTTTAATCTCAAATGAAACATGTGTTTTGACGTTTATTTCGGTTGCGTATACTTCAAACATAGACTAATTTAGCAAGGAAGGTGATGCAAGCTTTACAGTGGTAGGTAGGGTAGGTAGGTACCGGATTACTGGTACAATAGGTATGGAGTAGTTTTAGTGTAGGAATCAGAACAGCACACTACTTCCATTAATAGTGGTTGTCAAATGTTTATATTGAATCCAACGTTTACTTCGGAACAAGGAGGGATCAGTTGATAACGGTTAATAATTTTAATAATAAATTTTTAACTAAATTTTAAAAAATCCTAAAAATAAAAAAGTTTCTTATATTTATCTTTAACTTATAAATTAGTTGAATTTCAAATTTCATACTACTTGAATTTTATTTAATAGTCCATTAAAAAACATTAATTTTATGCAATTTGTAACATTCTCAATTTACTGATTTTGGTAGATTATCAAATGACACTTAAATTATAAAAAAAAATAAAATTAATCTATAAGTTCAAAAATATGCCTATATAATTTTTTATATTTTTAAGATTTTTCCATAATTTATAATTTATATAAGAATCCATTGTCATTGTCAGTGCATTGAGTTTAGTTCCCTGGAAAGATCAAAAGACTTACTCCATCAGTGAGGTTTTTAGTCAGGGCAGGCTTGTCTGTAGCCTAACACTTGCCGTGCGTATAAATATAATGCTATCCAAGGATTCAAACTTGAGAGGAAAAAAAGAATGAACACAGAAACAAATATAATTTCAGTTTAAAGCCCAGATTTGGGTTTTCCAGCAATCACCATTGTTTTATATACTCCAATCAAGAAATTTATTTCTAATCTCCATCTCAATTCTGTTGTTCTAGCCAAACAACTATTAAGCTCGCTATTCAATTTAATTGGCGTGCAAAATTGATGCCAAACAACATCTTTAATCAATATCATGCTGACAATGTCAACAAATAAATTTAATCATCTAGTTATCTGTTCATTCATCCCCATATGTAAATAATGTGATCATAAATCAATCCGACGTATTGAGACTCTAAATTTGTTTAGAACCTCAAAAGTTATATCCAGTGGTATGTGATGGAAAGTTAAACAATCAATGCAAACTAAACAATCAGTATAACATATGAACAGCTCTAGACAGTGATTCTCAAATCAGCTAAACCTGTACACAAATTGCCCATCATATCGTAGATGATTCAAATCTGGCAAGACCAAAATTGCAGCTTAATAGAGAATAGTTGATAAATATGAAAATGAGTCAACGTACATTTACAAATCTCCTAATACTTCAAGGTAAAACGTCTTCTTCTAGTTCTAGTCCGTCTATAACATAGGCAGACGGTCACAGCACACGCAGCCAGAACCAGCTCCACAAATGCGACTATCCTTAAACCTGGAAATGGAAAAAGGTATATGGTAACTTACAATTAGCTGGGAACACTACAAGTTAAACCACTACCAGTCGAGATATTAGAAACCATATTCTTACCAGTTAATTTATGAAATAGATCCTCCGCATCGAGTCTATGTTTATTTTCTAATGCACCAGTTGTATCCAGATTTGCTCCTTCCAGATCATGATCATTTTTTCCATCCTCAGTACTAATAATTTTCTTGCATGTGTTTGGACATGTGATGCCGCTCTCGTACTCATCGCTTCCATCACAACAATCTATTTACAGGACATTCTTGTCAAAAAAAAAATTTATTATTTTTTTATACTGTAGGTTTTACTTTGAGAAAATCCCCTTTTCAGCATCCCACCAGCAACTTATGGTATCCAATGTATGATTAAAAAGGCCTGTTACCAAACATCAAGGTATTTTCTTTACTTTTATGTTGCTTTATTGTAGATTTTTCTTCATTTCTTTTGTTTTTCTTTAAAGACTTTTTCATAGGATTCAAATTGAAGATGTAAGGCTTTCCTTATATAAAGTATCACAGAAATAAAGAGCAAAGCACACGCATAAATAACATTATGTCATCAGTTCTCCTCACTAAACAGGATCTGGCTATGGATCTCAGCTTTTCTTTCAATAAAATTCCGGCACAAAAAGAATCTAGTAGCCTGATCTGTTTTACTTGAGAAAAACACTTGCCATGGTTTTATACCGGATAAGTACCAAATATTGGGAGGATAATGATTCTTTTTTGAGCTCTCTTGCAAGCTAAAAAAAGGTCCCTCATTTATTAGAGATATACATACCACAAATGTGATCATTCACAAAAGATGAAAACAAGAAGCGAGGTGAGTCCCCATTATTCCTACAGTAGAATTTGCCTTCAGGACATGCAGAGGTTCCTGCAATTCAATACGAAAAGAACAAAAGTGAGTCACATGATATGAAAGCAGTTATGGAAAGTATTTATTAACAATATTAGTGCTTAACACAGTAAAGTTAAATTTATGAATTCTGCTAAAAGTATATGTATTGGTTTGTTCCGGTCTTAGTCCAAATGGTGATTTGAAGGAAAAATGACTAAACTGCTCCATAACATTTTTATGTCAACTAAACAAACAATTCTGCATGGCTTGGTTGAGTTCAATTTGAGTTTAGAGATACAAAAAATCAGTTACTGCAGTTAGGGGCAAAAATGTCTACAATAACATCACCAAACTTTTCCATCAAACCGGCCTATCAGTTTGAACCATTCAGTTAATTTGCAAGCAACTAACAATATGAAAACAAAAGGAATCCAAAGCTTTTATTTGGCTGTGAATAAGAATAACCTAAGCGAGTTCTCAAAATATCTACAGATGCTGATCAGATTTGAATTAAAGCAATTCAGTACAGATAATTCTCATTTAGAAGTATAATGAACAATTATAAACAAACTGGCAATGTGGAAATGCACACTATATATTAAATAGAATTAAATACTACAAAAGAAAACAAAACAGAACTATGAATATAGATCAAGAGGATAACCAGGTTCATCTGTCCCATCACCGCAATCACAAAATCCATCATTTAATCGGTCCCTGGAGAAAGATCCAGATCCATCTCTGCATCTGATCACCGCCCCATCGAAGTAGTATTTCTCATCTGAAACAAGAAAAAACAATAAATATCAAAAGGATTAATTAAGTGCAAGGAGGATAGATCAGGAACCAGCAGCTGACAGTCGAGTACTAGCAATCGTATTAGAGCTAGCAACGATACCTTGCGGCGCGACGCCGCGGAGAGCTGAGGCGGGGAGAAGCGCAGTGGCGAAGGAGAAGAGGAAACAAATGGGAGCTATAGGGAGTAGACTTGGCAATGGCATCGTCGACATTTTTACTCAGGTCGCTTAAAAAAAAAAAATCTAAATGCAGAGGCTTTAGAATTAGAATTCTGTAGTCAATGGGGTCAATGAAGAGCCCAATTTGAATAGTTGCTAGGTCCTGGAGAACATTGTACGAGTGATTTTGCGCTCGTCAATTGAGACTGGGTAACCAGAATTAAGTTCATATCCTCTAAAATATTTTATGGAGTGGATATCATATTAACTGTAAAAAGAGTGAAATTATAAAATTAAAAACTGCATTGTAAATATCTTAAAGTAAGAAAATCGGATGTTAAGAATGGGAGCTGATATATAGATACGATTGTTGATACGGGTTGTTAATATGGACTTAATTATATATATTAGATGAGTTAGTATATATATTAAGATTTTTATTATATAAATTTATTTTGTACAGTATTATTATTATGCAATTTAAATGAATTATTATGTGTATTAATGATTTTATTATACAAATTTATTTTGTACAGTACTGTTATTATGTAATTTAAATGTATTATTATGCATATTAATAGTATTTAAGTTAAATAATAGAAATATTGTACATAATAAAATCATTAACATACATAATAACTCATTTAATGTACATAATAAAATCTGTATCGACGATGATATTAATAATAATATCTCCATGATATATTTTTTTTAGAATATGGCCTTTGAAAAAGGTCGAATTCCTTCCTTTCTTATTTTTCAGCTAACAGGTAACACGTGTACAAAATTAAAGAAAAAAGTCGGATTCTTCCTTTTTTATTTTCAATTAATAGATAACAAATGTTGAAAATTAAAAAAAAAAAGAAAATTCTCGGAGTCCAATATTTCCGTCCGTCAAGAATCAATACTAGAAGAAAGGTATGTTTGAAAATATTTAAGAGGGAAAGAAAAGGCTAATTTCTATATTTGTTTACCTTACTCATAAAGAAAAAAAAATATGATCTAGATTTTTTTCAGAAAAAAAATGAAGGTCAGACTTTCAAAGACAGGTCTTACAAAATTATGCAATTCAATTTTCAATTTTATATTTTATATGTTTCTTTTTTTCGGACAAAAAGTTCAAAAATACAATTTTGACAGATGTTGTACAAAGTACGAATTAGTTTTACCATATCTTGTCATTTAAAATTAGCTGGCCAGATATATATAACTATCATTTATTACAAGAAAACAATCACAAATATCAAAGGATCAATATCAATTTAAATCAATTGTTTTTCTCTCATTTAAAAAATAGTGAAAATATCTAAAAATTAGTTTCCAACAAGATTCTTATTTTTATATCACATTGAGTTATTCGAATTTATGTGTTTCAAACATTAAAATATAAAACCAAAGTACAAATGCATGATCTTTATTTCATGGTGAAGCACTGTAATTCAACTCTATTTAAAATATACAAATTAATAACTAATTAAATAATATCATACAGAGATATATCAATCAATCTCATCTTCATTGTATGTACAGATACCATAGATCGAACCATCCCATGCATTTACAAAAAAATTAATGTATATATATGAGTACAGCTAACGTGAGTTTAACTCAAAAATCTATCAAATCGATTTAAATTTTTAAATTCAAAATTCCTCAATAAATTTTTTATATGAAAATCTTGTAGAATACAAAAAATTTCTATATTTAGAGTTTTTATGTATTTGTTTCAAATTATTTTATTATTATTTTGAAACCATTTTAAAAAATCTGAAAAAATAGTTAGAAAACTCCAAAAATGAAAATTTTCAGTATCCTATTAGATATTAATATGAAAAATTTATTGAGCTACTCGTATTTATCGTTTAAATCAGTTTCGATAGTTTTTTAAGGTAACCTCACTAAACCTTCTGATGAGCTTACCTCAAAAAATGATCGAAACGGGTTCAAACAACAAATCCAAGTAGCTCAACAAATTCTTCGTATTAAAATATCCTATAATACCAAAATTTTCTATTTTTAGAGTTTTCTAACTATTTTTTTGGAATTTTTGAAAACAATTCTAAAATAATAATAAAATAATGAATGTTTTTATATATAAAATAGATCATTTTCAAAAAAATTTGAAAAAAATAGTTAATAAATTCTAAAAATAGAAAATTTCGGTATTCTATAAGATTTTTATATGAAAAATTTATTGAGTAACTTAGATTTATCGTTTAAAGTCGATTTAATAGATCTTTGAATTAAGCTAATTAAAGATCTTGGTAAATTTAAGCTTACGCTAGCTTTACTATATATATATATATATAATTTTGTTAATGTGCTATCTTTAGCGTTTCGGCCGAAACACTAGCGATCTAAATTTTAAATTTTGTATTCAAAATTTTGATTTAAGTATCTTGATAAATTATTCGTATCAAAATTTTGTAGAATATCAAAATTTACCATTTTTAGAATTTTGTAACTATTTTTTTTATTTTCAAAGATGACTTTATTTGGTTCAAAAAAATAAAAATAAAAATTATTTGTAGGCCAATTAAGATTATCTTTGAAATTTTGAAAAAAATAGTTAAAAAATTCTAAAAATAGTAAAGTTTGGTATTCTATAAGATTTTGTTATGAAAAATTTATTAAGCTACTTAAATTGAAATTTCGAACACAAAAACTTAAAATTTAAACCATTAGCATTTCAATCGAAATACTAACAATAACACATTAGCAATACTATATATATGTATATAAATATATATTTTGATATGAACAATAAACAATTTCTTATAACAAATCCGAACCTCCTAACTATTTACTATTTCCTGCTTCAAACCATATACTAGCTACTGTTAAATAATCAATCTCATAACAACAAATATTAAACGAACAAAATCACAACTTCTGTGAAATCAACATTTCTCTTTAGCTCCTTAATTACATACCAAGCTCCTATTTAAACCCAATTCGTGCTACCTTTTTGCTCCCTGCTCCTGATCAGATTCTTCAATTAATCTCTCCATGTATTCCTTCCCGTCGCCCGCTACCCCCGGCGGGAAATTCAAGAGCGCCTTCGCACCACGCATGCGAAAAGCCGCCTTATCATATGCAACCGCGGCCTCCTCCGCCGTGTCAAATGTCCCAAGCCAAAGCCTTGAACCTCGCCGTGTCGAGTCACGTATCTCTGCCGCATACTTTCCCCATGGCCTACGCCTCACTCCTCTATAGTGTTGCCTTTTCTTTATCACGGGTGACACGTGTAGTGCGCCTTGCGACATTATTTGAGAAGGCGCCAAAATTGGTAGCGCAACGCTCGAGCTAGACATGGCCGAGGCCTCTCGAAGGACTTCGAATATAACCATGTCTTGCGAATCGTTCTCGTTTAGCGGGAGGTGGTGGTTCTGTGGCTGTGGTACATCCATCTCTGTGTTTTCCATGTGGTAGTAAGAAAGGGGGAACAAATATGAGGGTTTTTGGTTTTTGAAGTGATAAGAAGAGGTATATATTTTGTGTTCTTTAGTAGTTTCTTTTGTTGGACTTTTTTTCTGCTCAGCAATTATTGGAAATTTTAGGTTGGTGGAATTTTGGTTTCTATACCTGTTCTTTTTGTTCAATTAAATTTAAATTACTGTGAAATGATTTAATAAATATGAAAGAGAAAGTTGCAAGGACTGTCTACATATTGCATTATTTTAATAATCAAAATGTATATTGTATTTTCAGAAAATTGTAGTTCATGTTAATGTTTCTATGAATGATATACACACACAATGATAGTTAGACATAGGAAGAGGAGGTTTTGGTCCCTTTCCAACTAGTACAAAAAATGACAAAAATGTTTTAAATAGATTTGAAATGTAAAATTGAGATCAATTATTAATATCAGATTTTCTTTTTATCGTAAAAAATTTTAAAAAAATAATGCAGCCAAGTTCAATTTCAACAATCTGATCTCAAATAAATGGTCAAGATATATCACATATCTGAAATCATGCAATGAAGATCATCCAATTGGAGAGGACTAAAATGTTGTGGAAGGCAAATGAAGGAGAGCCGTCTTAGAATTGAGCTCCTATATATTCTGATTTCTGAGCTTTAAAATTAAAGGGACAGAAATGCAAATTGCAAATTGCAAAGTCCAATTGGTATTACTCCTCTGCTTGCCTTGAAGATTCTTCCAATTGGAAAAAAAAAAGAAAGAAGGAACTTCTTTTATCAAGTGTGCAGCAAAAATATTGACCGTACAATTTAATATTTGAAAATTAAACTTGGTCAATAAGTTTTTTAAGTCTTGTACATTCGTTGAACCAAATTGTCAACATGAATTTTTAATGCCGTATCTGGTAAAAGAAAATTCCAATTTTCATGTCACATCATTTTGACAGGTGATAATAATATTTCAGTTTTAGGGGTATAAAAATAAAAAAAAATAAAAAAAATAAAAATATTGAATGATTCCTCAAATTTAAATTGGGGACAATATTGCAAGGGAAAAATTATTGCATATTGTTAGAGAGATAATTACTAGAATTGTGCGGATAAAAATATTATCTTTTACTATTATGAAGATGCATATGTTGCTATAGACTTATCTCACTCATTGTCAATCCAAATTAAAATTTGTAATGATGATGAAAGTAACTTTTTATGAAACTATGGACTATGCGTTTATTCATGTAGAGAACTTTCTTATCCGTTCAAAAATGGATGGTGGCACCTATGAAAAGTTAGGAAAGTATAGATTGGTGGCTGTTACCAACAATGACTTGTACTTTTTTTTTTTTGAGGAAAATATAATGACTTATACTTGAGCTGACTTTTCTAAAATGAGGTTCTTTTACACTTCAAATTTTATATTTTTTATTTGCATTTAATGTTTAGTATAAATATTTTTTTAAAAATATATATTTTAAAATTTAAATTATGTACTCTAAGTTCTGTAATTTTCAATTTCAAATACTTGGAGCGTAGATAAAGGATATAGTTATCACTCATCTTTTCTGATTTCTTATCATAATCTCTAATTAAAAGGATATAAAACCGTACATCAAAATTTCTGAAGGAAAAAAAAGGTATGATCTTTAAATTTTTATAATTTTATGATGCTGAGATAAATAAATAATTAAATCTCATTATTTCTTTATTTTTATTTTTTTATATAAGAGTTCATGTTAATCCCGGCGTCTATTTCTTTTTAAATATTTGTTGTGAATATTGAGTTTTCATCTCTTAAAAAAAAAATAATACAATCTCTGCAAAGATAAAATCTATTACAATTTCTACTGGATCTACAATTTCAAGTCTCATATTTTATATTATTACAAAATCTAATACTCTTAAAGTAGAATGTAACTGTTACTGTGTTACATAATGATGTCTACAGGACATAGGTTATCCATTTATTAGATTTAAAGAAGAGCCATATAAAATAAAATAAAAGATAGAATTCATGTTTCATTGCTTCATTCATCTAAACTTCAGCAGTCCAAAACTTTTTAAATAAAAACTATTTGTAGTTCAAAACTTCTTAAATTACATCATTCTTTTTTCTTAACGGACAGATGCATTGATTGAAGATCTCGATTGAATCAAATTAAAATAATATAGGACTATTTGAACTGATAATAATTGTTCAAAAACAAAATAAGAAAAATTCCTCACAAAATACTTGACAATATTTGACGATGTAACCAGCGTTTTTAAAATATAGTTTTTAATATGCATGCAGGAGGAGTACATACCGCATATAAACATTCATATATACAGTTCAATTTTATATATTTTATTGTACTAGACATTTTTTACCAGGAATATACAAAATAAAGCTTATCCTATGGCCATATGCTTGGACCTCTTTCTCACGGCCTAGCAAAATACTAAATTTTCAATTGAAAAACAAACAAAAAAATTTCAAGCAAGGAATTGTAACACGAGCATTTCTTTAAACAAACAGAGCAACCAAAACAAAAATTAAGCCAATTGAACCATTTTCAATTTAATTTTAATTATACCCTATCCTCATTTCGTGAAAACTTCATGCACATGTAACATTTAACAACTCGAGTATTAAAGAATCTATATTAATTATTAAATAGTGAATTCACCTCATTGCTTCTATATATTACTAGCTTCAGCTTGTTCTGAATTCAAGAACAAGAACCAAGCAAACAAAATTCGTTGTCGAGGAAAAAAAAAACTCTGAAAGGCATAGAAATAGCAAAATTGGTTTCAGAGTATGAACTCAAAATAAAGCAAGTAGAGATGATACCAAAATGTTAATCTTAATCTTCCTTCACACAGATAACTCATCCACCATATAACATAAACTCAGCACAATCTAAACAGAAAAAGAGCAAAAAGGAAATGCCAGGAAGCGAATCCTACCCTACTAGTCTACTCAGCCTGCTTGTTGTAGAGGTAGGTAAGGCCACACTTGCCGCAGTAGTGGCGGTCAAAGTGGTTAGCCATGAAGGTGCCAGCACCACAGTCGTTGTTCGGGCACTCCTTGCGGAGACGTGTGACCTTACCAGTGGAATCATCAACCTTGTAAAACTGGAGCACCGCCAACTTGACCTTCTTCTTCTTGTGCTTGATCTTCTTGGGCTTGGTGTACGTCTTCTTCTTCCTCTTCTTGGCCCCACCACGCAACCTCAGCACCAGATGCAGAGTCGACTCCTTCTGGATGTTATAGTCAGCCAGAGTGCGCCCGTCCTCAAGCTGCTTACCCGCAAATATCAGCCTCTGCTGGTCCGGCGGGATCCCTTTTTCACCATTACATTATAAAAAATCTAATCAGGAACTGCAAATTCATTTGAACTTTTTAAATTAAGATAGGAAACAATAACATTTTCCTTTAAATATTTTCCTTTGAAATTGAGTGTGTACATAATATAAATAGCTTGTTATTATCATATCAATCAGGAATACAGAAACCTTCTTTACGAACATATATAGTAACTATTTATCTGTACAACGCATCTCAGAACTAAAACTAAGCAAAGATCCCAGGAAATTACTTCATTTAAACTTTTTAAATTAGGATAGGAAACAATACCAATTTCCTTTGAAATTGAGTGTGTACACAATACAAATAGCTTGTTATTATCATATCAATCAGGAATAGAGAAACCTTCTTTACAAACATATATAGTAACTAATTAATCTGTACAACACATCTCAGAACTAAAACTAAGCAAAGATTCAAGAAAATTACTTCTAAGTTACCAACAAATAAGATATTTCTAAATGATCAATGGCAATGTGTACTACTTTAGGACATGTTAATACCAGCACCTAATGCCATCCATGAATTTTCAAACTAATCAGTCAACACATACCACCACCATGCCAAAGATTCTAATTACACTTAAATCTACAACAATCCCTTCTACATGAGCTAGAAGACAATACTGTATTCCTAATTACTTACACCAAACTGAATAATGAATTAGAACTCTAAGCCAGAATAACATCAATACTAACTGAACCATGAACAGATCAGCAGCTCAAACCTAAATAATTGGCTACAAATCATTCAATCCACATCAAAGCTTTATCTAACTAGGCACGACTATACTGACAGATCAGGAATCAAACACACATCCAATCAACCATCCAATACGAGGACGCGACAAAGAAATAGATGTATAAATTAACGAACAGATACAAAATGTACAAATAAATTGGGACTGTGGAGCTTTGTACCTTCCTTGTCCTGGATCTTAGCCTTGACATTGTCGATGGTGTCAGACGACTCGACCTCAAGGGTGATCGTCTTCCCCGTTAGGGTTTTCACGAAGATCTGCATCTTCCTCCTCTGTCGCGCTCCAATACGGCTATGGAGCTCTCGCTAGGGTTTGGGTTTTTATAGTAAGAGAAAAGGCAGCCGCCGCTAGGAGTAGGAGGAGAAGCACAAATTACCCGGTTTTTATATAGTGCTGACCATTTAGAATGATCTCCACCGTCCGATAGATGGACAAATCAGGGTATTCGTAAATTTCTTTACCGGGCCGTTACTTAGGCCCAAGGAGGTAATTAGGCCTATCTCTGTAATTTATGAATATGGATATTTTAAATTGTGAAAATATTAATGGTATATCAATGATTGGAGTAAAGCTAGTACGAAATTTTGCGATGTTTTTAAGTTAAAAATTTACTAAATTGATTTCAAATGGAAAATTGAAGTTACTCAATAAATTTTTCATATTAAAATCTTATAGGATTCCAAAATTTTCTATTTTTAGGATTTTTTAACTATTTATTTCGGATTTTTTAAAATGACTCTAATAATAATAATAAAATAATGAATTTATGCATAAAAAAATAGGTCATTTTTAAAAATATGAAACAAATAGTTAGAAAACCTTACAAATAAAAAATTTTGCTATCATTAAGATTTTGATATAAAGAATTTATTAAGCAACTTGGATTTTTTCGTTTGAAATCAATTTAATAAATTTTTAAGTTAGGGGCACTGAAGGCTCTGTGCTCCTAAGAATATTCTAGCTTTACTCCAATCATTGATATATATATATAGAATTTTGCTAATGTGCTATCATTAGCGTTTCGACCGAAATGCTAACAATTCAAATTTTAAATTTTCGTATTCGAAACTTCGATTTAAGTAGCTCAATAAATTCTTCATATCAAAATCCCGTAGAAAACCAAATTAGAATTTTTTAACTATTTTTTTAATTTTTTGAAAGATGACCTTAATTGGCATACATATATTTTTTATTTTTATTTATTTTTGAACCAAATAAAGTCATCTTTGAAAATTCTAAAAAAAATAGTTAAAAAAATTCTAAAAATGATAAATTTTGGTATTCTATAAGATTTTTATATGAAGAATTTATTGAGCTACTTAAATTGAAATTTTGAACCAAATTTAAAATTTGAATCATTAGTGTTTCGGTCAAAACGCTAATGATAGCACATTAACAAAATTATATATATGAACTTTATTATTCATATTCATGTTAAATGAAAGTTTATTTCATATTGATAATTTTATTATTAAGTTTACTTATCACTAACATAAATAATAACTCGTTTTATTTGAATAAAAAAAGTAATGTATAAATAATTGAATAAAACAACTATTACTATGAAACAAGTTAATATGATAATAAAGTTCATATCAATAACGATATCGATGATGTTATTTATATATCATATCTCATTATATATATAAGACTGAGAAGAGAAGGATGGAAAATGGACAAAATTGTTTAGGATTTTTTTTAAGAAGTCACTTAATTTTATATGGAACTTTTTTTTCGTTACTGACTTTTATTTTTAGTTATTGAACTCTGATCTTCAAATTTAGTCATTTTATTATTTTTTTTCATTCAAAACTCTATTCGAGGTTGACTAGTATATCACTTTCGTGACCTTTGTCTTATACAATTAACCTATTGTGAAGATTTTCGAAATACAAATTTTATACATCAGGTATATTCTTCCGCCTACCAACAAAGCAAATACTTTCCTCTTATCTTAATCTCCTCTCTCATAAATAATATTTTTAAATGCGGTTTTTTCATGCATATTGAAAATCACTACATATTGCATATGCGGATTTTTATGCGGGATTATATATGTATTTAAATTGTATAGTTTTTCAATTTTATACTACTTATTTGAATTGGATATATTATTAATACAACTATCATCACAAGTGCACATGTAGCCCCAGTGGTTGGGCGCTCTGATGCGTTTCTCTGGGCCGCAAATTCAAATCCTCACGACGTGATTTCTGCAGATTTTCTATGGCACCAAAGATGAATCCGTATATATTGACTGCATAAAATTTTTAATATGAATCTGCTACCGCATACGCATATATGGAGAAAAACATAAAGTTCTTTTTCTTCTCCTTATTTTCTCTCCCTCTTGGCATTTTATCTTTCATCCTCCTTTGTTTTACATTGGCTTTCTCCTTACCCTTATTGCAATAGTTTGTCATTTATATGTAGAACAAGGTTATTTGCACTCTTCTATAAAAAAATTATGAATACTATGATTATGTTAATTAACCTTTTAGATGAAAATTAGCAGAAAAAAGTGGATACCGGTAGATCAATTGTTAATTAACTCAAACGAGTTATAGTTGCCAAAAGTAAAACAATACATTTTCAGAAAAGCTACAGATTTCAATATGTTTCAGCAAGCGATACAAAATATCTCAAACACATCACTTCTCTATGAATCTGTACAAGTATTCATTGTCAATAATCTCAAAATTAAATTAACAAGAACAATTTGAAAGTAGAATGTATATTACAGAATAGGAGTGTCTTCGATCAAAGTTCAGGTGCATGTGGTTCCTAGTTTGAAGTTGTAGAAGAAATATTGAATGTAACATTTGATATTTTTCTTCTCATCTTTATCCAACAAAAAGATCCAGCAAAACGTATTACATATTGTCATAATATTATACTTCAATTTAAGCTAGCTAGAAACTATAGAGAAAAGCATCATCATAGGATTACCAACAATTTAAACATAGTATGAGAAACATTAGCTTGAGATGCCACATTTTAAAGCATGTAGAACATATATACATACATACACATATGTTTTATTTAGCTTTAATAATATATATATTTAATATATCCTACTCATTCTGTACTAGTGCATAAATAAAATGTTGTATTTTATTTAAATTACAATGCAAATAAGGTGAACTACTGAACTCCTGTGCCCCTCCTATCCCCTCTCTAACATTGCGGATCAAATTCCTGCAAAAGATCGCAGGGCTAAAATCACAGTAGCCCCACCCCACCCCCCATATGCAGTCGTAACTCGCTTCCCTCGTATAAACCCTTCCACAGCTGCTGCACAAAAGCAGCTCCCCTCCCCTCTCCAACTCCTCGACCCGAGCACCATGGCCGCCGGTCTACTCCTCCGGGGCCTCCGTTGCGCCACTCGCAACTCCTCCTACTCCTCCCCTTATTCTCTACACTCCCCTCTCTTCTCCTCTTCTCCTTCTTCTCTCTTACGCCGATGCCTCTCCACCTCCGCCGCGTCAGCTCCGGTTGGCGCCGCTGCTGCTGAGGGAGCCGCAATTGACCCAGGAAGAATCCGCAACGTAGCGGTGATAGCGCATGTTGACCATGGGAAGACCACTCTCATGGATCGGCTGCTACGCCAGTGCGGCGCTGATATTCCCCATGAGCGCGCCATGGATTCTATTAGTCTTGAGCGCGAACGTGGCATCACCATTGCTTCTAAGGTAGGCGAATTTTTGCGAGTATGGAATTAGGGATGTACTGGATCAGTACTACTGGTGCTTGTGATTTAGAAATTGGAATTTTGAAGCACTAAGAACTGAAAAGCATGGCTCAATTAACCTGATATTAGATGTAGATTTTATCAAGATAACTGGTTAAGTTTGGCCCTTGGAGTTAATATTTGCTAAATATTTGAAGAAAGAGTGTAAAAAAATATAATAGTTGATTTTAGTAGGATAAGAAAGAGGCAAAGTAAATTTGGTAAGAAACAATCTGTTATTATTTGTGCACATTTGGTGTATTTCATATGGGCATTATGTCAAACACTTATGTTCAACTTCCTTCCCATATGGCAACTTGTGGTAAATTTAGCAGCAGAACTGTCTCTCTCATAGAGCTGCAAAGGTTTGATACCTGAGAACATAGGTGGAATCATTCTATTATCAATTAAACTTCTCCAGTAGAGAGGATTGGGTTAATTTGAGTGGTGAGTTGTTATACTATCTTTTTGTCAGGTTACTTCTATCTCATGGAAGGACCACGAGCTGAACATGGTGGATACTCCCGGCCATGCTGATTTTGGTGGTGAGGTACATGAATGAAAACAAATATAATTCCAATTGTTCCAACAGTTGTTTTCCTATTTCTACTTAACAGAATATATTATAATTAATTATATTAGGTTGAGCGAGTGGTGGGAATGGTCGAAGGTGCGGTATTGGTGGTGGATGCCGGTGAAGGCCCCTTGGCACAAACTAAATTTGTGCTTTCAAAGGCACTAAGATATGGCCTCCGCCCAATTTTGCTCCTGAATAAAGTCGATAGGCCTTCAGGTATTTCAATTTTCAAGGATTTTCAATAATAGCAGATGTGGAAATGACATGATTAGCATGGTTTTTTGTGCATTTTTGCTGTGTTTTAAGTTCATATGTCAATAAACCTCTGCTGAGGTCCAACCAGCAGAAAGTGGGCTAGATTTTTTTTTTTTGGTTGGGTAGCAGGGGGACAGGTGCAGAAATAACAATAAGGCCAATTAGTTTAATTGGGGGACAACCAGCACAGGCTAAAAATTTGGTCAATATGTGCCAATACTATATCCAGAACAAACAATAGATATGGCATCTAATGATTTGCTTACCATCCAGACTTGTCTTCAGGCATAGTGAATTTGAAGGGTGCTCTTATGTTTTGAATATTTTCCTTTCTTCGTAGTTTCTGAGGAGACATGCAATGAGGTTGAGAGCCTGGTGTTTGATCTTTTCGCAAATCTTGGAGCTACAGGTTTGATAACTTCTATGTTCAGATACGTGCTAAGGAACTCTGATGAAAGAACTATAGGGATTCCCCTACTTTTCACTAATTGCAAAAAGCTTGTACCTTTAATCTATACTCAAGTGTTTGCATTGGATATTATAAAACATTATTAAAAATTTTGAATTACTGATTAGCAAAAGACTTTAGTGTGTTCAACTATAAAAGGACTTGGATTAAAATAACTTAGCTGTTCTTACTCCTTCGATGTAAAACTTCAGAGACGAATTTAATGGAACTTGATTATTGTTTGGTAAGGGCTACTTTTTAAGTTTCTCATGGTATATTAAGATCAAAGTGAAAGCTGGTCCAGTATATACTCTACAGATTTCTTTGCACATCAGGGAAATGGAGAGAGGAGGGGTGTGGGGGTGTGGGTTACTTCTTGAAGCTAGGGGCTTTTTCAATTTTATTTTCCTTTTTGCTTGTTTTATATTCATTTTTTATTTGTGTAGAGGAACAGCTCGATTTCCCAGTTTTATATGCATCTGCCAAAGAAGGATGGGCTTCTTTGACATTCACTAAGAGTCCCCCTGACAATGCAAAAAATATGTCACCTTTACTTGATTCAATTTTAAAGCACGTCTCTCCTCCACAAGCCAATCTTGACGAGCCTTTTAAGATGCTGGTTAGCAATTTTGTTATTTTTTGTATCTTGCATTGCATTGCATTATGTTTGTCTGTTAACAACAATGGCACACTACTACAACCCAACTACAGTAACTATAGCCCCCAAAATCATATGTAATATTTGAAATATACATAAGGTTATTTACTAGTAAGATATATTATATTTGAAATATGCATATTTTATTTGTAACTAGAATCTAGAAAATAACAATACTTTGATAATTCCCTACCAAGTGGCCAAGGCATTATAATAAAAGCCATATGTTATATTCACAACCATGGCAATTGATCAAATGATTATCAAAATCAGACAATAAAGTTGCACATATATTCTCTTCTATTTAGATAGGTTGTGTGTCAATTTGGTGCTATCCAAAACCAATTGATCATCCATAGTGTAGGGCTGATGATAAAAAGCGGTTCCTGAATTGATCATCCACCAATTCCCAAATTGTACCAAATTAGATAGACAACTTATCTAAACTATAGAGAACATATCCACAATTTTACTTGTTTTGATTTTGACAATCAATTTGTCAGTTACTGCAGCTGTCAGATTTGTTTGTCAATTTTTCCCATCCCATAATAAATTGGCTTTCCAGTTCATTCAGTTTGTGTTAAGAAAAGAATCAAAAGTATAGTACATAGTTTTGTATGTGAGCCCATCTTGTTTTAATATTCTCAATCTAAGAATCTGTATAGTGTGGTACTATTGTGAATTGTGGGATGTGCCCGTTGCAAATTATTTATAGCATTTACACAGGTATCCATGATGGAGCGCGATTTTTATGTGGGGCGTATATTGACAGGCCGGATTAGGTCAGGTGTCATACATGTTGGAGACAAATTACATGGTTTAAAATGCACTGATGATGGTGCGCAGAAGATTGAGGAGGGAAAGGTTAGATTTCGTTCCTGTAATTTTCAATTATGATTTCCAGGATAAAATTTGATGAGTTACTATCAAGTTTGCTAAAGAAATACATAATTGAATGTAGGTTACTAAACTTATGAAGAAGAAAGGCACAAGCATTGTTATGATTGAAAGTGCCGGTGCGGGTGATATAGTTTCTATGGCTGGATTGAATAGCCCCTCTATTGGCCATACTGTGGCTAATGTTGAGGTACATTTTACAATCAATTTATTTATTAATTATTTTTACTTGTTGATTGCTATATGCCCGTAGTTATAATATATGAATTACTATTTGCAGGTTACAACTGCGTTGCCAACAGTTGAGCTAGACCCACCAACAATATCAATGACCTTTGGTGTGAATGATTCTCCGTTGGCTGGTCGAGATGGTAACCAAGTTAGTGCCACTTCCTTTTTGTTTTGTTTTGTTTTTTTTTTAAATAATTTGCCCAGTTCTCTTTCAGAACATCAAGTACAATGTGTTTTCCTGAAAAATGAGATATGTTTTATTTCTGCTAAGTTCCTGAAAGGAATCCGAACTATCACTCTTATTTTTCTCATTTTTGTAAGAGACAGAGTAGTCAGGAAGATGAGAGAGTGTATGAACCTCAAGTAAACAGAGTGTTAAACAAGCTTTTATCATGTGTTGCTGTTGCATGCATGATTTTTTCAACATTCTGCATAAAAATGAAAAGTATCAAACCTTTTAAAACTTAAAATCTTGGGTATTTTTGTATAGAAATTCATCTTGACTCCTTTCTGTGAAATTATTTGTAGTTAACTGGTGGGAAAATAGGTGACCGTTTGATGGCAGAATCAGAAACAAACCTTGCAATAAATGTACTTCCAGGAATGTTATCAGAATCTTTTGAAGTTCAAGGGAGAGGAGAACTTCAACTAGGTCTGTTGTAGCATAACTATGGTTCACTTTTAACATATCAGTTTGTACTTTGTAGTCACCTCTTCCATTTGCAAATATCAATTTAGGCCTTGGTCCGTAACCGTTACTCAAAGAAACTATTTGGTTCCTGAACTTCCATTTGGATCTATTGTTTTTCCAAGAGTCCAACAAGATATAAATAAAAGAATTAAAATAATTCCCATGTGTTCTTTTTTTCCTTTTTACTAATTGAGCTCAACATCTTATTCTCTCTCAGTTTTGCTCTCCTAACTTTCTTCCAACTCTTGGTGAAATTGCTGAAAATTTTGTGTTTTCCAGGGATCTTAATTGAGAACATGAGACGTGAAGGATTTGAACTGTCAGTTTCTCCCCCCAGAGTAATGTGAGACCTCTTAAGAAATTGAAGTTTTTGTTGCTTTCATATAAATTTTCTATGGATGGTGTCTTTTGGCTTTAGACCTAAATGGATCCCCAAGTAGTCGAGACTAAACTTCCTTAGGATTGCACAGCTGTATATCCTACAAAACCTCCATAATGTTTTGAAAAAGTATTCCCCTTCCTTAATTGACAACTGGGCTGGCCAATCTGTTGCTTTAATTAATGGGCTTGCATTCTCTGATCTGCTTTCTTCTAGCACTTGCATCTTTATTAATTTGCAACCTGACTGCATAGCCAACCTGTATTGTGTCAATATACTGATCTTCTCTTTCATCTAGGTACAAAACTGAGGGCAATGAAAGGTTAGAGCCAATTGAAGAAGTGACAATTGAGGTGCCTATCAAATCCAAAAGAAAAACTTATATTCATACCTTTTTTTTCTGGCATACTTCTAATGAATATGATTTTTTAGGTGAATGATGAACATGTCGGTCTTGTGATGGAAGCACTTTCACACAGGAGGGGTGAAGTAGTTGACATGGGCCCCGTCCCTGGGACTACAGGAAGGACCCGCTTGTCACTAACCTGCCCTTCTAGGTCAGTTTTTTACCATGTCATCTCTTTTAGTGACTTCGCACATGTTGTATTTTATTTTGTATGGGCAATTTCACACACTCGTTTCAAGGTGTGAATTGGTTTTTTATGGTCAACCCTATACTTGGTCAATGCCTAAATGGGCAACACCATGCTCTTGTAGACATGAGAAATATAAGTTGCACTGTTCCTTTCCCTTCACACTATAAGAATGTTGAAGTTACAGCTCCTTTGTCTTTGTTTATTTCTGTGCAGGTAAGCGGACAGTAACAATTTGTGCTTTTTTTAATAAATTTTAGGAGGCTTATATGTGATATTTACAGTACAAACATGCTTTAGAGATACAATTAAGATATTTTCAATTTATGATGTGCATGATGATAATGATACTTTACAGTAGAAATAAAAGCATTCCTCTTTTTCATGTCATACAATTTTTATAATCTATTCATAGACTATGAAAATTGCACCGTGAGGCTGTGATGATTCCAGCTAGTACATTCCAATATTATTTCTAATGCACTTATAATTTAACTGCTGACTTGTTTGTTATACAGGGGTCTTGTTGGGTACCGAAGTGTTTTCAGCAGTGCCACACGTGGAACTGGGTTCATGCACCGTGCATTCAATTGTACGAATTTGATCTGTGAAGTTGTTTTTATTAACAGTTGCATTTCTTAGCATGCCTGCACTGTGTATCCTGACACATTTTTCGTATAATACAAGCCAATAGTCGTACTCTGGATTTCTACTAGTACATATGCTATCTATTGATATATAATTGTAAAACTAGATATTGTCAGCATCTGTTTACCTATTTCTGTATATTTTTCAGGTTATGCCAAATTCAGAGGTGCACTAGGAAACGTCAGGAAAGGTGTCTTGGTAAGTATAGCGCTCTTGTCTCTGGTGCATGGTTGTTCCCCCTACCAATACTAAGGTTCTAACCTAACATCTGAGGTGGCCATAGGCTTATGATACAGATGCCAAAAAGAATACTGGACCTTTTTTTCCTTGTTCTTAGTTAATCTCTTTGCTTTCTGCTGTTTAACTTTTTACGGTTAGGTCTGGGTAACATTATTCAGCTAACGGAACATAAAATAATGCCATTTTTTCCTTTAATAAAAGCTTTTATAGTGATATTGCACTTTGGCGCATTAGTAACAAAATAATAATGAACTTTTTGTTTTTAATTTTGGCTCTTCCTTTCAATTTTAATCACAGGTCTCAACAGGACAAGGGATCATAACAGCACATGCACTTGTGAGCTTGGAAGCTCGTGGAACTCTCTTCGTTTCTCCTGGCATGGAGGTGCTTTCTTTTTTTTGTGCAATAAAAAAATGATAGTTTCTGGATATATAAAAGGTTATAGTATAATCTATCCTGCTGATATTTTGCACCTTTTTCTTGATACGAACTACAAAGACATATGAAGGCATGATAGTAGGTGAACACTCTCGTGATTCAGATCTCGATGTAAGTACACATTTTAAGATTGGAGTGCTTATTTTGAGCTTTGCCTCTCTCTCTCCCTCCTTTCTCTAAATGTATCCTTTTTGGGCAGGTGAACCCAGTAAGGACAAAAGAACTGACAAATATTCGGGCCCCAAGCAAAGATGAAAACATCCGCTTAACTCCACCTCGTTTGGTATGTTCTCTCAATCATTGCTTCGTTAGATTTTTTTCATCTTGATGCATACAGTGCAGTGTTAATCTTGTAGTTTTGATATCTTAACTGAAGTTCTAAGTTCATGCAGATGACTTTGGAGGAGGCAATTGGCTATGTTGCCTCTGATGAACTTATTGAGGCAAGTCCTCGTTTCTCTACTTAATGCTTACTATAGTTTACTTCTTGCTTATTTTAAACCAAAGTTTACTTCTTGTTATCCTATGTTTAGTGCATTTACCCTGTCTAACAGAAAGATAATTTATGTTCAGGTAACACCCAAATCTATAAGATTAAGGAAGAGATATCTTGATGCCAATAAGCGTAAGATGATGAAAAATAAGAAAGAATGATATCTTATGTTACTGAGATCACAGCTGCATGGTACATTTTTCAGTAGTTAGTACACCTTTAAAGGATCTTCATTATTTATTTATAGTACCATAGTGTTATACACAGTGAGCTCTGCTAGATCTTAGAATTTTGGGGTAAACCATGGCCCAAATAATTTTGCAACTTATCAACGTACATGTATAATGGGGTCATAGTGCCTGCATTCTATTGTATTTTGTTTCGTTTGATTTTCATAGAATAATGAGGTGCTATGTTAAGAATTCTTTTATAAATTAAATTGAATTTTAATTCTTATCTGAGGAATTACTAGGATTGTCATCATTGAAAAGATACAGATTTGTCATCTTCCATCTTTTCTTTGTTCAACACCAATTCTGATGATGGCGATGGCACTCGTGTGTACCGGAATAATGCATACAAGATGCTGGTATAGTTACTGTCATATGCCTGGTCTCTTTATTACTTTGATGAAGGGTATAACATAAGCAGTCTCTTTATTACTTTAATGAAGTGTATAAAATAGGTAGTATCTTTATTACTTCGATGAAGTATATAAAACAAGTAATGACATATCCCTCGTGGCTTAGCATATAAAAATAGCATCTCCTATCGTTAAGAGTACGTAACAAAGATGATAAAGCTTAAGAGCAATCTAGGTTAAGAACATTAGTTGTTTAGAGACACTGATATCAATATGGCAACGTGAGGTTGCGCTTACAGACGGTGGCAAAACCCAAACAACATTGAAGAATGCAACTTTTCTCTGTTCATATACCAACAACACTACGTATTTTAAACAATTTCATTTTACGCATTACGTATTTATAAACAATTTCATTTTGCGCCTCCGTAGAAAAGAGAGCCGACAACACACGTTCTCACGATTCCCAATTACGTGTAGCGGTGTTATATAAGGTCTCTCAGGCGTTCATTTAAAGATCTAATTTATAGTGACATATCTAATTGATATTAACTATGTAAGTTTCTATAAAACAAAACAACTTGATAGCACAAGTTACGCCAGCTCTGCATACTGCTTTACAGTTTTAGAACAACTTACAATAAAAAACAGAAGTCTGCAGCAAATTTAAATTACTAAAAAGGTGCTTGAACTACGGACAGATAAATTTTAGGTCATACAGCAAGAGAAAAATGCCTCCTACAGTTACATCTCCTGAAAGAGAGGCTATCACTTGCGTGCTTCGGTCTTCTTCTGTTCTTTGGCTACAAACAGGGAAAAACAATGAGGTAAATAAAAAGTTGTATGATACTCAAAACATAGGGATATAGTAACTTTAAGTCAGAAATATATACAAACAATAAAAGAAACTTCCTCAATTTCTTTTTTAGAATGGGGCATAATGTGCTAGCAAAGTTTCTCTTTTGGGGAAAATGCCAACAATAGCACAATCAGTATTGAAGAAAGAAATACATCATGCATGTACAAGTAAGATATACAATAATTAAAAAAAAAGATGGAGAGCAAAAGAAATACCATGTACAAGTAAGATAAAATAATTTTAAAAAAAATGGAGAGCAAAACAAGTACCAGCTTTCTCTTCTTCTCGCTTCTTGGCAGCTTCAGCTCTCTGTTGCCTTATCAAAGCTAGGCGCTCTAAAATTATCACAAAAGGATTTTATGTCAGAATTAACAACATAACTCTTCAATGTGCGAAAAAGAATAATAAAAATATTCTGATACTTTGATGTACCTAAATCTTTACGAGCTTGTTCTGTCTTTCCCTGCTCTTGGAGCCTCATGTATCGCTCATGTGCCTTCTGTTTCTCCAACTCCTCCCTGTGTATTTGTTTATTTTTTAATGAATTTAATTTTTGTTCTAATACTTGAGATGAGAAATGAAATCCATGTCAAAGATCCTTATGATGGTGATAACATGGCCTTTTTCAATAAGACAATGTATTGCTCAGCTTCCAAAATGGTACAATGGTAACCCCCCCCCCCCCCCTCCTCTCTGGCTGGATGAGGGGAAAAAAGAAAGAAGCACAACGCCCTCCAAGGAATGTAATAAATAAAAATGTAAAAGCAAATCTCTATCTTATAACAAGTTAAGATTGTGCAGGATAGTTATCCTATCTCAAATGCTAACCACACTTTAGCAAATCTTAGCATTAAACCAACAACAAAAAGTAGGAGAAATTTTAGTAGATCAAGATCGAACCTTTCACGCCTTGAGAGTTCTGTGGTTTTACCAAGCTGCAAGATAAAAATGATTTATCAAGTTAGGCAGTAAATTCAATCATGTCTACACAGATTTCATGGGCAAATAAATGACATCCATGTATAAATTAAGGTTCAACTAACAGTTACATGGATATAACTTGCCTAGACCACATTATGGTCCTGATCAACAGCCCACTTATAACTTTATTTGATAAAGTGAAGAGAAAAAGTAAAATGGAAAATACCAAGAATGTGCAAAGTTTAGAAAATGAAAGATCATAGACATTGTCTGTGAACACCAATTTTGGTTTGCAGACAAAATGTGCAAATTTTAGAAGTTAGAAGATCCTAGACATTGCCACTGGACACCAAATTTGGTTTGTAGACATTGTTTCCAAAATCAACGATGTCATTTTGTGGTAAAATGGATTCACAGGCACTTATCTGTGAATTTTGGAGTTCACAGACAATGTCTGCAAATTTTCTAGTTCTAAAAGATCCCAAACTCATAATCTGTTCCTGTTACTTTTTGATTTTACATATCAAACAAAAAAGTGTTGGACTTTGGCAACACATTGATTCAGGTATAAATTATTACACCTAATTTTGGAATTAGTTCTACTACTTAAATCCTGTATTCCATGATGCTTGCTGAAAATGTGTTTAAGAACAAAAGAAAAGAAGTATGGCAGGGATAATGCATGGTTAACTTGAGTTTAGTGTGGCCCTTATGAAAGTCTGTTCCATTATATTAGCAACAATGCTGGCATTAACACAAAGCAAAATATGTTCTTATATTGTACATATCTAACACATCTTTATGCTATAGCTACAAGGACAACAGATGTTGGTCCTATTTGAAAATACTGCAAAATAGTGTGTTTGATTTGGAAAGAAAACTTAAAACCATATCAGCTTAAAATATTTTTGAAGGAACTATAGAGGAAACTCAAACTTACATCAACTTCTTTTGCTTTCACATTCTTTGACTTTGCCAAGTTTGGGTTCTCAATCTTAATGATACCCTCAGTTCCCTTCCTTTTCTGAAAAAGGCAAAATAATTACAAAATAAATGATTTTGATAAAAAAAATTGATAAAAGCTGCAGTGGATAAACAAGATTTCTTTGCAGCCAGTTCCCAATAACTATCTACTCACAACCAACCCAACATGTCTCATATTTGCAATTAGCACCCGCTATTTTTCATATTAGTTGCAAACAACACTTAGTTAATAGAGCCAAGATGGAAATGACTCAATTAAACACCTACAATTTCATGCCATCTCAACCAAATATACTGTGAACAAGCTCAATATATGTATCGTTACGACATGCACTAAGCCAATGTTTGTGTGCTAGTTACGATTATCTCTAAAAGCTGGGTGGTAGATGCAAATATGAGAAAATCAGGTGTTGGCAGTGCAGAGGTAGGAGATATATTGAGTGGTATCACTACATGTATCTGTTTTGAAGACTTTTGTAAAAATTATTAATTAAAAAATAAACTAATATATTATAAGGTTTCTCTATAATATGGGTTCACCGCTTGGTGTTAGCCACATATACAGGAAGCAAAAAAAATGAAAAAAGTTGCCATAAAACGAGATAGAAAACTACATTGGAATCATCTTCAGATTCCTCCTCGAATTCCTCTTCAGATTCCTCATGTAATTCATTCTCGTCTCGCTCGTCATATTCAACCGCTTCCTGTTCAATTTCAAGAAAGCTTAATTAGTTCAAAAATAATTATCTTAAAAACCAATAACTATTGAGAGAAACAACATCCCCAAAATGAGGGCAAGTACCTTCTTAAAGGTCCGGGGACGAACTGATGTGCCAGCCGCTGAAACCATCTCAAAAAGAAACAGATAGATAGAAATTATTTTATATATAGTTTAAAAGTTCACAGTTAATAGTAGGAAGAAAAAAAGTAAAAAAAAAAAACTATCAGATATTTTTAGTACATATGGAACTGGTACAGATGTTCAGCTAACGGGTCAAGTTCCCAATGAAGCACAGATGTCTCATAGTTTCAATATTAGATAGAAAAGAGATGGGAAATTTCCTATACCTAGTATCATTGCACATGCATTTTGCAAGACCCAACCAAAGAAAATTATCAACAAAAGTTTCTTCAAATTCTAATCCAATTTCTTTCTCCTTTTTGCAGTTTACCAAAGCTATGTGTGATAAGAGTTTTTCAAATCCACTTTTTCTCTTCTGATTAGCAGCTAATAGTTGGAATAAGAACTGCACCGGACTTTATTCCATCTAAAAGATCAGACCTAAATTTGATGCATCATGAACATGAATCTTTTTTTTCTTTTAACTGAAACAGAAAACTCTGTGATAGAAAATGCAACAAGTAAACATCATTTGTTTCTCTCGATTCCAAGACAAATCCTGGTTAAGACTATCTCAATTGAAAATTGAATCAGACACATACATAAGCCAATTGCAAGTCGCAAGATAAAAGAAAGCACAGTCGGACGCAACTACTAACGAAACATCCAATCAAATACAAAGTAATTATTCAGATTAAAATTAAGAGAGAGAGAGACAGTCAGACGATCTCTTTACCCATCTCTTCAGGAGTGGAGAAATTTCTCCGACCGGTCGGCTTCCCCTTAAACTTTCCCCTTCCCATTTTCGATCTGATCGAGCGCGCAAGCAACGGAGAAACACCGTGCCGCTGGAAAGAAAGATAGAGAGAGAGGAGAGAGGAGAGAGGAGGGGGGGGGGGGGGGGGGGGGGGGAGCAAATATAAGAGAGAAACCCTATAAAGTATAAACTGTCAGGTGGGCCCGTTACTAAGTTTCGTCTCATCGTATCTTTGGACTTCTATTTATGTTTATAATAAGAAAAGGGATAATTCCACCCGTAATTACATTCTCTCCATTCAAATTGTATTCATACTTCATTAAAAAAAAATTTATATCTAATTTTAAAAGTTTATATTTTATATTAGTATAATTAAAATTTTTATAAGTTATATTTTATTTGTACAACAAAAATTTTAATTTTAAATTTTTTATAATAATTAAAGAATAAAAAAATAATAATATTTTTTATACTAATTATAAATATTTATAAATACAAATATAAACAAATTATATATTAATATAAATATTTTTTATGTGTGAATAAATTGTACAAAATATGAGTTAAAAAATAATTTCTCTCATAACAAATAAAGGCGAGATCTTTTTATCTTGAGCCGAGAATAAATCAATTGGTAAAAAGGAAAAAGTTGGCGTAAGACCAACGGAGAATAAAATAAAAGGACGATTTTAGAAAGTGATATTTTAAGCGAGATTCCAATTTTGCTTCATTGATCAAGCACAATCAGAAACGAATTTCTACGATGACAAAATAGTGGGCCTTTTTTTTAATGAAATTCATTAATAATTTTGACGACGATAAAAAATAATTTGGATAATGAAATTCAGTTCCTAAAATGTGATTATATTTTATATTTATATAATGAAAATTGATTCAAATTTTACTATTTAATAAACAATTTAAATCTTACAACAATTTATATTTAACATGTCTATGAATTTTGAATTTTTTTGAAAATTAATTTAAAAATATATTGTCAATATTATCAAAATATTAATTGTAGAAAGGTTCTTACCTTTTTTTTCTTAGAAGTTTACCGTGTTAATTGATTGGTTTCTCCTAAAAAATGCTACTCAATTATAAGATTGTTGGTTTTAGGCCTAAAAAGTTTTCATACTCCTCGTCTATTTAATTGTTATATAACTTGAAATTTCATCGTGTATTATACATTAGCAAATTTAAGATAGAATTTAATAGTTCTTGTATTTAGCATTTAGCATCTTACAAATGATAAATCATACAATGCACATGTCTACACCATCCGTTGTGAATATGACACTAATAATAAAAAAATAATAACATATCTATTATATAACTGTAAATTCTAATTACAAAAATACATTCAAAAAGTATACATTAAGTCTAATTGGAGGATAAGAAGTAGGAATGAAGAAATAATATTGTCGCCACTCTCAAAGACCATAATTATCTCTTTATCTTCACTTTTTAATCCTCTTTTTTCTTTTCCATTTAGGGAGTTGATACACAGATACAGTTATTGATATCGTTATCAATTATTATGCATGTTAATGATTTTATTATGCAAATTCATTTTTATACAATGTTATTTTTATTTAACTTAAATAAGTTATTATATATATTAGTAGTATTTAAGTTGAATAGTAGAAGTATTGTATAAAATAAAATCGTTGACATACATAATAATTCATTTAATATATATAATAAAATTCATATCGATGATCGTATCAGTAATAATATTTTCCATTTATTGATTCATTTAGATCAATACAGTTGGTGTATCACCAATTTTATCAAATATATTTGCAACAACCGCTAAAGTATGAATTGTTGTGTATTCCGAGTAGTAGAATTTTAAAGAAGCAATAAAGTGCACCACGGTGGTGACACTTCGCTCGATTTTAAAGCCTGTATGTTACAAAATTTATTTGTTTTTTCTGATTTATTATTGTAAATTATGATAGTTTGCTACTGGTATATATTTTTTATGGATAAACAAAAATATCACTTCGGCCTGTACGTCTGTAATATATTCATAGCCGCAGGGGCGAATCCACAAAAATTCGGAACGAAGGTCAACTATACATTAATTGAACATAATAATCATTGTAATATCATTATAATTGTATATAATTGTATAAGTGCGGGGCTCAATTGCAAAGAATGGAAGCACAAAGCACTCGGGCGAAATTAGGAACATCTAGCAAAATTAAAAAAAAATACTAAAATGTTCTTAGAAAAAATAATAAGGATATTATTTTTTTTTGAAAAGAAGAATAAAGATTGATTTATCCTATTTAGTGCATTGACAAAGTAATATATGTGCATGGTATGACATGTACATATTCATATACAACTTAAAAATAACACGTATGCTTACACATTTCGTGCTCCTGTGTCACATATTGTATTTTTAGAAGTATCATGTTAGGTGATAGACATATTGAACACGGCATAACACATCTAACTACATAGCAAACACGTAACATGTATAGACACATCCAAACACGTGCAAGTATAAATAGACATGTTTTATATTTTTTGAAAATATTTCGATAAAAAATGATAATTATCTTTAAATATTAAAATTTTTAAATTAGTTCTATTATGGATCAAAATTTTTAATAATTAATTAATCATGATCATTAATTTTAATATAACCTCATCGTCTATAATATAAATATTAATCCATAGAAAAATTAACCAATTTTTAATTATTGAATATATTTTCTCCCATTTTATAAAAATATTTATTTTTTTTCTGATTTTTTTTCATTTTTTAATGTTATTAATAATTAAAATTTAAATATTTTTAAAAATATAATTAAAACATATTCAGACGTGTAAATATATACAGGCACAAATGCACTAACACATACCGTACCGTTACAAATATTATTTTTAACACTTTTAAAAAACACACGACACGATATGACACATAATCACTTTTACACGTGCATATACAAAACGGCACATCTGACCGACATATAAGCGCCTAACACATAGACATAATACGACACTTTCATTGAACACTACCCCCATTCCACCCACATAAATCCGCTGCATTGCCAGAAATTACTTGTGCACAGTGCGCACCAGCTTGCAGTAATTTTGCATTTCTTTCATTACAAGGCCGAAATCAAAGGAAGGTTTCCCTGTGTTAGATCTTACACGCCAATTTATTTGCTATACTTGTCAGCAGAAAATCCATTACATAGAAACACAGGCAAAAGCTATAGAATAAAACATCACCTAATGCTACAAACCCAAACATTTGTAGTATAGATTATCGTGCCAAGTCTGCTAACACTTGCTAAACTGAGAGCCCCACTCGTTAGTTGTCACCTGAGAGCCTCTGCATTTATTATGAACTCGTAAATGTTGTAAGCATACAACAGATGCCAACCAGAAATCATATCAGACCATGTTAAATTCATACGCCATTACAAATATGCTAACTATACATGCACTTCATAATACACTTCAGAAGGTACTAATCACCACAGAACAAACATGCCCTTGTTACAAAGGGTTCTTCTAATCAGCTCCATTTAACAGTATTAAAATCATGGAACCGACCCATTAAATAGAAAAAAAGAAAAAGAAAAGGGTACCAACACATGTCAGTAGCCACTTCATACTGTCAAGACCATTTATCATGTTCCATAGTACCCATCTATTTTTTCCATGTTGTATCCATATGGTAGATTGGGTCCATAGACACTAGCATTATCGTTTAAAAACATCATCTGATCAATCTGGTTGGCTATATTTGACGTAACATAGATATTCTCATTGATACTCTGATTATTCTCCTTTATATCTTTGGCGCTATTACCTGCTTTTCCCCTACTGCCCCTCGAATTTCTCTTATTCTCAGGAAGCGAGTTGCTATTGGCACCATTTTCAGTGTTTTGCCGTACCAGCTGTTGCTTGGCACTTTTCTTGGCATCAGCGACCTTGAACTCAAGACGATACAGTGCAAAGGCATCACAGTCGTTGATTTCATACTCATAAAGGTGCCACTCGAAAACGGTGAGGGGTTGTGGATCCATATAATAAGACCGTTTGAGGCCGCCAAATTCCTTCATGATTTGCTTTCGAGACTCATGCCAACCACGACCAGTGTAGTCAGGAAGGGACCTCTGCTTGCGTGTCCCACTCTCAAAGGCTCGTCTCGGCTTGTCAAAGAAAAGCCACTCTCTAATTGATTCACCCTCTAGCACTGACAGGTCGAAAAGCTCTGATCCCAAAAGAAAAGCATAACATTACAGAAGGCATAATCAAATATTGAATTTTCTAACAATTTATCCCCTACTCAAGTAACAATTTGCATAAAACGCATGCATTTTGGTATTTGGGAAATAGCTAGCATGTAGACTTGTAAAATGGCAATTGGACAACTTTAATCAAGCAGTGATACTATGATCACCAGACTTTTTCTGATCATTGGATAACTTTATGATCGCCAGACTTTTTCTGATCATTGGATATCTTTATGATCACCAGACTGGCTAATTTTTGCTCCTTTTTAGGGCATTTTGGTTAACTTTTGCATGATTTGACCTTTTTTTAGTTTTTACTGTACTTCTACAAGATATCAGAGCACACAGGTATTAATATAAGAAAAAAAGTAACATGCTCTATCTTAGAGACCTTAGTACTGGATATTAAAAGCTGTACAGTTGCACCACTCAAAAACCGTAGCACACAACTGACAAAAAGTAAGACACGTACAGTGACCACCGAGGCAGTAAATTTAGCAAATAGTGTAACAACTGCTATAAGCCAGCAATTACCAGTTTCATCCAGTAGAATAAAAGTTATATAATACTATGAACTTACCGGGTGCATTCCAAGGTGACTTGGCAGTAGCAGCTCCTTCACAAACAGGTATACCAACATTTTTCCCCTGAATCTTTGCATTAAGAGCTGCAAAAAGTGGGCCATCCTTCAAGTCAATGCCTCCTGGCCTAATGACAGGTGTCATGCCAGGAGGGCACTCGTTCATGGCCAGACTGGCATGGAAGGTACTGCAATAATCCTGGCACCATTCTGACGCTTGGGCTGGCCTGGGGCAATCCCACAAAGCGCACTTGGGCCGAAGGAAGGCTGAGGGAGGAGGGCAGATGGTTGGCAGGAGGTCTGACATATGGGCCCCATCTGGGTTGGGATTAGGATTGGGGTTGGGGTCAAAGGAGAGGAACTGGCTGTAGTCCAGGTGACAAGTTTGTTCAAGAAGTTGGGTCAGAGTTTTATCCTCATCTTCAGCATATAGAAATGCATTGGCCTGGTTAATGTAGAAAGTCTGATTGACAAGAAAATCAAAAGCTTCATTAGACAACTTTCACAGTCAGCAACAAAGAAAACACTAGAATTTAATCGTCAACTTCTTAAGTGTTAGGTAAACTACAAAGGAAAACCAAATATAATGGGTAAAGACATAAAAAAGGGGACATAAAAAAATTATCTCAAATATGGATTTAGCAACTCATGCACATGCAAAAGAGCTTTATGAGGGCTGAACATCTATCGTATCAACATATAGGAACAAGGCTCATACTGTAATCTTTTAGTCCTCCATTTTGAGTGGTTCTCTAAAAAGAGAGCTGCTGCTGACCTTTTATCTTCTGATTAAAACCATCTTATAACAGAAATAAAATAAATACTAAATATCGAAGAAGTTGAACTTCAAATGCATAAACCTAACAGACAACAAATAAATCAAACTCTCTAAAAGTTTCTTGCTTGAAAATATGCATGAGATAAAGAAAATAAAAGAAGTAAACACAACTCAATTTGAGAAAGAAAAGAAAATTTCCCTATCTACTGATGAAAAACCAAAGTCTTCCACGTTCATTTATAGAGAGAAAAAAGTATGAGGTAAGCTTTAGGCTTGCTCTGAATAAGTACAGTGTCACAATACTATACTGTTCTTTTCCTCGAGAAAAGACCAAACTATCCCTAATGCATAGCTCCTTTAAAGATAGAAATAAGGGATAATTTTGACACTGTTGTTCCCAGGAACATATCGACATTTCACATCTCACATAACTAGCAGAGAAACAACTCATAAAAGGAGATACCTCATGATAGACATCATTTGTGTTGTCAGGGTGGGCCCCACCAACTACATTCGGCTGGACTACCTCCTCAGGAGGCTCAGGCTTCAGGTTGCCACCAGGCCCCATGGCCAGCTCCATCAGTTTGCTGGTTGCATCATCCTCTTCCTCGCTCAGTTGAAGGAGCCTCAGCGTCTCTGATGGTGGATCAGAAGATGCATGTGTATTTCCCTATTCGAACGTATAGATACATCTTAATGTAAACATGTAGTTACAATTTGAATATTTGTGAAGACACGTGCAAAAAAATATATATACACAAATGCAAATGGTAGGTTTTTTAACATGTTTGTGGCAATTGGGGTTTCTTTTATAATAGTTTCCTGCTATAAGAAAATGAGCAATTTGAATTAGTTTAGAAATACTTAATTGGCTCTATTAACGATAAGAAAGACAAAAATTATTACTTCACATTGCCAAAGAATTTTTGCTTAATTATCACCAAGTCATATAGTAACACAATAATATTAATTTTGCCTTTGCCTTAGTTGAATGTAAAGCATAAATTGGCATTTAGTAGGAGACAATTTTGATTAAATAGTTAATTCCAAATATCCTTCTCACCATCTCCTTTCTGATTTTCTTTTACTCTCGTCTTTTCAATCCATCAAACCTTTAGCTCTAACCCTAGCTGACATTCCAACCAATTCATATTCATACAAGAGAAGCATTTGTTTAATTTATTCTTGATCAGAGTATTATTTGGAGTTAAATCTGGGACCTAATATGGAACTTGAAAAGAAAAATTAACTCCGAATTATTTTTCAAACCAAACAAAATTCCATAAACAAATAGTACAACTGTACAAATTTAGGAGCTCGGAAAAAAACAAACAATCAGATCAATCGCTCTAGTCAGAATCTAACTAAACCGCAAACAAGTACATACTATACTGATAACCCTAAGTCAACAAAAATACAGGAAACAAAAACAAAACCAGAAAAATTAATCGGAATTACTTGGAGAGAGGAGGCAGGAGAAGGCTGGTTGAGTTCGGCCTTCCACTCGCGAAGCATCTGGTGCAGCTGTTCTTCGAGCACAGCCACGTCAGCAGTACGGCTCTCCTTGCGCGCCGACTGGAGATCGGAGAACTTCTCGTGCAAATCGTCGACGCGATTCTTGGCCTTGTCCTTGAACAGCTGGTGCTTAACCGCCGACCTGTTTCCCTTCCCCATCACACGATCCGACTCGCAAAATTTCCCGAAGAAAGATAATAATTAGGTCACTAAAATACAGCGATCGATGTAGATAGACGAGTGGAGGGGTTTCTGTTTACTTCATAGTCGACTAACTTATATATTTCTCTCTCTCCTGCTCTCTGTCTCTCTGTCTCTCTCTCTCTCTCTCTGTGTAATGGAAGGAGAGAAGAGGAAAGGAAGGGGAGAAAAAGGAAGGAAAAGAACCGAAAAAGGAGAAAGGCCGCGGCAAAAGCAGGAGGAATAATAAGACCGACGCGGGGACAAATCCACTTTTAAGTTCTCTCCGTTTCTCCGACAAATGGACATCTCCTTTTCCTGTTTATTTGGAATTTGGGGTCGGACAAGTTAACTATAAATATATTTTATAGAGATAAGTAAATTTATGAATTAATAGAGGCTGATAAGTGATATCGGATATAATAACATTGTGACGGAGTTTTGATAGATGAAGATCGTTCTTTCAAATAAGTATGTTGATTTCTTTTTTTTTTTCTGAAATAAAAGCTATTGATAGTTCTGACATTTTTTTTAATTTTTTATGAGATTTTAGAGAAATAAAACCTATTATCATCATAAATAATTGAAAAATAAATATGTTGATTTAAGATAATGATTGCATTATTCTTGCGATCATACTCTGAGGATGATCCCTATCATGAACAAGTGACCGATAGTCTAACTTTACATTATTTTTTTCAAGTCTAATAATTTATAACTTGAAAATTGTTACTCCTCGCAAAAAAAAAATATAACAAAGAGAAGAAAACAATAAAAAAACTAAATCTCCTATAACTACAAAAATTTAGTCTTGATTAACAATAATAAGCTTTAACAAAAATTTCAATAGTTATTAAGAATCAATTATCTACATATCTATCTAAAATTTTAAAATAGTTAAAATTCCCATCAAAAACACTAAAATCTCTTAATAGTATGTTTCCCCATCAAAACAAACACAATTTTTCTACTCTTTTTCCCATTTAACTATTATAAAGCTATAACAAACCTTTTATAAATCTTTTATTAAAAATTTCTTTACTAGAGCAATACACACTCATCAATTCTAAACTAATAAATATTGGGGAAAACAATAAAATCATAAGTAATTTTTATAATATCGAGAACAATTCTTCTAAACTTTCTGATGTACCTCTAGTTAATTTAATGCCAACAACATTAACGAAGTTAATTTTAACATTCATAAAATATACAAATGATGTTAGATAATCTATAATTAGGGGATACTTTATTTTGGTGGTCTTTATGTATTATTTTTGTCCTACAAAATATCATAAAAAACCCAATAACTTGCTTCAATCATTTGAGTATAAATATTGGGTTAATGGATAGATTATCATTTTGTATGAGCTAATCACGCCAATAAAGGGTCAATTATCATTTTTTTTCTCTTGAATATAAGCTAATGGTAGCTAAAAAAAAGAGAATAAAAGAAAGAATGTTTTGTCTCTTTGATAAGTATAGACTATTTTGATATTTTCTTTTAACGACGGTAATTATTTCGATAAGCAATTAAACTCTTTGATAAGTATTTCAGCAATTATATTGAAAAACAAGATTATTAATTGCTCTGTTGTGTGTGGTGAGAGGTGGATTAGGCATAATTTCTTTTTCATTTATCCATGCAAAATATCAAAAAAACTAGGGTTCCTGATGAATGATTACCATGAGAGAATATTACATACATCTCTGGCAAAACTTTTGCAATTTATGCTTTTCTAATCTTAATTTTTCTATTTCATGAAAGGTGCATCCAAGTCATTGAGGTGGGGGATTTGTATATATTAACCCTAATAGCTGTAGTTTAGAAGCATCTTCTCTTAATTACAAAACTTAGACATTTGAGATAGTCGATTTTTTTTAGCATAATTATTTCCAAAGCTGGAGAGTTTTCAATATTTATCGCATAAAATTTAAATTTAATGATCCGATGACATTAATAATTATAAGTATAATTTAATGATTGAATGCTCTTTTTCCTATTAGTAATTATAAGTATAATTTAAATGAAAGAAGCACTATAGAAACATACACGTAAATAAATTTAATAATTTAAATGAAAGTTTAAACTTTAAAAAAAATTGAAACTTCAATAAACATTAGAAAGGAAAAAAATGAAGAAACAAAATTATAAATCCGAATAGGAAAAAATACAAGTCTTATACATTTGATTTGTACATATATCAATTTGCACTAACTAAATGAAAATTTTGTTTAAAAATAAAGTTGTTACATTTGTTTTTTTATTGACCAAAATCCAATATATATATAGAGAGAGTTTTGTTAATGTGTTATCATTAGCGTTTTGGCTGAAATACTAACGATCCAAATTTTAAGTTTTCTTATTCGAAATTTTGATTTAAGTGGCTAAATAAATTCTTCATATCAAAATCTTATAGAATACCAAAATTTACCATTTTTAGAATTTTTTAACTATTTTTTTAATTTTCAAAGATGACTTTATTTGACTAAAAAATAAATACAAATAAAAATATTTCTATGCCAATTAACTATAAAAAATATTTTTTATTTATATTTTATTAAACTCTAATATTATATAAACCAAAAAAAAAATTGTAACATATCTCTATCAAAAAACATGTATCAAGATTTACATGTAAAACTCGATTTTTCATGATAGATGAAAAATAGAAGACATGAATCCCTGGACATGTACGACGGTACGAGGCAAAAGACGTGTCAATATGTCATTGTCATTCGTCTAGCTAGATCAATCAATCATCCGAAATAGCTTATCCAATTCAGTAATTTGCATAAGACATGTTATTGACATTAGTTTAAGTCTAGTTAGACGATGAATCATTCCAAATAGCTTATTCAATTCAGTAAAATATTTGATTGGAGATGAATATATTTTTTTTTATTATTCATATGGACCTAGATTGATTGGAGATTTTGATTTGCCTTCAAATTTAGTGTAAGTGAAAAAGAATCAATCTTTTATCAAGTCGTCTAATTACTTGCCCCCCTCAAGTCATTAGTCGTCGTTGGTGGCTACAGAAGGAATAATTTAGTTAGAACTGAAAAACTTTAGAAAACAAATTAACTAGTGAAATTTAGAAAACAAACTAGTGATTTTGAAACTTTAAGAATTATAATGATAAACTAACGATATTTTAACGATTATTTATATAACTTACTTTTATTTTATTCATCGACTCACTCCAGTGTTTATTGAAAGGTTAAAATATTTATTTAACTTTTGAAGTATTAATTATGTGAATCATGCATGCATGTTTTACTTTTTGAAGTATTTTTACTCTTATAACAGTTCTATTTCTTGAATTTAATATTCTGTTATACCTAAATTATTTAGTTAATTTTATTTAATTTGTACTACTTTTCGTTCAGAAATATTGACAGTAATTTCCTTAATTATATTTGATTGTAGATTTTTTTAATTTTATGAAGTTAAATCAATTAAATTGTTTACAATAACAACAATTTCATTGAATATAAGGGGTTTTTTTTTAACATCAGTAATATTTTTTTATATAATTTTTTTCTCAAGCTCTTAAAATAACAAAATATAATTTCTCACGATTGGTCATGCAGTATATTTGAGCAATCACTTCTGCATGTTATTGTAACAACTATATATGGTCAAATGGATCCCCAACTTTATCCCTAAATGTAAATTATTCTAAATCAAAGTTAATATAAGAGCTCATATATATATATATATATATAAAATATCATCTCATACAATCAGCAATCACATACCAACCGAAAGGACTAATCAGATAAGTTTGCCTCTTTTTGTTGACCTTGAGTTATTGGAGGATAGATCCTCTGTGGTTTGGCACTTTAAACCTTAGGTGTGGCCTAGATTTGAAGCAGGACTTGGCTTTATTATAAAAATATATACGCCGATACTAACTACTAACAACAACAACAACATCATTAAACATTGAAATCAACCGTTTTATAGAAATTTATGATAAACCTAATACCGTTTTAAACTCCATCTATTGACCATCGTCAACACATAAACTTCAATCTCTTCGTATTGTTAAGATAATTTTTAACATAAAATCATTTGCTTAGGTAGGTACAACAGAACAAAAAGTTCTATCCATTGACTAGGCCATGGTTTTGCTGACCTTTAATCAATCAATGTTGCTATAGTGCAATCAAAATGCCAATATATATAATTGACTTCTTCAGTCGAGGGGACCAACACGGATAGAGACCATCACTAGAATTTGGTCGTCATAAATCCGACGCCAAACCAATAGGTAACGAGAGGGGATAGGTTCGCCACATCCCCCACAAACACAATAGATAGGATTTGATCTTCATATATCAGTGGTTATAGGTACAACGATGAGCAGGGGGATGCTCTTATGTTGTTGTTTCTCCGGACCTTCAATTGGTACAATACAATAGGTACTATTTCAGTTGCACTAAGTGCTGCATATATGGAGGCCTTGGCTCCTCCTCTCAAAGCAGTTCAAGTACTCAAAAACCTAATCTGGCAACATACGTCTTCTATACTTTTTAACCTTAATCTGACAACATGCATCTTCTATACTCTTTTTTTTTTTTTTGAGTAGATGCATCTTCTGTACTGACTGCCAACAACTGGCATAGTGTGTCTGCGCAGTGAATGAGGCACTTCAATGGGACTGGACTGCTTACAAAGAGATCATGCAAATTTGAAAGTTACTAAAGAAAAATGGGGGCTACAGGGTAGGCTCATAATCTTGCTAATTTGAGCAGATACTAAGCTTTCTCATACGTCGGATTTACCTTTCCTTTGTTTGTTGATGCCTAAATATTTTGTGTGTTAATGTGCAATGCCTTTGGACATATTCCCCAAAAATAAATAAATAAATAAATAAATAAATTAATTAATTAATTAATTAATAAATTAAAAACAGACAAAAACCTATGTTACAGCATGGGTTATACTATGGTTACCATGAGCTGTTATTGTTACTGATATCATACCAGTTTTGTACAGTACAATATAGACATATTTTTTTTTTATAATTTTACTGATACTTCAAATATATCAGAATAAATATTTAATTAAATCAAAGGTCAGAGTTAATTAGGTTCATACTAACCATAGTTATATCAATATGGTACCACACAACATGATTCAATATATGATTATTAATTAAAGTATGATTTCCGTATACTGCTATTGTTTTTAATATGGTTTTTTCTAAAAAAAGGTTTAGTAAATTGAAGAAATGTTTTGTAATTGAAAAAAACAGAATAATATATATTGCTAATGTTATTACTTTTCTAAAGGAGAAGGCGAAAAATTAAGAAAATCAAGAGGCAACTGGCAAATAACCAAGGAGTGTTCAGTAATTGCATATGTTATTTGTTGTTTATCACTCAAATTTGCAGCATTATCAATTTGTAAAAAGAAAGATGTAATAAATTGAAGAAATGTTGTTTTAAAAAATGGTTGGTAATAACCAAGCAATGTTCAGTAATTGCAAATGCAATTTGGTATTTATCACACTAATTTATAGCATTATTTATTTGTAAAGACTAAATTGCAGTAAATTGAAGAATTTTTTAAATAAACATAATAATAATGGAACTGATCAAGTATGGAAAGGTAAATTGGAGCCAAAAAAATAATGTCGATATGGAGATTTGGATCAGAAAGAAGGGCGGTATGGAAAACTAAAATTGATTCGGAGCTCCTTCTCTTTTGCTACCTTTCGTGCTTCAAACCGGTGTTAGTTTTGACTCCAAAATCAATATTCTTAGTACAAGGCGGAAGGAGTATGAATGAGAGAAGAAGCGTGTGAAATGCAAAAATGAAGAGGCAAGAGACAACGAAGAGAGAGCAAGATAAAAACAAAGAGGTAAGAGAGGGAGGAGAGCACGATTACAATGGAGGTGAAAAAAGAGCAATAGTGGAAGAATTGTTGAAGAGAAAAATCTGAAACTCAAAAATCGGTTAAAAAAAATGAGATGTTTATCTTAATTAATGAAAGAGATGAAATAACTATTGAGTATTGTTTTTCAAACAGTGCCAAGCAGTGGTGATCTTCAATCGAACGCTTTAGATACAAAGTGGTCTATGGATGGTGGTCTGAATCAAATTCAGAGTTATTGTTCATTTCTCTGTCCAGAATTATATATATAACAATGAGTACGGATATTTTACATTGGTTATGGTTGCTAAACATGTAACAGTTTCTTCACTTTAATGGAAGGACGCCTACGGGCTTTGAACAATTAAAAAGAAAAAAAAAAAAGAGAACTTCTCTAACTCAACTTGCAATGGAGGGATGCCTGCATATTGGAGGAGTGAAAAAAAACAGTGTATATTTGGACAATTAACTCGCTCTTCATAAGAAGTTGAAATTAATTTCTAATATTAATATTTTAAGTTCAAATACCAAATTTTAATTTTTGATCACGGAAGAGCTGTATAAATTTATGTAATTGGTATAATGTTTCCTAAGATATCAATTTTATTTTGTAGATTTAATACTTTGTTTTTATGAAAAGTTCAAGTTAAAGTTTAGCGCTATGAAGTGTCAGAATATGATTCCGTATTCTTAAGTGGCAATGCGAGCCTTTTCTTTTATTTTTGTTTGAATTAGCACAAGCAACCATTTTTTTTTTCTGTCTATACTCCGTAATAGTTGTCAATATTAAATAATGTCATTTTTATTTATTTTTGAATTAATAAATTCAATCGTTAAATGCATTTAATATCATTTTAATTATATATATATATATATATATATATATATATAATTTTGATCTTGATGACCATTGAGGTCAAGATCCTACAATTTTGAGTTTGTTATCTCCTTAATACATATCAAAATCAAATTTAAATAATATAATGTTTGTATGTGTATGTAATGTATGATATAAAAAACATCCTAGTTCCAACCAATTGAGTTTATAAATTTGAAAGAACAATTATTTGGATTATAATTTTATTAGGACTAAACTTTGACATTAGATCACTGCTCTTTAGATTTATATATAAAGGTATATGAGAATTAACTTTTAATTTAATAATAAAGATAATATTTAATATGTGAGAAATAATAAATTTAAAATTAAATGAGGAGTTATTTATAAATATTTAGAATTAAATAAGACTTTCGTCTTTTATCTAAAAAAATATATAAAACTATTTACGCAAAAGCGAGACCGATGATCCGGCGGCCAGGCGGCCACCAGTAAAACCAATGAACCAAAGTTCAGCCGGGTCACTCGCAGACCTGGTTATGATACGATTGATAGAGTTAATCGGTCACACCTATAATTCTAAAATTAGTAGCCAGGATATGGTGCGCCAGGTGCACCCATTCCTTTGTGGCAGGAACCAGAACCACGCTTCGTGCAGGGGAAACAGACACATCGCCGCCCGCCTTCCTCCTTTTTTTTTCCTTTCTCAGCTCCAGTAACTCAGTTTTCTACCCGCGACAACAAATCAACACCGTCTCCTCTTTTCTAACAATTCCATTCGTGCTACACCAATGCTCTCTTGCAACATCTCCTCTCCATTCTGATCAGACGATGATGTTTCGTCACGCGGCGATCGGGCGGATCTTCTCCGGCCAAGAGAGGTCGCGCTCACTGTCGACCATAACTTCATGTCGCGCTGTGCTCGTGCCTCGGTTTGGTCGCCCCGATGTGCTCGAGGTGCGCGCCGACGTGTCTGTCCCTGATCTGAAGCCGAAGGAGGTGCTTGTGAGGTCACGCGCTGTGGCGATCAATCCCCTCGATTTGAGAGTGAGCTCCATTCCAATTAGTTGTGTTATATCTTGGTCCTTTTGAGTGATCTTGTGCTGTTTAGTTTCTGTTTGGTTTGGATTGGTCACTGTTGGAGTGTCACTATAGAATGTAAAACCCTACAATAGAGTTATGGTATATTTTGTGTTAGGAAGAACAGCAGATGCTTCTATTCTTGTCTTGGATAAATGTAGAATAGCACATTGCATCCTTATGTATTTGTTTAGGTCACATTGTTTAATTCTACTATTGCCACTTGGTTAGTTCCTTAAGTTTCTACCTTGTTCAGATGAGGGAAGGATATGGCCGGTCAATATTTGAACAACTTCTTCCCATAATTATTGGTCGAGATGTTAGTGGTGAAGTCGCAGCTGTTGGAAGCTCAGTTTCTTCACTTAAAGTTGGCCAAGAGGTTTTTGGTGCGTTGCACCCAACAGCTGTCAGAGGCACTTACACTGATTATGCTATTCTATCAGAGGATGAGCTCACCACAAAACCTTCTACATTGAGCCATGTGGTAAGCAAACTTTATAAAATTGTGAATTTGTATAATGTACTCCATCTGTGCCATCTATTTATTTCAAACTTTTTGTCAGGTTCGTGCTGCTTGAAGTGTGATTTCCAGTATTGTGGTTTATGAGTGATACCGAATTACAGATAGAAATAGTTTAACTAGAAACTTGCTTTTGTTTAATAATTGTAACAATCCCAATTGAAGATGCAAATAGTCACTTCGATATCATTTATCTTTAGAACATATCAAAAGTAATTCAGCTCCTGTATAGGAGTTACCAAAATATGTTCCTTGAGTAGGGTTCTTCTGAAAAATGAAGGATTTTGAGAGGCTCAATTGCGGTTGTTTAGGAGTTACCAATATCACTTAAGAAGCTTGTTATGGGACAGAGAAAATTATGAATTTTTGTTTTTCTGTTGCAGGAAGCAAGTGCTATTCCTTTTGCTGCATTGACTGCATGGCGTGCCCTGCACAGCACAGCACAAATTTCTGACTGGTTCGTTGTGTCACACAACCTTACTCTTTTAGGTGTAATTCAGTGAAATACTATGTTTTCTGGAGATCTTGCAAAACTGTTTTATGAGGTTTAATTGTTCTGTAGTGAGAGAGTGCTGATTATTGGTGGGGGAGGTGCAGTTGGATATGCAGCAACTCAACTTGCTGTTGCCATCGGTTGCAAGGTGGCCACCACATGTGGGCCCCAGAGTGTCGACCGGCTGTTGGCAGCTGGGGCAGAGCAAGCTGTTGACTACACTTCTGAGGTTCTCGAGTTTTCTCTTTATGATTTACTATATTGTTTTAGTCTTATTCATGAAGAGGAGCTTCACTTGAACCTGTACCTGTATTCTCTATGTTTGCATCAGTTACATTCAAGTAGAACTCAGTCAAGCTATTGCTGACGTGAAAAAAGTCATTTATTACTGGTATGGCAGATGAGATGTTTTTAGCTTTTAAATCCAAATTGGGGGAATTGTTAGATAAACAATCTTCTTTTATGCACAGTTTAGTTTGTAATTTTTCAGTTTGCTATTTGCTATTCACAGGATATCGAGTTTGCGATTAAAGGTAGATTTGATGCTGTTTTAGACACCATAGGGGGGCCTGAGACCGAGAGAATAGGTGTAAATCTTCTGAAGAAAGGCGGCCACTATATGACACTTCAGGTGATCCATTGTAATAACAGTTACAGATTTAGGAAGCATTTTGGCTGGACTTTGTACTGGCATGAACTCTCATGGTCTTGTTTGGTGCTTAATGCTTTAGTTGGGGCTAACTTTCCCCATTTCCTACTTAGGCACTAATTATTTATTTAGAGACTTGAGAGTTTTTATTGGTCATGTGGTTGTTAGGAATAGCTGTAGGATTCAACAACCATGTTATTAGTTGTTTCTGTTGATTAATAGAAACAGGTCCTAGTTGCAGGCTACTTCTTTGAAAGAAAAAAAAAGCTGGAGGATGATTTGAATAGAATTAAGGTTTTAAGTACACAATTTTTTCAGCTAATCTTTAATTGGACTTAATCTTGAGTCGACACGACATCCAATGGGCCTTTACCATATTGTGCAGGCACATTTTGCCTAGCTGGAGATAGATTTGTTTTGTTTCATTCCTCACATGTACTCTGTTTCTTGTGAGTTATCTTTAACTACTGTTGTTTCTTCTCACATAATGACAGGGGGACGCGGCTTCTCTGGCTGATAAATATGGATTGGCTTTTGGCCTTCCTGCAGCTACAGCTGTTTTGCTAAAGAAGCAGTGTCAGTATAGGTATTCCCATGGAATCGGTAAGGGTTACCTTTTTTATTTCTTTTGTAATGGACTATACGTTGATGTTCAGTTTTTGCAAGCTCTCAAAAGGCCTAGTTAAATACTGAACTTCGACCACAGAGATGAACACACATAAATAACAATCACAAAATAATGTAGTGGTTTCTAATAGAACAAAAATTTAAGGGAAATAACTGGAATGCACATGCAAGACCACCATTTGAAATGGTACCAAATCCGGAACTGTCATTCTTTTTTCAAAATAGCATATCGAATGCTGTTATTTAACAACAATTGAGAATCTTATCATGAATTCATCTGTAATTGTTGTATGGCTTAACAATTTTGATAAGTTGGTACTGTCAAATTGTAGAGTATTCATGGACATACATGAGAGCTGATATGGAAGGTCTACAAGAGATACGTAGATTAGCTGAAGCTGGCAAACTGCATGTACCAGTCGAAAAGACATTTTTGCTCAGTCAAGTAAAAGAGGCTCATGAAGCCAAGGAGAAGAGGCTGGTACCAGGTAAGATTGTGTTGGAAGTTGATTGAGATCAATGATTAAGTGCAAATAATACGAGAAAAGGGTCAATAGGAGATGTAAATTTTAGCATTTTCTTTCGTTTGTTTCTATAGTTTAGTTGTAGTAGCTCTTTCTTTCTTTCTTTCCTTTTTTTTTTTGTGCTGATGTTCAAACTTGTGGTTTTATGAATTTTTCCTCGTGAAGGCTAATAAGCAAAGATGATCCGTGAACTTGAAAATTCTAAACACTTGTCTCACAGCCCTATTGTAATCACAAGCAATTTTTGGTATTCTGTGTTTGTTTGTTGGCGGAACAATATAAATATCTCAACTTTACACTGTCTCGATATAAGCTTGATTTTAGTATATTGGCACATGAAGAGAGAGACCATCGATGTGTTTTGACCCTCAATTGTCATCGCAAGCAATTTTCTGGTATCTATGTTTGTTTTGGCGAAGTTGTCTGAAGCAATGTCACAGGATGTTGTAGAAGAAATAGTTCGAATTTTAACACGTCTTGATATGGATATATGTCTCTCTGGAGGAGGGGGGAAAAAGGTAAAAGAGAAGAGAAGTTATTGCTTCTGGATCAAATGAAATGGTCCAAAACGCCGTTTATTTTTGTTTAGAATTCCATTTGGATTTGGTTGCCCCGGCTGCTTGTTTTCAAATAGATGACAAAAATAGTCCTTAAAACACCGTTCCTGTTCCTAAGTTCCAATTTGGGCCTTCTACCAGTGGCAGAACAGTTGCAAATCAGTGAAGTATAGATCATACAGGAGATGCTTGGTAACTCTACTGAAAAAAAAAATTACGAGTATCACTGGAGAGTGGAGATCTATGTAAGTACTAAATTTTTGTTTTGTTTGTTAAACGAAATATTAGCAGGTACTTGCCTGCTACAGAAAAAAAGCACTCATCTAGATGGAAGCTTGATTTTAGATTTTTAGTATATTGACACATGAAGAGAGACCTTGAATGCGTTTTCAAATATGGTTTGTACTTTGTACAACCATGAATATCAAATATATAGAAGAAAAATTGTAACACTTATAATAATATACCTAGCTTGATTCTTTAGTATACTGACTCTTAAGAGCCTCAAATGTGTTATTAGTTATTACTGAATTGCTTTGCATGATATGAAAGATATTTCCTTGGCCTAGATAAACTCTGGGTGGACTCAGATTAAAGATTGTAGTTCATTTACTGCTTCCTACACAATCTGTTATACTTGTAGATAATTCCTTGTGTGATAATATTCAAAAATTAAGGCCATCTGTACAGAATGAGAGACCTTTTTCAGACTTGTTAATAAAAACAAAATTGAGCAACATCTGAACAAGAAATGATAAATTATTGAGCCAGAACTGAAAAGTTACGGTAAAAGAATTACTAATTAAACGGGATTAGTAACTTCGACTGTCTGGCCTGGCTTGAAATTGAGGATGCCAGCAAGGCCACTGCCCCTTGACACCCGCTCCAACTCATTGATCCTCTGTCTGAGTAACTGCAGTTCTTTCAATAAATCATCCTCTCTTTGCTTAATTCCCTATTAAAAGTGTTAATTAAATGCAAAAAAATGAATGGAACATTGTCAATTTGCCATGAAAAATAAAGAAATAAGAATAGAAAATAGAAAAAAGAAGTTCTATGTCAAATTGTGTTTGCAAAATATTCCAGTAGAAACACATACCAGAACTGAGGGTAGGTAAATTTACAACGAATATAAATAAGCTTTTGAAACAAAAGTTTTCTCAACTGAGGAAACACTAAAATTATGAAGGATTAAAAAAAGAAAACAAATTGAACTGCTTCACTGCAAAGTTATGGAGGGATGATAAACAGATTGGTGCAATTACTGTACTCATTTCTTGTCTGGTTGGTATTGTATGGAGACAGGGATATACTCTCCTATTTCTCCAAATTCTGAATATGCAGTATTGGGATAAAATAAGTTGTAAATTCACCTTTTTCTCTATATTAAAGATCAAATAACATTATCCATTTGTTTCTACTCCTGTGATTCTTCATGCATGACTATAGGTTAGCTTCTTTTTGCTTTGTTTTACCATGACATTCCAGGCAGATGTGACCGTCGATTGAAGATTGGACAATTTAGTTTGTCTGATAGCTACCTTTTTAAATTAAGCAGCTTATGGACAGCTCTTCTGTCAGGCATGATTTAGACCCTCTGATCAGATGGTCACATCTGCCTGTTGTCTGAGTCTAATAAAATCAACAAAGAGATGGCATCATTCCTTTTCTTACATGATGATGGATAACCAACTTAAACATACAAATAATTTGATGGAATCCCAAGAGAAGATGTACAATGTGGATACTAGAATTCAAAGGCAAATAGGAGGAAACCAAATTCAAATCATAGTATTATACCATGCATGAGCAGAATGCCTATGAAATGTACTTTTTATTTTCCTGTATGATTGCTATACTGCAAATATTATACTAATTTTGAAATCCAAAAGAGAATATAAATAGATAAAATAACTTTTTCCTTTCTCTGCAGTTTTGTAATATTATAAAGGAACATGGGTAAGTTTCACTGTTCTCTTGGCGCCCCAAACTTAACAGGATTGAGGCAATGTCACTGCTCTTTTCCTTTTGGTTCTTTCCTGATATCTTTTGTGTTCCTCTACCATATGTAACATGATTGCAAAAGTTGAACAAATTTAAAACAGTTACCTCAATTTCTTGCCTACGTTTCTCTTCCTTCCTAGCTTCTGACCTGGCACTTCTTTGCACCTCAAATATCACAAGCCCACCAGCAACCTTACACAAAAAGTAGAATGTAGTGTTCATCAACTGAACAATTGTACAACTGAAAATAAACAGATACTGACAAGAGAGAAAATAGAAAAGCATACACTAACAGTGTGCAGGTTAATATACCCAGCAAATATACGTGCTACCAGATAAATCAGTTCAATAATGTTTGAATCTATTTTATCTTTCTTTTTTTTTGTGTGGTGAAGTCATGCAATTTGGTGTTTGACTGAGATGTTTTGTCAGGCTATCAAGGCTGAATTGAGGATTAAACAGCAGCTCTAGCCAAGTGGTAACATACAACGAATTAAGAAGTAATATAACCTACCGAGAAAACAAAGAGCTCTCCAATTAAGTCAACAGCAGCTTGAACAGCCTTTTCCTCATTTAAGGGCCTAATCTCAGCATTAGTTGCATGCCCATACAGCTGCCTTTGCAGAGTTGTAGTGACTCGATGGTTTGCCTACTAAGCAAGAAGCAACACATTTAATAACTTAAAACAAGCTGTTAACTCAATTAAATCAGGTTAAAGCAGGTTAAAGCAGCTGGAAGAAAATACCATACCGATGTGAAACATTTTAACAAAAATGATTTGTCCTCTGATTGGAGCAAACGACATTTAATATTTCAAATTAACAATAGTGCCTAAATGGCCTCAACTTTTCCACAGAAAACAAAATCATGACCCAAAAAAGAGAATGGTGGTTGCAACTTCTTCATATGATCTCATGCTAAGTTTACCTTACAAATATAAAAAATGGAAAGATAAGAGGTAAGAGCTAAATTGTCAACATTTTGAATAAAGTGCAAAAAGATCTTTTTTCTTTTTGTGTGTGTGTTAGGGGGTCGGGTGGGAGGGGGTTGGTTGCAAGAACATGGGGACCTGGCCAATATTAACCATTTGGCTGGAGATATGGGGGTGAACGCAGGTTCATTCTATAAGTGTGCAAATGACAGGCTTTCGTGCTTTCTTCATGGCCAGCACAAAGATTTTAATCCCAGACAATGCCATATCATTAACTTTTCTTTATCAAATGAAAATTGCTATTTCACATGGAATAGTTTTATGAAAAAATTAGGACTCGGTTTTCTTTCTGGAGCTGAGGAGACAAGAGATTGCCAATAGTTTTATATGACCATTTTAACCCTCTGTAAAGGGGGAAAGATGTGAGGGCTATGTAATGCGTGAACTTTAAGAATAACTCTTTTCCTCCGTCTTGCATTACGGTACAGGAATTTCACTCGTTCAAATTTTTTTTCCAAATCTGCTTTGATCTACCAACCAAAAAACATAAGGGTGTATTTATTCTGGTGTGCATTCAGGCTGACTCAATTTCTATTCTTGTCTAACTCAAGGTAAGAAAACTGTGTATTGCTAATTTTCATGCATGGATGTGAATGAGTTGTTAGTCGAACAATTTCCATTTTGGGCTGGGTGATTTCATCATTGTAATTTCTTTACCAAAATTTAATCCATGCCTTTTTCCTACCTAAAAATTGGATGAGATTCAAGCTTAGAATAAATATTACTATAGGGGGTTATAATTCAAATGCCGGTTACAATTAGTTTGAGAGCAGCAGGTGAGCATTAAATAGTAGTTGTTACAATTAATTGAATTGTTTAATTGATTTCTTAAGATGCAACCCTTCTTAGTAAGAAATTCTCAGAGCTAATTTGCATAACCTAATTAATTTTGATTCAAATCTTGCAAAACATTTTGGAGGATTTATTGCAAATAGCATGGATAGACACTCTGAAGTGCTAAACTAACATTTTCAGCTTAAATTCCAAAGAACCAGTTTATAAGCAAAGAAAATATCAATGCAAACAAATCATATAACTCGAAACATTTGATAGGTGAACGGATAATTGGTGCCTATTTTTCCGAAACATTCATTCTTGGACGCCATATTCAGGAAACTGACTAATGTTTCAAAATGATTTTTCCAAACAAACCTAATAAATTTTTAGTATTGACAATGGGGGGCATATCACATATGAGCAGGAGGATTAACATTCTTGCTTCATTCCAGATTCAAGAACAGCAATTCAAAAGTCAGATGTAGAAGAAACATCAAATTAAAGAAAAATAGAAGATCTAACCTGGGCAAGGCTAACAATGAGATTGCGAAACTTAGGGTGAATCCCAGCTTGTTGCTTCAGCCTAGCAGCAATGGGTTTACTAATACTCTTTAGCGCAAGAGAAACGAGCTTAGCAGTAGGCAATGCCATCCTCTCTCTCTCTCTCTCTCTCTCTCTCTCTCTCTTCCTTCCTCGCTTGTCAAATGGTGTTATCCAGTCCCAATCAAGGCGACTTTTCAGAGAGAAGAGAACAAGTGGAGGTTTAAGGAGGGAAGAGAAAGTGGCATCGTTTCTTGGAGAAGAGGAAAGAGTGAATCCGAGTTGAATTGGCAGCGGCTTGGAGACGAGGAATTGAAAATGCGAGGTAAGATCCGGTGAAAATAACTTTCCAAGTAAAGGAGGAAATTTCGCTCTTTGATTGGTTGTTTGAGTTTGACCTAATTGATGCCAAATTGACAACTGCCAAGTCGGAACTGAGACGAACTTCTTTTTTTTATTTTTATTTTGTTTTGGATTGTTTTCAGTTTTTAACGCGTCGCTGTCTCACCAGTCTATCCTCGTCAGCAGTCACTCAGTTGCCAACCAGGTTTAGGGAGAATCAGGATTTTTCGTATACCAGACAATAATGCAAACTTTGTGGCGGGTCATGTAATAGAGCCCTACTATTTCAATTCGGATTGTCCAATCAAAACGAATGAATTTGATACATTCTTTTTAATCCAACGATCCAAATTAATATAATAAACTCTACTTTCTTATTTGAAATAATAGATAATTTGAAATCCCAATAGTTTCTAGAAAAATAACAGAGAGGAAATAAAATCCGTACTATTTATAACAAATTCGCATTTTAGGAGAATCTTTTATTTTTAGAAAGAAAATCTGTGCTATATTCAGTCCCTTCATGACTTTGTACATCTATTTCGACACAAATTTTATTATGAGTAAATGAATTTGATGGTTGGGAATTTTCATCAAGTACATGATTAACTTTTATTTTTCTTGAAAAATGATAAATTATGTATATGAAGAGTGAATTTTGTATAATTTTCATAATGAAAAAAAAACCTTATTTTGGATGAAATTTTATAAAAGATAGTTTCTCTTTTATTATATCATAGCTTCAAATCTTCATTTTTTCTTCCTAAAAAAGTAAAATATTTCTCATTTTTTGTAATTGTGAATAAGAGACTTTTGAGTTATTTGTATTTTGTTGCGTTAGAAATAAAATAAAATAGAACAAAAAGATAAAAAATACATAATTATCATACAAAAATGTAGCAAAATTCTTAATACTGTACTATATACTATTTTTTTTGGCACTGCAATAATATATATATATATATATATATATCCACCCAATATTAATTTTTTTTTATTTTGACTTGATCCATTTGATAAATTTATAATTGGGCAGATTCACGCTAGACTGACATCCACTGCCATATTTTTTTTTACGACATATTTATATCTAGTATTTGTAGGTATATGACATTTGAGACTCATTATAATATAAATAAAAAAAATACTCTATTGCTAAGTTTAAATGTTTAAATCATTTAAATTCAACGACTCAAATATATTATTGAAAAAAAATGACAATAATACTCATCCGATTCGCACTATATGAGCCTTAAAAGCAATAACTCTTATGTACACTATCCCGTGCAATAAGGCAATAACGAGCAAAAAAAAAAAAAAAAGGAAAACTCAGCAACATGATTCGAGACTTCAAGTAACTTAAAATTTAGCAACATGCTCACCCGATTCCACACGACTTTTGAGTTTGCGCTCTCAATCCATATTTGAGGATCCAATCTTACTGGCTTACAACTTTATTAATTTCTTCTAGCTTTGTGGTAGGTACACGGGCTAACGGGTCTATGCCTATTAGACAAGCCCGATAACTTAAGCCCGTTTCATACAAGCGGGCCTGGGCCAGATAGAAATTTAAAAGAAAAAAAAACAAGTGCACAACTTGCTTTGAACTATTTAGAAATAATAATTTAATGGTTCAATACAATTTACATAACTTGAATTTTGCACTCTCCATTCAACTTAAGAAAGAACCGTGAATCAATATTTAATAACAATCTTCTTTTTTATAGATAAAAATGGGGGGAAACTCACCTGTTTCATTGAAACAGCCAAGTTATATTTTAATACATATATTTGTAATATTAATTGTGCTAAATTTAATGAGCTTTCTTCTTCTTCTTTTCTTTCCTTTTCCCTGAGGTATTTCTTAAAGTATAATTTGACTCAGGCATTGAGCCGAAGAAAGAACAACAACACCGCAGTTGATGAATTCATCCAGCTGCTTCTAATATCCTCTGGAATGACTTCTCAATGCAAGATACCAAAAGCTGTGAATTTATGAAGCCTTTTTCGGTTGTCATGACGACCTTCAATTTCCCCATGTAACTCACAATTGTGATGGTAAGACTCTGTAATAAATTTAAGAAATCAACAAAAGATGTGTCAGTTTTCTTTTTGTTATAGAATTACACAAATTTGAGTAAAGCATTAATCCTTTGTTATACGGAAAATAAACACACGAAATTAAAAAAATAGATTGATTAATCTTCTGGTACAGTACTGTCTGAAACTGGTAAATACCAGAAAATTTCTCGTCGTTTTGGCTGAACACAACCATTTTTGTAGGAAAAGGAACAAATAGAAGCTTCGTCAATTGTTACTAAAAGAAGATATCAATTTAGTGTACTAAATTTCTAAGATATACTGTCTTACCTGGGGGCCTCCTGCCATGAAGAAATGAAAGCTCTTAACCGGATGGTTCGCTATCATCATCTTTTCAGTTGGTCCTATTAAATTTGAGATTGCCAAGCTTGTGTTCTTCAATGTGGAATGTATATACTTAGCAGTTTCCTAATATAACCACAGAAAAGGAAAATAAGTATGACGCAAGAAAAGATACAGAAGTCTGATAATGGCTTCATCAGAATAGACATGAAGTCGGCAAAATAAATATGTCGAATGAGTCAGTATGGAATAGTTACAAATATTTTCTAACTTTAAATACTTGCAATTGGTTTAAAAAGGTTTGCAAAACTTAAATTCAATGAACTTCAAGTGTTCTTTTCTTTTTTCTGACATGGTGTGTATGGAGGGTAATTACCTCTGCACCTCGTAACTTTCTCATAGCTTCAAGAAACATTCCTGTGAGAAATACACTTAGGGAGTTCTTCTTCGTATTAATTATTTTTCTTGCAGCTGTGACAAAGTAGAGAGGGTCAGTGTTCACAATATTTTTGCATATAGGCACTGGTACATGGAGGAAAGCAAAATGGTTTCCCCATGGAGCTCTAGTCTCTAGCTTATTCATCTCTTGAACTGACTGGTAGGTTCTCAGTATTCTGGTATTGAGTAACACTAGTGCTGTCACATCTCTGGCATTTGTGCTATGGCCGCAACTTTGCATATACAGATTTATGCCGTAGAAGATCACACCACAGATGACATCGTTTATGGTCTGTGACAGAAATAAGAATATGTGCAAAGATTTAATTAATTATTCAAGTATCATACTTCATTTAAACTGAACGATAATTTTCTTGTTCGATATGTAATATGGAGCTGGGCATGTAAAGCTTTGCATTTAGCATTTGAATCAGGTTTAACAATTAATAGAAGGCAATTATTGAACTTACCCCGCCGATGTTGCTTTTAATCTGTTTGATATCATCTATGTCAAACTCCACAATGGAGATGTGCATAGGCTTAAATTCAACTCCAATTTCTCCCGACCTTATCGGTGTCAAAGAATCGACCCCGAATGTACTTTTCCAAAAGCTCCAGCTGAATTCAGTGACAGAGTTTACACCTGTCAACAGCATCCTCTTTGCATTGTTCCAGAAAGTACCTTTGTGCTGCTCCATTGCAACGAAGGATGGGAAGGTGAGCGGTCGAGAGGGATCATCAGCCCTTTGAACACAAGAGAACAAAGCACTCATCAGAGTAAAACCGTCGCCAAGTGAGTGATGGAGTTTAAACACCAAGCATCCTACAATGAAATAAAAAATGCCATATTATTTGACCTGACATCAGTTATATTATAATGATAGATTGGTAAATATAAAGCTAGTAAGAGATATTTTATTACTTATATTATGAGTTGTAAGTAATGTAAAAATCAACTGACTAAATAAAGAAGATAGATTCACTAGAAATCTGTTATAGCTCAAGAGCCCCATCTATGTTAACAAAAATTGACTGTTGTAATTGAAAATTAAGCACATACTAAATAAGAAAAATTGATGATAAGTTAATTTTGCCGCCATACCGTATGAAGTTTTGGTTGGATATTTGATGATGTGAATGTCCCACAATGGTTGAGATTGAGGAAGGGTGCTCATTGCAATTTCTGCCAAGTAGTCGTGCACATACTCGTCGTAGTATTCGACATTTGGAGGGAATGTAGGGACATTGACATGGTCTTCTAAATTAACTTTCACCTTTCTCCATCTTAGGACATCTCTTTCATCTTTTACCTAGACACATTAAGAGTAGAATAATTTTAATTTGAAATTCTATTTCCTTAAATAGCCTCTAGGCAAGCAGCAAGCTACACAAATTAGATTTCATATAAAACTTCCTTTTTTCCTCTTTGAAAGAGGAGAATTTTAATGTCACAAACTTTTAGTATTACAAATTTACTTTTTAATTTATATTTTAACAATCAAGTTTTAAATTCAAACCATTAATTTTGTTTATTTTTATGGTAGATGTATGCATATAAAATTTTATGATTTTTAGAGTTCATTTCATATTAAATCAAGTAATCACAAAATGAATGAATCTAGTTAATTATGATCGACTAATTCTGATGCATTCATTTTATGACATTTTGATATGGTTTTAAATGAACTCTAAAAATTATGAAATTTTACGTACATATGTTTTTCATGAAAACCAGTAAGATCAAAGGTTTGGATTCAAATTTTGAGTGTTAAACTTTGAATTATAAATTAAAAAGTGAGTTTATGACATTGAAACCCTCTTTCTTTGAAATAAAGGCTTCCGTCAACTTCGACATTTATCTTTCTTAAATATTAATTCATATAGAACTAATAGCTTCTTTTTTGTGTCATAAGTCCACGGAAGATTTCAATTGGAAGAAAAATATGACTGGAAGTGTTACTTTATTATATTAAACAAATTCTCGCTGGTATTATTTCAGTAAAAGAAGTAAGACAAAATCATGTATGCTTGCAAGTCGAGAGAAATTTGTTACTAGGAGCCATAGCAATACTAACTGATTTCTAACAAATTGTATATTAACCCGAAACTTGAGTTGGCTAGTCATTTCTGGGACCTAAAGACTTGAAATTCCTTCAAATTAGTTCAGATCTGATGAGAACATTAGTAGAAAGTAAAAATAGAAAAAGTTTTTTTTTACTGTCAATTGAATATGTAAAAGTATAGCACATGTCATATAAGGTAATCTTGTAACAAACTTTGATATATAACACATATAGCATCAGAAAGTGAAAAGGGAACCATTATGGAAGAGAAGCGTGGGTTGATGGGCAAGAAGAGCTTTTCAAGAGTTTCCATGGTCGGAGAGTCATCAATCGGTATCTCCGATTCGAGCACCACTATGTTATTCACTGAAAGCACCGAGCTCTTCAGATACTGTCCCGTGGGACTCACCGGAGGTTCCTCATCCCATGTCAAACTATCTTTGGACTTCATCTTGATCATCATGTCTCTCTCTCTCTCTCTCTTTCTCTCTCTCTATCCAAGAGTACTGCTTGCACTCTGTTTTCTCATTGAATGGTAGTTTTTGAGCATGTTATTTATAGGCTAAAGACCAACAAGAACCACACATATGGTGCAATAGTACGTGATTGTTAATTAATGTGCTCTGATTGCCGTCCAGAATACGGTACCTTGACCAGTTTACTAGTCAACTTATAGTTAGTACATAATTAGGTATCATATATAATTTGGGTTTGTTATAAGAGTTGTCACACTTAATTGAAAACATCAAAAATTTCCTGAAGATTATCAGCAAAAGGAAATGTTTAGGTGGATGTTATATTCACAGCTATCTTTGTTCTAATCATTCAATCGAACCGGTTTATGATGAATTATTCAAACAAAATGAATATTAAAGTACATATACATGTATATATATTGTTTGCCTCGGTTGTACGAGAAATCCGTTTAATATGTGGATTATTTGCGAATTTTACAAATAAAGTTAACACATTTTATTCGTATTTTTTTCAATGTGATAGAGGGTCTCTCTTCAATGATTGAGATGCTCAATCATGTACTATAGAGGGTCTCTTTCTTTTTATGAAATATTTAACATCCACCCCTACTGTTCACCAATCTATTCACCATTTATTTATTAACATCAATTATGTATTTATTAATTAAAAATATATTATTATTAATTAATAAAATTTAATCATTTTATAATAAAATGATTAAATTTTGTTAGTTAATAATAATTTTTAATTAACAGATATATAATTGACATTAATAAATAAAAGATGAACAAATGGATGAACGATAATAAAGTGGACTCATGTCATAACTCTTCTTCTTAACCTTTACAGTTAGCAACAATAAAGTAGGTCTAGGGGAGGCCATAATTAATACACAGTTAGCTACTAGTGTTCATGAGCTATCTTATAAACTTGTATAGTCATTTGAGTGAGAATAAAATTAATGAAATGGATTTCATGATATGTGGTTTATTTTGCTATATATATTGAGATATCAATTATCAACAAACAAGAAATTTAGCACTATATATATATATATATATATATCTATGAGGAAAATAACATTTTGATATATTATTGTTGTATTATGAAAAACAAATTATTTCTGAATTATACCCACGAATTTAAAATTTTGTCAAATTATTTCCAAATACTTGTTACTAACTTACTATGGTTGTGAGTTATAACCGGTTCAAAACCCTTCTGTTCTTAATATTTTAATTCTATATTTTAATTCTTTTTATAAATAGTAACGTCAAGAGGCTACCGATTTCATTACTGAAACCACATAAATAAGGTCCGATACATCAATTTTTACAAGTCTATCGCTACCAAATTGAGTAAAACTGCACACAGAACCAACAAAAAAATCAGTCATACACAAAACACACCACCCAATTGGCATCCACAGAAAAAAAAAGCGTGTCACAAGACAACAAAAGAAAAGCAGAGAACCTGTCGAAAACATAAAAAAATGCCACATCCCCCACCAGCGCAATCATCATGCCTCATCGTCAGAGGCGTTATACTCCATTAACTGTACAAGTCCAATGCGCCAACCTGTCCAAAACATAAAAAAATGCAAAAATCTGTGCTGTCAGAATTAAGTGTCAGTGTGGAATGTGAGACCCTTGCTCGCTCCATATAATCTAGTAAGAGATCTGTCGGACGCATAGTATCATATGGATGTATATAAAAATTAATATAAAAATTAATACGTATTTGTAAAAAAAATTAATATACACTATATTAAATTATTTTTTTATAATTATGTTAAGAATAATATTTTTAACGCATGATATTTTTATAGTTGGATGTATTTTCTTAAAAAAATGAATTTTTTTAACAAATATTCTAAAGTGTTTGTTGCTAAAATGTTCGGAAAAAAGTTCGAAAAAAATTCAAAAAATGTAAAAAATTAGAAAAGTTTCTACCCATGCTCTAACACGCGTGTCGTGCCAACACGTGCCTATAAATATTCCTGTGCCGTGCCTATATATATCTCAGACTGTGATGCGTCGTGTCCCATGCCGTGACGTGTCATGTTGTACCCTCTTAACCGTGTGTGCCATGCCGTACCTTTGGCGATGAAAATCCAACACGGCATGGATAATGACACGACATATGACATATGTAACACGGCACATGTTGACACGCTGTGTCGTGCTGTGTCGCTTTTGACATATGTTGTGCTGTGTCTTGACACGCTATGCATTTTTTAGAATTCTACCTGCACGTGTTTATATGTGTTTGGATGTATTTTAATCATTTTGTTTTAAATTTCTGATTTTAACCGTTAGCAATATTTAAAAATTCAAAAAATAATAAAAAAAATAAAAAATAAGAAAAATTTTATTCAGAGATAAAAATTTACAATCATATATATATTTTTTAAAATGTTATTGTAACAACTATCAGAACACATTATAATAGTTATTTTTTAAAATTTCATAAATATGGTTAGATGTACCACATGCTAGCTAAACACTTGAACATACTATACCATATCGTGCCCGATGCGCTTATTGTCTAACACGACACTTATAACGACATGAAACACTGTATTGACTATGCTTGAACTCATACAATCCGTGCTGTGTCCACGTGCCATGTGTTTTTGTTAATACATTATAAACGGTGAATAATCTTAAAAAGAAAAAAAAAAGTATTGATTGAATGAAACATGAATGCTTAGAATTAAATCATGCCTCTGTAGCATCTAAATTGTCGAACTGAAAATTAATTACAAAACAGTAGCTAGCTTCAATATTGAGGGAAGTGGTTAATAATACTCTAAACTAAATCTCTCAAAAAAATTTTCCTAATTAATTTTCTGTTTAAGTACGTTTACGTGCTCTTACATGTTTAAGTCCAATGAGTCTAAGTGATTGTATTATGTATTTAGGTGTTTATATATTTTAAATAGGTGTCTGTATTTTATCTTGTACAGGTGTATATAAACGACTCAAGTGTTTATATCTCGCATTTATGTATTTATATAAATTGTTAAGAAGAAAAATAATGAGGGAGAGAAAAGAGAGAAAGAAAACCTTGAGAAACAAAACACATGGAAAAATAAAGTCAAAATGATGACAAGAGAGAGGAGAGAGAAAGAGAAAAAAAAAGTCTTAGAAAAATAAAAATACATGAGAGAAGAGAGAAAGAGAATTTTGAGAAACAAAAATACATAAGAGATAAGCTGCATGAGTTACTCAGATGTTTATATAAGTGAATCAGATATTTGTATAGTAGACTCAGGTATTTGTATAATTAAATAGCGAAATTAATTTGGAGATAAAAATAAAAAAATAACAAAAGTCACGCGGTTCAACTAAAGTAAAAAATATATGGGAGACAAATCGGGGGATAGAATCCGGAGGAGATAAATATTTTCTCAATTAACTAAAGTGTATTGACTTCAAATTTTGTCCCACAGATATTGTATTATTATTAAAAGAAAAAGATGACACAAAGTTCATGGAGGTAGGGACGTACAGGCATGTATAAAAAATAATATATGTTGTGCTGTGTTATATTTTTTTTACAATAATATTAAGAACAGAGAAAAACGCCGTGTTTGCATGTGCTTATACGTATTTGAACATATTTTAACTTTTTTGTTTTAAATTTCTGATTTTAATTGTTAATAACATTTAAAAATTAAAAAATAATAAAAAAAGCAAAATTCCATAGAATGGAGAAAAACATTTTATGATCATATAAATATATTTATTATTTTATTATTATTTTAGAATTATTTTCAAAAATCTGAAAAAAATAGTTACAAAAATCTAAAAATGGAAAATTTTGGTATTTTATGAGATTTTAATATGAAGAATTTATTGAGCTATTCAGATTCGTTGTTTGACGTCATTTTAATTATTTTTGAGTTAAGCTCGCCCTATCTTTATTCTCTCTCTCTATATAAAATGTTCTTGTAACAACTATCAAAATATATTATAATTTTATAGACATGCTTAGATCTATGTTGCATGGGTGCGTGTGTGACTATCGTATTAGATATGATTCGGTGCGGCGATACGGTAATTTTCAAAAATTGTGGATTCGGGTGTGGCCTTATATTTAATATATATTCAAATAATTACAAATAAAAAGTGGTGTAATGATTGTTAGCACAAATGTTTGCGTTCATCTCAATCATTAACTACATATATAACGTTATTAATTAAGTTGAATTGACTCCAACCAGCTCCGTCATGGAAGCCATTTTTCCCTTTACCAATGTGCGCTCTCTCCATCACTTGATTATGACAACTAACAACTGAAAATTTGACTAGTACTTGCCATCCGTATTTATGGAAGAATGAATGATCTATTCAAATACCCCTTGGTAAAGAAAAAGATATTTGTAGTGTTCAAAAAATGATATCTTGATTAGTCATATCAAGGATGTGTCACGATATTTATATCTATTACGTAATGTATTCCGCGTGTCATGTATTTTTTTACGTGATATATTTTTTTAACTAAAATTGATACGTCATAATATATCACGTTAAATTATTTAGACATATTACATGATACATTATGTCACGGCAAGCATGTAGTCACGTGAAATCACATATCATTAATTTAAATATTTTTTATTTTAACATAAATAAAAAATATATTTATTATCATAAAAAATTTCTAACATTTTTTCTTCACTTTACAATAAATTTTACAATTTTTTCATAAATTTAAATATTTTTCAACAAAAAGATAAAACTTGAGAAAAACATGACTAAACGTGACAACATGTGACGTACCATATGTGTGTACCACATCATGTATTGACACGTCTTAATATAACATGACATGTATGTTTAAACATGACGTATCTTTCTTCTATTATTTTTTAACACGTCATGTCACACGAAAACAATATTTTACTCATATCACCACGTCACATTACCTAGACACACTGTATTTTTTCACAACACGTCACGACACTTCACGTTTTTTATTCACTAGACATTTGTTTTCTTAGTCATTATGCTAAAAACAATTGAACAGTTCTTTGTAGTTAAACATGATTTTGATATAGATAGACTAGCGTACAAATATTTATATACAAATCAAAATATAAATGACTCAAAATACGCTTTATTATATTAAAAATTTTAATTCAAATTGCTCAATAAATTTACATATTAAAATCTTATAAAATATAAAAATTTACTATTTAAGATTTTTTAACTATTTTTTAAGATTTTTCAAAGATGGGTCAATTTGGTATACAAACATTTTTATTTTCTTATTATTTTTGGTCCAAATTTGAAAAATCTGAAAAAAATAATTACAACAATCTCAAAAATAGTAAAATTTGATATTCTACAAGAGTTTTTGATATGTAGATTTTATTGAGTAATTTGAATATAAATTTTAAATATGAGAAAGTGCATTTGAAATCATTTGTATTTCGACCAATATATAAACATTTCTACATTAGCCTATCTCATTCGGATATCCGTAATACACATCATATATGATCATGTTGTGCTCGAGAATAATGTTAAATCATATATAGAAGTTAGGCATTTTGTGAAATATCTATACATACCTGAAGATGCTATCAATATGGTTTCCATAATTAATTTTAATAGTTCCATTTACCTAACAAATTTCTGTATGGCATTAAGGGATAGTCATGAGTCATGTAATTGAAAGATGAATTGAAATGGACTGCTGGACAAGGTACGCACGGTGTGGTAGTCTTTCAATTATACTTAAGCTAATTAATTAGATGAATGACGAATTGAGTTGTGTTTAGCGAATTTTTTTTTGAGAAAAATATGAGGGTCAAGTTTTTAAATTTCAATAATTTGAGCATGGTTCACAAGGGTGATCCATGTCTGGTATGTACAGTATTTACATCAAAAGAAAAAAAAAATGAGTAAAATAATAGAAATTGCCAGCAAATGTGTTGTCTATATCTTGTTCTATACGGTGGGAACCATTGTCTATTTTTTGTAATTATCTCCCTTGTTATCTCTATCAATTCCTGACTTTTTTTGAGAAAATATCCTTCTACATCTCTCTTAATACTTCCTTGTATTGTAAATGATCAAACATCAAACATCTTGACACTTGTGCATTTGTTGTGTCAGTTATGTAATTCCTGAGATGTGTGATGAATACACATTCTTGAAAGAGATGTTGAGCCTTTAGAGCTTGACCTTTGCACATGTAACATATGTTCGTCATATTCCATCCTCTTTTTATTAAGTTGTCAAATGTGAGAAGCTTGTTTAGCAGCAAAATCCATGAAAAGATCATCACTCTTGGTGGTCCTTTGAAAGACCAGATGTGTTATAATTTAGTGTTGATTGCTGGTGTATTGGACATGAAGTTATATGCTGAACTCATTGTAAATCATTCATGACTTGTTCTTGTCCATTTGAGCTTATCTTGTTGTCCTTGAAGTACATGGATGTGCTGTAGCTTTTATATTAGGAGTTATATTTGAGACTCTGTAGACAAAATTGGTCGCGTTTGAATGTTTCAAGAGTCTCCTTCCTATGCCTGTGCCACTGAGATGTCTTGTTACTGAATAAATGTGAACAATATAGGTAACTGCTCCTTTAATGTGCCCTGCAACTAGTCATCTGTCCAGAATTTGATATCTATACCCTCTCCTAAAATGAAAGCAGTAAATGTGCTAAAAGGTTGTGCTAGGTGTATATGTCATCCCAAAAGATGGATTTGCATTGGCTGTCCCATGGCTTGACAGATTCTTGTATGAGTCTCGTACTTCTCTCCACCAAGCATGTCTTTCATTGATCCAAAGCCACATACATTTGTGTAATAGCGACCGGTTGATAATTTTAATATCTCTGAATCCTAGGCCACCTAATTTTTCGGCCTTGACACCATTTTCCAATTTACCAGGTAAATTGGATGCTTTTGCCTTTGCTGTTCTTTGTGACCATGCCATAAGAACCTTCGCCTTATTTTATCAATGGCCTTATTACTCATTTCAGTAGCAATAATGCATACATGAAGAATAATGGCATTGCTGTCAAAACTGAGTTAAGTATTGTTAGTCTTCCTTCAATTGATAGTAGATATGCTTTGCAACCTGACAATTTGTTCTAGATTCGCTCTATCAAAGGTAAGTATGTTGATTTGTGTAGTTTTTTTTGTGGATAGCGGCAAACCCAAATATGTGATTGGAAAGGAAGAGGCATTACACTGTAGTATCCCTGCCAAATAATTTACCAATCTAGTCATATCAACTGTTACCAGAAGCTCTGATTTGTTGAGGTTGACTTTGAGTGCTGATAGGTTGTGAAACACATTGATTATTATCTTAAGGAACTTCATTAGATTGGCTTTTGCTGGTAGGATTAGCAATGTATCATCTGTATAAAGGAGACAAGACCTACAATTTGAGAATGCTGGTGGTATGAGATTTAAGTTGTTGAGGGTTTGTATCCAAGCTGATAAAAATCCATTACTATGTTGAATACATAGGGATAAATAGGATCTCCCTGTTGTACTCCTCTTTTAAGATTAATACTTCTTCCAGCCATCGAGTTGAGAATTAATTTTGATTTTTTTGTAATATTAGATGTCGAATCCATTCAATCAAAATTTGCGATAATCCTTTTAATTGCATGCATTTTATAAGAAAATTCCAACCGATAGAGTCAAAAGTTTTATAAATGTCTGTTTTGAAGATGACAATTTGCTTCTTTTGTCTAATTGCTAATTGGATTACTTCTCTTGCATAGTGAAAGCACTCCAGTATGTTTATTTCCTTTAGAAATTCAGTTTGGTTTTGATGTAGCAGAGATTGTACATGCGATAGCAACATGTTTGCTGCTATTTTAGAGAAGAGTCTTTGCATTCTGTTTATCAAGTTTATTGGCCTAAAGTCTGTGGGAAGTATAACATTTTCTTTTTTGGGGATTAGCACAATGATGAGTCATTCAATGGGTATAGGATCTGTGTTCGTGTTTCTATGATTGAGTGAAAAACAGATAACAGATTTGGTATGATAATGTCTCTGAAACGTTGGTAAAATTCGCCTATGAAGCCATCTAGACTTGCAGATTTGTTCTTTGGCCATGTGCTAATTGCTTGCTGTATTTCCTCTTGTGTTATGGTATTACACAATTTTTCACTATGCTCTGTTTGTAGCTTTGTGTTCTGAAATAAGTCTTCTAAGTTGAATTGTGCTGTTGTCGTAGTTTCTGCACCCATAAGAGTACAAAAGTGGCCAAATAGATATTCTATTTGGCTTCATGATCGGTGTAGTAAATGCCATATTTTCGTCTTGTTGGGATGTTGTTGTGTCTTTTTTGAGATGGAGTAATCGTATGAAAATACGATGTAATTTTATCGCCTTTGCCAATCCGCTGACGTTTAGCTCTTTACCTCCACATGTCTTCTCATAGCACCGCTATTTCTTGAAATCTTTTCTTGATGAGTTTTCTTGTTAATTTCTCAAGGGCAATAAACTGTCTTTTTTCTGATTGGGTGTCAATTCAAATTAAGGTCATCTTACATATTTCCTTCTGTGAGTTCAAATTCCCCACTATTTGAACTCTCTATTCTCTAATTTTCTTTCTGAGCTTGATGAGTTCCATTTAGACTTACAAGTTTTGTTGCAATTGGTTTTGCTGTCCATGTCTGTGTTACCAACAATTTGAAATTCTGTAGTCGTAGCCAAAAGTTTTCAAAGTGAAATGTGTTGGGAGCACAAAAATTAAAGTGCATTTGCATAGCATTAGGCAATGATCTGAGGCAATGTTTGCTAATGCAGTCTCTTCGACATTCGGATATACTGAGTTCCAAGCTATAGATATAAGGAAGCGATTCGGTCTTACAGAAGGACTTTGTCTTTCGTTACTCCATGTGTACTCTCCGCCATGCAATGAGAAGTCTGAAGGATTTCATGATGCGAATCGGATAAAATAAAAAAAATTTAATCCGATAACATCTAAGATCGTTCTATTATTGCTATTTTATCTATGTCGTAATCATATACATATTCTTACAATAGAGAATTTTATATCATACCTATAATCTTTAAGGTAGCTTGATTTCTCTGAGATTCACCCTGAATCCGAAATAAGAACGGTGTCGAATTCGTGCTAGCGAACTCTCTTCCGCGTCTAGTTTTTTCACCTGTCAATTAATCGATTGTATAATCAATCGATATATATTTTAGCAAAATGTTTTGGAGGAAAAACTCTAGACTTACTCTAAACTTACTTGAGAGAGAGAAAAGCCTGATGTATATATCTTTTCTATTTTTTTTCAACCATTAAGAAAAATAATTAGACTCTTTAAATTCGTATTAAACCATGAACAAAATTCGAAACAGCACATCAACTTCTGAACTTTTGTTACTAAAACTATCATAACTTTCTGTAGGGAATTCCAAACGACTTGAAACTTTCACCGTTGGATTTTAGATTCGAAGGTTTACAGAATTCATATATCATATGCTCAGATTGGTTGATGTTTGCCCTTTCAAATTCTCATTCAAATTTACCTTAAAATCTGTCCATTTTGTAATCCGAATTTAATGGTCATAATCAATATTTGTTTGGACTTATTCTCTTCTCAATTTGCTAAAATATGTTTTGGGCTTGGGCTTAGGCTTGAAATAAATTTATATTTCATAATATTCACATATTACGATATGTGCAACGAATATTATTCTCATAATATGCACATTACAATATATATTTATTTTTTTGCTAGTTAGCCACATCATGTAACATAGTATTGATTTCTTATTTCCCGTTCAGTTGGTGTGACCTATATTGAGGATCTATATTATGTTGGCAATGAAATTAAATATTTAATTTCATAAACTGTAAGCGGTATTCTAGCTATACATTACAATAATGTAATATTTGTTATTACTTGTGTCTATTTCTTGCATTATGATATTCTGATTAACATACAAAGTAGGACTGTGTCATTTTTATATTATAATCATTTCTTGATCTCTATTAAGCAAATTATAAAATTATAACTGCATTTCAGTTATATTGGATCCATTTATAATTCTACTTTATCAATGGACCCAAAATATCATTTCTCATTATTAATGAGTGGCAATGATGCTATTGACATATATCATTTTCCCGCACAAGTTACATATAAAGAACTATTATTTTTATCACCACTTCTTGCAAGTAGCTTTTAATAATAATTACGTTGTACATTCCTCATGTAAAAACAATATATGTCTCAATCTTGAAATCAGAGACACGATGAAAACATTAATGACACTAACACAATCCATATAATGTTTCATCTATTAGGTCTGTTCAATATATGAAGCATTTCATATATTTGTGTTATTAAATGATAATCTTTTATCAACGTTTGCAGAACTACAACGTACTTTTAATCAACACGACAATCTTATATGTCATATTAGTGTTCCTGCTAATATGCAAGATCTGTGAACATTTTAGTGTTGTATATTTATTTACTTAGAGTCATGCAGTTTAAGACCAAGTGCATCTTCTTGAATACTTCTAAATATAAATATAAAACTCATGGAACAAAATGCAAATCACATTGAATTCATAAATATAACATATATAAAAGATAATCAACAAATGATAACTTTTAAAATACAAATCTAACAAAGTCAATTAGACCTAAGGAGTGAATCAATTGTGCAAAAGAGGTGTCTCGATTTGTTGGTAAATTTGATCTATCATTGATGTTGATGGTCTTGTTGAAGTCGTCACATAATAGCCATGGTGTTTCATTAACTAGTCTTGCTTGTATTAGCTCTTGATAGAACTCATATCTATTTGCAGTCCTTGATGATCCAAAAACTCTCGTAATTTTAAGTATTGTGTTGTCACAATTCAATTTGAGATCAACTGTGAGGCAGTATGTCTGATGATGTGAATTGATCTTTGTGAATGTCCTAGTTTTCCATGCTAGCAATATCCCACACGCTGTTCCATTTGCCAATATTTTTTTAATAGTGTCAATTCTTCTCCCCAGTGTTTCTCTAATAATTGTATTAGAGGATTGGTCAAGTTTGGTCTATTATAAAAATATTAGATCCAAATGCTCGGACACTATCAAATTTCTCACATTCACCCGTTTGTGCTTGTCATTTAAGCCCTTCATATTCCATGACAAGAAGAAATAATTTCTAAATTGATTAGCATTCATAAAAGAAAGGGGTACATCCACTCGAAAGGAAAAATAAAAGATGAGAGATTCCAAAAGTAAAACAAGAGCTCCTGCATCTTTACCATGCACAAAAGGCTGCTAGCTTTGCAACATGGGTCTTCTTCTCCTTGATGCCTGATGCACTTAAAGGAAGTCCTCGTCAATTGGCATGGGTGGGATTGTTGCATGTTCTGCTATCTGTGGGGGTGGTTGTTTTCCTAGGGCTTGTTCTTCATTGCTTGTCATTGTCTGATCAACTTGATTGATCACATCATTATCTATTTCTAAGCCTGATGCCTACTATAATGTTAATGTCTGCGTCTAAAGTGGAGGGTCCTCTTGGTCTTGCAGAATGAAAGGGAGATCGACCCCTGCCTTGCGCTTTCTATTGTTTTCAATGGAGATGATGGTCTTGTTCTTCATGTTTTGAGCTCTTGTCATTGGCGAGACATTGATGCCACTTCTCTTGGTACTCAGACAAGGGCTTCTACTAAGAGGTGGTGCTATTATGCTGCCATTAATGGGGGAGAAACATGCTGCTTGATCCGAGACGGTCAATAAAGAATAACAATCATTTCTAATTTAAGATATTTATTTTATTTATTTAAGATAGATTGTTAAAGTCTAGTGAAAAATGAATGGACGAGAAATTGTAAGCGTTAAGCAAAAATAGATATTGCCTCCTATATAAAGGAGTGAGAATGTAAAAGAAAGAGACAAAGAGAAAAATAAACAATAAAAACAATCATGCCTCCTAATTTTAGAGAGAGAAAAGAAACATTCAATTATACTGATCGGTGTGAAAGTTGTTAAATTATTATTAATCTCATACGGATCAAGTTTGGTATCAGAGCGAGTTCTTACCTATGTATGGTATTCACAAGAAGTGATTACAAAGCGATCAACGAATCTTTCAAAGAATTAAAAGTTCACCAACGACCACGAAAAACAACATCTCCATCTATTACAATGTTAGAAGAAACTACATTAGCGGATTTAGCTAAAGCTGTAGTTACATTGTCAAAACAGATGAAAATAGTTCTTGACTGGATTACCCAACAAGATGAAGAGGAAATGATGATGCGGATTCCACGGGAACAATAAAGAGTCCCAAAATGGGTCCAAAACACAAAAATAAGAAGTCTCATCGAGGAAATGAAGAGGAGTCTACACAACTAAGAACTTTCAAGGTGGAGGCTAGAATTGATATTTTGACCTACGACGGGTCGATAGATGCTGAAAAACTTGATTCTTGGTTAAGTCAACTTGAGACCTATTTTGACCTCTATGGTTATAGTAGTGAAGCCAAAGTCTCATTTGCAAGGCTAAAACTGACGAATCATGCCTTGACATGGTGGAACTCTTTTCTCGTTTCTTGTCTTAATGAGGAGGTGTCATGGGAAAAATTCACTCTACTCATTCGTAAAGAATTTTATCCGATGGGTTTTGAAGAAGATCGTTGGAGTCGTTGGCACAGCCTTCAGCAAAGACGAGATCAATCCGTACAAGACTACACCACAAAATTTAGACGTCTGGCTATATCACTGGGTGTCTCATTAAATGAATCATCAGCGTTGATGAAGTACATCTCTGGCCTTCAACAACAAATAGGCACAGAGTTACATCTATTTCCCGTACAAGATGTTTCTAGTGCAAGTTCAATTGCCATCTCGAGAAGAAGAACAGTCGCGGATGTGCGGCCCTTTTTCGCGGCCCACGCGCGAGGCATTGACGTCCTCGCTCACGGGGGAAGAAGGTGCAGGTACATTCCTGCGCGTGTTTGTGCGCTCAAGGACTTATTATTTAGGTGATTGTGGGAACTTTTATTTTCTGACGGGCGCAAACCCCCCCCGTTAATTACCCCGACTCTCGCCTCGGGAACCTCTGATTAATGGGCTAAACTAATTAAAATATATGGATCAGATTTGTGGCTTTATTTCTTCCTTCCTCTTTTATATAATACATGTTTAAAATAACTAAAAGATATAACTTTTGATAATAAGACTAAAGACGTATGATTTAAAGTCAGAGAAACGTATAATTTCTCATAAATCAGAGATCGAGGACGTATAATCCTATTGATCTCACGGAGTTCGAATATGAAGCGCACTGCCAACTCGATACTCAGAGAACCAGAGATGTTTAATCTCTATAGAGACTCATGTCAAAGACAAGGGCATATCGTCCTATATAGTCTATTGACCTTCAAAATCCCGAATCTGAAACGCTATGCCAATTCGAAACCTGAGAAATTTGGAGAATCGGGAACGTATAATTCTTTATCGATTTCCAAAATGAGGTACGTTAAACCTGAAGCGCATTGCCAATTTAACGTTCTCGAAACATGATTTGATATGATTTGATATGTTGGTATGTTTTACCAAGTTTTGGACTTATTTGCATATTTGGCCAGAGATTTGGACATATTTGCATATTTGACATATTTGGTCAAAGATTTAGACATATTTGCATATTTGACATATTTGGTCAGAAGTTTGGGCATATTTGCATATTTGACATGTTTGGTCAAATATTTGGGCATATTTATATTTTTGACATATTTGATCAAATGTTTGGGTTGATTTGCATATTTGATATATTTGGTTAAAGATTTGGGTATATTTGCATATTTGACATGTTTGGTCAAATATTTGGAAATATTTGGGTTTATTTGCATATTTGACATGTTTGGTCACAGATTTGGACATATTTGCATATTTTAAATATTTCAATTTATTTTATCAAAATATGACAAAGTTTGGTTATTTTGAATATTTTGTCTTGTTTTATCAAGACATAATATAATTTGATTATTTTGAATATTTTTGATTTGTTTTAAAACATGATTCAATCATTTTTGAATATTTTGATTTGTTTTATCAAAATATGACATAATTTGATTATTTTGAATATTTCGATTTGTTTTATCAAAATATAATATAATTTGATCATTTTGAATATTTTGATTTGTTTTATCAAAATATGACATAATTTGATTATTTTAAATATTTTGATTTGTTTTGTCAAAACATAACATAATTTGATTATTTTGAATATTTTGATTTGTTTTATCAAAATATAACATAATTTGGTCATTTTGAATATCTTGATTTTTTTTATCAAAATATAACATAATTTGGTCATTTTGAATATCTTGATTTGTTTTATCAAAATATAACATCCTTGGGTCATTTTGAATATTTTGATTTGTTTCATCAAAATATAAGAAAATTTGGTGATTTTGAATATTTTGATTTGTTTTATCAAAATAGAACATAATTTGGGTATCTTGAATAATTTGATTTGTTTTATCAAAATAGAACATAATTTGATTATTTTGAATATTTTGATTTGTTTTTATCAAAATACAACATAAATTGGTGATTTTGAATATTTTGATTTGTTTTATCAAAATATAGCATAATTTGATGATTTTGAATATTTTGATTTGTTTTATCAAAATATAACATAATTTGATCATTTTGAATATTTTGATTTGTTTTATCAAAATATAACATAATTTGATCATTTTGAATATTTTGATTTGTTTTATCAAAATATAACATAATTTGATTATTTTGAATATTTTGATTTGTTTTATCAAATATAACATAATTTGATTATTTTGAATATTTTGATTTGTTTTATCAAAATATAACATAATTTGGTTATTTTGAATATTTTGATTTGTTTTATCAAAATATAAGAAAAATATTTGTACAAGATGATATGCATATTATATGTTTCGAATTTTTCATGAAATAAAAATAAAATCAAAATTGACTTTTTATTGTTTCAAAAATATCTTCAAATGAAACCATGATTTTTGATGTATTTTTCATGATTTTTGGTCTTAAGGAATTATTTTTATTTAATATTTAATGTCTGTTTTTTGAAACAGATTAATGTGAGCCTTTGATTTAAAGCTAGATCATCAAGATCCAAACTTTGAATTTTTCTGGGCTGTCGGATGGCATCAAGATCCGTGCGATTTCCCTCCCATATGCTTGAGTTCAAATTTCATCAATATCCACACTTTCATATGCATCAATATTCGTATTCTTGCTTGATCGAAGCTCTGCCGGCGTCAGATCGTCGATCGGGGGGAACCACCGGAGTCGTCTCGGGGAGGAGAACACTACTGTCCTGTTATCGGGGCCACTAGCTCCGGCGATCGCCGGAAATAGCACCACCAGTTCGGCTAGGGCTGGAAACTCGTGGGGAATCGGTTTTTTGTCGATTTTGAGCTTGTTTTGTCAAATTGGTTCAATTCCTTCGAGCTGTAGCGTCATTAAAACATGAAAAACAAGTTGTGAAATTTAATTTTAATTTAAATCTCTGAATATGTGAGTTTCACCGACCGGTACTGAATAGGCTCCAACGGATTTGGTACCGATTGGAAATTCATGCTTTTATCCTTGTTTTTTCTTCAATTGATTCTTTTAAAAACATATTTAACCATGTTTCAGTATATTTGAGTGGTCAATTTCATCATTTTTTATTTCTGAAGAAAAAAACGAAAAAAATCAGAAAGAAAAAAAAACAGAAAAGGAAAAACAGAACCAACCCAGTTTTTTCCTTTTGACAGACCCAATTTTAAAAATTCATATAAAATCACAGAAAATTAAAAAAAATATGAAATTTTGGGAACATGTCTATGAAACCATACTCTATATTCTTGCAAAATTTCAGATCAAATGGGTGAGTGAATCAAGATATATTAGCTGATCTTTGAACTGGCCAGATAAGACACATGCCAGATCTGTGCCAGTTCTGTTTTCTGTTTTTTTTTATTTTTTTTATTTTTCCAAGCAATTCACATATCCTAATCAACTAAAAAAAATTCCAAATCAAATTAACAATCACCCTTTATCAGGCTATATTTTTTATTTAAATCAGTTTTTTTTTGGATGTTGAGTTTGGTGTTTGACCATCAGTTGACTTTTGAGATTTTTTGGACTGATGAGATTTGAAAAATCATAATAATTCACAGAAAATTCAAAAAATTATAAAATTCTAAATGTAAGTTAATATAAAGCTAATATACAGGTCTGTGAAATTTTATGAAAAATGGACAACCAGATTGAGAGATACGGACTGATCTCTCAACTGGACAGAAATGCCCCTTTGCTGGAATCAGATCAGCATGCATATTTATTGCTTTTCTTTTACTCAAATATGATTTTGAGCATCCAAACATGTTTAAAATGCAAAATAAAAGATCAAGGAGAGATAAAAAAACGAGATTTGATCAAAACTTCATATAATATTGCATTTTATATAACATATCACCATATAACATCACATAAACATGGAGGGTTTTATTTTCTATGAAATTTGGCGGCATAACGGCTTGTATTAAGCTGTTTTGAGCCTTTATATAACCACTGCGCATGTGCACAGGGTTTGAGAAGAGGGTATGAATATGTGCCCATCCCTATTGAACCAAATCAACATGTGCCAATTGGTTATCGTGTGTTTATCAAATTTCATAGAAAATACGCATAAGTAAGCACCTGAGACTCATGCTTGATCACCAATTGAGCTCGGTAAGGGAAGGGGCACATGTGCACCATCTCCAACCCGAAAGCTTGACTATCTCACTCATCAAGGTGAGACTAGCCCCTAGAGCTCAATTGAGACCAAGCCAAGCTCAAGGCTTGGCCCCTTTGTGTCTCAATCAATTACAACAACTTTCTTTTTCTATTCTAACAGAGCTTTATTTGGAGAGAAGAGGGTTCAAGGCTTTGGCCAAGCTTGAGCTTATGGGAGGTATTGGCTCCTGATTTCTCTTCTCTGGGGGTCTATTTATAACCCAAGAGCTAAGACAACACTCCAGGGAAGCTCTAATTTGATCTAGAGCGTTGAATTAATCGTATGGTCGAAATTGAGCCAGCCGGGCTCAAGAGGTGTAACAACTCATTTCTGGAAGATTCCTTCTGTTTCTTTCGCAGAGATGCTTCACCTATCATAGCCTAACACGTGTATTGGTGCGCTGGCTCTTGAAAATGAGCATCCAAGGCATGGTTTGGTGTCTCCCGGTGGCGGTTTGAGGCTTAACGTGTTCCAATTAAATTGAAGCCTCTCTAACACTTGTTTATCATGTCAACCGGTCTCAAACATGTTGTATTTACATGTTTTATGCATTTTCCAAACTCTCACATCTTAATTTTGCCAATTTAAAATTTTTTCGGTTTACACCCGAATGTGAATCGGTGGTCCCATTAATTGAGCGTTCCAAACCTCAAATATATACTTTGAACATCATTGTGACACCCTTGAGATGCTCTAAGACCATTCAATTTGAGCTCTTGGTCGCCAATTTTCTCATTTGGCCTCTTCACCGAGATAACTTTCGTACCCGATTTCTCTCTCGTTCATTCATCTATTTTTGAAATTGATGGCTTCCCCGAATTCTCCTCGTCGATCTCTACCCAGGGCTAAGAGGAATCGCCGTGAGACGCCTCGAAGTCGCTGCCCCGCCGCTGGCCAACCCTTGGCCGAACTCAGTTTGAGCAGGGAAGAAAGAGAGGAGGGAGGAGAGGAGGGAGGAGGGTCTGCCATGTGGGTCCCAGCGGGCAGAGAGAGAGAGAGTGCAGGGGAGGGGAGAGAGAAGGGCATGTGTTGGCCCCCCCCTGTCAATGAGAGAAGAAAACACGGCCCCACTTGTAAGGTTTAATGAGAGACATACATATTGCATTCCTTAGTTGGACTTGGTTCACATGGTCTGTGTATTAATTTGAATTGAGGTGAAGAGAGAACAGAAGTGCACCAAACGCACCCATTCACTCCCCTTCTTCCTTTTCGCTAGAGAGAAAAATTAAAGGCCAAGGTATGCTTGGCAACTCCAAGTTGCACACAAACGTCTCAAACTGCTATTTTATTTGTCTTTTTTCATTTCTAAATTATTTTTCATGAAATTGTTTGTGATAAAATCATGAAAATTATTGTAAAATCATAGAATGCTTTTCTATGATTTTTTAAGAATTTGTTTGGTATTTTTGAAATGAAACTAGACATTAATTTCATTTCATCATTGTGTATCATATGAGATTAGACATTAATCTCACATAATAATTATTTCATGAAATTATTTCTTAATTTTAAGAGATAAATTTCATATGTGATAAATCATGAAATTGAGCATAATCTCATGATTTAATATTTGGCATGATTATTTCATGAAATTGTTTCTTAATTCCAAGAAATAAATTTCGTATGTGGTGAATTACGAAATTGGGTATAATTTCGTAATTTTAAATTTCGACATTAAATCACATGAAATCATATTTGTTTCATGTATTTTAACTTGTGTGTATTTTTGGTATTATATATTTTTTTTGACAGCAAACAGCGGAGATCGAGCCTTTGGTAACACAAAAATTGGCTCATCAAAGCAAAAAATGAAGAATGTGGTTGCCTCATCTGCAACGACAAAACATGAACAATATTGTGATTACTGTAAAATCAAAGGCCATACTAAAGAAAAATGTTGGAAGGTGCATCTCGAATTATTTCCAAAGAAGTGGTAGAAAGGTAAAGCTACTGCTACAATTATTCCAATGAATGAACCAATCATTGTTGATCAAGTCCAGCAAATGGTTGCTAGCCTATCTTTGATGGCAATGCCCAAGAAGATAGACTTGGAATTGTCAGATGAGATTGACAAAAGAGAAGAGCTATTTGTTTTGAAGATTCAGGTGAAACAGGAGGTGATCAATGCCATTATTGACACTGGAAGCCAAAAAAATCCTATCTCGGAACAACTAGTTCAAAAGTTAGGATTAGCAATAACACCACATCCAAAGCCTTACCCATTGGTTTGGATACACAAGGAGAATGAATTACAAATCAGGCAACAGTGTACATTTAAGTTCGCTGTTACAAGCCAGTACATTCATGAGGTGACATGTGAAGTGGTACCTCTTGACATATGTCAATTCATACTTGGGAGCCCATATTTGTGGGATCGAGATGCCATATTCTATAAAAGATGACAATAATATTAGTTCACGAAAGATGGTAAAGATTACATATTCTCTCGTGAAAAAATAAACCAAGGTGCTGATTTGATCACAACTTGTCAAGCAAAGAGGATAGTCAATGCCTCTCAAAGGTTTGTATTACTTCTAATTCGGCCTTTTGAAAATGAATCTAAAGCCAAAGTTCCAATGAAGCAGGACTTACAAATGTTGTGAGGAAAATTTTCAAGCCTTTCCAATGGTTTGCAGGGTCTTCCACCCAAACGAGAAGTGGAACATGAGATCAATCTCATCGTCGACTCAACTCTACCAAATCTTGGTATGTATCGGTTTTCAGCAATTGAAAATGATGAGATTAAAAAGCAGGTGTCAAAGTTACTTGAGAATGGAGTACTCAAGCCAAGCAATTCTCCATGTGGCTCACCTGTGGTTCTAGTTCCAAAGAAAGATGGAAGTTGGGGGATGTGCATCAATTATCGTGCACTCAACAAAATTACAGTGAAGAATCGATACCCACTTCCTCGAATTGATGATCTACTCGACTAATTAAAATAAGCACGCTACTTCACTAAGCTGGATTTGAAGTTCGGCTACCACCAAGTTCGAATTTGAGAAGATGACACATGGAAAACAACATTCAAGACAAGACAAGGTCTATTTGAAATGGCTAGTCATGCCGTTTGGACTTTGCAATGCCCCTGCCACATTAATGAGGCTTATGAATGATATGTTGAGACCTTACATTGATAACTTTGTTATTGTTTATCTTGATGATATTCTTATCTATAGTCCTACTTGGGAGGAGCATCTTGAACATGATGAAAAGGTGTTCGAGCTACTATAAAGTCATCAACTTTGCTTTAATGAGAAAAAGTTTGAGTTTGGGCGGCAGTCATTGATGTATCTCGGATTCATTGTTGGAAATGGAGAATTGAAGATTGACCCAAATAAGGTGAATGCGATACAAGATTGGCCTAGACCTTCAAATGTGACAGAGATTAGAAGTTTTATGGGAGCTTGTCAGTATGTCCGAAAATCCTTCGAAATTTTTCAGTTATTGCTGCTCCTTTGCATGACTTAACAAAGGCAAATCAATGGTTCAAGTGGACACAATAACATGATAATACATTTTTTCTTCTAAAGGAGAAGATATGTAAAGCACCAGTTTTAGCTTTACCAAATTTGTAAAAGCCTTTTGAATTGGAGGCTGACGCATCAGGATATGTAATGGGTGCGGTGTTAATGCAGGAAAGACGTCCTGTTGCTTACTACTCCGAAATGTTTTAAGGATTGCACAAGAACTACCTGACTTATGATAACGAATGTTTGCTCTACATCAAGCTATCAAATATTGGCGTATTTATTTGTTGGACAAAGAATCGGTGGTCTATACTGATCATCGTCCCCTCCAATATCTCCAAACACAATCGAAGTTACAACAAGCCCGACATATGAAGTGGATGACATATCTACAACAATTCAATTTGGTAATAAGGTATAAGAAATGAGAATAAAATAAATTGGCCGACATGCTTTCGCGTCCGTTAGTTATATCTATTTGCCTATCAACAGTAATGGAAGTTCAACCGAGCATGCATGACGACTACAAGCAATTGTATGCTGAAGATCCTGATTTTAGTGAAGTCATTAAAATTGTAAAAGCCGACAAACCCTCAGAGTATACCTTTCGAGGTGAATTACTATACAAAGGGTCATAATTATGTGTTCTTAAATATGCAGACTGACTCAGATGGTTACGTGAAGCTTATACTTCAAAAGTGATAGGACACTTTGGGGTCAACAAGACTATACAAAACCTACAATGTTATGTCTATTGGCCATAAATGCAAAATGATGTTGCTCGTTTCGTAAGAGGATGTGTGCTATGTAGTACTTCAAAACCATCCAATCGAAAGCTTAGACTCTACACACCATTGCTCATTCCAAGTTGACCATGGGAAAGCATTTCAATGGACTTCTTAGGAGGTTTGCCGAAAACAAGATGAGGACATGACTACATATTTGTAGTAGTTGATCGTTTCTCCAAAATGATATGTTTGATCCCATTTAAGAAAACAATAACTGACGAAGAAGCTGCAAAACTCTTCTTTCGACACGTTTGGATACACTTTCGACTACCAAGTTCCATTATGTCAGACCGGGATAGTCGTCTTCTTAGCAAATTTTGGCGATAACTCTAGTCTATGATGGACACAAAATTACAACAAAACACTGCTTTTCACCCCCAAACAGATAGACAAACAGAAGTGGTCAATCGAACCATAGTGCATTTACTACGAGGTTACAATGCCCGACACCCCACTACTTGGGATGATAGTTTACCATACTTACAATTTGCTTTCAATCGAGCCATCCACAACTCTACTAATCGATCACCATTTGAAATGAGTTTGGGATACTTGCCGCAAAGCCCTTTTGATATTGAATTTATTCTCAAGTCAAATTCGGAGATGGCTCGTGAAAATGACGAGTTGAAGGCCCAAAAGTATCTTGAAAGCATACGACGAGTACATAATGAAGTTGAAAATCAATTACAGAAGACACAACAAAAGTACAAAGCTCGACATGATCGACATCGTACAAAGGCTGATTTTCAAGTTGGTGATCTTGTCTGGTTACATTTGGAGAAAAGATTGAAAGGTAAAGGTAGGAAACTAAAGCCAATTCGCTACAGCCCTTTGAAAGTCATTCATAAGATCGGTGATAATGCTTGTCAACTTGAACTACCACAGTACATGCAAATGTATTCGATGGTCAATGTTTGAAGTCTTTTGAGCCGTCAATGTTAGATGACGAATCAAAAGAAAATTTGCCTTCAGTAGAAGATCTGGTGATAAGTCCAGAAACAAAATTATTGAAGGACACTATTCTTGAAAAGAAGACCACTAAAACACGCAAATGAGTTCGAGTTATATACCGTATTGGTAAAAAGGATCACAAACCATCAGTGTCTAAGTGATACTCAAGAGAAAAGGCGGAAGCTGAGTTTCCTTATCTTCAATTTTAGCTTCATTAGGAGCTGAATCCTATGAATGAGAGAGTATTGATCCGAGACGGTCAATAAAGAATAACAACCATTTCTAATTTAAGATATTTATTTTATTTATTTAAGATAGATTGTTAAAGTCCAGTGAAAAATGAATGGACGAGAAATTGTAAGCGGTAAGCAAAAATAGATATTGCCTCCTATATAAAGGAGTAGAATGTAAAAGAGACAAAGAGAAAAAGAAACAATAAAAACAATCCCGCCTCCTAATTTTGGAGAGAGAAAAGAAACATTCAATTATATTGATCGGTGTGAAAGTTGTTAAATTACTATTACTCTCATATGAATCACTTCTAGTGCTAGGATAGTAATGGATTAATCTATTCGATCTATTGCATTTATTTTTGAGTGTGGGTTTTGAGTTTCATCATTCTGGACCTGCTTTCCAAGTTGGGTTAAAAGAAGTGTTGATGTAGACGGATCCCTTGAGTTGTCGTGTTTGGTAGTTATCATGTAACATGTGATAGCTACATTGTGTGATGGGCTTGGTGTTATAGTCCTGAGTTTAGAGGCTATGAGATGTGCTTCCTTGATGTGTGTGTAACGGCTAATCGAGAGCAGTGATTTGATAGGTATTGTCATAATGAAGAAAGAGGCTGATTTGATCAATTTTACGACTAGAAATAGGGGGGGGGGGTAACGGCTAAGATGAGGTTGGGGATTTGAAGTGATTTGTTGTTATGGTGGGTCATGCTTGTGCATTTGGTGTGTTGGGTCAATGCCACATTCTTTGTCTTTTGTGGTTGTTGATAATGTGGTCCTCTGTGTGTTTCCTTGAGCAGTAGGTGTTTGTTTGGGGACCCATTTGGTGAATGGTTCTGGTGGGTTGGTGGTGCGGATTTTGGGGACCCAAATCGTCTTGATTTTGGGGTTTGTTAGATAATGACTGTTCGGTGTCAGATTCCCTCAGTGGCAAATGAAAGCATTGTCCATGACAACCGTATCGCCGTCTGAATCATTGTTTGAGGATGATGATGGTGGCCGGGGGCGACGCCTATGAGCAGGGTTGTTGTTGCGGCAGCGGTGGTTGCAACACGGTGGGTTGTGATAACGATTATTACCTTTTGTTGGTGGATATAGGTAGAATGGGTTATTCCTCTATGGCCTTGAACGGAGGATTATGACAGTGATTGGGGTAGAGTCATGACCCTCTCGATACATGAGCCATATGGGGTATTTCTTCTGGCGAGTCACAAGTTATAAGAGCCATGATTCTTGTGAAGTTTTCAGAAGGTAAAGCCATTGGCTCAATTTTGATCGGGTAACCAAACGTTAAACCAATCGAGCTACCCCCTCGTTGTTTCAACATTAGAGAGGGGTGCCTCTAAGCACCACCCATGTGTGATGTGTAAGTGGGTTGTGGGTCATCCCAAAACGTGGTTGTCATTCTAGGAATTTAAAATCCACCGACATATGGTCAATTGAGTAGACCCCTGATGCTATTGCAGAGTCCCTGAGTGATGAGCTAGGGAAAATGGTAACAGAATGTGTGATTTCTATTGGGAAGACTTTATAGTTTTAAGGTAACCAATTGTGTCTATCAGCAATGCGTTGTGTTATGTCCTGAGAAAGGTCTGGTTTAGGGGCACCTTTCAGTAGGATGATAAGGCTAGTTCTCTGAAAAAATGCACTGTTTGGGTGAAGGGTTACTGTTGGCGAAAAGAACACATCTGCACAATGAGGACATGCTTCATGAAGGTCAAGGTCCATGTTTGCTAGTTTGGGTTTTTGGTTTGTATGTGTTTTAGGTTCTATGGGAATTGGTTGTGTGGAATGGTTTTGCTTAAATCAGGGGCTTTTCTTGCATTTTGCGAATCCATGGCCAAATCTTTTACAAGTAAAGCACTTGAGTGGATTTGAGCAATTACTCTTGTAGTGTCCCTTCTGTAAGTAACAGAAGCAAAGTTGTTCCTTCCCATCTCTTAGGAATTGAGTTGAATTTATGGGATTTATGGCTGGCAATTTTGGATTTTTTTTTGAGGTGACAATTTGCCACTGAGTTGTGGGGTTTGGGGGTTTCAGGAAACAAGGGTGTGCTGGGTTGTCGACGGAGCAATTAATGCGGGCGACATCTTTGCTGGATGTGTGAAGGCTTTCTTGCTGTCTGATTTGACAAGGTAGAGTTGTCTTCAATGGCGAGTTAGTTTCAATACCAAAAAGTACTTCCTTAAAAGTTCTCTGTGAAGTTTTAAGAGGTGTCCTTTTGTATGTTGTTGGTTGCCAGGTGGGATTTATGGTTTCTTGTAGGGGTTTAGAGGGTGGGTGGCCATTAAGGGCAAGTGGAGAGGTTTTGGTGGTAGAAGAGTTTTTTGTCGCTTGGGAGATCGTCTTTGGTGTTGCCTTCATTGCCTAGGATTTTTTCGATACGTTTGGTCGAAATTGAATTAGTTCCTAGACAATTTCATGATTTGAATTAATTGGTATTGTTCGTACTACATTATTTGAAATGCTTTGGGTCAGGTCAACATTTTACGGATTTGGTTTATTATCAGGTCTAGTATTCTCGATACTTTCGTGTCGTGCCGTGGCAGGGTAGGGGCTTTTTTTTCGCGTGCGTATTGTGTCGTGTCAAAAATGGGAGGGAGTGCGGCACAACATGGTTAAGGCATGGTGTGTGATACATGTTGCCATGATTTAATACGTCGTGTTAAACGTGACGCGTCTTAACTGTGCCGTGTCAAGTTGACACGGCGTGTCTTAACCATGCTAAATGTATTTGGGGGGAAATTTTTCGAAAAAATCATAAAAATATCGAAAAAATATTAAAAAAAATAAGAAAATTAACAAATATTTCAAACTTGTTTGCTGCTAAAACCTTTCCTTGATGCTCAGCTATAACTAAAAACCCTGAATCTACAACCGTTTGGCCTTCTAGCCCAGTTCCAACAATACACTTTTTCGACTGAGAAAGCAGAATTGCTTGGCATTGGTGATGAGTCTTCTTTTCTTGGATTCTCTTTTATGGGCATATCTCACTTAAAATGATGAAGAGGAAAGGTAGGAGTTCTCAGCTAGCACATTTTCCTTTGCTATTGAATTCCGTGCTTGGGTGCAGATGAATGGAATCTGCAGACCTTCCATTGCCTGAGACGCAGCCATTACCTAACCTAGCCAAAAAAAAAAACAATTGGAAAAAAAATTAGGAAAAAAATTGTAAAATTTGTAAAATTAGGAAAACAATTGAAATTTAAATTAAATTGTGTTTATCGGAGTACATTATTTTGGGATGTTTAACACCACTAAAAATGTTGGGTTGTTCCGGGGTATCAACCTGGGGACAAATTATCATATCTTGCCTATTTTTTAATCCTCATTATAAAATCTTACAAATAAATTACAAAATCGACTATCTTATCAACATCCAACGGCCTACAATTTGTGCGTGTTGTGCCTATCCGTGCCTAACCGTGTCCAACATACCTACATGTGCCTATGTGTGTCTACGCGTGTTCTCGTATCGTACCTATACGTGTCCCGTACCATGTCGTGCCGTATCAATCCTCTTAATTGTGTGTGCCGTACCGTGCCTTTGGCCAAGAAAACCCAACACGGAATAGATTACAGCATGACACATGACACATATAATCCGGCATGTGTTGGTACGCCGTGTCGTGCCGTGTCACCCTTGACATGTGCCATGTGTTGGCACAATGTGTAATATTGAGAACACTAATCAGGTCCGACACCAATTGAGATATTTGCGGATTTGAGTACTAGCTTGTTTGCATTATGACAAACAAACCTTACATCGGGAGGGATCGACAATCGCTATTTTAACAATGTTGATAATAAATTTTCAAATAAATTCACAAAAAATTTAAAAATGGAAATTTGGTTATAGATATATTCCTACACTTATATATTAATTGTATTTCAAATTTCATGAGATCTGAATTTTATTTAATAATTCATAAAAAACCATTAAAATTTATACAATTATTTGTAATCGTTAATACTTAATGATTTTTAATGAAATATTAAATATAACTTAAATTACATAAAATTTGAAAAATAATCAATCTATAAATTCAATAACATGTCTATAAATTTTTTTACATTTTTTAAGATTTTTTGAATTTATATGAAATCTTATTGTCAAGATTGTTAAAATAATCATTGTCATCTGTCAAGTGATCTCTTTCCCGTTATAAAAGGGATGTCTAATTAGAATACAACACATATAAATGGACCGATATAATGACTTCTGATCTTGAAGAGTGCCAACTGTATCTCAAAAAAAAAAAAAGGTCCCCCAAATTTATTACTCAGCATTCATGTATCCAAAAACCACCAAGTCCCAACAGCAACAAACATAACAGAAACCAACCATAAACAATCCACAAAACAAAAAACCAACGCAGACAGAATAACAGCCAAATACTACGCATCTAGTTAATAGGTCAATGTCATCCTCAGTAGACTGGCTATCAGAGTCAGATTCCCACTTGGCCTCTTCCACCAGAAACCATCTAAGTCTACACCTGGTGGTTAGTAGTTGGTACTTAATTTGGTTTGATAAGCGCTCCTGTCAATAGCTCTCGTCTTAATTAATTAGCTAGCTAGCGTTACATGTAGTAGGATGTAGGAATATTGTTCAAGCATTTAGTTATTGGTCTGGAATAAACATATTTAATATTCTGATCATATCTCAATTTTTAGCATTTATTTCTCTGAACTTAATTTCTTTTAAGAAAGTACGACTACACTTGATATATACGGCTAGGTCTTAATTAATTTCTAATTTACGGATTCATTTTGACCATATAATTTGGAACGACTTCATGAAGTCTATATCAATGTTTTCTTGGAAGGGGACTGCTATGCCCTTCCTGGGTCTATTTTTGTTTTGTTCGGACAAAGACAATTATCAAGAAAAAAATGATGAACTCATCTATTTTCATCATTTTAAATAGAGACTACTACCTTCAATTTGTCCTTTGGTTGATACCATCTTAATAACAATATAAATAAATTCTCTAATTAAACCTCAGCCTTAAAAAAATCTCGATATTAGTATTATTCTAAACTAGTTTTATATTAGGTTTTCTTATAATTACAATTTTAGAAACAGGTTGTAACAAGTAGTAAAGCAGAAGTGTGTGGATTTATGGGCTAATTATCATAAAGAGATAGATTTGTGGTGCTTAGCATACTATATAATTAATCTAAGAAAAAACCCATGAGGTGGATCATTAGAATTTTGAAGAATATATTTAACATCTCACTTCTTTTACATTTTTACTGAATAAAATGCATAAATGCCAGTTTTTCATAGAGAAGACAATATCATTTCTATCATGAACTCCAGACCATTTTTTCATCAGTCTAGCTTGTACCATTGATATTGAGTTTGTAATAGTTGAGAACTTTTGGACTAATAGTCTGTATTTTGCTCGGCATTTTGTTTTATGCTTCTTTTATGGTCTTTGATACTGTTAAAGCAGCTTATCATGTTCATTTAATCGTCATAGATAGCAATATGGTTGAAAAGACATCAGTTATCGTGAAGTATCCAATTCACCGGTAAAGCTTCCAAAAGACACTAGTACTGGTAAAAGTTTATCAATTTGGTACCAGGTATAGTTTCAAGTTACTTCTTTCACAACATCCCTATGAGTGCACAATGAGTCCCTCACAAATCCTTGATAATTGCAGGAAACAAGCAAGAGAAGAGAACATTAATAGTTTTTCTGCTTCCCTGACTTCTTAAATGGTGATTATATTTATTTTTTATGGTTCTTACTTTTCTTGTTTTCAATAGCATTAAAGTGTGTAGCAAAATTGAATCAGCCAAAGAAAAAGGTTGAAGCATGTAAACTGGTACGAACATTGTTTTATATAAGTTTACATTTTCTAATATCTATCTTTAATTGTGATGTTATTTTTATCTTTTATGAGTGAAGGAAACAAAATATTGGTATGGTTATTAGTTGCTTTCATTTTTCCTGATGATTGAATGATTCCTTCTTTTTTTATTGGTTGAATTGGATTTTTCCAATCCTTTTTTATTGGGCTGGTGGCTGGTAATTTCAATTATAACCAAGGTACTGCTATACCAAATTACCAATTGTCAGTAACTTTTTACTATGGTCTTCTACTTATATTTATCAGATGTATTTTCTAATCATAAATGTCACCTAAATTGTTCAAAGAAGCTTACACTCACTGCCAGTATCAGTCTGGTATCAGTTCTGATGCAGGCATATTTCTTTGACTGGCATGTCTTGATCCTTTTACTGTTACGGCTTGTCTGCAAGCTGCCTTTGTTCTTGAACTGGTATAACATGCAATTGGGTACACCAGGTTCTTGAACTGGCAAGACTTGCACGGAAAACTGATAAATAGTCTCTGTTAGGGAATCTGTTCATGCATACAAGGAGGTGTCTGGGTATACCAGCAAATAATGATTACTGGCGAGGAGGTGCATGACAACTGATTTAATAGATATGCAATTAATATCGAGTCCCTCATGACACTAGAGATCACATATCAGCCTGGCCGATAGACTCAGAGAACACACTAATGCTATGGTAGGGGGGTGGACTGGTGCCCTGGTTGCGCAATTTGCTGAGTTCTGAGGAGAGGATCAGCTGATCTGAAAACTTTTAGTAGAGGAACACCTATTAATGATTTCATTATATGCCCACAATTTTTGAATGCACTAAAGCTTTTCATTTTCTCCAAGAAATAGTGAAGTTTGACTTCAATGTGGACAAGGGCCCAACTTAAGAAACGGTGTCGAACTTATTTATATGTTGCTTTCCAAAATAAATTGGATCCATAATATAATTGGGCCTTCTTCCTTATAAATAAAAAGACTCACATTGAGCAGGTAGATCACATAGAACCATATTTATTATTATTTTACAAATTAAATAGGTCCGTATGGTACAAGTCTTTTACTAATTCCAAAATAATGTTATTAAGTAATTCAAGGCACATCAGTTATTTTTAATTTTATTAATATTATCTTCTTCTTTTTTTGGAATTGTTCACTGAGAACATTAGGCTTTTCTCTGATGTTCCGGGATATTACAATTATATAGGTCTGTTTTTTTGTGATCCTTTATATTGTTGTGTTTACAATATGTTGCATTTGCCACGTTTTTCACTGATAAAACTAGAAAAGAAATAATCAGTTGGAAATGTCTTTTAAAATTTTTATTCATCAATGTCAATCATGATATATCAAACATGGTAAAGAACCTTTGTCCCAGAACAGCTCTGTTTCTGCTCTCTATATTGACCACATCTCCTCTGCTCTTTTCCTACTTTGCTCTGTTTTGTTTTGTTTCTCTTGTGAAGTACAATTTCCTTCAGTTGTGAATTTAAAAAAAGTTTATTTCCTCTTCCTTTCCCCCTATCATCCTGTTATTAACCCTCTATAATTAACTTTTTAAATAAGATTAAAACAGATGATGATTTTTTATAGCAACATTTCGAATGCTTATTTCTTTTTAAATTTTTTTTTTGGGCTTCTCGGCCTAGAATCTACTGTCTCTTTGTTTATGTAAGTGATGATTACGGCGCCAGAGCCAGTAGGGACTAATACGACATGAATCAATATATGTCTAAGTATCATTGATAATTTAACGACATTCAAGGAACTACCTAATAATAGGTTCTCTAAGTATAGACCAAAATAAGCAAATTATTAATTTTGGAGATAATTTTCTAAAGTGAGTCTTTATAATTTCATTGAAAAGTAATACATTCCTATGAATATGGAAATGTACTAAAATATAATTGTTGTACCACCTCATATATATGCGGTTAGTTAATGCTTTTCAATTTATACGGAGTTTGAGCCGAGTTATTCTGATAAACGCACAAGATTAACTTTGTTAAATTAAAATAAGCATGCCTAAGTTTAAACAATTTCTTTAAGAAGATATTTACTTATCGGATTTTAAAAAATATTCGGGTTCTGTGTTTACTGTTACGTCGCTCTTGTTTCTATATCTCAAATTAATGAAATGACGGTTTTGAGAATATTCTTATATCAATTGTTATTGTTAATGTGATGAACCAATAAATATATTTTTTTATAATTGCTTTGCTAATGTAAAGACAGAAAGTTCTATTGTTAGTTGTTTTATCAATATCATACCGGTTGGCAAAACAAACTTCATATTCAAATTCTGTGTTCATGAATCCATGTCTTAAGATATGTCTAATATTTACACGGTGAAAAATATCCGACTAGTAATTAATCCAAATCGTTATACGCTCATGAAATGTAACAAAACAAGTTTTTTTCCCCAGAAATGTGTTATGATCATATGATTACAATCTTTTATTTTGGCAAATAAACATCATGACTAGTTTCATTTTATTAGTTCTAAACTCCATTAATTATCTCAGTGAAAAGATCAAGCTCATGTAGGTAAAGCACATATCTCGACTAATATAATTACGAGACATTTATTGTGAGTTCTTGACTAAATCATAAATATGAATTCAATCACTATAAAGTACACAACTACAAGATGTGTCAAAACTCAAAACGGAATAAGCTTTTTTACTTGAAATAATTTCTCAGATCTCTTAGCGTCTGTGACAGATGCTTAGTAGGAACTAATAAGTAGCCAATATCAGTAGATGTGTAAAGAACACAACTACAAGATGTTCTGTCATATCCGAGTTGGAGATAAAAGAGAGAAAAAAATAGGAAAGCAATAAATAGACTAGCTGGTTTCTCGGAGCTGATCTCCAATGAAAGCGTACACAATCTGATTCTTGGTTGGTTGTCTTTGTGCATCCTCTGTGTAGCGAGTCAAGAAGCTTGTATTGTACGAACTTTTTCAGCCAACTATATGTACAAATAGCTCGCATCACGGATTCCCACCCGAAGGTTGCACCAAAGTAACCCGAACTCTCGAGAAAAGTGGCTCGTAGCAGGCGAGAAGCAACTACTTATAATAAGATCTGGAACTGAGAAGATTCGTTTTGACATTTCTAAGCATAACCCAACCCGATCTAATATAACTCTCGAATTCTAATTTTCTGAAGGATTGATTCTAAATAATCTAAATACAAAACTACTATTATCGGATTGATTCTAAATAATCCGTTATTTCTTCTATTTATACGGAGCTATTGGATAACTTCATCCAACCTGCATTAGTCTGATCCGATCCAATACTATCCCCTAGCGCTAGCAGCGAGAAATGCTCTAATCCTGTCATTCTCCTCTCTCAATCCCTCTATAAACCAACCGATGACTTCGCTCTCTTTCTTCCGCCCTCTCATCACTCCTGTCTAAACTGCTTTCCTTTTGACGTCACATCCTTTTCTTTCCTATTCTTGTCAAACCCTAGTTTGTAAACCACCACTGATCAGAGAGAGTAATGGGGAGGGTTAAGGTGCCAATAGCTAAGATACAGAATACTACCACTCGTCAGGTCACCTTCTCGAAGCGACGCAGCGGACTCATCAAGAAGGCTTACGAGCTTTCAGTTCTATGTGACATTGATGTCGCACTAATCATGTTTTCGCCTTCTGGCAAGTTGAGTCATTTCTCGGGTCGCCGTAGGTACATACTTATTATTGATTATTTTCCTTACACCATGATTCATTATCTTCACATGCAAATGGTATTGATTATTTTCTCAAATTATGATTTTTCTGGCAAGTTGAATCATTTATCGGGCGTCGCTGTAGGTACTAATTATTTATTATTTCATCAAACCATGATTTTAGTAGTCTTTCAATATGAGCTGCTTTGACTTTTGTTATATATGATAGAATCGAAGATGTTCTAGCAAGATATCTTAGACTCCCGGATCAAGAAAAAGCACCTTCAGATCAAGATAAGGGAAATAGGTATAATATTAAACTATTGTTTGCATGATAACTTTACTGTCCACTATTTTTTTTTTCACTCTTAAACGTTTTATTTGTCTGATTCTTTATTTTTTTCCTCGATTGTTGAAAATCTTTAGCAATGGTCATGCGGTCATCAAAAACAAAGAGGTAAAATTTGTTTAATTTCTGTTTCTTTCTTATTGATACTTAATTTCATTTGTAACAAAATTGAAAAATTGTTACATAAAATTAAGTACAGCAGTACCTGAATGTATTTTCTCATGTTTAAAAATCGTTTTTAGTACTAAACCTCTGAAAATGTTATAACGCATGATTATTGTTGATCTTGAAACTAAAGAGATGCATGATTACAAAAGCACAAATGACTTCCATGATACATAATATTGGAATTTCTGTAAATCTGCAAATAATATGCATTTTTTCACTAATTGTATAATTTCAATTCATTGATGCAGTCTCTGATTTCTTTACTTGAAGATCTCAAAACTCAAGCAGACATGGCTGCACAAGCGGCATCTAGGTAAGTTTATCACATGCATTTTGAAAATTCCTGCCCCTAACAAGAACATCTCCAAAACCATCAAAAACTCCAAAAATTAACCATTTTTACAGATTCAAAATATTCCCTTGATAAAACTAATAAACATTATAAAAAAGATAAACAGTTGTTATGCTATTAGTTGTTAAGTCGTACTGGCACTTTCTTTTAAAAAAAATATCTGCAAATAAAGAATTTTGTGCACATCCCTTTGCTGAATTGCTGAATACATTTTGCAGCTTTTTTTGGTTTGTTTCCATTCATTGTAAGTTTTCTATCATAAATGATCAAAATTGAATTTAAGTTATATATTTCCAATTTTTAATATATTTTCTTTAAATATCTAGTAATCATCAAGCTAGTTCAACTGCCAATTTGCCTGAAGCCAGCAGCAGGGACTCAGAGGTAAAGGTATTGCCAAATTTTCTATCACAAATGTTTACATCATAATACTATTTCTTGTACAAGGCAGCATTAAAACTTTATAAAACTGAAAACAGGACATGGTATCTTCACTTTAGAGAAAAAAAAAAGCAGTTCAAAACTACTAAAGTCCTCATTCATTTTAAATTGAAAAAGAAAAGAAAAGAGAGAAAGAAACTGCAATTAATAAAAACAACCACCACAAATTTTCTTGGCATTCTTTACATGGTAATGAGGCTCTCACTTGGCATATATTGTTAAGCTATAATCCAACTGACATTTATTAGTTATGATATGGATTAGTATTTGCAGGACCTTAATCAAGAGGTGATTAATTCTCAAAGCAAACTAGATTCCTTGAAAGGAATAATAAGGTTAGTTTTTTTTTTCTTTTGGAATTATAAGGTTAGTTACTATTTGTGAAACAAAATTAGTTCGCCTCTCTTAAAGTCTTCAATGCTAGATATAAGATGATACCTTAGGATACCTAATTTTTAGTATTAGAAGGAAGGAACCTCAAAAAGTTATTCAAGAAGGTTTTACTAAACACTGATCTTTAGTTGAAAAGAAAAAAAATACTTCCCTTCATTGTGCAACAAAAATTTCAGAAATAAGATGCATCCCAAACATTGACCTTTGAATTTTTTTTTAAATGCTTAGCCGGTGGTGACTTTTTGGGTTATACAAATTAAAATTTCTGCAAAAAAAAGAAATCATACTTAATTAATAGTTTTACATTCATTTTCTACTAGGTACTATTTTGGTGACATGCAAGACATACAACAGGTGCAGCTCACCCCTGAAGCTGAGTTTGAAGAACGTGAGAAAAGGTTGATGGAAGCCCTCAGCAGAGTTGTTGAAAGAAAGGTAATTAATTGATCGATTATTGTTTCAGTGTTAGTTTAATTAATTTGAATTCCAAATAGAGTTGACGGTTCATTGAAATGATCAATATTTGAAACATCTATATCATCAATATAACCAACCACAATTAGGACATTAACCGATATCCTAAAATTTGTTTACTGAACTTTCTAGAAATACAATCTTATACCCAATATAACATTACAAACTATACTTGGGATATATCCAATATCAATCTCACAAAAGTCTGAATCATTGCATTTCCATCACCTCACCTCCAGTTAACAAAAGAATATTGAAATTTCCTGCAATCAATAATGAACAACTAATGTTGATCAAAATCAGCTAATTTTGTTTTAATTGCGCCTCCAGTCCTATGCTCTTCTGGTAATGCCAATCTTAACCTGATTACCTCCATTTCCTCCCCTTGATTCTCCATTAGTTGTACTAGTACATCTAAAACATTAGGAGGCGGCCCCACAAATTAAAAGTGTTGGAGATCTTTATTTCATTTTTTTTTCTTGTTACCACTATTTTGGCTGAGATTTTTGTTTTTGTTAGGCCTGGATTGAGTCTCTTGACCAGTACAACTACTCTTATGCCTACGACACAAAACGTACTGTCCAACACCAAGAAATATTGCCAAAACAATATTGTGTGCCCCACTTTTATTATAAAATAGCCAATGAGTTTAAATAATTACTTTTGTCATTATACTAATGCAAGCTAACAAAATTACACTAATTTTGTATAGCAGAATTATTTGCTAAAAAGGTCATCAGCATTGGCTGCTTCCATGTCTGTTCCATCGGTATGTTATTTATGCCGTTCAAATTTGGCATACTTGCAATTTCTTACTGATATGAAGTTCGAGATAAAATATGAAGTTTATGTGGCATGTCTCCTATAAGAGCATACAAAAAAGAATATAAATTAGGATTATGTATGTATGACTTTTAATGCCTTCATGATTTTGGGCAAATTAAAAGAACACACCAAACGAAAACATTTGTACCCATATGCAATGCAACCGCTCACAGTGCTCATCATTTTATTACCAAATGGATTATCGATTTATTTTCCTTTTACCTGTAATTTTTCTGTTTTTTTTTTGCTTTTTTGGTTGCCTTGTACATAAACTCCTGTAATTTCTCTTATAAATTAAACAAAACCCAACAGTACGCAACTGTCTGCTTCCTCAAACCATGAAGGTGCCTCACGATTTCAAATATCCTCACAAGAAGTGTAACAGTCTTTACATTTATACCAAATTATGTGATATACCCTTAAATGGTGAGCAGATGCAACCTCAAAGGATAGTGCACGTGGAGTCACACAAAGAAGGAACTTCTCACCTGGTGCAACAGGAATCTCTACTCCTTCAACAGACAAGCAAAGGAAAAATCCCAATGACATCGGCATTTGAAGGAAATCTTGGTATGAAGGAGGAAGAAATGGTGGAATGGAAGGAATGGAATCAGGAGAGTTACACCCACATTGACCCTCTAGTGTCCCAATATTTCAAGTACGTTTCACCACGATCGCTGTTATAATCGAATATATTACAAATAACTGTATAATGTTAAGTTTGATGCATTCATACTGTATATCAATTTGGTTTTTCTGGGAGCTAGAGAATCCTCTTTCAAGGAAAAGAATGATAAAAAAAATAATTTGCTCGAAATTGCCAAACATTTAAACAAGTCTTCTTATGTTGGACAAACGAAATGGCTTTTCAATCCCAATTTTATCTTGTTCCAACTGAACCCTCCTTAGTTGTGAAACAAATATGTATAGAAAAATCGATAAACTCATCATAAATTAGGACCTTTCAAATTGATACCCATTTCACTACTACAAATCTGGCTTAATCTATACACTGCTGTATTTTTATTTGTCAGTGAATCTTCTTACTTCAATAATGGAGCGGTAGAAGAAATAATGCAGCATACAATGGAACCTTCAGTTAGCAGCTACCAGAGCACTCCAATCAATCCGTGGGACCAGACATGGACAACTACCACTACTACCTGGGCCCCATCTTTGCCCACGGTCGATATGTTTGCTCAGTATCAGGTGAATTGAACAGTTTACCAGGAAAGGTTCTACTAGTCCGGCAATAAATGAAATTTTCTCTAACTTAATACATATACTATCTTTAGTGGCCTCCAATTGCTCCCTTGAGAATTACCCCAACCTAAAGAAATAAGTTAGTTTATTATTGGTGAATCATGATACTGTTTTTTTTATTTTCTATAGCAAACTTTTGAAGATGGTGCTACTTCCTTTAGCATATCGTCTGAGGATGTTAAGATACATCATATCAGCTAGAGAGAGACTGACCATTGGTTTGGGCCTGAAACAACAAAGAAAAAGATCCACAAATTAATAATTTTCAAGGTTTAGCATAGCTAGCTCTATTTTTCCAGTACCTGTAGCAATAATTCAGGGCAACTTTAGTTTCGTTTTAGCCTATTTAATTTTTCACCCTTTATATTTTTTTAGAAAGCTTTGGATTAGCGTTTTCGATATAGAAATAATGCCCTCCAATGTACTGCTATGCTCGTGTCCATTGTCATTTGCAAATTGGGTGCACCTTTTCGCATAGGTGGCTGTACCAGTAACTTGCAAATGTCAAGGTGCGATGAGGTGCTGTTGGAACATTCAATTTCTTTTTTGTTGTTATTTTTTAGTTAATTTGAGCAATGCAGTAAATTACTTATTTCGTGGTATTGTTTGTTTTCTTTCACTTTTTCGTTAGTTTATCTGTTGAGAAAAAATAATATTGGTCTCAAATATTATTCATCACAGACCAATTTAAGCAACAAATCAAGGTGATAGCTGTCAGGCTAGAATTAGTATCCAGCTGGATTCTTGTAACAATTAGATTGTAATTAGCATATCTAGCCAATGTAAAATAGGAAGGAGCCAAACGGCTAGTAGAGACTTTGGATATATACCTGTGTACAGAACACAAAGAAAAATAGAACATTTATTTATCATATTTCTACTCTTTAAATTTCCACATGGTATCAGAGCAGGAAAATTCCTGACTCAAGAAACAGTAGATATTGCTGCAGATAACGAGTCCTGCAGACAATATCAGAAATCTCACAAGGCTCTCAGAATTGGACATCGGTTTCCTCAGCCAATAACTTGACGAGCAATCCGTGCCTTTCATTCTTCATCCTAGAGCAATCCAAAAGAGGGGCAGCAACAAAAAAGGGAGCAAGCTGATTTTATATCAAGTAAGTTTCTGCTTTTACCAGAAAAAGGGAAATTAGCACACATATCTAGTATTAGAAAAATCTGTATCAGAAACCAGCAAAATCTCTGACAAAAACCATCAACAACCTGAAAATCTGTACCAATAAACATAAAACCATGTCACAGTTTGATAACACCAAACTTACAACCCTAATCCTCAATGGCAACAAGAATTATATTCCCTGGTCCAGATCGGTTACAATAGGTCTCGGTGGCAAAGGGAAACTCCACTTTGTCACTGGAACCAAAGAAAGACCCAAACCAGAAAAAGCAAACGAGGCAACAGCCACAGAAATAGCACAAATTGAAGAATGGGACACCAACGATCAAATGATTATGTCCTGGCTCCTCAGTACAATGGATCCGAAAATCTCAAATGTGCTAATGTATTCCAAATCATCCAAAGAAATCTGGGATAAGGCAAGAAAAAGGTACGGCCAAACCAAAAATTTTGCTCACATCTTTAGCCTCAAACAAGAAATCTCAAAAATCAGGCAAGGTAACCTCAGCAACAATGACCTAGTTACCGAAATCATGTCAAAATGGGAGGAACTCAACATATACCTCCCACCAACCACTGACCCGAATGAAATCCAAAAAAGAACTGAGCAAGACCTTATTTTTACCTATCTCGGAGCCCTTGACCCTAGCTACGAATCAATCCGATCTCAAATCTTGGCGTCAACCGACATGCCAAGCTTTGACGATGTGGTTGCGTGAATCGAGCAAGAGCAATCTAGGAGGTCTCTCATGAACTCCCATCAGACTGAAACCACCGAAAACCAAGCCTTTAAGACACACTACAACCGTAACCCTAATCCTAGAGGACCGATCAAGACGAAGGGAGCCGTTGCAACCGACTGGTGCGACCACTGTAAGCGAGCAGGGCACAACCGAGAAGGATGCTGGGTGCTACACCCTCATCTCAGGCCGATGCGCAACAAAGGGGGATGGGGCGGCGGAAAAAAGGAGAAAAGCTTTGGTGGCTTGAGCAAGGGGCCAGAGCTGAAAAATGAAGGAGCTCTGGGGGCAGAACAGATCTGCTATGGATCTGAAGCTGTAGAGTGTTCACCTCCTGGATCAGGTGTGGCGCCAACTGTGCAACTAGCAAGCCTCATGAACCAATTGAGCACTTTATTACAGCAACATGCTGCAGGTTCTTTTAAACTTCATAATTTTTGTGATAATTTTTGTGAAATTTTAAAACTGTTGAAAAATTATGTGCCAAAATTTGCAAATTTCAGTCAAAATAAAAAAGGTTGGATTATAGACTCCGGTGCCACCGATCATATGACTTGGAACCCAAATAAATTACAAAATTTTACCAAATTAAAGGAACCCCAATATGTACTTGTTGCTAATGGCAACGAAGCCAAAATTCTTGGAACTGGCACCACTAATCTCCTTAATAAGAATATTAAGAATGTTTTATACTTACCAGACTTTAATTCCAATTTACTATCGGTAAGAAAAATAACCCAAGATTTAAATTGTGATGTTATTTTCTCACCAAATAAAGTGACATTTCAGGACCGAGTCACATGAAAGAAGATTGGTGAAGGTATATTTAAAAATGGCCTATATTATCTTGAAGACACAATTAATAAATGTTTTGTGTCAATGAGTCCAATAGATCGTTACAAGTTACTACACTGGAGATTTGGTCATCCATCTGATCAAGTTTTAAACAAACTCTTTTCTTATAAATTAGATTCAAGTAATTGTGACATTTGTAAGCTTGCTAAATAAACTAGATTACCTTTTTCTTCTTCTACTACCGTATCAGAAAAATGTTTCGATTTAATCCACTCTGATGTTTGGGGACCGGCCCCCATCAATTCGTATAATCATTTTAAGTATTTTGTCACTTTTATCGATGATTATTCTCGAACTACTTGGATTTATCTTTTAAAAGCAAAAAGTGAAGTATTTTCTTGTTTTCTAGAATTTTTTAATTTTATTCAAAACCAGTATAATGCCAAAATTAAGATTTTTCGTTAAGATAATGGGATAGAATATGTTAACAAAAATTTTTTCGAGTTTTTCAAATAGAAAGGCATTCTACACCAAACCACATGTGTCAATACCCCTCAACAAAACGGAGTCTTAGAAAGAAAAAACCGGCATCTCCTTGAAGTCACTAGATCACTGCTTTTTCAAAATAATGTTCCAAAAATTTATTGGTCAGATGCAGTGTTAACAGCAACTTATCTCATAAACAGGTTACCAAGTATAAAACTAAAAAACATTAGTCCCTTAGAAATTCTAAAAGGAAGGAAAATAGATTTAGACCATATTCGAGTTTTTGGGTGTACATGCTTTGTACACATAAAAAGAATTGACAAATTAGATAGAAATTCGGTTAAAACTATATTTCTAGGATATTCTTCAGAAAAGAAAGGTTACAAGTGTTATGATCCAAACAACCACAAACTTTACATCTCAAGAGATGTGTCATTCATTGAAAACAAACCATATTACCAACCAAACAGACAAAACGACAACCAAACAACCATATTGTCTTCAAATAATTTTTTGTTTCCTGAAGTAACCAATCAAGAACAGGTTGAGCCTATAATGGAAGAACAGATCGGTGAATCAAATGCAATTTCTTCAGGGGGAGAAGAGGAAAGAGAATCAAATGAAGAGCCTGATCAGCCAACTCAAGAAGCAACTCAAGAAGAAATTGTCTTGAGAAGATCCACACGACAAACTCGGCCTCCTACAAAATTGAGAGATTATGTATCACATCAGGTAATGTATCCAATTCAAGATTTTATTTGTTATGAAAATGTATCTCTTGAATATCGGGCCTATTTGAGTAACATAACCAGCCACACCGAACCAACCAGTTTTGATGAAGCCAACTTGGACCCACTTTGGTGTAAGGCCATGAACGAAGAACTTCATGCCTTGGAAAAGAATGACACATGGGACATTGTCCATTTACCAAAAGGAAAAAAACCTGTAGGTTGTAAATGGGTATACAAGATTAAATACAATAGTGATGGTACGATAGAAAGGTATAAGGCTAGGTTAGTGGCCAAGGGATACACCCAAACTTATGGTATCGACTACCAAGAAACTTTTACACCAGTAGCTAAGATGAGTACAGTTAGAATCCTGTTATCAGTAGCTACCAACTTAGGATGGAACCTATTTCAAATGGATGTAAAAAATGCCTTTCTTCAAGGCAATTTGGAAGAAGAAGTCTATATGACTCTTCCTCCAGGTCATAAAGTTACTTCAAATCCATCGTTGGTGTGTAAGCTAAGGAAGACAATCTATGGGCTAAAACAATCTCCAAGAGCATGGTATGCCAAGCTAAGTATTTTCCTTCTAAAAAATAATTTTGTTAAAAGTACAGCTGATTATTCCTTATTTACTAAACATTCTGAAAAATCAACCACCATTATTCTTGTCTATGTAGATGACATAATCATTACTGGAAATGATAATGAGGAAATCAAAAGAATTAAACAATTGTTGAAAAATGAATTTGACATCAAGGATCTTGGTACACTCTCATATTTCCTTGGAATAGAAATAGCTCACTCAAGCAAAGGATTATTTCTATCCCAAAGAAAATACGTCCTTAACCTGTTAAAAGAGACTGGTAAGTTAGGAGCAAAACCAGCCGGTACCCCAATGGAAACCAACATTAAACTTGGACCTGAAGATGGTGAACCACTATTTGACATAGGACAATATCAGAGGTTGGTAGGAAAATTAATATACCTTACGGTCACCAGACCTGATATTACATTTGCAGTTAGTGTTGTAAGTCAATTTATGCATGCTCCACGTACCAGTCACTTGAGTACCATTGATAGAATATTGAGATATCTCAAATGTACTCCAGGTCAAGGAATTTGGATGAAGAAAAACATTACTAACAATGTGGTTGGTTACTCTGATGTAGATTGGGCTGGAAGCTGTGACAGAAAATCAACCACAGGGTTTTGTACGTTTGTAGGTGGAAATCTAGTGACATGGAAAAGTAAGAAGCAGAATGTTGTGGCACGCTCAAATGCAGAGGCAGAGTATCGAGCCATGGCATCCACAGCAAGCGAGCTTATCTGGATCAAGCATCTACTTCACGACATGAAGATAGAATGCAAAAGAGCTATGCAAATGTATTGTGACAATCAAGCAGCACGGCACATTGCAGCCAATCCCGTCTTCCATGAAAGAACAAAGCATATTGAAGTTGATTGCCATTTTGTTCGGGACAAGGTGCAATCTGGAGAAATTGAGACACCATTCGTCAAAAGCCAAGAGCAACTAGCAGATATCTTTACCAAAGCACTCAACAAATCAACATTTGATAATATACTTAGCAAGTTGGGCTCAATCAATTTGTTCGAGTCCAACTTGAGGGGGGGTGTTGAGAAAAAATAATATTGGTCTCAAATATTATTCATCACAGACCAATTTAAGCAACAAATCAAGGTGATAGCTGTCAGGCTAGAATTAGTATCCAGCTGGATTCTTGTAACAATTAGATTGTAATTAGCATATCTAGCCAATGTAAAATAGGAAGGAGCCAAACGGCTAGTAGAGACTTTGGATATATACCTGTGTACAGAACACAAAGAAAAATAGAACATTTATTTATCATATTTCTACTCTTTAAATTTCCACATTATCCTATTTATATTTTACTGCAGTCAGGGGATTCATCTCTGAAAACTGAGATAAGTTACATGTCACATATGTGATGGGTTGTGATTGTCTTCACATAGTCACGACGCAACAGGCATTGGAGGAATACGTGATATGCTGTCTGAAGTCTGAACACATGCGTTTTGCGTATCCCACATTTGTTAAGGTCAGGTCAATTCCTTTCAAATAGGTTTTCTTATGTATTTGTTGAGAAATAGAATTAAATTTGGGACAAATTTGGGGGGTTAGCCTTAGAAAATAATCATCATAGGCTAATTTAGGAAAAATAGAGAGCTATCTTCTTTAGTAAAAATAAGCTCAATTGACTTTCATCATTTTACCTTTTTGTACATACAGTAGACTTTGGGAATCAAAAAATCTTACTCGAAATTGTTGAATATGATTTAATAGTAGATATAATTCATATAGAGGTAGAGAGAAGATGATGAAGGAAACAAATAAGTTTTTTTTAAAAAACTCTTTATAATTCTCTATTATATTATCTCTCTTATATTATTTTACAAAGCAACAATTTCTTTTATAGAGACAAAACATCAAAAGAAAACTCTAGAATTCGTAATAAATAGAAAAACAGAAAACTAAGCAGTCTAGTCAAATCTGACCTATCTCTATTAAAACAGTCATAACTTTCTCTAAAAAACTTCATTCTCCTTGAAATTTGAACCACTAAAAAACTAAATTTAAAGAACTTTAAATCCATAGCTCATACCTAAAATAACATTCGAATAGTCTGTCAAAAATTTTCATTAGTCAGTCTTAAATTCTGTTGACTTGACAACGAACTTCAAGAAAACATTAATTAAGTTTATATTTTCATCATCCCCTCTTAAACTTAATTATTTCTAATTTGCATCCTGAGCAACTTCTTGAACTTGTTGAAGAGTTCTGCTAGTAATGATTTGGTGAATATGTCCACTACTTGGTCACTACTCGCCACATGAGTCATCTCTACATCGCCATTCTTCATATGCTTCCGTATGAAGTGAAAAGACACATTTATGTGCTTGCTCCTTTCATGATGCACTGGATTCTTCACCAATTCAATTGCCGACTTATTATCCACTCGAATGTTCGTCACCTTCTCTTGAAAAAAAATCATCTCTTTTAATAGCTTGTATAGCTAAAGAGAGTGACATACACAAGAAGATGCGGCAACATACTCCGCTTCACATGTTGACAAAGTAACAATAGGTTGCTTCTTAGAGAGCCATGTAAACGCCGTGCTTCCCATGAAAAACACAAAACCCGAAGTGCTCTTCCGATAATCTAAATCTCCACTCCAATCACTATCGGAATATCCAACAAGATCAAACTCATTAGTATGAGAACAAAATAAGCTATGAAATAATGTCTTTGACATAGCGAAGAATTCGCTTTATGGCTTTCTAATGCATCATTTTCGACTCCTCCATAAACCAGCTCACCAAACCAATTCCATATGCACTATCCGGCTTTGTACACGTCAAATAACGCAAGCTTTCAACCAAGCTTCTATATAATGTTGAGTCAACCGTCTTGCCTTCATCATATCGAGACAATTTCGTACCACTCTCAACTGGAGTATTTACGGGATTAGACTCATCCATCTTAAATTTCTTCAAAATCTCCTTTGCATATGCTTCTTGTGATACAAAAATTCCAGAATTTTCTTGTCTCACTTCTAACCCCAAAAAATAAGACATGATACCCAAATCGATTATTTCAAACTCTTTTGTCATTTCCAACTTAAACTTCTCAATCATATCTTTATTATTTTCCGTAAAAATCAAATCATCTACATACAAGGCCACAAATAAAATATCATATTTTCGTACCTTCAAATATAGCGCATGCTCATATGGACATTGTACAAACCCATGCTCCTTGAGATATGCATTAATTCGAGTGTTCCATGCACTTGGCGCTTGCTTCAACCCATACAACATCTTCTTTAACTTCAAGACCTTGTGCTCTTTGCCAACTTTCACATAACCTGAAGGTTGCTCGATGTAGACCTATTCTTCAAGCACTCCATTTAGAAATGCCGATTTCATGTCCATTTGAAAAATGCTCCATTTTTTTTGAGCCACCAACGAAATAGTAGTCGAATGGTCTCCATTCTTGCTATCGGGGCAAACACCTCTTCATAATCAATGCCCGTTTGTTGCTTGTACCCTTTTGCCACTAGTCTCGTCTTGTATCTTTCAATCTCGCCTTGTGCATTAATATTTTTCTTATAGACCCATTTAACACCAATCGGCTTGTGACCCTTGGGCAACGTCGCAAGTTCCCAAGTATCGTTCTTCTCAATTGCTTTCATTTCCTCTTGCTCGAATGTGATGTCCTCCGCATCCACCAAAAGACACACCAAATACAACTCACTTGTCGTCTCATATATTTCTCGCGAACTCCTTGTCTTTGATATCCTTGGCTCATCTTCTTCATCAGATAAAGGTAAAGATGGTTCGGCTTATGATGTTGTTGATGTAGTTGTGCTTGTTGGTGTAGAGATAATTGTCGATGTCGCTTATTTTTCTTTCTCATGAGACATCTCCTCTACGAAACTCTAATTCCACGTGCTTTCTTTATATTCGTACCCGTCTTGCTCCGCTGTGCTCTTCTTTTGTTTTTCCTTTGTGAGTTCTGTTATTTATTTTTTTTCTTGCTGCTTGCAGCTAACATCGGTTGTTTTTGCAGAGAATTGGTTTGTTGTTTAAAGTTTTCAGAGGATAATTTTCCTTGCTGCACGCAGTGAAAATGAGTTATCTTTCAGATAGATTGTTTTCTTGTCAGGGTTCCTTTATTGATCAATATGTAATTCTATTGTCATGTTTCGTTTGCGGGGGGATACTTTGATACCCTTTCTTCTTCCCTTTTCTAAATTTGTTATACAGTGTATGGGGTTGGGATTGGCATCCGTCTTAATTTTTCTTACTCAGTTCTATCATTGATCCTCTTCGTTGCTGCATGTAGCGAGGACTGTTTTTTTTTTTTGGCTGAGCTCTTCTTCCGAGGTTCGTTTGTTGGTGAGTGATTTCCTGTTTTAAATGGGTCTCTATTTCCTCGCATGCAGCCTCATCTGTGGCCCTTTTGTCAGTCAACCATTTATATTTGAAAAGGTTTGTTTGTTTTTCCCTTTCGTTGCTTGCAATCCTTTGGGTTCAGTTTATTGATCTTGCATGTGCTTGCAATCCTTTTGTACTTTTTTTGTTGTTGTTTTTGTTCTCATTTATCCTGTCAATTTTATTTCTTGTGTGTTCGTTTTGCAAATTATGTTATATGCTGGACAATTAATTTGTTCTTTTCTTTCTGTCATATTTTCTTTTTCCACAGTTCCCTCCTAGTATTTGTGTAAGGAGGGACTGCAGATGGAGAGCTATTTCAGGTTGAATTTAACAATTTATTTTCTCTTGGATCCAATTTGTTACATTGTCGCCACCGTGAGTTCTATTTGTTTGGTTCAGATTCATTTGTGCCAGATTGGATATTAGACAACTCTTTTTTATACGTGTTTCATGATACTGTTGTTTGCTTGATTCAATTCACCTATGTTGCAATAGGAGCCATGAAGGTGAAGAGCTATAACATTAGATCGCTTTTTGGTGATTTATCATTTTCTTTCTTCCAATAAAATTGTAAACAATTCAAATATACAAAATGTAAGGGTTGCAGCGGAGCTGCAACTAATGCATCTAGTATGAATTGAAAGGGAAAGAAATAGGAGGAAAAGAGAGGGGAGAAATATTAAAAATAAGTTCACATTTTCTGCATTCTAATTTGAATGGAACAAAATTGATTTATTTAAAAGTCGGAGAAGATGAAATCTTCCCATCATCCTTCTTTTTATAAAATTATGATGCAAATAACAAATTAATTTTCTTTTCCCTCTTCTACTCTCTCCTTCACATCTTCTGAAACACATCCTAAGTTTTGAGGAAATTTTTTTTTCAATTTTTTTACAAGTCCTATATGAAATTTTCCATGTCCACCATTCAAAGAGAGAGAGAGAGAGAAATTGTCCATATCCACTTAATTTAATGTAGTGTGGGTGTGACATTTTATATTGTTTTGCGTCATTTTTAATCAAACTTCTAGGATAAGTTTGTTTGTTAATTTGTTTAGTCCATCAAACTTTTTATTTGTATTTAAATTCTCGGGTCCAGGAAAAGCTTAAAACCGGCTTCAAGCATATAGGCCCATTCCAATTGTTGCATTTTAACACAAATTTCTGATCTCGACTCAGATCCAAGCCGAAAAAACTTTAATTAGTTTTTATTTTTATTTAACACTAATTTCCGATTAAACTACTAGAATCTGCTACATTGGTCTCCTCTCTTGATCAGCCATTCCCTCCATAAGGACTGCTATCTCTTGTGCGTGTCGTCGCTCGACCTCGACTAGCTTCTCCTTCTGTTCTACAAGCATACTTGCTACCTCTTCATGTGTGTATGTGGCCCGATTTGGATCTGATGTGGCAGTGCTACCGGTGGGCTCTGCACGTGAGCGATGTGATGCAGAGTGAGTCCTAGAGCGATAACCCTGGCCGTAAACTCAGCCACGATCCTCACCCCCAGCAGCTGCCTCCCACAGTTCTTCATCACTCATGCCGTCTGGACCCCCATAGTTTTCCTTCAGTATTTGAAATACCTCCTACACAAGTGAAGTCATGTTAAACAATTGAACGCATAATAAATGAATCATTAAATTGGCAATTCACGAACACTGACCGCATGGTACTGTGCTTTATCATTGACATACTCCTTATCAGGTCCTGGCTTCATGTGGGTTTTGTCAAATACATCCTTTACAGTGACCCCATCTCCTCAGTCCTCAACCTAGTTTTTATCTCAATTTCAGTTAATATTAAATTGAGAATTTGGACGTTTTACAATAAAGTCCCTAAAAGTGAGAATTACTTACCAAAGCTTGCTTCACACGATATGCGCTCAGCGAGCCTCCAATATGGTGCACAACAAGCCCAGCTTTGGTCCTGTTGTTCTTGTTGGTGCTTGATTGGTCTTGCCACTTCTTTGTTCCCCAAATATCGCACAAACCTCTCCAGTGGTTGATGTTCTTGCACCAGCGAGGTGGGGTATCTTTCCAATTATATGGGTTGGGCCCAAACCTCTTGTTGTAATCTCTACGCGTGATCGTGAGCTCACGGCTATACGAGTCTGCAGCAATGAACTTGAACACATCAATGCATCTGCTTACATCCTCATCGTCCTGCCACGAGTATCTTTGAAGGAACTGCCGCAATATCTTCAGCCTTGTGTCCACCGGGAATAGATTATACGTCCTATATGGCCCCGGAAGGTTGGACGTGGTCAAGACCCTTATTGTTGTAACTATCTTTTTACATATGGGAATGGAAGAGAACTCCCCATCCCCAACAACCACCAACTTTGGCCTATTTGTCGGGTCTGCTCGCTCCCGTGGCTTATTCGACCCTCGAGAGTTTTTGACCTGATCTGTACTGCCTTTTTTTTTACCCTTGCCAACCCACTTCCTCTTCTGTGCTTGTGTCTCCTTTCTAATGCAACTTGAATCACTCTCTTCTTCTTCGTCTAATGGGGCCATTGATTTAACTTCTTTAGCATAATATCGAAGAGGCTCCTGTATGCGGTACCTACGCTGACCATCATCTTCAAAAGTAGAGTCTTCAGTATATTGCTCAAGACGTGGTTCATTTGTGTCTTCATGCTCATTTTCGGGTTGTTGCGGTCCTTCCGGCTGTGGTACATGTGCCGGCTATGGCGGTTCTTCGGGCCGGCCTTCTTCAGGTTGGGGTACATGTGGTTGTTGTAGTGGTTCTTCGAGTTGCGGTCCTTCTTTAAGACCTGGTACATGTTCGGGCCCTTCGGGTTGTTGTCCTTAGGGTAGGGCGATTCTTCGGTCTTTGGTCGCTCAGGCTGGGGCGGTTCTTCGATCTCTGGTCCCTCAGGCTACGACGAATCTTTGGTCTCTGGTCCCTCAGGCAGGGACGGTTCTTCGATCTCTGGTCCCTGAAGCTGGGGCGGTTCTTCGGGCTCTGGTCCATGAAGCTGAGTACTGTGGTTGTCGATTTCTTGGTCATCCCCCATGTCCCCTTCTGACTCAAAGGGTTGTAGTTCCTCGGGGACTGTTTGTAACCTCATTTTTTTCAGGAATATCTTGAGTTTCCCTTTATTCTCCCTCCATGCCTTTGATTGGGCCTCCCTCTTGGTGCGGCCCTTACACGTGGGGTAGGTTTCTGACGAGGCATTCGGGCTTGTTGACTGCACCTGTGGAAGCTTGTTTTGCAACTTTGTTATCTTCTTTGTAATAGTCGAGTTTCCTTTAATCTCAACATGTGTGTCTACAGGCCTAGCCATGCCCTTTGACCTAGTACGAATGCTATTTAAGTCAGGGTTTATTCTAGAAGACCGTCTGCGAGCCACCAATATATATTGAGAAGTATTAGCTGAGTCACCCCATCTAACCTGCAATGGTCAGTTGTGCTCCATTATTAATTTCAGTTGCATTATGTAAGTACTTATATCATTTTGTTACTAGAGGACATGAACAAACCCAAGATACTGGTTCATGTTAAGGACACACAAGGTATTGAATCATAAACAAGGGAGGACAAAAAATTGGTTCACTGCACTTCAAGTTCTGGCCTCCCTACACCAAAAAACAAGGGAGGATTTATAACAATTCATGTTACTTAGTACAAACGAAAAACAAAATAATAAAAAAAAAGATGACAATAATTTCATCATCAACTCCTAACTCTTTTGTTTCTTCTTCTTGGGAACCAAATAGAGAGTAGATCGATTATCTGTATGTAGCAGTTGAGAGAGGACACTAGTAGTTGATATGTAGTAGATCGCCTACGACTGAAGGTGGAGCTGACCTCTAGGAGGAGGGTATACTAGTAGATCGAGTTTGGGGAAGGAGGAACTTTCCTCTAGATTAGTTGATCGGAGTGATCTAGTTTGAGAAAGGAGGGGAAGAGGGAGGGTTTTGCTCCGAATTTAGACGAAGAAGAAGAAGGGGTCGATTTTGAAATTCGTCCAAGTCCAGAATAAGGTATTTGCTCCCAATTCTGACCTAGGAGTTTACTTAGTCTGCAATTTTTTAAATTATTATCTCTTTTATGATGAGATGGGATGGCCATATGCACATCACGAAGAAGATCGGACGGCGGAATTTGTATGCTGTTCAAATTGGAAGGGTCAGATTTATAATTAAACTACTACAATTGAATTAGATGGTAGAGATCCGGTCTGCCTAAATATAAGTAATCTCGGGCACTTGTATTTTCTCAACGAATGGAGGTGTCCTGTATGGATCATCACTGTCCGTTTGTGATCAGACGACATCTATGAAGGGCAAATGTTGTACATTTCAATTAAATAGTCTATGTGTTGGATAAAATTGAAAACTTAATGTTCATAGTTTTCTGTCCTACAAAATGAGCTGTTCTTTCCTTTTTTTTTTCCAATTTTATTATGTTATCATCGAGCTTTTGCATTGTAATAAATATTGACTGTCAATTTCAAATTGAAAATCTTCTTCATGCAATATTGAATGTGTGAATAATGGATTAATACAAAAGCTTTCCTTTCATTTTAGTTTTGATCATGCAATATTGAAAAGCTTGTTCATTAAGTTCAAAATGATTTTAAGATGATTTGTTCTTCGATCAATAGAAAATTTTAAATATTGTTCTATTAAGCTCGGAAAATCTACATCATCAAATTACAAATCGAAATATTCACAAATCACTTTAAATAAATTATTATTCAAATTTATTATTGTAAACCACCAATCAATGAAGTTGAAGGTGTGAATAATAGATCAGTGATCTCATAGACATAAATTATGTAGTTGTTATCATATTAAGTTAATGACATAAGTTAATGAACAAATCCGGTACATATATTATCAAAACCAATTAAGTTGCTATTATTAATAATATCCCAAATAAAATGCAAATTTATCAAATTTAAAATTTAAATTAGTGGAAATTCAGAGTAAACAAATAAATGGGTCCTTCAGAACTGATCATTAATACAACCCACAAAGACTAAAAACCATAAAATGAACAGTGAAAACCCAAAATTTTTCCCTCCGCAGGGCTTGGGAAAATTTTTTGTTTCCCCCCAAATTTTTCAACCACTGCTATGTTTCTTCATGCAATTACATGAAATCTGCTAGGTTCCCACATACAAATACAATTGTAAGTTTCTACAATGCTAAACTCGCATCAACTGAAATTTTGGCTCGAATCTTCTCCGCCAAAATTGTTGACAAGTCTTAAACTTAGATATATATGCAGCAGCCGCTCACAACTCAAAATCCCTCCCCTTTTTTTAATGATCTCATTTTCTCTTTCCCCCTTCTCCAAGAACCACCCATCAGACCCTTCTTTGAGCTCCTATTTGCATTTCCCCATCTAAATCTCCCGATCTACAAAAAACCCTACTCTTTCGTTGGTTCGGATTATAGTCACAACAATCCTCAACCAACAATCTGTATGCATTTGTAGAGAAGATCGCTCAGCTGGTTAGACTACACAAGGTATTGACGACTAATGACTTTTATACTATGGTGAGTTATTTGATTTTTCTTCACTTTAACACCCCTATTTTAAGTAAAGTAATTTATTAACTCTATATACCTACAATCTTTTGTGTCTGGCCAAATTCAGGCTCTAATTTAAGTTGTAGATGATTTTTGGTAATGCCGTTTTTGGGCTTCAGTTCTACTTACTGGGATATATGTTATTTGAAAGTTAATCTCACAAAATATATTAAATTATCTTACTACATTCCAACTGTGCAAACATTATATTGAGATTTTACTAAGAATTTATGGGTTACCAGCAAAACATCATCAAATGTCTTCTGGTATTAACCACTTCAGCTTATAGTATACTAGACATGCATTTCAAAAAACGAAGTACATTCAAATAATTTCATCATGCAATAGTTAAGTTTGAAGTGTGAAGTACCTTTTAAACATGCATTCAAAATCACTACAGTATACTAAACAGGTATTAAAATATATATATATATATATATGTAACTTTAAGGATTTAAAATTTCTTTATGTGGCCATCTTTTTTCAGAAATTCCAATGGCTCGCAAAAATGGACTTCAAAGCCAAGGACACAATGAGGCACCTCGTCAACGTAAAGCACGAGGACCAAGCAAGATCAGGAAAGCAACGACCATTCAGGCAAATAAGCTTGAGATCTGGGCGGTCGGTAAGGCTGAATTTAAGTCAAACACTTATTGCTCACAACTGGTCACAACAATTGCAAAGCTAGCCACAAGAAACATGCCAGGACCAATACTGACTTACCACGCTTTCCCTGATAAGGCAAAGGAAATTGTTCGTGATCGATTTATGGTAAACTAAATCTAATAGTGCTATTTTAACCTTTTCAAATTAGCGGCTATGTTGTACATGATCTTAGTTGTCATTCTGTATACTACATTCTAGACACAAACAGATTGCAAACCTTATGCTTTTACTTGACTAAATCTATTATCAATTTATTATAGGACCGATTCAAGTATCGAATAGGACAGGATCCAAATCGAGTTAGAGAAGTCATTGACAAAATAGCTGCTAAGGGGTATGGAAGGGCACTTCAAAGTGCAAGAAAGGACTGCATTAAAGAATTTGATTGGGACACTGAATTGTGGAAGCAGAAGCCCCCTGATTGGTGTAAGGAGCCACAACATTGGGTAGGTCTTTGTGACTATTATGGTACATAGGAGTTTCGATAGCTCTCTGCGTAAAATAGGGCCAATCGGACCCGTTCTGGACGGGTAGTCACGCATTATGCAGGCTCGACTAGTGTAGTAAAACACCATGATAAATTGGTAAGTTCAATTGGTACAATAAATAAATGATATTAACATTATTCTAATACATGTTGGATTCTCTATGTAGACTGAAGAGCTTGGAAGGGAGGCAACTTATTCAGAACTCTTCCTAAGGATTCATGTGGGAAAAAAATAAGGGAAAAGAAGTTGCCACTAAGGTCGAGGAGACTAACAGTGAAGGGACTGACAGTGAAGGGAGTGACAGTGATGGGAGTGAGTCTGACGAGGATGACACTGGTGTTGACAGAAGTGGAGAAACTTCCACTGTTATTGCTTCAATGAAATTTGCAGACACAAAGTCAAGGGATATTTATGTAAGTTATTGGTGTTCTTATTGGATATTCATATAAGCTATTAGTGTTTAGTAAGTTTTTCAATTTTACAATTCAAATAGGGTTCTACATTTTCAATTATTTCAACACTTAAGAGTGATGAAGCTAAGGGTACTTGTTTGCTGTTTAAAAGTTACCAGAAAATACACAAATTAAATTGCATGAAATTAATATTATAATTCCATGTGATTTTTTATACCAAAAATTTGAAATTATGAAATTATGTCCAATTTCATAATTTACTATATGTGAAAATTATTTCTTGAAATTAAAGAAACAATTTCATGAAATAGTCATGTCAAATAATAAATCATGAAATTATGTTCAATCTCATGATTTATTAAATCCCAAAATTATTTCTTAAAATTAAAAAAATAATTTCATGAAATAATCATACCAAACCCCCTTCAAAAAATATATACACATGTGTGCAAAAAAAAAAAATCTATGCACTAAACCCTAATTATATGAAATCAAGAAACAATTTCATATAATTAAACATGCCAAATCCAAAAATCATGAATTTCATTCATGAAAAATGCCCCAAATATTATCCCTTGGAATTAAAAAATGATTCTTTGGGATAATCATGTCAAAATATTAACTGTATAAGATTAATATGCCTAATCATATACAATTAATGATTTAAGTGAAATTAATGCCTAATTTCACACCCAAAAATACCAAAAATATTACCCAAAATAACAGAATCATAGAATATATTTTCTGTGATTTTTCAGTATTTTTTCATGGATTTTTGCATGAAGAATAAAATAAAATAAAAAAAATATAAAGAAAATACCAAAAATCAGAACTGGAGATAGTTCTGGGTGCAATTTGGGGGATGTGCAACACTCTGGGTGCAATCTGGGGAGCTCAACCACGACTTCTGCCCTTGGGACCCGCCTGTCATACACACAAAGTGTTAAAGGCGCTTTGCGTGGACCCAGTACACATGCACCATACCACTGACAATACGTTTTGGTGCACAAGGACCAAGCCCACAGCCCAACCCTCAGTTTTTTGCTGGAGCTGTGTCTCATTAAACCTGACGACTGGGCCCCTCTCCTTCAGTCTCACTGCCAAGGGGGCCCAGCGCCCAGAGTTATTTTGGCCAGCGAAAAGAAAAGAAGGGAAAGAAAGGTGAGCGCGGTGCAAGCGCTCCCTCCCTCTGACAAGCCCGAAACTAAAGCACGGTTCACGTGCACCCAACCCAAGCGAGAGAAACTTTTTGAATTTCTCTCTCTCTCCCTCCTTTCTTCCTCCTCGAGCTCCAGAGCTCAGTGGAGCTTCGAAAATGGAGTTCAGGTGTATGGTTCGATTTGGCTTAAACCATTCTAGGGACTTAATCTACATCCTAAGGGGAGTTCAATGCCACAAACAGCATTGAAAATAGTAAAGTAAACAAAAAGAAAATCGAAGGAGAAAGTACCTCGACCTTGAAGGTGACAGAGCAATTGGGAGCTCGAGAGGCCAAGTCAACACTTGGAGAAGCTTCAAGACACCTCCACGACGCTGCCTGAAGTGTCAATTTGGGGTGAAAAGCACTCAATTGACAGGTGCACCACTTGGCACTCAAGTCTGATCTGGGGGTGGTCAATTGGCACAACTCAGCACTCAAGCAACCAAATTGACACGTTGGGCACACTCAGTGACACCTTGGTGACATGTCAAGCGCCAGCAAGGCCAAGGAATATTCGGGATATGCTCACACCCGAAAGGCATGACACACTGACCCAAGGAAGAAGACAAAGCCAACGGCTCTTTCTCTCCCCCCAGGCCTGTGTCAGGGACACGTGTAGGCACTTCAATGGAGACCTCTGAGCGCCAGTTAGCTGGAGGAATCTTCCAAGGACAAGCCTCAGGCCAGCACAGGCCTGGCTGGCTCAATCCTGGCCACTTGATCAAACCAAGGGCTGGGATGATTCCAGCTCAGCCCTGAGGCTTAAACCATGCCCTCTGGGCTATTAATAGACCCTCGGTGAAGAAGAAGAAAAGAGGAGAAAAGCAACAGAGCCAAAACTCTGCCAAAATCTCAACTCCACCAAATTCCACAAAAAAAAAAGCTAGCTGAGAAGAAACCAAGTCTTGAATAGCTAGGTAAGAGCCATAGGAGTCAAGCCTTGAGCTTGGCTCAGTCTCAATTGAGCTCAAGGAGCCAGTCTCACCTTGCTGGGTGAGATGGCTAGCCCCATGGCTGGGGAGGTGCACATGTGCCTCCCTCCTTCCAGAGCTCAATTGGTGGCTGAGCTTGAGTCTCAGGAGCTCACATGGTGAGTTCACCATGGATTTTGGCAGTATACTCCAACCAATTGGCACATGCCAATCTGGTTTCATGGGGATGGGCACATGTTCATCCCCTTTCTCTCTCAAGCCCTGTGCACATGTGCAGTGGCTGTGTAAAGCTCAATAATGGCTTTATACAAGCTGTTATGCTGTCAAAATTCCATGGAGAAACAAAATTCCATGTTTTATATGTGTATTGTATTTCAATTTGTTATAATATATGACTTTTTTTGGTACAAATTGGTTTTATTTCCCTTTTAGTTCTTTCCTTCATGTTCTCTGATGTGCTTAATAGCTCAAGTTCATAATTGAGCAATGGAAAAGCAATAAACATCAATACTGGTTTGAGTCCAGTGAATTCCAGTTTCTGGCCAGCTGAGAGATCAATCCATATCTCTCAGCCTGGTTGTTAATTTCTTATGAAATTTCACAGTCATGTAGATTAGGTTTATAATGACTTACCACATAAATTTAAAATTTTTGGAATTTTCTGTGAATTGATATGAATTTTACAATTTCATCTGTCAAAAACTCCAAAAAAGTCAACTTTGGGTCAAACTGAGAAGTTCATTCTTCTTTTGATTCAAAAATCCAGAATTTCTTGATTAATTCACCTTTATGACACCTCTTGTGATGTTTTAAAGGGTTTAGAATAATTAAACCAGGCTTTAATCCATAGGTTAAGCCAAATTTGATTTTTAACATATCTGAAAGGGCATTTCTGTCCATTCTGGTGAAAATACAAAAAACATGCTTTCTGATTATTCAATTAGCTTGAAATTTTGATAGGAATACAAAATAAGCCTTAATGCAGTCACTCACCAAGTTTTACCATTTTTGGTATTTTCTGTGATTTTCTATGAATTTTTGAAGTTGGATCTGTAAAAATCAGAATTGAGTTAATTCTGGAATAAATACCAGAAAAGGAAAAAATGAAATTAACTTACATACAAACGAAATTCACATGCAAATCTAGTATAAAACCTTTCCAAAGCATACAATTGACCCAAATAAACATACTTAAACATGCAATTTGAGAAGAATGTACAGAAATCAAAGGAAAACCAAATTGGAAATAAAACCAGAAATGACCCAATGTGCATAAAGGACAATGTACATCTAAATTGATGAAATTGATCATCCAAACATGTTCAAATATACTAAACGACACTGTTTAAAAGGTTAATTGGAAGAAAATTGCAAGGAAAAGCCATGAAACACCATTTGGTACCAATGCCCCGAAACCAGTTTGGTACCAAATGGCCAAAGTTGCAAAATTTATGGATTAAACCCAAATTAAACCTCAAAAACTTGTTAAACATGCTCTGGCGATGACATATGACAAAGAAATCAAGTTAATTTGTCAAAAATCAGCTCAAATCCCTCAAAATCTCATCTCAGCCAACTTCCCAACCGAAACCAGGTGGTTACCCCCATTTTCGGCGATCCAGGCCGCCGCCGCCGCCGAGACCACCACCGATGGACTCCCCACGCTCCGGCGATGCTAGCCATGCCTCCTGATCGGAGATCCGACGCCGGCAAGGCCTCGATCAGTGTCGGGGAGGATGAGCACGAATATTGATGCATCTCAAAGTGCGAATCTTGATGAAATTCAAACAGCCCAGTGAAGGCTTGATGCGCGCCAGAGATCCAACGGCTCAGTTTAAAAGATGCTTTAAAAACTGAACTTAAGTTCAGATCTTGATGCATGGGCCCAAATCTGACGGCCCATATTAATCTGTTTTGAAAATAAACTTTAAACACCAAATAAAAATAATTTCTAAAGCCCAAAAATTACGAAAAATATATCAAAAATCCTGATTTCATTTATAAATATTTTTAAGGCTATAAAATGCCAATTTTGATTTTCTTTCTATCATAAATAAAAGAAAATTCAAGACATATCATATATGTATAAAATAAATTCAAAATATCAAATAGAATATTTAAAATAAATGGAAATTATGTCATATGAAAATACTCAAAACAAATGAATTCTTTTGATAAAATAAATCAAAATACTCAAAATAGTCAAATTATATTATATTTTGATAAAATAAATAAAAAATATTCAAAATAATCAAATGATATTATATTTTGATAAAAATAAATAAAAATACTCAAAATAATCAAATTATGTTATATTTTGATAAAACAAATCAAAATATTCAAAATAGTTAAATTATGTCATGTTTTGGTAAAACAAATAAAAATATTCAAAATAATCACATTATGTTATATTTTGATAAAACAAATCAAAATATTCAAAAATGGTTAAATATGTTAAAACAAATCAAAATATTCAAAAATGATTGAATTATGTTATATTTGGATAAAATAAATTGAAATATTCAAAATAATCAAATTATGTTATATTTTGATAAAACAAATCAAAATATTCAAAAATGATTGAATCATGTTATGAAACAAATAAAAAATGTTCAAAATAATTAAACCTTGTTATATTTTGATAAAACAAATCAAAATATTTAAATATGTCAATATGTCCAAATATTTGACCAAACATGTCAAATATGCAAATATACCCAAATATTTGACCAAATATGTCAAAAATACAAATATGTCCAAATATTTGACCAAACATGTCAAATATGCAAACATACCCAAATATTTAACCAAATATGTCAAAAATACAATTATGTCCAAATATTTGACCAAACATGTCAAATATGCAAATATACCCAAATATTTGACCAAATATGTCAAAAATACAAATATGACCCAAATATTTGACCAAACATGTCAAATATGCAAATATACCCAAATATTTGACCAAATATGTCAAAAATACAATTATGTCCAAATATTTGACCAAACATGTCAAATTTGCAAATATACCCAAATATTTGACCAAATATGTCAAAAATACAAATATGACTCGATCTTTGACCAAATATGTCAAATGTGCAAATATACCCAAATATTTGACCAAATATGTCAAAAATACAAATGTGTCCAAATATTTGACCAAATATGTCAAACAGGCAAATAAACCCAAACATTTGACCAAACATGTCAAATATGCAAATATGACCAAACTTTTGACCAAACATGTTAAATATGCAAATAAACCCAAACATTTGACCAAACATGTCAAATATGCAAATACACCCAAATTTCTGGCCAAACATGCCAAATATACAAATATGTCCAAACTGTTGATAAAATATTTCAAATATGCAAATATGTCCAAATCTCTGGTCAAATATGCCAAATATGCAGATAAGTCCAAAACTTGGTAAAAAAACATACCAACATATCAAATCATATCAAATAATGTTTCGAGAACATTAAACTGGCAGTGCGCTTCAGGTTTAATGTACCTCATTTTGGAAATCGATAAAGAATTATATGTTCCCGATTCTCCAATTTTCCCAGGTTTCGAATTGGCATAGCGCTTCAGATTCGGGATTTGGAAGGTCAATAGACTGTTTAGGACTATACGTCCTTGTCTTTGACATGAACCTTTCTAGAGATCAAACATCTCTGGTTCCTTGAGCATCGAGTTGGCAGTGCGCTTCATATTCGAACTCCGTGAGATCAATAGGATTATACGTCCTCGATCTCCGATTTATGAGAAATTATACGTTTCTCTGACTTTAGATCATACGTCTTTAGTCTTATTATCCAAAGTTATATCTTTGGGCTATTTCAAGCATATATTATAATAAATTGGAAGGAAGAAATAAAGCCACGAATCTGATCCATATATTTTGATTAGTTTAGCCCATTAATCAGAGGTTCCCGAGGCGAGAGCCGGGGTAATTAACGACGGGGGCTTGCGCCCATCGGAAAATAAAAGTTCCCACAATCACCTAAAATAATAAGTCCTTGAGCGCACAAACACGCGCAGGGATGTACCTGCACCTTCTTCCCCCGTGAGCGAGGACGCCGATGCCTCGCGCGTGGGCCGCGAAAAAGGGCCGCACAGTACTTTAGGTCAATAGATTCAAACCTTACTTTTTGTGTGTGGTCTTATTTTATTTGGCTGGTTAGTAAACATATTCAGTTAAGAATAAGCATATGTCAACATATTTATGTGAGCATACATGTATTATTGATCTCTGAATGTTTAGCTAAAAATAGGAATTTATTAATATCTAGTAACATTATAAGAGGGGCAGTTTAGACAAGTGTATTCACATATTGCTCTCTGAATGGACGATTGTCTATTGGGTAATCAATTGTTATAAAGGACTATCCATTTAAACAAAATAAATGTATTACTATCTGCTAAATGTAGTTGGTAGTTGAAGAGATGAAACTAGATCCTGCAAATGCTGGCAAGGCTGAAGAAGAATTGTGGCTGATGGCTACAGGCGGTCGCAGCCATGGTAGAAACTATGGACTAGGCAGCAAGCTTGAAAATGATGCCGCATTGCCATTTGCCAGCAAGCGTGCAAGACCCACTCAATATAGCGGTTCTTCAACCTCTGCTATAACGAAACAACAAGACGAACATGCATCAATTATCTCTGAAGTTAACGCAATGCTACAACAAACCCAAATGCGTTATGCAGAGGACTGTGCACGAAGGGACCAACTGGATGCTGAGCGCACCCAACGCACATGCCTGATGGTTCAACACTTGCTTGTTCGTATTGGAGTGCCGTTGCCACCAATCATGGTTAGTACATGTAAATAATTTTTTAGTTGATTGGAATGCACAAACAACCACAATTATGAGACTTATGGTTTACTGTATTGCACGGAAAAATAAATTTTCTTACTTTTAGGTATTTAACACAGTTTCTGACAATATGGGTCTGTTATATTGCCCAATGAACATTATTTGAATATATGGTGTCAAGTTTCATAGTCTGAGCAGTAAATTTATCTTTATACATTGACAAAATGGGTCTATTATGTTGCACAATGAGATTATTTGTCTTTATACATTGCCAAAACTAAGGAGGAACTATTGCGCCTACGGCTCAGATTGGGATGCAGATGCCCCCTATCATGGTTGGTAAATTTACAAATTCATTGACATGTACTAATATTCAAATTCAATATGTTGTTGCATGAATTTCTTAATTTGGATTGGACTGAAAATTTTTGAATAGATATGGATATAGGGTTTAGGATTAGCCTAAGACTGTTAGCTCATGCTATGTTTCTAACTTTAGGGTATTTACCTCCGAGTCTATGATAAAATGGGTCTATTATATTGCACAAATAAGCATTATTTGAATATATTCAATGCTTCTTACTAGTAAAACCAAATTAAACTCAAATCTTACCTTCATAATGAATTTATCTTTATACATTGCCAAACTAGGGAGGAGCTCCTACGATGCCAATAACTCAGATTGGGATGCAAATGCCCCCCATCATGGTTTGTATATTTAAAAATTTATTTCCATTTGTTATTAACTAAATTGAATATTTTGCTGAATGAAATTTACAGTTAGGATTGTCCTTTGAATTACTGAATATCTCTGGGTATAGGTTTTAGGATTGCCTAAAGGTTCTTTGCTCATGATATGTTTATGACATTAAAGTGTTTACATCAAAGATTCTGACATGATAGTTTAACATTTTGCAGAATTACTATAATTTCAATTAATTCAATGACTCTTACCATTGAAAACAAATCAAGCATTAAATCGACCTTTATAATTTATTTGTTTTGTCCATTGGCAAAAACAGGGAGGACCTCCTGCTGTGTCTCCTAATCAGATTGGGATGCAGGTGCCCCTTACTATGGTTTGTATAAAATATTTAACATTTCTAGCTGATTTGTTGATGACTATTTTCAATTTAAAAATATCCTTAAGATTACTCAATAGCTTTGGGTATAGGGTTTAGGATTAGCTCAAGGTAGTTTGTTTGTTATGTATACCATTAATGTACTTACCTCAACTTTTTGACAAATAATGTTGTAATAGTACTAATGGTTTCTCATCTTTATAATTGTAAAACTAGGGACAACCTTCTACAGTAACTACACCTCAAACCAACAACCAAGCAAGTGCAAGCAGTGTAGCAAATCAAGTAGATCGCACAAATACACAACATGAGCTTAACGACTGGTACCAAGGGGCCAACTACTTCTCCAATCTCCTCAGAAATCAGTAAGTCAAGTATGCTAGTGGATGATTTGGTTTGGGGACTAATTAGGGATGTAAAACATGAGATATCTTTTGAGATTTGTCTGGCATGATTTTTTGTAAATGTTCTTTAGTACTTTTGGTTAAAAAAAAAGGATGTCTGACTTAGTGGCTAATTGTGGGTTTCATATTTTGTAATTGGGATATGATAAATTTTTGTACACATTAATATTATCTAATTCCTAGAAATGAGTCATGAATTTATTCACAATTCCTTTTGAAATATTTATAAGTACTGGTTGTAAATCTGGGTTGGGGACAATACCGAATTGGTACAGTGGGATTTAAATGGATGTCAAATATTATATCATGATGATTTTTGAAAAAATTTCCTCAATAATTACTGTCGGAATTTATCCATATCAATAAAAACTAATAATGCACCTCTAAATTACGCACGCCAAAATATACACACGTTGATATATATGCACGCTGATAACAATAAGTGGGCCCACCAAATGTTTGGTGTCAAGGTGGGCCAGAGGGGGGAGAATCATTGGCGTGCACGAACAACGTCGTGGGTAAGCCCATGTATTTAAAAATCAATCAACGACGCTATATGTTTCACAAGGTGGGCCAGAGGGGAAGAATATGCGTGCGCTTGCGCACGCCAAAACTAAATGCATACACACACAACAACTTTCGGCGTTGGCCCCACGCCAATGATATTTATTGGCGTCAATGGCAGTGGCGTGCGTAATTTAGCGTGCGTAGTCCGACGGAACTCGTCTACAACATCGGCTTACCAACGCCACTGACCCACTTTTTACCCAAACCATTAAAACGGATTCTAATAGTGTGCTTTTGTTGTTTCAAAAAAAAATTTTCATTATGTGAATGGAATACGTTTAGATCCATTTGATAAATCAAATAATAGCATTAAAATAGTATTTTTTGGATAGAAGAAATATAATAGTAAAAAACACAATACTATTTAAATAATACAAAGAAAATGTTATTATCATACTATTCAAAATGGTAAAAATATATTTAATAAAATATTAGTTGAATAGTATAATTAATGCTTACACTAACGCTATCGATTAAATAAGTTATTACACTATTCGAATTATATAGTCAAATAACAGAATATTTTATTCATATCATCAAATAGTAGGCCAAATGGCAGAATAATGGCCCACTTCCCTTCCAAATCGTCAGTTGTCTCTATCATTACATGTTGCCATGTTTTCCTCATTGATGTTTAATATTTAAATCATTTTTTATTGAAATTCATATTTTAGGTCGGTGGAATTCAAGTTTGTTTGACGAATACAAAAATTAGGTTATGTTAAATCGGACGAGTTTTTCTTGGGTAAGATTTAGTTACATCTAACTAAGATCTTTTCTATCTGCGCGTTTTGGGTGAACGACACTTTTTGTGCCCAATATCATGAGTGAACATATATTTAGAAAACATAAAATAAAATAAAATGCTTATTCTTGTAGGGTGCTCAAGCGCGTAAAATTGCCAAAATTAAACATAGAAAATTAATTACAAATTAAATATTTCTTATTCTTTTTCTAAAAAAATATATTTCTTATCCTTACACATCGGTACATACGGTTTAATTTTGTAATGTAAATCCAGACAGAAGTAGCTTCACTATTAGCATTCTAGATCGTCAATTAGGTGTAGTGATTACACTTTTTTTTATCCATTTATTTGGCACTCCATGCATGTTTTCTGACAAATCAAGTTAACTCAGTTATTTGGCTCTCCATGTTTTTATTTATTTATTTGGTTCCGCATGTTTTTTGAAAATTCAAGTTATCTCAATTTGTAAGGTAATTTGAATAAGGATGGAATCTATTGACAACTATTATTTTGACAATATTAACAACGAATTTTCTAATAATTTCAAAAAAAATTAAAAATAAAAAAAATTATGAACATATTCTTGAACTTATAAATCAATTATGTTTTGACTTTTATATAATTTAAGTATTATTTGATACTTCATCAAAAGCCATCAAAATTATATGATATTTATTACAATCTATATTTAATGATTTTTTTAAAAATATTAAGCAACTCCTAAATTAAATATAATTTAAAATACAATCAATCTACAATTAAAAAATATGTTTATCTATTTTTTTATGTTTGAGAATTTCTAAAAATTATTTTAAAATTAGTTAAAAATTAATTATTAAAATAATATATAGTCATTAAAATATCCCCTCACTTTGAACCGGAAAAAGTGTTTGCTGTTTAAAAGTTGCCAGAAAAATACACAAATTCAATTGCATGAAATTAATGATATAATTTCATGTGATTTTTATACCAAAGATTTGAAATTATGAAATTATGTCCAATTTCATAAAATTATTTCTTGAAATTAAAGAAACAATTTCATGAAATAGCCATGTCAAATACTAAATCATGAAATTATGTTCAATCTCATGATTTATTAAATCCCAAAATTATTTCTTGAAATTAAAAAAAAATAATTTCATGAAATAATCATACCAAACCCCCTTCAAAAAATATATACACATGTGTGCAAAAAAAATATATGCACAAAACCCTAATTATATGAAATCAAGAAACAATTTCATATAATTAAACATGCCAAATCCAAAAATCATGAATTTCATTCATGAAAAATGCCCCAAATATTATTCCTTGGAATTAAAAAAATGATTCTTTGAGATAATCATGCCAAAATATTAATTGTATAAGATTAATATGCCTAATCATATACAATTAATGATTTAAGTGAAATTAATGCCTAATTTCACACCCAAAAATACCAAAAATATTACCCAAAATAACAGAATCATAGAATATATTTTCTGTGATTTTTCAGTAACTTTTCATGCATTTTTGCATGAAGAATAAAATAAAATGAAAAAAATATAAAGAAAATACCAAAAATCAGAACTGGAGATAGTTCTGGGTGCAATTTGGGGGATGTGCAACACTCTGGGTGCAATCTGGGGAGCTCAAACACGACTTCTGCCCTTGGGACCCGCCTGTCATACACACAAAGTGTTAAAGGCGCTTTGCGTGGACCCAGTACACATGCACCATACCACTGACAATACGTTTTGGTGCACAAGGACCAAGCCCACAGCCCAACCCTCAGTTTTTCGTTGGGGCTGTGTCTCATTAAACCTGACGACTGGGCCCCTCTCCTTCAGTCTCACTACCAAGGGGGCCCAGCGCCCAGAGTTATTTTGGCCAGCGAAAAGAAAAGAAGGGAAAGAAAGGTGAGCGCGGTGCAAGCGCTCCCTCCCTCTGACAAGCCCGAAACTAAAGCACGGTTCACGTGCACCCAACCCAAGCGAGAGAAACCTTTTGAATTTCTCTCTCTCTCCCTCCTTTCTTCCTCCTCGAGCTCCAGAGCTCAGTGGAGCTTCGAAAATGGAGTTCAGGTGTATGGTTCGATTTGGCTTAAACCCACAGGAGGCTTGATGCGCGCCAGAGATCCAACGGCCCAGTTTAAAAGATGCTTTAAGAACTGAACTAAAGTTCAGATCTTGATGCATGAGCCCAAATCCAACGGCCCATATTAATCTGTTTTGAAAATAAACTTTAAACACCAAATAAAAATGATTTCTCAAGCCCAAAAATTACGAAAAATATATCAAAAATCATGATTTCATTTATAAATATTTTTAGGGCCATAAAATGCCAATTTTGATTTTTATTTTCTTTTTATTATAAATAAAAGAAAATTCAAGACATATCATATATGTATAAAGTAAATTCAAAATATCAAATAGAATATTTAAAATAAATGGAAATTATGTCATATGAAAATACTCAAAACAAATGAATTCTTTTTGATAAAATAAATCAAAATATTCAAAATAGTCAAATTATATTATATTTTGATAAAATAAATAAAAATATTCAAAATAATCAAATGATATTATATTTTGATAAAAATAAATAAAAATATTCAAAATAATCAAATCATGTTATCTTTTGATATAATAAATCAAAATATTAAAGAAGGATTGAATTATGTTATTTTTTCATAAAATAAATTGGAATATTCAAAATAATCAAATTATGTTATATTTTGATAAAACAAATCAAAGTATTCAAAAATGATTGAATCATGTTATGAAACAAATAAAAAATGTTCAAAATAATTAAACCTTGTTATATTTTGATAAATAAATCAAAATATTTAAATATGTCAATATGTCTAAATATTTGACTAAATATGTTAAATATGCAAATATACCCAAATATTTGACCAAATATGTCAAAAATACAAATATGTCCAAATATTTGACCAAACATGTCAAATATGCAAATATACCCAAATATTTGACCAAATATGTCAAAAATACAATTATGTCCAAATATTTGACCAAACATGTCAAATATGCAAATATACCCAAATATTTGACCAAATATGTCAAAAATACAAATATGTCTAAATATTTGACCAAACATGTCAAATATGCAAATATACCCAAATATTTAACCAAATATGTCAAAAATACAAATATGTCCAAATATTTGGCCAAACATGTCAAATATGCAAATAAACCCAAACAAAACATGTCAAATATGCAAATATGCCCAAATTTCTGACCAAACATGTCAAATATGCAAATAAACCCAAACATTTGACCAAACATGTCAAATATGCAAATATGCCCAAACTCTTGACAAAATATGTCAAATATGCAAATATGTCCAAATCTTTGGTCAAATATGCCAAATATGCAGATAAGTCCAAAACTTGGTAAAAAAAACATACCAACATATCAAATCATATCAAATTATGTTTCGAGAACATTAAACTGGCAGTGCGCTTCAGGTTTAATGTACCTCATTTTGGAAATCGATAAAGAATTATATGTTCCCGATTCTCCAATTTTCCCAGGTTTCGAATTGGCATAGTGTTCTCATGGTGTTCTCATTCGGGGATTTTCCCCAAATGATCGTTCTTCCTCCTACTCCACCATCGCCTACACCGACAATGGTTGAAGAGGATGATGAGGAAGTCTCCTTCAGGATCACCCAGAAGGGGATTGACAACCAAATAATGACGCTTCCTCCAAAACCTCAACGCCCCAGGAGACACCGTTCAGCGAACAAAGTCTCCTTGACCCTTCCGACACCGGTGGCCCCAAAGGTCACCAAGAAACGGGCTCTCCAAGCCTACCAGGATGAATTGGTGGCTGAGCCAAATCTTCCCGTCTCCAACCCCTTCACATCTTTAAGGATTGTGAAAAGGAACTCTCCGACCGCCCGTATCCGGAGCGTTTGGGAGGTTCCACAACCAAAACCTCGCCAAAACCAAAACTTCTCGACCGACTCGGGAAGACCCTCAGGCCTCAAACAGGCCAACCTAGGCAAGTCTCTATACGAGACTCACCGAGTTATCAAGGCGCGTAAACAACAGCGCCAAAATAAACCTCAAGCTTCTGCCTCTCAAGTCCAAGGGAGACAGGCCCATTTCCCCCGGGAATCGGGGAACCGCCCATATGAACGGGCACCAGGGACCAAACAAACATGGATCCCAAAATCTCGTCTGACCCAAACAAGTCAGACACCATCCACCTATATAAGGGTGGCTAAGCCCAAAACACGGGCTGCATTCAAAACCGCCGCTCTCTCGAAAGATATCGAGAGTGAAAGCGCGTTTAAAAGGCTGGGGCCAAAGATAAAACCCCAAGCCTCAAGCACAACTGTATTTGACAGGCTAGGGCCAAAACTAAACCCTGAGCCATTAAAGTCAAGCAAAGGACTGGTTATCACTGTTCATGATCAAGCCCGAAAGAAGAGGCGGGTCTCTCGTCTGGCACCCTATGCTGATGACGAAGAAGAACACTTCACAGTCTATACTGTGGGGGCGTATGACGAAAGCTCCTCTGACGATCAAGAAGAACGTCACGCCACATATATGGCTGACGATGAAGAAGTGGGCCCATCCCATGACCCACCACCTGGTCGAGATGTCGAGAATGCTCATGCGGCCAGGACCAGAGCCAGGACCAAAAGAGGGCAAAAAGGGGGCCCTCCAACTGACGACGAATCAGCCCACAATGAGGCAGAAATGGAAGACACCGGTGGCTCCGCGAATGACTTCGTCACCCAACTAAAACGACAGTTGTCTATACGAGAACGAGAAATGGAGGAGTATAGACAGAAAAATGAGCAAGAAATGGGAGAGCTCAGAAAGCAAAATCAAGAGGCTTTAAGCCTGATCAATTCCTCAAGTGACTTTCTGACCAAAAAGGGGATCACAAATGAGAGGATGGAAGATGAAGGACCCTCCAAACATGCGGGACCTCAACCATCACAACATCCAAGCTTCAGAGACCCCGACGGTCACAAAGAAGACCTCCCATGTGGAGGAGAGAACTCTCGAGTCAATATTGCTCGAGGCTCCAACACTCGCACATATACTAATGAGAATCAAGGATTGACTAAGAAGGAGATCCAAGAGATAATTAGTCAACAACTTCAAATAGCGGGCGCAGGATTTACCGTCTCACCCTTGAAACGAACGGGGAGGCCGTATCCAGCCGATTACGACGCTATACCTTACCCAAAGGGGTATATAGTCCCGAAGTTTAAATCCTTTTCGGGAGAGGGTGTAAAAGACACTAACCCAGATCAACACTTGGCCCATTTCATGGCCTCGTGTGGGAATACAGGGAGCAATGACGCTTTGTTGTTGTGTCAATTCCCGCAAAGTCTGACGGGTCCCGCTTTCGAATGGTACTACTCATTAGAAAATGGGAGTATCAAAACGTGGGATGACATGACTGATGCATTCAGGGCAAAGTTCACGGTCATGACTGACAAAATCAGCATTGCGGACTTGGCCAATACTAGGCCCCAGAAGAATGAGAAAGTTCTGGAATACTCAGCATTGCGGACTTGGCCAATACTCAGCATCAGGTGTGATCGCCCGATAACCCAAAGGGAGGCGGTCGAACTAATACTCAGGAACGTTGACAACTGGATGACACCGTTCTTAGGGATAGCCAAAATTACGACATATCAGGATTTGATAAACTGTGTGTCCAGGCTGGAAAATGCACCTCCAAATTCATGGCCCAACTACTCGGGTCAGAGATTCCAAAGAGGAGGGAAGGCCGAGGCCAAGGTAGCCAGTACAAGCAAATCCGGCGGCAAAAATACGACCGTTAATGTCAACACTGTGAACAATGTTGGCTCGTCAAATAAAAATGACGGCGGCAGCAGTGCAAAACCCGTATATGGAAGCGGACAACCTCTTAAAAGTCTGGAAGAATTGAAAGACAAGCCTTACTCATTTAAAAGAGATAAGGTCGCACGACTTTTCAAAGATGCCTTGAAGGACAGGCTCCAATTACCCAAATGTAAACGGCCCGCTGATATGGAAAAATCCAGTGACCCGAACTACTGTCCATATCACAGAGTACTTGGGCACCCCATAGAAGATTGCTGGGTGTTCAAGGACTGGATAGAAAGGAGGTATAAGAATGGCGAAATAACTCTGGCTGATAGTATCCTCCAAACGCCAGCCCCGCATGAGCAGGTGAATGCGGTCTCTCATATAGAGATCAATATTGAGGATTCTTCGGCGGAACCTTGGAGTATCCATCTGTCCCGTAAAGCAAAGAAGCGTCTCAAGTCCCTCCAGAAGGAACCAGGTATTTTGTGGAAAAATGAAGTGACTCCCATTATCCCTGAACCACCAAGAAAACCGGTGGCTTTCTACAAGAAGGCGAACAAGAATGGCAGCCGCAAGCGGGACAAGAAGCCAATAAAGCCAAAGGAGTATCCGGAAAAGTCAGAACTCCAGAAGTACATTGATGCGCTCGAAGAATATGAACAAGGTCAACCGATACCGGCTGTACTTAGGGACTTCATTCCTAAACGAATTCTCAACAAATTACTGGGTATAGTCGATGAAGACGAAACCACAGATGAAGGAGATGAATTCTGGGATGAAGAATGCTGTGTCATCACCCACGTAGAAACTCATGAAGTGAGCGAATCGGAAGACTCTGATACTCTTCCCCGTCGGGAGGAGCTTTATCTCAACGAGCTTCTCGGGCAAATGCATCATTTCATGGATGATCGCGAAAAGACAACCAGCATAGACTCAAAGTCGACAATTCAGAAATTCAAACCCGAAGGTATAAAAGGGCTAGTGGAAGACATGCCCTGTCGAATGAGGAAAGAATGCGAGAAGGGACCTGAAATGAATGGGTTTCTTAGAGTTGGGTTTACCCGAGACGAGGGAAACTCATCTTCAAGACGCCCGAAAGAGGACATGGTGATCATAGTTTCTCATGAGCATCAATCCAGAAATGAGGCATTTCGGCCGGGTCGAGCCCGAAGAAAACCTCCCAATGTCTTTTTAGTAAACATAGAAGACAAAGAGAGGCTGGAAAGCATAGCATGGCAAGATTGCGGCCACGAAGAAAGGCTGACGATTGAAACCACAAGTGAGGAAAGAGGTGGTGAGTCTCAGGCCGTTTCTACTCAAGCCAGGAATTTCTCCGTTGTAAACCCAAGGAGAGGGTCAACAAATCCTGAGTCAAGGAAAGAAAGTAGGCCCGCCGACGGCCGAAAACGCTCTTTTAAAATAGAGAATGGGGAGGAAGGGCAATCAAATCCTCGCAAATACACCCGTTCCGCGCCTAACCAAAAAGAATGGTGCCATGCAATTCATCATAATAGCGATTCTGAAGAAGACACACACTTTCCCGGGAGTCTATTCTATCCCGAAGAAGGTAATGAGGCCACTACCTCGGAAAAAGAACAGACGGAATGTCAAGTCGTTCTACGTTCGGGCACCTATATCCCTGAACGCCAACCTCCAAAAGAGTCTGATCGAAATGTCGCAAAGACCAAAAGCACGAGTAAAGAGCCAAAAAATGGCATACCCACACGTGAAAAGTCAAAACTCACGGTAGGAGATTATAATGTGCTGGCGCATCTCCGTAAGATCCCAGCCTTACTTAGTGTCTTTGATGCATTGATGATGTCGAAGGATATGCGCGATGTACTAATATACGCGCTCCAAAACCCCGAGCAATTTCAGGCCTATTTTGCCGAAAAACAATCACATGAGACGGCATACGTCAATAGCCGTTCAACGGGTATCCACTTTACTGATGAAGACCTGTTGACTGGCACCGCCGATCACAACCGGCCGTTGTATGTAACTGGCGACTGTGAGGGGCAAAGATTGAATCGCATTCTGGTCGATTCGGGGTCATCGATAAACATTATGCCCTTGAGGATCCTGAAAACCTTAATGCTGGACACCAAACCATTGTCGAATGAGAAGGTGACCATTCATGGGTTCAATCAACATTCACAGAAAGCCATGGGTGCGGTGACCCTAACACTCCAATTCGGGGGCCTGATAACCTCGACCAAATTTTATGTCATTGACGCCGATACGTCCTACAAGGCCTTACTCGGTCGCCCTTGGCTGCATGAAAACCGGGTGGTACCATCAACTCTTCACCAATGCATGAAATACATGAAAGACGGAAGGCAAAAAAGGATAAATGGGGACATCAAGCCATTCGGGGTCCATGAAATTGGCCTTAGCGACGCCCGTTATTTCTTAACGCAGGAGGAGAAGGATCAGCATGAAGCGCTGATGGAGTCTCTAAGCTCCGTCTTACAAGGAAATGGCTCGGAAATGCAAACAAGCCAAACCAAATCCACACCTGATCTGGTGTCATCTCATGACAAAAAGGCACCAACTTTGAGTAATAAACCCGTTTACGGGTTATCCTCTGATGAAGAGGAAGACAAGAAGGAACGAGTGTATGGTGTCACCCCCTTATTTGGCGCCTCTTCTGATGAAGAAGATGAGAAGATCTCGACGCGCCGGGTTATCCCACTATATGGGGCCTCAACAGACGATGAGTCAGAAGAGGAAGCTCCTATAGATGAAGAGGCATATGAATCGGAGAGTGGATCAGAATAAGAAATTATGTTTCACGTCAAACCGACATACAACTTCGAAACTGACGAGAGCCATGAATCGTCTTTAAGGGTTGAAGAGGTACCCGAAAAACATTACAAGGACCTTTCTCCCAAAGAAGTGAACCAAATCCAGAAGTTGCGGACGTTTGTCGTTCCTTCAAAGGTCGAACGCTTGCCAGGGAAGACGGTCACTCATAGACCAATTAGATTCTACAAAATCGATGCAGTCAATCAGGGTGATAATGCCCTGATCCACGAGTGGAGTGGCTTATTGTCAGAAGACTCCGACGACGGGGAAGTCAATATCGAGGCGTCCCGATATTTCGGGAAGAATCAGGGTCAACTGATGGAAAAAGCCCGGTGTCCTCAAACCATATCGAAATCCAAAATGTATTATTTTGAGAAATTATGGAATGGCTCGACTAATACGGTCAGGGGCCTCGATGACAAGATCAAATACACTCGCGGTTTGGGATACGACTCTGAGTCAGAAGAAGACGGGGATCCCGACGAACAGTGTCGAAGTTTCTTCAAGAACCGAAGAGTTACCTGTCATATGGTATCTGAGGATCCGGAAGAAGAAGACTTCATCCTGGTGGCTAAAAATGCACCAAAGGAGTTAGAGGACGGCGCGCCAAACACCATTGACGAGTTGGTGGAAGTTAACCTCGGGACAGATGAAGACCCCAGGCCAACCTTCATAAGCGCATCCCTTCCTCAAGAGAAACGGGAACCCCTGAGGGCCTTTCTCCAAGAATATGTTGATTGTTTCGCATGGAGCTATGAAGAAATGCCAGGACTGGATCCCAAAGTTGCAGTCCACAAACTCAAAATTGACCCAAGTATAAAGCCGGTCAAACAGGCACCACGACGAATGAGAATAGAACTCGAAGAAAAGGTCGTGGCTGAAACCAAGAAACTTATTGATGCAGACTTCGTGCGGGAAGAAGAAACTCCCGATTGGGTGTCTAGCATCGTTCCCGTAAAGAAGAAGAACGGGCAAATACGCATATGTGTCGATTTTCGGGACCTGAATAAAGCTTGTCCCAAAGATGACTTTCCTTTACCGGTGACGGAAATCATCATCGACCATACCTCGTCCTATGAAGTATTCTCTTTTATGGATGGGTACGCGGGGTATAACCAAATCAAAATGGATGAAGAAGACCAGAAGCATACGGCCTTCCGCACTCCGATGGGTATTTATTGTTACAAGGTTATGCCTTTTGGCCTCAAAAATGCCGGGGCCACATACCAGCGAGCCATGACGAAAATATTCGACGACCTAATTCATAAGATTGTCGAATGCTACGTGGACGATTTGGTCGTAAAGGCGACGTCCTATGACGAGCATCTCATAAATCCCAAGGTCGTGTTTGACCGTCTGAGGCAACATGCGCTGAAGCTAAACCCGTTAAAGTGCGCCTTTATGGTTTCGTCCGGGAAATTTCTTGGGTTTGTTATTCGACACCGGGGAATAGAAATAGACCCGGGTAAAATCAAGGCAATACAAGAATTGCCATCACCCAGGAACCTTAAGGAGCTTCGCTCGCTTCAAGGCCGCTTGGCATACATCAGGCGATTCATAGCCAATCTATCGGGTAGGATACAACCTTTCACCCGATTGACCAAGAAAGATGTCCCGTTTAAATGGGACGAAGCCTGCCAACAAGCCCTAAATGACATCAAGGACTACCTCCTCAAACCACCAGTGCTAGCAGCTCCAATACCAGGAAAAGAGCTGGTATTGTACACGACGGCCTTGGATGGATCTCTCGGGGCCTTATTAGCGCAAGAAAATGAACAAGGGAAAGAAAACGCCCTCTATTACTTGAGCCGCATGCTGGTAGGGGCGGAATACGCCTATACACCGATTGAAAAGCATTGCCTGGCATTGGTGTTCGCTGTGAAGAAGTTGCGACACTACATGATAGCCCACAAGGTCATCCTCATCTCAAAGATTGACCCCTTAAAATATCTCATGACGAGACCCATGCTTACAGGCAGGTTGGCAAGATGGGCCATAATCCTGACCGAGTTTGATATAACTTTCGCGCCACAAAAGGCCATAAAGGGGCAAGCGATGGCTGATTTCCTAGCGGCCCATCCAATACCCGACGACTCTCCTTTGGCATGCGAATTTCCAGATGAAGAAGTCTTTCATATCAAAGATGAAACCCCAAGTTGGGAAATGTACTTTGATGGGGCATCATCAATACGGCCCACCGCGGGCCCAAACATCCCGCAAATACGGGCCGGGATAGGCTTAGTCTTCGTGACACCAGAAGGAGGAATTATGCGTCATGCCTTGGCATTGACCGAGCCTTGTACAAATAATGAGGCTGAATATGAAGCGCTCATAGCCGGGTTAGAACTTGCGCTGAATATGGGGATTAGAAAACTCCATGTGTTTGGTGACTCCCAATTGATAATAAATCAAATCACCGGAGCATACAAGGTACTAAAACCGAAGTTGATAAAGTATCACGCTAGGGTTTTGGAATTAATAGATGAAATTCCCGAAATCCTATTCAAGAAAATCTCGAGAGCCACAAACGGCAAAGCTGATGCGCTCGCTCGGGTAGCTAAAGAATTAGGCGAGCCTAGCGACGAAAATGTGCAAATTGTTGTCAAAAATCGACGACCCCTGTCCTCATGCTTCACGGGGACTAAAGATAAAATCCAGGTGGCTATGGCCGAAGAAATGGAAAGTGATCTGGAAGATGTCATGGTGACTCAGCCGAATGACGATTGGCGCCAACCTTTCGTTGAATACTTCAAATACGGGGTTCTCCCGAATGAGAAATCAGTGCGAGAGCAACTCAAGAAAAGAGCGCTTCGCTACGCCTACGTTAATGACACCTTATACAGGCGATCATACGATCAAATGTGGCTTCGCTGTGCATCAAACCCAGAAGTCCACCAAATCATGAAGGAAGTTCATTCGGGTCTATGTGGAGCACATCAGCCGGGACCCAAAATGTGACTTAAGATAAAACGCATGGGCTATTATTGGCCCGCCATGGCACGCGATTGCATCGAGCATGCCAAGAAGTGTCACATGTGCCAAATACATGGCACATTCATACATCAACACCCAAATCCGCTTCACCTGACTGTATCATCCTGGCCGTTTCATGCATGGGGTACCGATGTAGTCGGGCCCATTGACCCGCCTTCCTCTAAGGGTCATAAGTTCATCTTGGCTGCGACCGATTACTTCACCAAATGGGCTGAGGCAGTCCCGCTTAGGGAAGTGAAGGCAATTGATGTCGTAAATTTCTTCAAAACCCATGTCTTATACCGATTTGGGAGCCCGAGGAGAATCATCTCTGATAACGGAGCCGCGTTCAAAAGTGCCAAAATCTACGCACTCGCGGAAAAGTTCAAGATTGATTGGAAATATTCTTCCATATACAATCCCAGAGCAAATGGTTTAGCAGAGGCCTTCAATAAGACCTTGATAAAAATCATGAAAAGGACGTTGAAAGGAAATCAGCGCGACTAGCATGAAAGGCTGCAAGAAGCGCTTTGGGCATATCGAACCACATGTCGAACCCCCACTCAAGCGACACCATATTCCCTGGTGTTTGGTGTCGAAGCTGTCCTGCCGCTTGAGGTGGAACTCCCGTCCTTAAGGGTGGCGCTCCGGAACGAAATGTCGTTAGATGAGCAGAAGCGCCTCAGGCTCGACGAACTCGACGCTATGGATGAAAGGCGAATCATAGCCTAACAAAACTTGGAAATATACCAAGCGAAGATGGCATGGGCCTACGACAAAATGGCCCGCTCAAGAACTTTTCGTCAAGGGGAATTAGTACTCGTCCTCCGAAGGCCCATAATTGGCCAGCATGTCGGCCCAAAATTTTCACCTAACTGGGAAGGCCCATATGTGGTTGAGAAGGTATTCGACGGAGGAACATACCAACTCATAGATCATAAAGGCGAAAGACCATTACCTCCTATAAACGGGCGGTATCTTAAGAAATACCATGCATAATACACCAAGAAGAAAGGTGGCTAAACCCATACACCAAGAAGAAAGGTGGCTAAACCCAAACACCAAGAAGAAAGGTGGCTAAACTCATGCGCCCCAAAAGAAAGGTGGTTTAAGTCCTGGGGTAAAAGGTACTTATCCATGTCCCGTCGGGCGTAAATCGGCCTTGTCGCCTTGAGCCGTCAATCAAGGGTCGTGGATGGTGTCCACTGAAGAAATACCACAAACAAAGCTTTCCCATCGGGCATAAATCGGCCTTGTCGCCTTGAGCCGTCAATCAAGGGTTGTGGATGGTGTCCACTGAAGAAATACCACAAACAAAGCTGTCCCATCGGGCATAAATCGGCCTTGTCGCCTTGAGCCGTCAATCAAGGGTCGTGGATGGTGTCCACTGAAGAAATACCACAAACAAAGCTATCCCATCGGGCATAAATCGGCCTTGTCGCCTTGAGCCGTCAATCAAGGGTCGTGGATGGTGTCCACTGAAGAAATACCACAAACAAAGCTGTCCCATCGGGCATAAATCGGCCTTGTCGCCTTGAGCCGTCAATCAAGGGTCGTGGATGGTGTCCACTGAAGAAATACCACAAACAAAGCTGTCCCATCGGGCATAAATCGGCCCTGTCGCCTTGAGCCGTTAACCGAGGAACGTGGATGGTGTCCACTGAAGAAATACCATAAACCAAAATGTCCACCCCGGGCATAAGTCGGCCTTGTTGCCTTGAACCGTTAATCAAGGAACACATGTGATGGCTAACACAAAAGCTACCAAAACCTCTGGCAGGCCAAGAAGAAAGGTTTTGTCCACATCGCCGGATGAAATCGGCGCCCGAACTTTGGAGCCACTAAAGCGGGGAAATGGTTTTGGTATTTGTGCCTCCAATACAATTACCACTGTGTTTGCCCATTTGATACAGAATAAATATGAAAATGGGCAGCGTTACGATTTGTCGCTTTAAAAAAATCATTGCCGAATAAAAATTGCCTTATTAATTAATAGTAAGGCAGAGTATTGAAAGCATAAATAAAAAAGCCCTATAATGAATGAAACCTTCTTATCCTTATGATAAGCTTGGATAATTTATCAAGGCGAAATCCCCCTCCAAATACATAAATAAGTATGCGTGGAGAATGAGTGAAATGTGAGGATTCCACACTTAATAATGAGTGGAGAGAGTTGAAAGGAGCCACATTAAAAAATGGTTTTGCCAATTTGTACCGTAAACAATTGACACTGGTATGTTCATCTAACCAGTCATAAAGAGATGAACAGGCTTTTTATTTTGTGCCTAACAAAATAACAAAATACCAAAATACCGATAATAATATAAATCTTCCCAAAACACATATCCAATCCATGCATCATACAAAATACAATAACAAACATAAGCTCCTCAAAATAAATAACTAAAACCATGTCCAAAACAAACAAAATGCCAAAAATACAAACAAGCCCCACCCTAAAGGCTAGGATAGCGACTACGCAGCTGGGCCAAGAACCCGTCGATCCGGGTAAACAAAGAACAGGCGGCGGTAAAGTGACGCTCCTCGTCAGCCACTAGGTCGTCTACGCTAGCTCGGGCGGCCTCATAATCATATGAGTAGTCACGAAGAGTAGAGAAGGCGGTGTCTACCAAACCCTCCATGCCCTTGATCTCACTCTTGAGTGACTGGGTCTGATCAGCTAGGTGGCTAGAAGCCCTGTAATCAGCCCCAGAAGCTAGCATACCTGCACTGAAAGCCAGGTGACATGTAAGCTGATCCTGGAGACCCCTGAGGCGGTGACGAAGTGAGAATAACTCCGACTCGGCACGAGACACCGATGTCGCGAGAGTCGAGAGAGTCTTTCGTCTCTCCCCGAAAGCCCAGGCCAAACGCTTGCGGGTTATACAAGACAAATGCTCTTGACAGGGGACGATCAAGTCGTCAATCACCCCCTGGAAATCAGGAGAGTTCCCGGAAATAGGGACCAAATCCAAAACACGAAGGTCCAATGAACGGTGGGCTCGAGTAAAGTTGCTAAGGGAACATAGCTTCTCCAACAGATGCCGCATCTCCGATACAGAAGGACCTATAAACCAAACCAATGTCATCACATGCAATATAAACATGAGATCCAAAGTGAGAGGATATAAGAGCACGTACCATCGGGAGAAATGTCACCCAAGAGTCTCTCCTCCTCAGGGTCCATCTCAAAGTCTTCGTCGGGAACGACGTGGAGTCCTGCATTGAGCTCAACCTCTGGCTTCGCCTCAATTTCTTCATCAGGCTCCTCTTCAATATTGTCGTCATGTCCGACACTGGACCTATCGCCGAATTCTGTGCCGGTCGCCTCGGCAATGACAAAATCTTCAGGGTCTGAATTAAAAACAAGAATAAGATCCCCGAAGGGACAAATGAAAAGAGTAAGGTATTGTGAGATGGTGAAATGACAATGGAATCATACCTGAGTCACTGAGCATAATATGCTCCTGAAGGACAGCCAAATCTTCCACTTCCTTTAACGGAGAAACTCTCGCAGGTGAAGCAAATTCTCCGCCGAGAGCTGGTATTAATGGACTCTCAGCGTCCCCTTTTGTTTCAAAGAAGAATGAAATAAGCAAGGGAAATTATGTGAAGGATATTTAGTAGAATATTCTGAAAAAAAAAATCATACCTATGACCGCCTCGTCCCCCAAGACGGTGGGTAAGTTCTCCTTGGCCTCCGTCGTGGAAGGGTCAGCGCTCTCAAAGCCTGGAAACAAATCGAGGAGAATATAAGGGAAGAATGATCATTTCCCTGAATGTAAAGGACCTTGCAAATATAAGTACCTGGCAAACCCGCTCGAAAAATGAAGAGCTCCTCCAAGACGGAGTCAGTTGCCTCTCTGTCGGTCGACCCTCCTACAATTTCTCCGACATCAGTATATCATAAAGAAGTCACATAAGAAACTTCAAGGATATAAATACAGTAAATAAAAGAGGCCATAAATAATATCACCTGTCTGAGAAGCGATAGGAGAATCTAATGGCACCTTGTTGTCGAAGCCCTGAAAATCAAGTAAGGCGCGAGAAGAGGAAGAGGATGGAGATCTCCGCTGCTTCTTTTCATTTTTCTTTCTGTCCGGCAGTGGACAAGTCACACGTGCCATATCGGCAGGGAGTATCGCCTGATATGCAAAGATAGTGTGAGTATACCACCTATGATACATGGCGGTAAAAATCACCTCTGAGCGTGAAGCCCGGGGCATGGTAAACTGGGAACCCGTACCCACACGAAATATGGAAGACCAACATCTACTCAAACCCTCCAGGTCTGCAGATAGCGACTCGGGACGGGGAAGCAACTCGGGAATGCCCTGGTCATATCCAAATTGATGGGCACAACGGTGAGGAGAGTATGGCTCCAAGATAATGTGCTCACCGATGCGTAGAGGCAAAAAGCCACACCGAATGCTAATGAGGTGCTCAGTGGCTGCCGAATCCTCTAAAATCCCCTGAACCAACCTAGACCGTGGAATGTCCACAACAAGTCTATCTGAACCTCTGAGCATCCTACGCGAAAAAGCGCGTACCTCAGATCTCTGGAGTGCCCCTCGCGAACGGAAGAAACGATAGCGAGCATCTTTGGGAGAAAGGGATGATGCCGAAGCACAAGCTATGTTGGACAAATAGGGTAGTATAACCCGTATCTCCTGAGAAAGGACAGGGGTATAAAGACCCATCCAGTGTGCATGAAGCCAACCACTGATGAAATGAAAGGGGATGACCTCCCCACTGAAAGAAGGATCGCGAGAGGAAACTAACCCGCGAAGAGATCGATAAATGTTGGCCAACGCCGGGATAGCCAGGGAAACCCTATGTCCCCGAGCCAAGATGTTAGCCACAATAAATGAAGAAGGCCTAATCCTGCCAACTGGAGAACTAGGCAAGACGAAATAGCACAGCCACCATGATAGAAAGGCAGTCAATAATGTTTCCTCGTCCACAATCCTAGTAGTAATGGACCCCAAGCCTGGTTTGGACCCCCTGTGCACGATACTAGTCGATAATCCTACTCCCAAAGGATCGCAAGGATCGGCAAAGGAGGTACGAGGATGTGTCGGGGCATCGGCAAAGTAAGAAACCCACTGGCCCAAGGACACACCCTCTCGGTCCCCTAAAATCTCATGATAAATCTTATATACCTGACGAAGAGACGCCGGGTACATCGGAGTCCCGTCTGGCCTCAGGCTGAGGAGATCCACTCCACTGAGGCAATGCTCATCATACGGAAGGCCATAGATCGGCAACCCTGATAACTGGGAGAGGTCCCATAGACTCAAAGTCATCTCACAATCCTCCGTGAATAAGGTGTTCGTGACATAGCTCCAGCGCTCAGCAAATGCCCGGAACAAGGATATGTCCTGGGTATATCCAAAAAGCGAGAGGTACACCGCCTCATAAATCCCCGCTTGCTTGAGCATACTTTCCTCTGTAAGCAAGGTGAACTGAACCCACTCTACTTGTCGGGGGCGCCTTTCCAAAACCCCGCGGAGCACGCGCTTGTCGTCCCACGGACACACCCGATATGATGTCATCTCTGTGCCCAGAAGGTGCAAAGGAGGCGGGCTGGTCGTCCCGACACTTGGGCTCAACACCCTCACTATACACGGAATATACTCCCTCATGACAAGGTTGTTCCCTATCATGTTGTATGTGCCAGTGTGATCAGGGCCTTGGGGTGTCCAATCTGCTGGGTCTTTCATGAGAGGTGGAAAACGACCCGGCGAATATAAAGGCATAGGACCCTGAAAGGAAGCCATAATATCCTGCGAAAAACACAAAATAAAAGATGATAAGCCCATGAAGTAATATAAATCTTTGCAAAAGGAAAAGAGAAAAATTCGGCAGCATCTCCCCTATACCAAGGGCAATCCTGATTTTTCAAGGGAGCAACGAGGCATGTGCCCAGTGCTTTAATAAGAGAAAGGACATGTGCCCAATCTCATTTTTTTCAAAAATCAAAATAACAAGCCAATAAAACGAGAGACAGTGAGGCACATGTGCACCAATCCCTAACTTGAAGAACAGGGACACACCCTTGTTTCCTCAAGGCTCTTAAAAAAAAAGAAGAGAAGAAAAGAAAACATTGGCACCAGAACAGGCCTCTCGGCCAGCAAAGCCTCATGACCAGTTCTGGTGGGTACCTCTTTGTTTGCTGTTTAAAAGTTGCCAGAAAAATACACAAATTCAATTGCATGAAATTAATGATATAATTTCATGTGATTTTTATACCAAAGATTTGAAATTATGAAATTATGTCCAATTTCATAAAATTATTTCTTGAAATTAAAGAAAAAATTTCATGAAATAGCCATGTCAAATATTAAATCATGAAATTATGTTCAATCTCATGATTTATTAAATCCCAAAATTATTTCTTGAAATTAAAAAAAAAATAATTTCATGAAATAATCATACCAAACCCCCTTCAAAAAATATATACACATGTGTGCAAAAAAAATCTATGCACAAAACCCTAATTATATGAAATCAAGAAACAATTTCATATAATTAAACATGCCAAATCCAAAAATCATGAATTTCATTCATGAAAAATGCCCCAAATATTATTCCTTGGAATTAAAAAAATGATTCTTTGAGATAATCATGCCAAAATATTAATTGTATAAGATTAATATGCCTAATCATATACAATTAATGATTTAAGTGAAATTAATGCCTAATTTCACACCCAAAAATACCAAAATTATTACCCAAAATAACAGAATCATAGAATATATTTTCTGTGATTTTTCAGTAACTTTTCATGGATTTTTGCATGAAGAATAAAATAAAATGAAAAAAATATAAAGAAAATACCAAAAATCAGAACTGGAGATAGTTCTGGGTGCAATTTAGGGGATGTGCAACACTCTGGGTGCAATCTGGGGAGCTCAAACACGACTTCTGCCCTTGGGACCCGCCTGTCATACACACAAAGTGTTAAAGGCGCTTTGCGTGGACCCAGTACACATGCACCATACCACTAACAATACGTTTTGGTGCACAAGGACCAAGCCCACAGCCCAACCCTCAGTTTTTCGCTGGGGCTGTGTCTCATTAAACCTGACGACTGGGCCCCTTTCCTTCAGTCTCACTGCCAAGGGGGCCCAGCGCCCAGAGTTATTTTGGCCAGCGAAAAGAAAAGAAGGGAAAGAAAGGTGAGCGCGGTGCAAGCTCTCCCTCCCTCTGACAAGCCCGAAACTAAAGCACGGTTCACGTGCACCCAACCCAAGCGAGAGAAACCTTTTGAATTTCTCTCTCTCTCCCTCCTTTCTTCCTCCTCGAGCTCCAGAGCTCAGTGGAGCTTCGAAAATGGAGTTCGGGTGTATGGTTCGATTTGGTCTAAACCATTCTAGGGACTTAATCTACATCCTAAGGGGAGTTCAATGCCACAAACAGCATTGAAAATAGTAAAGTAAACAAGGAGAAAATAGAAGGAGAAAGTACCTCGACCTTGAAGGTGACAGGGCAATTGGGAGCTCGAAATGCCAAGCCAACACCTGGGGGAGCTCCGAGATGCTTCCACGATGCTGCCTGAAGTGTCAATTTGGGGTGAAAAGCACTCGATTGACAGGTGCACCACTTGGCACTCAAGTCTGATCTGGGGGTGGTCAATTGGCACAACTCAGCACTCAAGCAACCAAATTGACACGTTGGGCACACTCAGTGACACCTTGGTGACATGTCAAGCGCCAGCAAGGCCAAGGAATATTCGGGATATGCTCACACCCGAAAGGCATGACACACTGACCCAAGGAAGAAGACAAAGCCAACGGCTCCTTCTCTCTCCCCAGGCCTGTGTCAGGGACACGTGTAGGCACCTCAATGGAGACCTCTGAGCGCCAGTTAGCTGGAGGAATCTTCCAAGGACAAGCCTCAGGCCAGCACAGGCCTGGCTGGCTCAATCCTGGCCACTTGATCAAACCAAGGGCTGGGATGATGCCAGCTCAGCCCTGAGGCTTAAACCATGCCCTCTGGGCTATAAATAGACCCCCAGTGAAGAAGAAGGAGGGAGGAGAGAGCAACATAGCCAAAACTCTGCCAAAATCTCAACTCCACCAAATTCCACAAAAAAAAAAAGCCAGCTGAGAAGAAACCAAGTCTTGAATAGCTAGGTAAGAGCCATAGGAGTCAAGCCTTGAGCTTGGCTCAGTCTCAATTGAGCTCAAGGAGCCAGTCTCACCTTGCTGGGTGAGATGGCTAGCCCCATGGCTGGAGAGGTGCACATGTGCCTCCCTCCTTCCAGGGCTCAATTGGTGGCTGAGCTTGAGTCTCAGGAGCTCACATGGTGAGTTCACCATGGATTTTGGCAGTATACTCCAACCAATTGGCACATGCCAATCTGGTTTCATGGGGATGGGCACATGCTCATCCCCTTTCCCTCTCAAAGACCTGTGCACATGTGCAGTGGCTGTGTAAAGCTCAATAATGGCTTTATACAAGCTGTTATGCTGTCAAAATTTCATGGAGAAACAAAATTCCATGTTTTATATGTGTATTGTATTTCAATTTGTTATAATATATGATTTTTTGGTGCAAATTGGTTTTATTTCTTTCTTTAGTTCCTTCTTTCATGTTCTCTGATGTGCTTGATGGCTCAGAACCACAATTGAGCAATGAAAAGCAATAAGCATCAATACTGGCTTGAGTCCAGCATATTCCAGTTTCTGTCCAGCTGAAAGATCAATCCATATCTCTCAGTCTGGTTGTTAATTTCTTATGAAATTTCACAGTCATGTAGATTAGGTTTATAATGACTTACCACATAAATTTTATAATTTTTGGAATTTTCTGTGAATTAATATGAATTTTACAATCTCATATGTCAAAAACTCCAAAAAAGTCAACTTTGGGTCAAACTGAGAAGTTCATTCTTCTTTTGATTCAAAAATCCAGAATTTCCTGATTAATTCACCTTTATGACACCTCATGTGATGTTTTAAAGGGTTTAGAATAATTAAACCAGGCTTTAATCCATAGGTTAAGCCAAATTTGATTTTTTTTTTAACATATCTGAAAGGACATTTCTGTCCATTCTGGTGAAAATACAAAAAACATGCTTTCTGATTAAGCAATTAGCTTGAAATTTCATAGACATACAAAATAAGCCTTAATGCAGTCACTCACCAAATTTTACCATTTTTGGTATTTTCTGTGATTTTCTATGAATTTTTGAAGTTGGATCTGTAAAAATCAGAATTGAGTTAATTCTGGAATAACTGCCAGAAAAGGAAAAAATGAAATTAACTTACATACAAACGAAATTCACATGCAAATCTAGTATAAAACCTTTCCAAAACATACAATTGACCCAAATAAACATACTTAAACATGCAATTTGAGAAGAATGTACAGAAATCGAAGAAAAATAAATTGGAAATAAAACCAGAAATGAACCAATGTGCATAAAGGACAATGCACATCTAAATTGATGAAATTGATCATCCAAACATGTTCAAACATGCTAAACGACACTGTCTGGAGGGTTAATTGGAAGAAAATTGCAAGGAAAAGCCATGAAACACCATTTGGTACCAATGGCCCGAAACTAGTTTGGTACCAAATGGCCAAAGTTGCAAAATTGATGGATTAAACCCAAATTAAACCTCAAAAACTTGTTAAACATGCTCTAGCGATGCCATACGACAAAGAAATCGAGTTAATTTGTCAAAAATAAGCTCAAATTCCTCAAAATTTGATCTCAGCCAACTTCCCAACCGAAACCAAGTGGCTACCCCCATCTCCGGCGATCCAGGACGCCGCCGCCGCCGAGACCACCACTAATGGACTCCCCACGCTCCGGCGATGCCAACCATGCCCTCCGATCGAAGATCCGACGCCGGCAGGGCCTCGAGTCGCTGCCCCACCACTGAGCACGAATATTGATGCACCTCAAAGTGCGAATCTTGATGAAATTCAAACAACCCACAGGAGGCTTGATGCGCGCCAGAGATCCAACGGCCCAGTTTAAAAGATGCTTTAAGAACTGAACTAAAGTTCAGATCTTGATGCATGAGCCCAAATCCAACGGCCCATATTAATCTGTTTTGAAAATAAACTTTAAACACCAAATAAAAATGATTTCTCAAGCCCAAAAATTACGAAAAATATATCAAAAATCATGATTTCATTTATAAATATTTTTAGGGCCATAAAATGCCAATTTTGATTTTTATTTTCTTTTTATTATAAATAAAAGAAAATTCAAGACATATCATATATGTATAAAATAAATTCAAAATATCAAATAGAATATTTAAAATAAATGGAAATTATGTCATATGAAAATACTCAAAACAAATGAATTCTTTTTGATAAAATAAATCAAAATATTCAAAATAGTCAAATTATATTATATTTTGATAAAATAAATAAAAATATTCAAAATAATCAAATGATATTATATTTTGATAAAAATAAATAAAAATATTCAAAATAATCAAATCATGTTATCTTTTGATATAATAAATCAAAATATTAAAGAATGATTGAATTATGTTATATTTTGATAAAATAAATTGGAATATTCAAAATAATCAAATTATGTTATATTTTGCTAAAACAAATCAAATTATTCAAAAATGATTGAATCATGTTATGAAACAAATAAAAAATGTTCAAAATAATTAAACCTTGTTATATTTTGATAAAACAAATCAAAATATTTAAATATGTCAATATGTCTAAATATTTGACTAAATATGTTAAATATGCAAATATACCCAAATATTTGACCAAATATGTCAAAAATACAAATATGTCCAAATATTTGACCAAACATGTCAAATATGCAAATATACCCAAATATTTGACCAAATATGTCAAAAATACAAATATGTCCAAATATTTGACCAAACATGTCAAATATGCAAATATACCCAAATATTTGATCAAATATGTCAAAAATACAAATATGTCTAAATATTTGACCAAACATGTCAAATATGCAAATATACCCAAATATTTGAGCAAATATGTCAAAAATACAAATATGTCTAAATATTTGACCAAACATGTCAAATATGCAAATATATCCAAATATGTGACCAAATATGTCAAAAATACAAATATGTCCAAATATTTGACCAAACATGTCAAATATGCAAATATACCCAAATATTTGACCAAATATGTCAAAAATACAAATATGTCTAAATATTTGACCAAACATGTCAAATATGCAAATATACCCAAATATTTAACCAAATATGTCCAAAATACAAATATGTCCAAATGTTTGGCCAAACATGTCAAATATGCAAATAAACCCAAACAAAACATGTCAAATATGCAAATAAACCCAAACAAAACATGTCAAATATGCAAATATGCCCAAATTTCTGACCAAACATGTCAAATATGCAAATAAACCCAAACATTTGACCAAACATGTCAAATATGCAAATATGCCCAAACTCTTGACAAAATATGTCAAATATGCAAATATGTCCAAATCTTTGGTCAAATATGCCAAATATGCAGATAAGTCCAAAACTTGGTAAGAACATACCAACATATCAAATCATATCAAATTATGTTTCGAGAACATTAAACTAGCAGTGCGTTTCAGGTTTAATGTACCTCATTTTGGAAATCGATAAAGAATTATATGTTCCCGATTCTCCAATTTTCCCAGGTTTCGAATTGGCATAGTGCTTCAGATTCGGGATTTGGAAGGTCAATAGACTGTTTAGGACTATACGTCCTTGTCTTTGACACGAACCTTTCTAGAGATCAAACATCTCTGGTTCCTTGAGCATCGAGTTGGCAATGCGCTGCATATTCGAACTCCATGAGATCAATAGGATTATACGTCCTCGATCTCTGATTTATGAGAAATTATACGTTTCTCTGACTTTAGATCATACGTCTTTAGTCTTATTACCCAAAGTTATACCTTTGGGTTATTTCAAGCATGTATTATAATAAATTGGAAGGAAGAAGTAAAGCCACAAATCTGATCCATATATTTTGATTAGTTTAGCCCATTAATCAGAGGTTCCCGAGGCGAGAGCCGGGGTAATTAACGGCGGGGGCTTGCACCCGTCGGAAAATAAAAGTTTCCACAATCACCTAAATAATAAGTCCTTGAGCGCACAAACACGCGCAGGGATGTACCTGCACCTTCTTCCCCCGTGAGCGAGGACGCCGATGCCTCGCGCGTGGGCCGCGAAAAAGGGCCGCACAAAAAGTCAATCATGCCTTGGACAAAAATAATGTCACATGTGCATACAAATTCTAGTAGATAATAATTAATATAATACCAGGCATCGACACGCATTTAAATGCGTAAAATAGTAGGTGTACTATTTTAATATTGTCTTTCAGTTATTGACGTGGCACCTAGCTGGTCGCTCAAGTATAGCTTCCTAAATTGGTGATGATTCTGACTTCCAAAATGATGATTCTCATAAGAATAAAAATAATTTTAGTGTGCATTTGAAAATTACTGTATATATAAGTTTATGGTACATTTAATGACTAAATTACTTGTTGAGATAAAACATAATTTTTATTTAAATCTTGTAGCTACATGAAAATAGGGATAAATCGGGTATAAAGAAAATTTAGAATCGAAAAGAAATTTCTGCAATTAAGACGAAAGAGTATTCTACATGAAAATAGGGATAATGGTCAAATAATTAAAGCTGTAAGCGACCTTAACTCTATAGTTTTTTTCCTCAAACATGATCATGATCATGCTCAACAGCTCAAGCAAGTAAAATGAAAAATATGGTCACGCCAAATTGTAAAATTGATTATGTGCTACATAACTGACTTAATTTTATTTAGATTTCACAAGCATATATTGTTAATGTTGTTTGCTGTCAAAAAAAAATATATAATACCAAAAATACACACAAGTTAAAATACATGAAATTAACAAATATGATTTCATGTGATTTAATGCCGAAATTTAAAAATTACGAAATTATGCCCAATTTTGTAATTCACCACGTACGAAATTTATTTTTTGGAATTAAGAAACAATTCCATGAAATAATCATGTCAAATATTAAATCATGAAATTATGCTCAATTTCATGATTTATCACATATGAAATTTATCTCTTAAAATTAATAAATAATTTCATAAAATAATTATTATGTGAGATTAATGTCTAATCTCATATGATACACAATGGTGAAATGAAATTAATGTCTAATTTCATTCCCAAAATGCCAAAAATATTTTTAAAAATCATAGAAAGGCATTCTATGATTTTATAATAATTTTCATGATTTTATTATAAACAATTTCATGAAAAATAATTTAGAAATGAGAAAAGACAAATAAAATAGCAGTTGGGGAAAATTTTGTGTGCAATTTGGGAGCATAGAACATACTTGGGTACAATTTGGAGAGCCAAAGCATGGCTCCCCACTTCTCTCCAGCGAAAAACAGAGGGTGGTCTCGATTCATGTACACCCACACTCAATGTAATGCTTCGGCTCACGTGAACCGAGACCACACAAAAGGAAGAAAGAGTATGTGTCTCATTTAATATGACATATGAGATCCCAACCCACTCTCCCACTTACATTGGACCCCACATGGATTTTTAAACACAAAAAAAATAAAAAAACAGAGGAGAGGATGTGCCACTGCCACTGGGCCCCACATGGCAGATCCTTCTCCCTCCTCTCCTCCCTCCTCTCTTTCTTCCCTGCACGAAATGGGTTCGGCCAAGGGCTGGCCAGCGGTGGGGCAGCGACTCCGGGGCGTCTCACGGCGATTCCTCTTAGCCCCGGGTAGAGATCGACGAGGAGAATTCGGGGAAACCATCAATTTCAAGAATAGATGAATGAACGAGGGAGAAATCGGGTACGAAAGTTATCTCGGTGAAGAGGCCAAATGAGCAAATTGGCGACCAAGAGCTCAAATTGAATGGTCTTGGAGCATCTCAAGGGTGTCACGATGATGTTCAAAGTGTATATTTGAGGTTTGGAACGCTCAATTAATGGGACCACCGATTCACATTCGGGTGTAAACCGAAAAAATCTTAAATTGGCAAAATTAAGATGTGAGAGTTTGGAAAATGCATAAAACATGTAAATGCAACATGTTTGAGACCGGTTGACACGATAAACAAGTGTTAGAAAGGCTTCAATTTAATTGGAACACGTTAAGCCTCAGACCGGCACCGGGAGACACCAAACCGTGCCTTGGATGCTCATTTCCGAGAGCCAGCGCACCAATACACGTGTTGGGCTATGATAGGTGAAGCATCTCTGCGAAAGAAACAGAAGGAATCTTCCAGAAATGAGCTGTTACACCTCTTGAGCCCGGTTGGCTCAATTTCGGCCATACGATTAATTCAACGCTCTAGATCAAATCAGAGCTTCCCTGGAGTGTTGCCCTAGCTCTTGGGTTATAAATAGACCCACAGAGAAGAGAAATCAGGAGCCAATACCCCCCCATAAGCTCAAGCTTGGCCAAAACCTTGCTAAAACCGAAATCAAGCCTTAAACCCTCTTCTCTCCAAATAAAACTCTGTTAGAATAGTTGTTGTAATTGATTGAGACACAAAGGGGCCAAGCCTTGAGCTTGGCTTGGTCTCAATTGAGCTCTAGGGGCTAGTCTCATCTTGATAGGTGAGATAGTCAAGCTTTCGGGTTGGAGATGGTGCACATGTGCCTCTTCCCTTACCGAGCTCAATTGGTGACCAAGCATGAGTCTCAAGTGCTTATTTATACGTATTTTCTATGAAATTTGATAAACACACGATAACCAATCGGCACATGTTGATTCGGTTCAATAGGGATGGGCACATGTTCATACCCTCTTCTCAAACCCTGTGCACATGTGCAGTGGTTATATAAAGGCTCAAAACAGCTTAATACAAGCCGTTATGCCGCCAAATTTCATAGAAAATAAAACCCCCCATGTTTATGTGATGTTATATGTTGATATCTTATGTTAAATGCAATATTATATGAAGTTTTGATCAAATCTGGTTTTTTATCTCTCCTTGATCTTTTATTTTGCATTTTAAACATGTTTGGATGCTCAAAATCATATTTGAGTAAAAGAAAAGCAATAAATATGCATGCTGATCTGATTCCAGCAAAGGGGCATTTCTGTCCAGTTGAGAGATCAGTCCAAATCTCTCAATCTGGTTGTCCATTTTTCATAAAATTTCACAGACCTGTAGAGTAGGTTTATATTAACTTACATTTCTAATTTTATAATTTTTGGAATTTTCTGTGAATTGTTATGATTTTTCAAATCTCATCAGTCCAAAAAATCTCAAAAGTCAACTGATGGTCAAACACCAAACTCAACATCAAAAAAAAAACTGATTTAAATAAAAAAAAATATAGCCTGATAAAGGGTGATTGTTTATTTGATTTGGATTTTTTTTTTAGTTGATTAGGATGTGTGAATTCCTTGAAAAAAAGAAAAAAAAAAAGAAAAAAACAGAAAACAGAGCTGGCACAGATCTGGCATTTGCCTTATCTGGCCAGTTCAAAGATCAGCTAATATATCTTGATTTACTCACCCATTTGATCTGAAATTTTGCAAGAATATAGAGTATGTTTTCATAGACATGTTCCCAAAATATCATATTTTTTTGAATTTTCTGTGATTTTATATGAATTTTTAAAGTTGGGTCTGTCAAAAGGAAAAAACTGGGTTCGTTCTGTTTTTTTCCTTTTCTGTTTTTTTTTTCTTTCCTTTCTGATTTTTTTCGTTTTTTTCTCCAGAAATAAAAAATGGTGAAATTGACCACTCAAATATACTGAAACATGGTTAAATATGTTTTTAAAAGAATCAATTGAAGAAAAAACAAGGATAAATGCACGAATTTCCAATCGGTACCAAATCCGTTTGAGCCTATTCGGTACCGGTCGGTGAAACTCACATATTCGGAGATTTAAATTAAAATTAAATTTCAAAACTTGTTTGTTTTGTTTTAAAGACGCTACAGATCGAAGGAATTGAACCAATTTGACAAAACGAGCTCAAAATCGACAAAAAACCGATTCCCCACGAGTTTCCAGCCCTAGCCGAACTGGTGGTGCTATTTCCGGCGATCGCCGGAGCTAGTGGCCCCGAGACCAAGACAGTAGTGTTCTCCTCCCCGAGACGACTCTGGTGGTTCCCCCCGATCGACGATCCGACGCCGGCAGAGCTCCGATCAAGCAAGAATACGAATATTGATGCATATGAAAGTGTGGATATTGATGAAATTTGAACTCAAGCATATGGGAGGGAAATCGCATGGATCTTGATGCCATCCGACAGCCCAGAAAAATTCAAAGTTTGGATCTTGATGATCTAGCTTTAAATCAAAGGCTCATATTAATCTGTTTCAAAAAATAGATTTTAAATATTAAATAAAAATAATTCCTTAAGACCAAAAATCATGAAAAATACATCAAAAATCATGGTTTCATTTGAAGATATTTTTGAAATAATAAAAAGTCAATTTTGATTTTATTTTTATTTTAAGAAAATTCAAAACATATAAAATGCATATCATCTTGTACAAATATTTTTCTTATATTTTGGTAAAACAAATCAAAATACTCAAAATAACCAAATTATGTTATATTTTGATAAAACAAATCAAAATATTCAAAATAATCAAATTATGTTATATTTTTATAAAACAAATCAAAAATATTCAAAATAACCAAATTATGTTATACTTTGATAAAACAAATCAAAATATTCAAGATGATCAAATTATATTATGTTTTGATAAAACAAATCAAAAATATTCAAGATAACCAAATTATATTATATGTTGATAAAACAAATCAAAATATTCAAAATAACAGAATTAGTTATATTTTGATAAAACAAATCAAAATATTCAAAATAATCAAATTATGTTATATTTTGATAAAACAAATCAAAATATTCAAAATAATCAAATTATGTTATATTTTGATAAAACAAATCAAAATATTCAAAATAATCAATTTATGTTATATTTTAATAAAACAAATAAAAAAATATTCAAAATAATCAAATTATGTTATATTTTGATAAAACAAATCAAAATAATCAAAATAGTCAAATTATGTCATATGTTGATAAAACAAATCAAAATATTCAAAATGATCAAGTTATGTTTTGATAAAACAAAATCAAAATATTCAAAAATGATTAAATTATGTTATAAAACAAATCAAAATATTCAAAATAATCAAATTATGTTATATTTTGATAAAACAAATCAAAATATTCAAAATAATCAAATTATGTTATATCTTGATAAAACAAATCAAAATATTCAAAAATGATCAAATCATGTTACATTTTGATAAAACAAATCAAAATGTTCAAAATAATCAAACTTTGTTATATTTTGATAAAACAAATCAAAATATTTAAATATGTCAATATGTCCAAATATTTGACCAAACACGTCAAATATACAAATAAATCCGAAATCTTTGACCAAACATGTCAAATATGCAAATATACCCAAATATTTGACCAAATATGTTAAAAATACAATTATGTCCAAATATTTGACCAAATATGTCAAATATGCAAATATACCCAAATATTTGACCAAATATGTCAAAAATACAAATATGTCCCAATTTTTGACCAAACATGTCAAATATGCAAATATACCCACATATTTGGCCAAATATGTCAAAAATACAAATATGTCCAAATATTTAACCAAATATGTCAAACATGCAAATAAACCCAAACATTTGACCAAACATGTCAAATATGCAAATATGACCAAACTTTTGACCAAACATGTTAAATATGCAAATAAACCCAAACATTTGACCAAACATGTCAAATATGCAAATACACCCAAATTTCTGGCCAAACATGCCAAATATACAAATATGTCCAAATCTCTGGTCAAATATGCCAAATATGCAGATAAGTCCAAAACTTGGTAAAAACATACCAACATATCAAATCATATCAAATCATGTTTTGAGAACATTAAACTGGCAGTGCGCTTCAGGTTTAATGTACCTCATTTTGGAAATCGATAAAGAATTATATGTTCCCGACTCTCCAATTTTCCCAGGTTTCGAATTGGCATAGCGCTTCAGATTCGGGATTTGGAAAGTCAATAGACTGTTTAGGACTATACGTCCTTGTCTTTGACACGAACCTTTCTAGAGATCAAACATCTCTGGTTCCTTGAGGATCGAGTTGGCAATGCGCTGCATATTCGAACTCCGTGAGATCAATAGGATTATACGTCCTCGATCTCTGATTTATGAGAAATTATACGTTTCTCTGACTTTAGATCATACGTCTTTCTTATTATCCAAAGTTCTACCTTTGGGTTATTTCGAGCATGTATTATAATAAATTGGAAGGAAGAAATAAAGCCACAAATCTGATCCATATATTTTGATTAGTTTAGCCCATTAATCAGAGGTTCCCGAGGCGAGAGCCGGGGTAATTAACGGCGGGGGCATGCGCCCGTCAGAAAATAAAAGTTTCCACAATCACCTAAATAATAAGTCCTTGAGCGCACAAACACGCGCAGGGATGTACCTGCACCTTCTTCCCCCGTGAGCGAGGACGCCGATTCCTCGCGCGTGGGCCGCGAAAAAGGGCCGCACAAATGTTTGCATTTAATTTTTTTTGAAGTACGTGATATTATTATTAACTGGTAGGTATCTTTTGCACACTAACTCTAGCCAAGTGTCTCTAGAATTAAAATTTTAAAAAAATGAAAACTAAATATTAAAAAAAGCCATCAGATCTATATACATAACTAAAGTCATGACAAACTAAAAACAACTTTTGTGATTTGATTTATTTAATTTGCTCCAAGTATTTCTTGCTTACAAATAGGAGTTCTGATAGACCAGAGGAGATAAAAATGTACTTGAAGACAATAAATCATAATTATCATGTACTTGAACTACCTTACGGATAAGCTTCTGAATTAGAATGCATTACTAATTAATATGCAATAACTTACTTTCTTCAGCCATAATAGATACCAAATTTAGTTTGTAATATAAAATGATTATAATACCATTAAGAAATCAATGGTTAATATTAAGGATGTACAATAAAATTGGATGTATAATAATTATTGGATGTATACTAGATCATTCATAAAATAAAATTATTAACATATATAATAACTCATTTAACGTGTATCATAAAATTCGTATCATTGATGATATTAATAATAATATCTTTATATTATTTTTCATATAAATAAACCAATTGGCTGTACTTGACTAAGTTCTAGATCTGTTTTGAGATAACTATTGCAACAGTGATGTTAGTATAGCTAAAAGTTTACAAAACCTATTGTTGGACACGTCCTGACCAAATTATTTTGAACATGCATCTGAACTATGGGCAACATGGCAAATTAATATAATTTTTGAGATAAAGATAATGATCAAAATCGCTCAACTTTAATGTTTATAAATGATCTCCATTTGAAATTCAAACCTACGACCTCTCATACGAATAGTATTATTTTTTATCACTAGATCAAAAACTAATTATTAGCAAGTCAATATAATTATATAGACAGTTGGCATTGTTGAGTTAAAAAATTCAAGTCTAGTATAAATGGTTCCAACGATTTATCTACATGAAATAAACCATTGTAACAATTTATCTTGACTAATTGATGAATTATGGTTAAATTTTTTAGCTATTTGGTTTGGTATTATTTCTTTCCTTGATCTACCAAACTGAACTTGACTTAAAAATTAAGATTATATACATCTTTACACAATCAAATATACAAATCTTAATGTATTAATCTTGTGTCTTTTGTTAGCCATTTTTTGGTGCACATGATATGTGCCTAAAATGATAACTTAAAAATTCGCAATTATTAGTACTATTTAATATTATATTGAAATAGTCAAACTTATAATTAATTACAACAGCAACTTGGATATCTCAAATTTGAAACGTGATGTACTTACAAAAATATTCAAATATTGGGAGGAGATAATTTAATATTTTGTTCTTGAAGTTGTTGAAGCCTCATCCATATGACGTTTATTATTTAAATATAATACATCATATAGAATAATAAAATATTGAAGACAATATTTTATTATTATTAAAATTGAAAACTAAAAATGTAAAAATATGAAAAAAAAATCTGAAACTGAGTGATTGTGAGAGAAAAGAAAAGGAAAGAAAAGGAGTAAAATCAAGTTTATGAACTAACAATAATATTTTTATTGAAAAATTTAAAGGCAGTTAAAGATACTTGTTTCCATTTCTGAATAGAACAGAATATTGTGTAATATTTCCATGATGATGATCTTCATTTGACTCAAATTCTTATAAAATAAGTGCTCTTCTTATCCGTAATATATTTATTTTTAAATATCTTCTATGAGATTTGAATTTAGAATTTATATCTTTTTGTAAAGAGACTAGATCTATCATCACTACCACTGTGTTAGATATAAGGTTGTTTTATTTCTCACTCTAAGTATAATGTTTTCCATGATGATGTCTTTGATGTCTGGAAGCTAATTAACTTCCATACACGTCAAGTTGATATTTAATGTTTTCAAGTTGATATTTAATTTCTTACTGCCGTTTAGTCAATAATACCAAATTTGACTGAGGTTGCAGGATAATTAATTAATTTCGGATTTGGTTGTTTGTGATTATTCTACAACAATTGCCGACACATTTCTTTTGTCTTTTAATCATATTCAATTTAATTTATAGCTTTGTGCTTTCTCTGTACGTACATTTAAATCTTTTTTGTCCATCTTCACCGACAACTTTTATTTTATTTTATTTTGAGATAAAATTGGGATTCAAATATCTAACTTCATAATATTTTAAAAAAAATCAATCACATGTTGACATGCAATCTCTTATACAAAATTATTATCTTGTTTTTCACCCGTTAAAAGATGAGTAGGGTCGTCTGTAACAACAAACAAAGAATTTAGCAAGTCATTTGTACTTATAACAGCTGACTTTATAAAATCTTATACAACCAACAAAAAATAATTTCAAAAATCCATTGGCAATTTTGCTAAAATATTTCGTTTCTCGGTCCATACATCAAAAGAACCGAGTTCACATAATATTACTAAATTGAAGATGTTTGTTATCTTTTTGTTTGTATATATAAGTAAAAGGATGGGATTTCTTAACAATTATTTAACTTTATAATCTTGAGAACAGATTTGCAAAAAATACTAAAAAAATCTTAAAAATAGAAAAAAATTTATAGACATATTCTTGAATTTGAAGATTGATTGTGTTTCAAATTTCATACAATTTAAATATCATTTGATATTCTATCAAAAACTATCAAATTGCATGTCATTTGTAACGATCCATATTTAACGGTCTTTGATTAAATATTAATTGACACCTAATTTGTATGAAATTTGAAACACAATCAATCTGTAAGTTAAATAATATTTATATAATATTTTTTTCTATTTCTAAGATTTTTTCGTAATTACTTAAAAAGTTCATTGTCGAGAAAACCAGCCTTTACTCTAGTGTCAAAGATAAAGTTTTCCGTATGAGAGATCATAGGCTCAAAATCCAGATAAGGATTATTTATAGATATTTAAAAGTTAGGTAGTTTAGACTCTTATTTTTGTCTCAAAAAAAATTAGTTATCAAGGTTATCAAAATAAGAATTGTTAATTAAAGGGTTCCCTCCCTAAATAAAAACATGAGTTTCTGTATATAGTACTTGTTTAATTTTCATTGCATTATTATATCCCAAATTCGTGAACCATGAGGCTTATATGTTGCATTATTGTGTCTCAAACCAAGTAACCCATGACGCCTATTGTTTAACATATTGCACAATCAATCAATTATAATATGTAAAATTTGTTCCAAAATCTTGGTCCTACTTGTCAGATAATTTGAAACAAACTAATCTTGATCCATCCATGCAAGGAGTCCTGATTTTTTTTATTTATTTATTTATTATTATTATTATTTTGAGAAGGAAGAGTCATGCAACGGGTCCTGTTATTTCTTTGTTTAAGCTTATTCTTTAATGCAATCGCATAATAATATGGTGTAAATTTAATGTTAGCTTTGATTTATATATATTCACATTTATATGTATCAATTTGGGACAAAAAGCAGAGATTGAGCTTTGCTATAATCATGACATTCTGGCAATGTTGATTAAATATTTTTTTTGAAGAAAAATAAGGATCACGCCCATATCTTTTATTGATGTACTAGGAAATTAGAACATGAATACAAATAAAAGAAAATAAAAACCCGTAATTACAAAAAATAAAATAAAACTATAAAATAAAATCTAAAAAATTAATAAATTATTTGCAACCTATATTGAAATCAGATGGTACCTTTAATGTAAATATATTGAAATGAAACAGTACTAATCAGATGGACACTACTTCAAAAAAGAAAAGAATAAAGATAAATCAATGTTGTATTGAAATGAAACACCTAATTTTTTTTTTTTTTTGGAAGTGTCCTCAGGGAGACACCGATATCTATTGAAATCGTTAAATTAATTAGGTCTTACAACAGTTCGAAGGTAAAAAAAAAAAAACAAGCAACCTCCCTCCCTAGCTGGAAGGGATATAAAATCCAAAACATACAAACAACAGAAGCAGTACTATCCAGTAATGGAACACCCAAAGGTATCTAAGGCAAAAAAAAAAAAACACATTAACAATCTGCATTACTATGAACAAAGCAAGTCAGTGAGGTTGATGTTTCCTTCTAGAAGTGGTAGAAATGTTAATTGCTGATTGCTATTTGCTTTTTCAATGCAATTGATGTTCTGATTTTGATCGATATAAGCAACATTTTGGTGAAACATGGTGAGGGGTTGTAGCTGCTGTTATTTGGTTTTTTTTTTTTTTTTTTGAAGTAGTAGGCCACGGGTCTACTAAATTGCATATAAGGAAAGGAATTATTACAAGGAATTGAAAAACAAATCCAGCTCATCGTTTGTTTTTGTCTTTCTTTTTCCCTTTCTCTATATAATTATCATTTGATAGTCGGTAAGGACTGATGGTTACAGTGTAAGACTAATCACAATACAAAAGAAGAAATATCTGAAGTCAGGTATGCTTATATACTTTGTTTGATTATATATATTCACATTTTTTGCGAGGAAAGATATAGTATTCTTTGTTTTGTCCTCTCATTGATAGGTGAAATAAGAGAAAGTAAAAAGATATAGAATATTTACCTATTATTTTATCATTCTTTAGGTGATGCAAATTTGATGTACAATTTGTACAAGGACCAATTATTATAAAACAATGGAATCAACTTTAGATTTGCCAAATTTTCATAGATAATGCTTGCAAATATAAGCATATCTCAAAGTCCATCAAATAAATTATAGAAAAACTTACTTTTTTTGAGCTACTTAAATGATCATGAGTTAAAAGGACTATCATTTGAATCTATTGTGCATTAATCCTACATTATATGAGCGTGCTAGATTTTTTTTCCTCAAGGACAAAAATGCCCCTACAAACTGCAATGGAGAAAATTTGCACTTCATCCCCTTAATTCAGAACTTCAAATTTTGTTACATTAATCACTCCAGTTCTCGTGTAAAATTTTCGTTTGAATCTATTTGACACATAAATGCAACTTCTTAATTATATGAAAGAAAATGATTGCAAAGGGCGATGCTTGAAGAGAGAGATGCCACAAGAAGGAATAGTGAAATTGCGAGAAATTTTGAAAAAAGAAGAAGCTTACACTTGCTTAATCAACAACACATGAGCAGATTTGGGAAGATCGGTAGGTTTGAAGAAGACATTTATCAAGAGCATACAATCTGACGGTTAATAAAAAAACATGACGTTCTGTATAAAAATACGGTGTGTTTCGGTCACATAACGTGCTGTAATGTGATCGAAATATTTTTATCATGTGACGTATCAAAAATGATAAAGTGAAGACATGTTATGTATATGGCACGGCGCGTTTATGACACGTCAAATTTAGACACGCCGTCCTATACTGTGACATATCAATGCGTGACGTAACGTGACACGTATATAATACGTCACATTGAATCACATTTTTTCGATATTTGTTTTTCATTGAAAAAAAGTAAAAAAATATTTAAATTTGTGAAAAAATTATAAAATTAATCGTAAAGTGTAGAAAAATGTTAAGAAAAATTTTATTTAAAAAATATATTTTATATTTATATTCAAAATTAAAAAATATTTGAAATAATGAATTTGTGACTTCACGTGATTACGTGATGTGTCTAAACAAATAAGACATGTCATGCGAAAGGACACGTTATACGATACATTAGACACATCACATAATAAACATGCGTGCCGTGACGTGTTCGTGACGTGATTAGTCATAGTGCGTCATTTTTTAACTCCACAATCTAAGTCGTCGGTAATGTTTGAACAGCTTGAATATTCTGCTATCGCCCATCAAAAGCAGCACAATTGAGTTGAAAGATGGGATTAAGACATTCATCCAATTTAAATGCTCGTAAATGACTCTTCATTAAATTTCGAAATTATAACCTCTCACATAAAGAATATTATATTTATTACTAAATCAAAAACTAATTTTCATAAACTAATAGCACACAGTGATGTTTTTTAGAGGGTTCTATTTGTCAATGATAGTTAGGTTATGAGTGAGACATTTCGTTGAGGACAATGTATATTTTTCCAAACTAATATAAATTTCAGCTAATCCGCTATAAATTTCAATCCAAACTAAGCACTGAGCAATAACCAAAAAGCAATAATATCCATCCAAAAAACAACATGGAGTGTCATGACATGCTAATGCTTAATGCTCAAGCAGAGTTATGGAAACTCACCTTCAGTTTTCTCAAATCCATGAGTTTAAAATGTGCAATTGAGCTCGGTATTCCAGATGCAATTCACAACAATGGCCGGCCCATGACCCTTTATGAGCTTCATGCTGCTCTTTCCCTTCCCATACACAACGAACCTAATTTGTGGCGCCTTCTGCGCATGCTTACTCATTTAGGGTTCCTCACTATTACAGATACTGACAAAAACGAAGAGGCTGTCTATGACCTTACTCCGATCTCACGCCTTGTTGTTAACAAAGCCGATTCGTCAAGTTTATCGCCTTTTGTTTTAGCTGTATTGGATTTTATTATGGTGAAACCATCACTTCATTTGGGTGATTGGTTGAAACAAGATAAGCTCGAAAACTTTGAGATGGCGCATGGTTGCACCTTCTGGGAACTGACAAGCAAACGGCCTGATTTTAACACTGCATTCAATGATGCAATGACTAGTGACAGTTCCTTTGTATCTGATTTTATAATCAATAAAAATGGTAATGTATTTCAGGGTATATCTTCTTTAGTTGATGTTGGAGGTGGATGCGGATCTGTTGCTGTTGCTATTGCTAAGGCTTTTCCAACTATAAAGTGCACTGTTTTGGACCTGCCTCAAGTAGTGGGCCACCTTCCAACTGATGGTTTAGTAAAATTTGTTTCAGGAGACATGTTTAGCAACATTCCACCTGCTGATGCTGTTTTTCTCAAGGTATCATAATATTTCCTGTTAGTATATATGTCTGTGCTTGTGTCTCTTCATTAATATTAAATGATAACAGTAACATGCATAAATTTGATACAGTACTTTGATTGTATGAATTAATTTCCATTTTAGTGGATCCTACATGACTGGTGCGATGCAGACTGCATTAAAATATTACAACGATGCAAAGAGGCAATTCCTCCCAGAGATTCCGGGGGTAAGGTCATCATAGTAGATATCGTTGTTGGATCAGTCAGTGGTATACACCGGGAATCACAATTGTTGTTTGATATGTTAATGATGGAATCAACTAAAGGAAGGGAGCGAGATGAGAAAGAGTGGTGGAACTTGTTCAAAAAGCAGGATTTAGTTCTTACAAGATTACTGCTACTCTCGGTGTTCGATCGATCATTGAAGTTTACCCTTAATTTATCCCAGCTTCCATTTTCGCCTGCTTTTTTAAGCCATCTTTCGATGTATCCCATTTAAATTTCACTTGTATAATTGCTATATAGTATTTTGCATAGATAGTATATCTTAGGTTCTGTTCTTTCTGTTTTAGTTTTGGGATTTTTACTTTCTTGTTCCTATGTATCTGAATGTGGTACAATTTGGTTTAAAATTGTGGTGATAAGTAGGGTAATGTAGCATTATGGTTTCACCTCATTGGTACCGGGGTTTTGTGGTACCAAATCTGTTTTAGTTCAATAAAAGCTGGAGGATATGCACTATTTTAAAAAAAAAATGTACTCCGGTGAAATTTAGTTGTAATTAATGATAGCTATAATTAAAATTCCTATCAAAAGATAGCTAGCCTTATGAAAGTTAATTCTTCTTGGTTCCTTTCTCTTTTTTTTTTTTTGAATAATTCTAATATATATCCAGTGATTATGATACATCTAAACTATGGTACAATCAATGGTTGAAGTTTTTGCCATGAAAAATTAGACAAGTTTTCTTATTTATCAAATAACACATTCGATAGGGATAAATATGGACACATATCTGGTTAATTAGGGAGAAATTCGAGGGCATTAAATGAATGAAAATCTTTGATTGCATTTTGTGAGATTATACGTGTGCAGATTATATGAAGTAATATTGTGAGGCTATTTTGACAATTAACATTTTGTACTTGAAACTCTTTCTTTCTACGTATAAATTTGGATGAAAGTCAAATGTTATAAACTTCGTGTTGTACATTTGTTCTATGAGCAATGAATTACTAGATATTTGTATGTTGAAATTTCAGAAGCACAAAAAGTCGTACATATTATTATGACGGTTAAGGCAAAATTCAAAATTTTTGATACAATTATGTATAATTGTACTCAATTTGCTTTAGCTATATTTGTTCAATTTTATGAATTAATTAGAGGAGCTTTTCTTTGGGTCATATTGACTGAAAAGAATAAATTAATTTTTCAAGGGGTAAGTTGTAAAATCTGAGATCATTAGGTACGTAGTTGTATCATAGCTTTAGCTACATATTGGAACCAAATCAAAGGACTGGATTTTCTAATTAAATTTCATATGGTACTGCCTATTGATGTAAATAATCTCCCAGTGCAGGTTTAGGGGGAGATTTAAGTATGGTACCAGTTACGGAAGAGGATTGGTATGGCAAAGAAACTGAGTCATTTGGACGATATGCTCCGTATCAGGCGAATTTTACCAGTTTACCAGGCAATGTTCTATCAGTCCGGCAATAAATTAATTTTCTTTTCTCCAACTTAGTACATGTACTCACTTTAGTGGCCTCCAATTGCTCCCATGAGAATTACTCCAACCTAAAGAAAAAAGTCAGTTCATTATTGGTGAATCGTGAAACTTTTTATTTTTATTCTTCTATAGCAAACTTTTGAAGATGGTGCTACTTCCTTTAGCATATCGTCCGAGGATGTTAAGATACGTCATATCAGCTAGAGAGAGACTGATCATTGATTTGGGCCTGAAACAACAAAGAAAGAGATCTACCTTTAATATTTTTCAAGTTTTAGCATAGCTAGCTCTATTTTTCCAGTACTTGTAGCAATAACATTAATCTAGGGCAACTTTAGTTTCGTTTTAGCCTATTTAATTTATCATCCTTTATATTTTTTATAAAGCTTTGGGTCCATTGACATTTGCAAATTGGGTGCACCTGTTACGCATAGGTGGCTGTACCAGTAACTTGCAAATGTCAAGAAGCGATGAGGTGGTGTTGGAACATTCAATTTCCTTTTGTTTTTTTGTTGGTTACTTTTTAGTTAATTTGAGCATTGTAGTAAATTACTTATTTTGTGGTATTATTTGTTTTCTTTGACTTGTACGTTAGTTTTTCTATTTATAGTTTACTGCAGTCAGGGGATTCCTCTTTGAAAACTGAGATAAGATACATGTCACATGAGATACATGTATATTTGATTTTTCTAAACTCTATTTAATTTTTTTATTTATAGACTTAATTTTTCCAACAAAAGAATCACGATCGACTTTCAGAAAGCTAAAGTTTTATACAAATTCACGCATCCACACACATTATAAATGCGTAAAATAGTATGTGTCCTATTTTAATATTGCCCTCGAAGTGCAAGAAAAAACTGGAAGAAAACCAAAACAATGATTATTTCCATACACCAATCTAAAGAAGCAGCAGGTCACCTCACCAAGACCACTTTTGAGTGTAGTAAGATAGATGTTGATAAGCATATTGACGTGGCACCTAGCTAGCTAGTTAGCTGCTCAAATATAGCTTTCTTTCTAAACTGGTGATGATTTCGACTTGGAAAATGATGGTTCTTAATGACATTCATGCACTAGCTAGCTACTTGATTTCATTTCCACATAAAAGACAATATGACCATCTGAATTTCATTTAACCGTTGCAACGATTTATCTGTAATTTATAAACCGTTTGAACGGCTGGATAACCTTTGGCTATATAATTAATTAGGAAGCTGATATTGTTGTTGATATCGACGTTGATATGGACTTTATTATATATGTTAAATGAGTTATTATGCATGTTAATGATTTTATTATGCAAACTCATTTTGTGCAGTATTATTATTATTCAATTTAAATGAGTTATTATGCATATTGGTGGTGTTTAAGTTGAAAAATAAAAGTATTGCATAAAATAAAATCGCTAATATGCATAATAATTCATTTACCGTGTATAATAAAGTCCACATCAATGATAATATTAATAATGATATCTCCATAACATTTTCCATATAACTAAACCAATTGGCTGTACTTGACTAAGTTCTAGATCTATTCTGAGATAATTATTGCAACAGTGATATTAGTTAGCTAAAAGTTTACAAAGCTTATTTTTGGACATGTCCTAACCAAATTATTTCTACATTATATCTGAACCACGGGCAACATGGTAAGCCAATATGATTTTTGAGATAAATATGAGAATTAAAATTACTCAACTTTAAATATTTATAAAAAGCTTGTCATTTGTATTTCTAACTTACAATCTCCTATACGAAGAGCGTTAACTTTATATTAAACTAAAGATTAGTTCTCGACAAGTCAATATAATTATCAAAAACAGTTGGCATGGTTGAGTTAAAAAATTCTAGTCTTGTATAAATGGTTCCAACGATTTATCTAAATGAAATAAACTGTTGCATCAATTTATCTTGATTGATGAATTCTGGTTAAAGTTTTTAGATACTAATTTGGTTTGATATTCTTTGTATGCTTGATCTACCAAACTGAACTTGACTTAAAAATTAAGATTATATACATCTTTACACAATCAAATATGCAAATCTTAATGTATTAATCTTGTGTCTTTTGCTAGCCATTTTTTGTTGCACTTGATGTGTGCCTAAAATGACAACTTAAAAATTCGCAATTATTAGTACTATTGGATATTATTTTGAAATAGTCAAACTTATAATTAATTACAGTAACAAATTGGACATCTCAAAATTTGAAACGTGATGTACTTACAAAAATATTCAAATATTGGGACGAGATAATTTAATATTTGTTCTGGAAGTTGTTGAAGCCTCACCCATATGACATTTATTATTTAAATATTTCATATTGAGAAAAGAAAAGGGAAGAAAAGGACAAAAATCAATTTTATGAACCAACAAGAATATTTTTATTGAAACATTTAAAGCGAACTAAAGACGCTTGTTTCCATTTTGAAAAAGAAAGAATATTGTATAAAATTTCCATGATGATTATCTTCATTTGACTCAAGTTCTTTGGAGATTTTTTTATGGAAAAGATTTGGGAGATATCAAAATCGATACCGAATTTATTGTTCATACTATATGAGCTATTATTTATATTAACTACTTTATTTATTTATGTAACTTATTTTTTAAAATTATTTTTATTATTCAACTCAAATATTACCAATATAAATAATAACTTATTTAAGTTAAATAACAAAAATACTATACAAATAAGTTGCATAATAGAGCTATTAATATGAATAACAAAGTCGGTGTCGATTTTAATATATATATATATATATATAGTTATATATATATATATGGTCCCATTTTTTATTTCTCTCTCTAAATATAATATTTTCGATAATGATGTCTTTGATGTCTAGAAGCTAATTAACTTCCATAATCGTCAAGTTGATATTTAATTTCTTACGGCCGTTTAGCCAAAGAAATTAATTAATTACATAGACGTCAACTGAGGGTTGTAGGTCAATTAATTAATTTCGGATTTTGTTTGTGATTATTCTACAACAATTGGTGACACATTTGTTTTGCCTTTTAATTATATTCAATTTAATTTTTAGCCTTGTGCTTTCTCTGTATGTACAATTTATATCTTTTTTGTCTATCTTAACCGACATTTTTTTATTTATTTTGAGATAAAGTTGGGAAAATATCTAACTTCATAAAATTTACGAAACTATTTTCAATCTAACATACAATCTCTTATACAAAAATTATTATCTTGTTTTCACATATTAAAAGATGAGTAGTGTCTACAAAATCTTATGCAACCTACAAATTTATTGGTTCTCCCACACATAAAATATCACTTTGCTTTTCATCCACAGTTAAAAGAAAGTATAAGATTGTAACAGTTGAGTTTATAAAGTATTATACAACCAATAAAAAAGAATTTCGAATAATCCATTGGCAATTTTGCTAAAAAATTTCCTTTCTTCGGTCCATATATCAAAAGAATCGAGTTCACATAATATTAGTAAATTGAAGGTACTTGTTGTTATCTTTTTGCTTGTATATTTAAGTAAATGAGTGGGGATCTTTCATCAACTATTTATCTTGACAACTTTAATAACGGATTTTCAAATAATATCAAAAAAATCTTAAAAATAGAAAAAAATTATAAATGTATTCTTGAACTTATAGATTGATTGTGTTTCAAATTTCATACAATTTAAATATTATTTAATATTCCATAAAAAACTATCAAAATTATATGACATTTAACAGTCTTTGATGGGATATTAATTCATACTTAAATTATATGAAATTTAAAACATGATCAATCTATAAGTTGAATAATATATTTATAATTTTTTTCTATTTTTAAGATTTTTCACAATTATTTAAAAGTTCGTTGTCAATAGAATTTACTTTTAGTCTAGTAGCAAAGACAAATAATTTCCGTATTAGAAGTTACATATTTGAAATATGGGTGGAGAGTTCTTTATAGATATTTAAAAGTTTGATAGCATAGACTTCCATATTTATCTCAAAAAAATTTATTGTCAAAATAATAATTGTTAATTAAAGGATTTCCTCCCTAAATAAAAACATGAGTTTCTGTATATAGTAGTATATAGTAGCTTGTTTACTTTTCATTGCATTATTGAATCCCAAATTCGTGAACCATGAGGTCTATATGTTGCATTATTTATCTCAGAACTCGTGAGCCATGACGCCTATATATTGTTTAACATATCGCACAATCAATCAACTATAATATATATGCAAACTGTCAATGTATTCAATGGTTTTTACATTCACTGACATGAAGTTTTGTATAAAATTTATGACCACTGGAACACTACGTAAAATAGAAATATAAAATATGGAACACTTTGTCAAAACCATAATTTATTTTACCCTTTCCGGTTTTGGACATACATCACTTATTCAATATAAAATGTGGTCCACAATCTATGTCCTACTGGTTTCAGATAATTTGAACAAACTAATCTCAATGCATCCATGCAACGGTTCCTTTTATTTTTTTTCCTCTTTTGAGAGGGAACAAGGGTCATGCAACGAGTCTTGTTATTTCTATGCTTAATTAAGCTTATTCTTTATTACAATCGCATAATAATATTGTGTAAATTTAATGTTAGCTTTGATTCATTTATAAAAAACTTCCATCGATGTTTCAAATACATAGATCATTGCATTTGTCACTTGTCAAAATTACCACTATGACATGTCGTAATATTTAAAATATATAAAAGAAGGACAAAAGAAAATTCCATCCCATATATGATGTGATTGCTCCTAGCATACCCGGCGGTTCTCCAATTGATGGCTAGTGGTGATTGTCTTACTAAATATAGAGCAAAGTTTCTAATTATAGAGGATTAGAATTTATTTCCTTAGTTAATATCAAATGTACATGCATTGTTTTTTAATTTAAATATAGAGGCAGTATATGAAGAAAAATAACGGAAAAAAGGAGAAAAAAAAGAAAACTTCCTTCGTAACGCTATTTTAAATGAAATAATAACGAAGCGTGGGAAGAGAGATTCACGGGAGTGCTCGTATTTGTATTCTTATTGGTACTTATATTGTGCAATTCTAATAATTTTGACATCACTAAATCAAAGACTGATTTTCAAGATCACTCAACTTTAAATGTCTTTGAAAAATCTCAAATTCGAATTTCGAACCTATAACTTTCTACACGAATAACATTACATTTGCTATTGAAAAAATGTCCTCAGGAGGACACCGATTTCTATTGAAATCGTTAAATTAAGGTCTTAAAATAGTTCAAACTTAAAAAACAAGCAACCCCACCCCCCAGCTGGAAGGATATAAAATCCAAAACATACAAACCACAGAAGCAGTACTATCCAGTCATGGAACACCTAAAGGTATCTAAGGTAAAAAAACACATTAACAATCTGCATTACTATGAACAAACCATAGTCAGTGAAGTTGATGTTTCCTTCTAGAAGAATTTATAAATTGAAGTATTTGCCGAGCAACTTCAGCAGAAGAAGTACAAATGTTAATTGCTGATTGCTATTTGATTTTTCAATGCAATTGGTGTTCTGATTTGGATCAAAATAAGCAACAGCTTGCTAAAATATGGTGGGGGGTTGTAGCTGCTGTCATTTGTTATTTATTTATTATTTTTGAAGTAGTAGGCGGGCAAGGGGCCTACTAAATTGCATCCAAGGAAAGGAAATTATTACAAGGAATTGAAAAAAAAAAAATCCCATTCTTTATCCCATTATATATATATGCACATTTTTGACGAGGACTGGACACTTTCTATTTACCATACCATCATGTGGGTAACGATAAAGGGTCCTTTATTTCGCCCTCTTATTTCATTCATCGTTTATAACTGTAGAACCTATACAAAAGTAGATCTTACCCATCATAGGTGGTAGGTAAAATAAGAAGAAAAGTCAAAAGACATAGAATACTGATCCATTGTTTTATCATATTTGAGGTGTTGCAAATTTGATATATAGTTGGTATGAAGACCAATTATTATAAAACAATGAAATCAATTTTAGATTTGCTAAATATAAGCGTATCTAAAAGTTCATCAAATAAATTATAGAAAATCTCATACTTTTTTTGGGCTATGTCAATGATCATGATGTAAAAAGGACTATCATTTAAATCAATAATGCTTTAATCCTACACTATTATATGATCTTGCTAGATTTTCTTTTCCCTCAAGGACAAAAATGCTCCTAGAAGCTGCAATGGAGAAAATTTGCACTTCAACCCCTTAATTCAGAACTTCAAAAATTTGTTACATTAATCACTCCAGTTCTCGTGTAAAATTTTCTTTTGAATCTATTTGACACATAGATGCAGCTTCTTGATTAAGTGAAATAAAATGATCGCAAAGGCAGCTGCTTGTGAAGAGAGAGGCCACAAGAAGGAAGTGAGATTGGCAGAAATTTAGAAAAAAGAAGATGAAAAAAAAGCTTACACTGGCTTAATCAACAACACGTGAAAAAAAATATCAACACACGAGCAGAATTTGGGCAGATCGGGCAGGCCTGAAGAAGACCTTTATCAAGAGCATATAATCTGACAGTAACTAAAAGACATGACATTTCGTATAAAAATACGGGGTCACGTGATGCGTCATGATATGATTAAAATATTTTTTTACATGACATATTAAATACGATTGAGTAAATACATATCACGTCTATAGCACGATATATTTATGACACGTCATCATATACCGTGATGTATCTAAATAATTAGAGGAGCTTTTCTTTGGGTCGTATGGACTGAAAAGGATAAATTAATTTTTCTAGGGGGGAGTTGTAAAAGTCTGAGATCATTAGATAGTTCTATCATAGTTTCAGCTACTTATTGGAGCCAAATCAAAAGAACAAGATTTTCAAATTAAATTACATATGGTACTACCAATTGATGTAATATTCTCCCAGTGCAGGTTTTAGAGGGAGATTTAAGTATGGTACCATTTATGAAAGAGGACTGGTGTGGCGAAAAAACTAAGTCATTAGGACTGATTCAATAGTAAAGTTAGATCTAACAGTACCTCTTTTTGTACCAGTATCTCTTCTATTAGCTTTGTTTGTTTCATGTCCAAGATACTTTTCACATGCCACAGCTGAAATCAGAAAACTGATCATCAGCAGGAACTGTCACATTGGACTGAAAAGATAAATGTAGATAGACGTTCTGTGCATAAAAGATACCAAACTTGTGGCTATTTGATAATGACATTTACTATCACGTTATAAATTAAATGGTTCAAATTTTGGATGTACTATAAACAGTGGATTCACATTAGAATCACGGATATGTTTTTTCATTTTGGATCATTTCTAATATGAACAGCTAATCAATAATTTTCTGGACCAATTATTTCACTTATTTTTCTCCAATGTATATTGAATTTTACTCAAAAGCTATCAAAGCTACGCAAGGTGATATAATCTTTTTTCCTAAAAAAAGAAAAAAGAAGAGGGCTTGGTAGCAAACCCGAACGAATTAGGAGACTGCTATAGCTTCAAAGTTCACATCCATGGAGTACAATACAGCATTAGATAAAAATTCCCCTCCAAAAAAAAAAAATACTCGACATGAATCTTAAAGCTATCCGTATTTCCGCAAAATTCATTCGGTGCAGTACCTATCTAAAGCGAGTATATAGTAGATTACAAAGGGAAGCAAATAACTCAAGTCTTCACTTACCACCTTAACAAGGCAAGATCAAATTGACCGTAATATATGTGAGCACAAGCTTATTAATATTTTATAATTTCGGAGTTTATGTTTTTCTCTTTTTATTTAACCAAGCCTGCAAACTTGGTCTTGGGCTGGTCTACTTGGCAGATTTCAAAAATTCAACGCCAGTAATTCAGGAATTTTGATTAAGATGTGTTTACAAAAATTATTGGATCAAAAGAAAACCTGTTTCCCGCCAGAGGAATCTCATTTCAGTTGGATCTGCCATTTGATGTTCCCGCAAGAGGCCCATTTTTCCAGTTTACACCTAAAATCGGCCTATAATTTTATCCAGTTCATACTACAAAAATCTAACATAGCAGTCCGAATTGGCAGCTTGACTTTATAATCTCTGATCTGAGGTGTGATCCGCAAGAAAAGACGACTAGACTTTTACTCGTTAGTCAGCCACGTGACAAGGAAACAAAGAAGGGAATCTAATTAAACAAAGAAGGGAAACAAACAAGTGATGGTCTAAATTATATAAAGTTTAGTAATAATACAATTATGTTATTAGTCCCTGGAGAATACAACTAATAGGCAGTTTTCTGATTTTGAAAGTAAACCCGTTAAGAGAGAAATTGGATCTGGTATGAATCCGCTAAGGCATAACCAGTGGTTTGCCAACCTTTCGGTTATTGATACCCATTATAAAGGGATTAAGAACCGTCCTTTTTTTTATTACCGTAATAAGGCAACCAACAGATTTCCTCTCTCCAAACAAATTCAGGTTTTCTGAAAAGAGAAGAAAACCGCCGGGCCGATTCTCTTCGTCTCTCCATCGGAGAAGAGAAGGATCACCGTGAAGGCTTAAGGAATCCGGTGATCAACGGGGTTGTGTCTCTCCAGAAGACCGACAGCATGGATCAAGGTAATTTTATGTTAATTTAGAGTTCACTAGAGGATCACGGATAATGAGCCCATCAATTATTAACTTCATATAATCCCAATCAAGATATTAGAATATTTTATTAATAGAAAAAGATGTGCTGATGAATTGAATTGCTTGCTCCCCTAATTTTACAGAATTTTGAGGGTAATTTTGAAATTTTTCATGGCAGAAAAAAAAAGAGACAGTTCTTCAAAATAAAAATTCAACAACTTTAACAGCCACCGTTTAATCCAACAAGCTAATGACTTGAACTACAACCCAGAAGAAATCAATCATCCTGATTTCATGGAGGAGAATAAAAATGTAGGAGAGAGCAGTGCTCTGCTCCAGGTGCAAGCCGAGCTATGGAACCACACCTTCTCCTTCCTCAAATCCATGTGCCTCAAATGTGCTGTCGAGCTCAGCATACCCGATGCCATAAGCTGCCATGGCGAATCCATCTCCTTCACAGAGCTCCTTAGAGAGCTCTCAATTCAACCTTCAAAAGCTGATTACTTGCGGCGCCTGATGCGTGCGCTTGTGAATTCAGGATTCTTCTCTGTTGATCAAATAAACAGAGAAGAAGTGTACGGTCTGACTCCCCTGTCTCGCCTCCTTGTCACCGGTGGAAACGGCAGTCTCTCTCCCTTTGTGAAAGCCATGCTTCACCCGATTCTCGTACAGCCTTCTCTATCGATGAGCTCCTGGTTCAAATGTGAGGTACTGATTCCTTCTGTCTATGATTTCTGGTATCACTGCTCTAAAGAGCTTCATAATCTTCTTCCAACATGATGTAATGAGCTCTCTATATTTTATACAAGTGTAAAATTGAATAAATTCTCACCACTTTAATATCAGGTTTTGATCTGATCATCGTATTTTACCAGGAAACATATTTACCAGTTGAGCAAGGTTTGGCCCGGTTAGCGGGTTGACAAATGCTAAATGATAAACAAGTCAGGTTGGGTTGATAAATGATACATGATAAAATATACATCAGTTGGGTAGATTTCAGACATGTATAGTTCCTTATTATTTATAGTTTATCATATGTGACATCAAAAGACCCCAGGCTCCACTAAATCGGACATCTTTAAGTCTAACAAATAACTGCCTCCCTTATAGACCACTGTGTTAAATCTGACTATTTAGAGAGTTAATTAAGGAAACTGATATACAGATACCGTAGATACCGTCGTAGATACTAATTTTATTTTTAAGATTAAATGAGTTATGGCGACTTTATTATGCAATTTATTCGTACATTATTTTTATTATTCAATTTAAGTAAGTTATTATTCAGATTATTGGTATTTGAGTTGAATAATAAAGTATTATATAAAATAAATTACATAATAAAATTATTAATATCAATAATAATTTATTTTATATTAATAATAAAATTGATATTGATGACAGCATTAACGATGGCATCTCCGAAACATTTTTTCATTAATTAAAGAACCTTTAATATTTAAATTTAGCTGATCTGATCAGATTTGGCCCAATTTCTAAGCCCTGTACATAGTATCAGGCCTATCAAAATTTCGGTCTGCGTGATGGATCAAGTTTATAAATTTTTTCAATATGGTCTTATAATAGGTTTTGTTGTACCACTCGGACTTCATGTAGACATGGACCTCTAATGGGATTATTCAGATACGCAACTCTAGATTCTAGACAAGAACTCCAAAGGCTTCTCTTCTGAATGGATTGTTTACAGATTGATGTCAAATTGATTGACTTGGTTAGTAATACATTGGTCAAACTGTCATAGATAACTGAAATTGAGGCAAAAAGTTCCAAAGCGAAAAACATTTTGTCAATTAATTGTAACCAGTTTCATCCCAAATTCCTTTTGAAATAATTTTCAAGTTCATAAATTAATTTGGTATTGGATAAATCCTGAAAATTGAACACTGTCCAACAGGTTCCGTCTCAACATGTGCCGTTTGCGATGGTGCATGGAACTGACTTGTGGGGCATTGCCAGAAGCAACAGTGAGTTCTGTCAGGCCTTTAACGATGCAATGGCGTGCGATGGCCAGTTTGTGATGGACATACTACTGAAGGACCACGGAGAAATTTTCCAAGGGATAGGAACGTTGGTTGATGTTGGAGGTGGGTCCGGAGGAACAGTTCGAGCAATCTCAAATGCGTTTCCAGATATGAAATGTGCAGTGTTGGATCTTCCTCATGTCATTGGGGATTTAAAGAGTCAAGGAAATGTGGAGTTCGTCGCTGGGGACATGTTTGATGATATCCCTCCTGCTGATGCTGTGCTTCTCAAGGTTTGTTTCTTGATTTGTTTTCTTATTTCATTGAAATTGTCTCTGCTTAATTTTGACTCTCTATCTTTGCTATTTATACTAAGTTCTCGTCCACCATCATCAATGGAAGGAAAATTAAGTGCGATATTGATAATTGATATGTTCAACCCAGGCCATTGAGGGGAATTGGAACCCCGGAAAAACTCTTCTTCAAACTTGAAACATCTAAATTCTACCAAGATTGGGGCTTATTTTCCCTAACTAACAAATTTTATTACTCCATTCTGTCAGTTTATACTTGAGTGAATTTTGGGTTTGCTTGAAACCCTCTCAAGTTAAAATAATTATTGTATCAAGTGTTTCACAAATCCTAATCAATTGTATGTAGTGGATACTTCATGGTTGGGGAGATAAGGAGTGCATAAAAATCTTGCAACGATGTAAAGATGCAATTCCATCCAGAGAAAAGGGAGGCAAGGTAATAGTCATGGACTTGGTGGTGGGTTCAAAGGGGGAGGCGGCACCTAAGGAGACGCAACTCCTCTGGGACATGATGATGATGGTTGTGGTCGGAAGCCCCGAGCGTGACGAACAAGAGTGGCGAAAGATTTTTGTCAAAGCAGGATTCAGTGATTATAAGATATCGCCTATTCTTGGTCTCCGCTCTGTTATCGAGCTCTATCCTTGATATAATTTTTTTCATGTACTGGGTTGTTAAATTGGTGTTGCAGGGCATCATGTCTTCACCTTGTCTTTCTATTTGTTTTTTTGTTTCAACCGGTTCTCAGTTTCTCAGTTTATGATGGATGAATATAATTTAGCTGGTACAGGCGTATAGTCCACTGGTAATCCCAAAATTTCTATCAATTCTCATCTGCATTCATTAAGATTCAGAATTATTGTTTTATTTACTGCATTCTCAGTTCCTAACAAGTATTGGAATTTTGATTTATACAGTGAGCAACACCTACAATTTTATTATTATATCTTAAAAACTACAGACCTAGTATGGCTGTCATAATAGCTATTTGAAGTACCTGACAAAGTACTTATAGATGGAAAAAATAGGTTCCAAGTGTTACGGTAGCACTTCATTAATATTCACATAGAAAAGAAAATTAAATGAAATAAATCAAATTGAAGTTTATCTGGATCTTGATACACACCAGGATGAAGGCTGGTGGCATGCTTAACACATGCAAGTCGGATGGGAATTGGTGTTTTCCAGTGGCGGACGGGTGAGTAACAGGCAGAACCTACCCTTGGGAGGGGAACAACAACTGAAAACGGTTGCTAATAAATCGTAGGCAATGAACAGTAACTGATCCGAGGGGGCATCGCTCGGTAGCAGGGAACTGGGTTGCGTTCAAAATTGAATTCTTTTGTAATCGCATCACAGAATTTTGTACACATGAACATAATTTCGTTGTAATTACAATAGAATAGAAGGTTGACTCTTTCCGCCCCCCAAGGCAATGATCATCGATCTCTGGTACGAAAGAATCTTTCTTCTCTGGGCGGGATATTCACAATTTAGAGAACTTCATGCCATTCCATCTCCACGAGCCAGTCCTTGTGGAAAGAAAGACACTGGGGGCATTAATCTAAGTAGGGCCTTGCTTGAGATTAGCAAAATTCTTTGTCAAGTAAGTTCTGACCTGCACAAAATGCGTAATGATCTAGGCACTGTCTTGGAGAGAGGCTCGGTGAAATAGACATGTCTGTGAAGACGCGGACTACCTACACCTGGATAGAAAGACCCTATGAAGCTTTACTATTCCCTGGGATTGGTTTTGGGCCTTTTCCTGCGCAGCTTAGGTGGAAGGCGAAGAAGGTCCCCGTCCGGAGGGGGGGGGGGGCCGAGCCATCAGTGAGATATCACTCTAGAAGAGCTAGAAATTCTAACCTTGTGTCAGCACCTACGGGCCAAGGGACAGTCTCAGGTATTGAAATCCTTTTCTATAAGGGTCCAGAACAATAGTATCATTGGAGTAAAAACATGGCTCATTTTAAATAAAAGAAGCCAAGTAGGTGGATTAGTCCAAGTGAAGAAAACATAAAAATATATTGAACTGAAAATCTTTTCCGAATATATTCATTTTCCGAGGGAAACAGATAAGATATCCAGACACAGCGAGATTTTGATACCACGAGAAACAGGAAAAAAAATTCTAAGAAGTTGCAAAAATGGAAAGATTGGATCTATGTTCAAGGGATCCTTTGTATACGAGTAAGTCGGGTGTAACTTAAATGTCTAGGTGAGCTTCCCATGCACAAGCATGTGAGAGAGGTAAATACCATTCAATCTTAAAGTCCCGGTAAAATGGTTTAGGGTTGGTTCAATAAGTTCCTTACCAAGGGAATGTGTGTGAACTCGTTGGGAAAAAGCTCAGATCCAAATATCTGTCTGTTTTTTTTTACAAAATCTCTGAGATCTCCAAGAAGAAATTCTACCGAAGTGGGAAAGTGAGTTTTCGATCAGTGTATAGGATAGTTCAACCAAGAGCGGAACATAATACAAGGAGAGAACAACTTGACCAAACAGTGAGAATAACAGAAAGGCATTCTCAGAAGTTTCGCTTGATGTTAAGTTTTTCCATTTCTAGCTCGTAGAACCATCACCAAGATAATCCGGTCTTTCACTTGTTATCATACCACAATAGAAATGACTAATTAATGGTAGCATCATGATATATACCCAACAAAAACAAATAAACTAACTAATCGTAGCATTATGAGTAATATAAATTGTATCAACTGGAAATTTGTAACGGGCTAATGACATATCTTTGTTTGTTATTCTTTTTTTTTTTCAATGTATTCTAATTAACTTTTTCATCACTGGAATGTAACTACGTATAATAACGTACTTTTATAGAGTCATTTTAACGGCTAGTGTGGATAAAGGGTAGTGCCTAATCACGTTTAATTGTTTGAATTAACAAAAATTTGCCGACTAAATTTTAATTTTAGATATATGGGACACTTGCTACTTTTGCAATTAATAATTAATCTTGCTAAATTATTTTGTTTACTTAGTGTCATATAAACTTTTATAATCCCTTTCGCAAACTGTATAAGAATTTTCATTTCTGAAATTGAAAAAAAGATTGCTCTATTTAATAATTAGAAATTGGTACATAAAAAATTAGAAATTTCAGGATTAAAAATATTCGAAAATTAATATACAAAAAGTTTCTCAATTGTTGATGACAAATAAAATCAAATTTAGTAATTGTAGTGACGGTGATGTTCTGAAAAGATTATTGATTGTTGGCTCCAACGATAACAAATGTAATTAACAATTGTAGAATATAAAAACAGTTTACTGGATAATTAATAAGATAATTCAAATAAATCCGACAAAAAACATCAATGTTTGAGTTTTCCATATTGTTCCTATCAGATGACAGGTATCAGTTTTAATAAAAAAATTTTAACTGAGAAACAGTAGCAGTATTCTGAAAAAAGAAAAACATAGAATCAAATTCAGCTATCAAAAGCAAAATGAATCAACCGAAGCTAATTCCATTTTCAGAATCTTTTAAAGAAAAAGCTACAACATTCTAGCTAGTCCACAACATTGCCAGCATATTCAACTTTATTACTACCAAGATCATATTTCAAGCAGTGAAAAACTACACCAATCGTTTTATTCTAACAACACTGCCAGACCGAAATGCATTCAGACCTACTTCAACTTCTTTCTAACTCGGCGACATATCAAGAAGCATCCTGACGACTGTTCTCATTGAAGGACGATTGTCAGGAAGAGATCTAGTACAATATAGTCCAGCTCTTACCATAAGGCAGATGTGTTCTCTGTACTTCAAGTCGAGATTCGGGTCAATCACTTGGTCGACATCATTCCTTTCGTTCATGCTCCAGACCCACTTGACCAAGCTTTTTTCATCAAATTCAGCATCAACGGGAGGTCGACCAGTAATTAGCTCTAGAATTACAACACCAAAGCTGTATACATCACTCTTCTCATTTACACAAAGCGTGTAAGCATACTCTGCACATAAAATTAGGCTTCAACAATTAGATGATAAGGATTTTTCATGTTTGTGCAAGGACAAGATATATGCAAGGAAATAAAGCAATTTGGCCTTGACATTAGGTGATATTATTTTAATCATGCAGATATTGCTTAAAGCACACAAACACACCATGCAGTATAGTGCGCCGAATGAAAAGTCATGCAAGATTCAAGCTTTGAATGAACCAACCGATATATTTTAAGTGTCAATTGCCCAAAGTAAATTGCAAAAGAAACAGATGATGCTCAGCTCTCTTTTATCAGAGTGCAAGGTAGATTGTATAAAAGTCTAACAGAGTGTGCTAAACTTTGCACTATTTTATAAACTCTTTGAAAGTAGAGAGAGATTACTGTGTAGTCAAATTTCACCAAATCGTTGAAAACTCATCAATGTTTTTTCTATCAATAGTACTCTTTAATAGAACACAATCAATTTCAACTTTTGAGAAAACAAGTACACATATTACCTACTATTACAAATAATGAATCATGCATGCTTATGGTGCAGTATCAATTTGCTTTATCTGATAGATAGCTAGTCATTAATCTAATATTTTTATTGTTTCTAGTCAATTAAGCGATACATTTTAAGAGATTAAAAAACTAAGTCAAATATATGAACCTCTAATAGTTTAAATTTTACATTTTGACATGATTACCGAATCAATATGCCACCAAAATATAGTATATTAATAATGCGTGTTCCTCATCCCAAATGACTATGAACGGTTCTGCTGATATATAATGTGAAACTTAGAAACAAATATACCAGAAATTACCAGGAGCAATATATCCACATGAACCAACGATGTTCGACATAGAATTAGTTCTCTCATAGCCAATAGTTTTTGCCATCCCAAAGTCTGTGATCTTTGCAGTGAATTCTTCACCGAGCAATATATTATTCAACTTGATATCTCTATGCAATATAGGAGGATTGCAATCATGGTGCAGATACGAAAGCCCATTGGCCACATCCAAGATAATTTTGTACCGAGTCGGCCAATCCAACATACTGCCACTACCACCATACAAAACATTACTGACACTACCATTTGGCATGTACTCATACACAAGAAGTCTTATCGTGCCACTCGTGCAATAAGCCATTAATTTGACTATATTTCTGTGTCGAATATTTGCCAATAGAGCAACCTCGGCATGAAGCTTGTCATTTTTATCGGGCTTAACCAACAGCTTTTTAACAGCAACTACCTCCCCATTTCTTATGCTTGCCTTGTAGACTTTACCGGAGGCTCCAGTTCCGATTATATTATTTTCTTGTAAGGAATTCACTATCTCTTCTGCACTAAAGGAAAGCTTCTGGAATGGAACTAATTTCCACATCGAATGTTCGACTTGCATGCTTTCTTTCATAAAGCATTTGTATTGCAAGTAGAAGTAACCAACTGTGGCTACGAGGATAAAAGCGACGAGTACTAACAGATAGCTTGAAAAAAATGCAAAACTCGTGCGAATTAAATCCCATGTTTTATCACTTTCACATGTTTTAGAAAAGCCGCAAAGTCTGGGATTTCCCAAAAAGCTTTTTCTATAAACACTTTTAGCAAAAAAAGGCGGCACAGCTCCAGTCAGTAGGTTGTTTGATAAATTCAATCGGCTTAGCTTCAGGTCCTCCAATTCAACCGGGACTTCTCCCGTTAGATAATTACTAGAGAGATCAAGGATACTTAGCACAAACAATTTTCCTATTTCACTAGGAATCTTTCCACTCAATTGATTTCTCGCAAGGTTTAAATTTGTGAGCTTTTGCAAGTTCTGGATTCCCCGTGGGATTCCACCAGAGATCAAATTGTCATGGAGATCTAACTTTCCAAGCTCGGATAGCATTACAATGGACCTTGGAATTGTACCATTCAGCCGGTTATGGGCTGCCGTGAACTGGTAAAGATTTAGAACATCCCCTATGTCATCAGGTATTGCACCAGTGAAACTATTATGTGAGACCAAAAGATGGGTTAAATTTGTAGCGCCTGAAATCTCACTTGAGATCACTCCTGATAGGTTATTGAACTTGAGATCAATAAGTTGCAAATTAGGCAGGCCCCAGAATGAAGAAGGAACCTCACCGGAGAGACTGTTGTTGGATAGTCTGACACATATCAAGTTCCGGCACTGGCCTAGTTGTTTAGGAATTGCACCAGCAAACTTGTTATTGTGGAGCAAAAGCTCCTTCATTTTTCCCAAATCACAAATTCCATGTGGGATTATACCAGATAGAGAATTGTAAGACAGGTCAAGCATAACCAACGAAACATTCTTGCCGAAATCAGCAGGGAGATCTCCAGAGAGGTGGTTTCTAAATAGAAATAAATTCTTGAGATGCCAGCAATTGGAGATTGTTGGAGGAATCAATCCAGAGAGGCGGTTTTGGTGTAAAGAAACCCTTTCAAGTCTTGGTGCAGCAAAGAGGTCGGCCGGGATGGCGCCTGAGAGCTTGTTCCTGTATGCGTCTAGATTTTTAAGATACGATAGTTTGGATATGCCGACAGGAATTGGGCCAGTGAGATGGTTACGCGAGAGGTCGAGCACAGTGAGAGAGGAGAGTAGGGACAAGGAATCTGGTATGTGACCCACGAGATTGCATCTTGATAGAAGGAGAATTTTCAGAGATGTGGCATTGGAGAGAGAGAGAGGAATTTTAGACTTGTTGAACAGGTTGTCAGATAGGTTGAGCTGACGGAGAGAGGAGACGTTGAAGAGGAAAGAAGGTAAGGGTCCGGTGATCTGGTTTGATATGAGAGATAAAGATTCAAGGCGAGGGAAGAGAGCATATGATACTGGCACCGTGCCGGAAAACTTGTTCCTACCAAGGTTTACATAGGTTAGGGAAGGTAGTAAATGCAGTAAAGACGGAAGGGGACCAGTGAATTGGTTTCCTGATAGGTCTAGGTGAGAGAGAGAGCGGCATGGTAGGAGAAAATAGGAAGGCAAGGATGAGTTTAGAAGGTTGTCGGAGAGGATTAAGACTGAGAGGTTTAGCAAGTGGCAGAGAGAGGAGGGGAAGGAACCAGAGAGTTGCTGGGAGGAGAGAGAAAGCGAGGTAATGGAGGCGGCGGGAGAGCATGTGACGCCGGTCCAGTTGCACGGGGTGGAGTCCTGAGGGTCCCAGTTTGAGAGGGAGCCTGTAGGGTCAGAGAAGGTACGCTTGGCAAAGAAGAGGATCTGCGTTTCAGGGTTTAGAGATTGAGATGGAAGTACTAAGAGCAAGGTGGAGAGAAAAAAGAGTAGGAGAGTAGCCATGGAGAAGAGGTGAAATGAGGAAGTGATGAAAGGGCAAAATGTGAGAGAGAAGAAAGTTGCCCGTTTTGTATCGAATGACTAATGAGTGAATTAATTATCAATTTGTAAGTTGGATTTTTTGCGCTTATGTCCATGAATAAAACTATATTATGTTATTTTATATTTTTTGGATATGAAAGCACAAGGCAAAGTGATTAATGAAATCAAGTAGGTAATTGTTGTCTACCATTCAAAAAAAAAAGCACAAGGTAAAAGGAACAACTTCGTAGAATTCAATTTGGAAAAAGAAAAAAAAGGCGCCATTTATTGTCATATTACTAGTACAATTGATTTTATTTTATTTCCTCGGTTGCGTATATATATTAGGAAAATATTTAAATAGATTGATATAGACGTTACGGACACATATGGCATGCCGCGAAATTCAAATATTTACTGTTTCTTATTAGTTACTTTTAACGTTCATGTAGATACAACTATTTAACAAATAAAGAAAAGATAGCTATTTAAAAAATAAAAACAGACACAATCATAATATGGAAAAGAAAAATACTAGAAGCATGGGAAAAAAATTGATTAAACAAAATAAAATATAGTTAGTAATAAGTCTTTTCCTGTAAAATTGCTACTAGTTCATTGGTTATAAATATAGGAGGTTTAAGAAAGTTTAATTACATTACAACATTTCTATTTTCATTAACACTTCCATCTTAATACCATGAACTTCAATTAATTAAGAATTCAATGAAGAATTCCCAAACTTTTTTTCTTTCAATAATACACCAAATAAAGCGGATATGCTGGAATGACACTTAAGATTTTATAGGGGGTATTGAAATTGTACAAATCAAGGGGAATGTTTGCACAAGTCAGATGCATTTATTTCAGGATTCACTAAAAAGGCATTTGTTCAATGCGCGTTATTATCTTTTTTCTTCCACCAACCAAACTATCTGAAAGATTACCACCCAAAAAAAAAAACGGAACTATCCGAAAGTTTAGTTCTTTGCTGTCCCTTGTAGCAAGATTTCTGTGTGGCGGGTCAATTTCTATATTGATGACTTCACTCATATGGACGAACGCAGAAATTCTTTTAACAGAGTCGAATATCATGTCAAATATCAATGTGATAAATTATAAATTTATAATTATGAAAATCTAATAGCAAAACAGTAGTCATTTTTTTATGGAGAGGTTAAGTATGAATTTTGATAAGAAAAAATGTACAATACCAAAATTATTTTTTTTAAGAAAACAATACCAAAAATATTGCATGCATGCATATATTTATGACTAGATATATAGAAGCATGACCCACAATATGGACGTCTACAAATTTCAGTCTGCTATGGCGGAGAAAGCAGTGCTTTAAATTTCTGAATATATTTCCAAAATAAAAAATAAATGAATAAGGATCCATCTCTCTATTATCCCCGGGCTTTAAACAACTGGATAATTCCATGTTTGGCTCCTCAATTATAACACAAAATTTGTCAAGTGAACCAAAATACATTGGAACTATTATACTACTTGGATCATACATTTTTGTTAACTGAGTAGTTGTCAAAAATGTTCAAATTTAAAGATAGTCACTGAGTAGTGAGAATTAATGGAATTTCATCCGTAAGCAACAAAAGGCAAGCAATTACGCCATCTAAAATGAAGCCTAAACAAAAAATTAGATTGCATTATCAGCATTCAAGGATTTGAGACGAGAAACTGATCTGGATACAACGTTTGAGCCATCTTCTTCTGCCATGGTAATTTTTTTTACCAGATTAATTGAACGTAAACGACTACAATATGCTCGATAAACTAACGCATAATTTTGCAATGGAATTAAATATACAAGGAAGAAAAATGTTCTACTGTTTCAACTACCATTAACAAATTAACGGTCAAAAATCTTTATTCGATCCGGAATCATGCGTGCACTCAAAATTAAAAAGAAAAAAAGGCATTTCATAATAAAACAGTAAGCAAATATTAATTGTTTTCATGATAATGTGATCTAAAACTCACTTAATTTGCTAAATCTTATTGAAAATTAGACAAGAAATTTATGTTGCGAACTTCGTATTAATGACAAAATAACATATATAGATGCATATAGTTGAGAGGATTAATAGTTGCTTGAGCATTTAACTAATGATCACAATTACTAAAATCCTCTGTTATTACATATATATTATTCTTGCATTATTTAATTTTTCCAGCTTTTAACACAATAAGATAAAATTAACAATCAATACAAGTAATCAACCCAGTTACAACAACTTCCGATAAAAGATAAATGGAGATGATCTTGTGGCAAATTAAATTTCTTAATAAATATATATAATTAATTGTTACCAAAGATATGGTGGATGAGTACGTTGTAACCTATATAAAGTATGATACAAAAAAATGTGAAACCTTGCGTTTCTTTTTGTTTGCATTTGGTTTCAAAAGACGTTAGTCTTAAATAAATGACAGCAAGAAAATTTGTCCACTTTCTACTAGGCGTTTCAAGTTTGGTGAGATGATTAATTAAATTAAATATATGCCCCTTCACTAGAAAGTTTATTAATTTCCCTTGCAATCGATGAAAAATATGTCAAAGAGTAAAGAGGAAAGCATTGTTTAAAGCGTTAGGGTTAGGAAAGTAATTTGTTTTGTGTCCACAGAAGACACTAATATGTGTCCTCTAAATTGGACTGTTATAACAATCCGTGAAATGGGCAAAAAATACACACAAAAAAAAGTAGGTAATACAGCGGTTATCTTTAAGATTCGCACTGGATAGATTTTTAGATGGTGGATTTTAAGAAAGCAATACTTCATTCAGTGAAATATTGTAGAGAATGTCAATTCCAGAGAAGAAGGAGAGAAAAAGGGGGTTTAGGCTTATTGGATGGTCCGAATAAATCTGGACTGTCCATTTTGAATTAGATGGTTGAGATCATTCTTACTCTTTAAAACTTCCGTCAGCGTTGTGGGGGTGATTCTGGGTTGAGTTATTCTTGGACCATCCAATCAAAAACAGGACAGCCCAAATTTGCCAGTCATTTATTTTAGTAAAGTTTATAACTCTATATTTCAATATCAGATTAAATATTTAAAAGCACAAAGAATATTTTCCAAATATAAAATTCAAATCAATCGAAAATAATTTTTAAGACTTTAAAAAAAATTATATAAAAAACACTATTTTTTGCCGGTCATTCATGTTCTAATTACTGGAACTATTTTACATGCTAAAAATAAAAGAGAAAATTTTCAACTGTTTCAGGTCTCAGAGAAATACATAATTTTAGGTTTTTTAGGCATCAAATATTTTAGATGCTAAAAATCAGAATTTTTTTCTAATATAAGATATGCATGTGGTGCTTTTGATTTTCTAAAATCTAAGAAACTGTAGGAAACAATCATCAGCATTGTCTCCTAATCAGTGACGGAGAGAGATAAAATATTTAGTGGTATTATTACATTTATTTGATACTAATTTTACAAAAATATTAGTTCAATTATATATATTTGAAAGATAAATTTATAAAAATCAGAGAGGACATTTGCACCCATAAGCTACCATGTAGCTAAGCCACTACTAATGTTTAGAATCGAAAGGAAAATATTGAAATTAAATATGTGGATTAGCAAAATTAATTCTCTGTGCTGCTGCAAAATGGGAAGGATAACAAAATTTTGATAAATTTAAAACAATTCCAACATCGAAAATCGGGTGGAATATCTTTTTTTTTTCTAACAAGACACCACCAATATTAAATTAGTCAGTGACATTTATTATAACTTTCTAAATATATCTCGAGCAATAGAAAAAAAAAATCTGTTTTTGTTTAATTTGTCCTACAGTGTACCTCAAAAGGCATGTAGATATTTTATATATTGAAAAACTTATAGAAAATGCTTATATATTTACAAAATCAAAGGATCATGACATTGAAAATAGTAAAATAATTTCAATAGATAATCGCGTAATAAAATAATTCCTTTTATACATTGAATTTGGTATATCCCACACATTAATGCACATTAATTAGTAAACAGCTAAATACTTCTCAATTACACAACTAAATCTGATAGTAATTAACGATTAATCCAACAATTACAATATTGGATGACTTGGGTTATAAAAATCAACTATCCTTATAAAATATAAAATATAAAATATCAATTTACTCAAGATGCTTATTTAATACATGAAACCCATTAAAACTAAGGCCCAAATGTCTGTAATGGAGCAACTTACTCAGATGGATCATTTCCTTTACCAAGCACATTAACAAAATCAACATACGATTTTAAAAAGGAAGATGGGTTTGTCAAGTCCAGTACTTAGTCGAATTCTCAGGTGCTTTGGGCTTCAGTATTCGGTTATTGAATAAGCCAGAAAAGTTATCATCTTTCCTGGGCCAGTGTAAGTATGTGATCGAAGATGGGTCTGACAATTTCAATTCCAACATATAAATTAGAGGCAGTAAGGTACAAAAAGGATCAATTTTTTGAAAAAAATATCAGCTTTCGTTATTTTTGGAAAGTAAAATTTAAAAATTTGTCAGACTAATAAGAGCTCTATACTAATTCTAATCAGTACAGTTCAATCAATAAAGTTAGCCAATATTCATCTTCCAAAATGCACGTAATATCCAAATTATTACAAACAAAATACTTAAAATAGCATTCAGAAAACTACACATCTAATAAATCTTCATCCTCTGTGAAATATAACTGCATTTAGCAGTTGCTTTATTCTGATAATGGAAAAAACGGAGGACTTAGAACTTCGCCTTCATTCAAAAAATAAATAAATAAATCTTCATCCTCTCTTGACTGATACTCTGACTCCATCAGAGAAGTAGCATCAAAAGATAGCCTTTCCCCTTCACCTTCAAAAACGGATCAATTTAGCTTTACAATTTGGAAGAGACAGCCTTATATTTTATCCACCAAAGTCAATATCTGACAGGATATGCAGTTGTGAAGTGATATGATGAGCACCTAATCTTTTTATTTCTTTTACGAGGAGCTAATCAGTCTCCTGGAAAAATGGAAACTGACGTGATCAACCCATCACGCTAGGCACTGCGTCAAGTCGTCAGTTGGTCACGAGTGAGAACCCAATGGGAAATTTGGAAATTTGGAAATTTAAGGTAATGTATATGCAATCCTACTAGTGTACTTACTACCAGTGGCATGGCATGGCATGGTCTATAAGACCTATCTTGCTATACCATCTCTGCCTACAGCTATTGTGAGAAATGTTTGTACCAAGACCAAACCAGCGACCAACTACCAACTAGTAGTAACTGGTATCATATCACCGTGATCCTTGCTCTGGTTTCTTGTAGTGTGACCTAGATTGCAAAATGATGCACAGTTAATTGAATTCTGTCAATACCAAAGTTGCAACAAAATGAGTTGAAGTTCCAAAAAAAAAAATGACTTGAACAAACTAAATATTTTTCAAGTTGTATTTGTTGGAACAAATGAAAGGTGGGTCAGGGATCTTGGACAGATTGAACTGAAGGATGGTACAAATAGAAAACATTTCCTACAGCAGAATGGAGGCATTTTCTTGAAATTGAAAGTTCTTGAGGTGGTTCCAATGGAAATCAGGAAAATACCTTATTAAAAGATTTGAAAATTGCTCCAATACACCAATTTGTTAGATGATTATACTATGTTGTCGTGATTTTCTAAAATCAAATCAAGAAAGTATTAAAAATAATTTTAAATCGCTCTAAAATAAAAATATGGATTATAAGAGTGAAGCTACTATCTACTTGTCAAGTTGATAAACTAGTTTTAACATCTATTACATCAACTTTAAATAATGAAATAAATAGTTGGTAAGTGATATATATCATTTACATTTTAAATCTACAGATATTTTTATTCATTTATTACAAAATCAAGCAATCAAAGATTTATAAATTATTTTGTTCATCATTTTTATCATACTTGGCCGGCTGATTTTACTCCCAATAAAACAAAATTTAACAAATTTCAAATATTGCTCATAAAGTAGACTGATTTTAATGATTTGATTTTACAATTTGAAGTCAATCTAATAGATTTTTTTCAGTAAATTATTAACTTCACTCCTATAATTCATATTTATGTATGTTTCTTACTAAGAAAACAAAAACTAAAATTAAAAGCCCAAAAAAACAATTAAAAACCGCACAAACATACCCTAATCATCCTTATTTAATTCTTAAATTTTCTCATTAAATCTAGTGTGCCTATATATTTCTGCAAAGATTTATATTTCAAGCTTCCTGAATATATGATCTATGAAATAGGAAAGTCAATTAGCATAACTCTCCAAATTCTGCCAAGTCATAATCGGCGTGTGGTTAATCAGCAATCCAAATTCCAAACAAGTGTTTGCTTTAGTGACAACACCTTGTAGATGGGGAGTCATAATCTCTTACCCAATCCAAACCATCCATATGTTACTTTTAACGACGCAACTCCATACAAAAGGAAGAAGACAAAAGAAACCAAAAGATTGTAATGATGTGCTCCTTTCCATAATTCAATTGTTCACAAAACAAAGTGCATCGCTTCATTTTAAATTTTCAAGCTTGGAGTCAGCACCGGATACATGAACTCGTAAATATGTCTCAAACTAAGTATTCAGTAAGATGAAAGGAGAGGAAAATTAATTTCTAGCACAAAAATTGATAGCCCAGGAAAGCAATTGGATTTTAACATGAGCATCATGCTTAATTAAATAACTACGTTCTTGCAAAGAACAATGTAGGAGAATTTAAGGATTTAAGACTACAAATAGCAACGCACACTAATACGCAAATCAGCCACAGTACAAAGTACGTAAATGTCTTTTCTAATGACCGGCTAGATAATTTTCTTACCGCAATCTACAACGTGGGAACACAAATACCCCCGCAAGTTCCCTGCACAGAGAACAAAAATACACTAAACAAATCACGTATTTCTAATCACTGCATGAAAACTTTTAAGAATGTGATGTAATCAACAGATCAGATGAAATGAAAGTTACCTTAAATATCACCACTGTTCCTCCTAAAGCAACATACTTGTCTACAAGGGGGTTGCACAAAGCGCATAAAGTGCACTTCCAGTGGCACAACCGTGACCAAGAGAGTTATCAATCTGCCCATCTCTTTTTCCGACCTCTTTTCTTGCTGGGATCCTCTCCTTCAAAGAAAACCCAAAAAGCCTACAGTCTTTCTCAGGCCGTGCATTCACACTATTTTCACCGGACAACACGTTTCCAGTTTCAGCACTCTCGTTACTGCCTTCTCCAGAGCTATTACACAGATTTGACTGAAACATCAGCACAGATGAAGGGGATGATGCCTGAGGTTGCACCAGAAGCGGGTATCCACGAGCTGGTGCAGGGTAGGCACTGTGATAGGGCCGCATTGGGTAAGCGGCAGGATAGATTTCTTGACCTTGCAAGACCTTTTGGAATCGGAGAGATTCAACAAAGCCCATGCATGGGTAGGTGATGTTGGGGTTGTGGTTGGGATGGTGGTTGGGATGGGGGTTGTGGCTTCTGAAATGAGTAGCGGAATGAGAGGAAGGGATGGCGATCCCTTCAAGGGCATGAGAGCCCGTAAATTCTTGACCTTGCAAGACCTTGTGGAATCGTGCAGATTCCACCAAGTCTGGGCGAGCAGCTCCATCTGAAAGAATGAAATTGAAATTTTTCTTTCGTGTTCAGCATTGTCAAATTCCTCTGATTAATATTGGCCACCATAATCTTCTAAAATATTCTCAAAAAATATTCTTCACATATATGATGGAAAAACTTTCCCATCAGCATAGACACAGCTTTGATGTGCAAATCTGCTAAGATGTATAACACTTGTACTCAAGAAATGCTAATTTGGTTCCATTGATATGTCCCTATGCATTAACGTTTTGTCCTATGTTATTCACTAATTTGGGGCATTACAAGTTTCAGGTGGATAAGGACTTACGAGGAGCTGAAAAGTTGGCATTGGCAGGGTGAAGGCATATCTTCGTTCGTTTCGAACTGGGAACTGGCAATGCATGAGAGCCTGAGGCATTACCAATCAGCTCAATATCCCATGGAGATAACCTGCTCTGCCTACTTGAATTTAACCCATCGTCCCAACGTACCTGAAATATATAAAACTGATTGAATACAAGGACTCAAAATACTAACTGCAAATGGTCTTTTTAGCATCCAACCAATGCCTCAATAAGAAAGCTGTCACAAATTACAGATTATCTTTGAGCTTTGGCTATCTACTTCAAAAAAAAAAACATTGCAAAAACATCACTAGCATATTAATTGCAGAAAATTATAACAATTTATCCACAACGATGGCCTTTAAAACATTTAAACAACTTTGAATAGTTAGTAATGAAACCTGGAAAGGAAGCTTACCAGTATGCATCTCCACTTTGAGCCAGGCCATCTCATAGGGTCCAAATCACCAATTCCCGTTACCATTCCAGTACACCTACAAAACAAACTTATTGAGCTGCTTACACAACTACCAACAAAAGATACATCTGACTAGGATTCAATCACACTTCTAGATCACAATCCTATCACTCAGATCAAGCACCAATCAAGTACAAACCAAATTACAAAATACAACTATGGTGCCAACAGACAGTATGATATTGTTGGTAACTAAAAAGTTTAATGCGAAGATAGAATGAACTAACCTTCTCTCAGCTGAGTCTTCACTTTCATAACGCATCTTAAACCTCATGCCAATAGACAATGGGTTACCAAGGCTTTTAGCGAACTTCCCAAATGGTATAATATAATCCGATGAGCTTGACCTGCAGTTACAGAGGTTATGATGATACAAGAAAATAAATGGTGTGCAAGAGAGAGACCCTACACCCCTCATTTATATTGAACAATACAATTGCAAATAAATGGTGCAAGAGAGAAACCCTACACCCCTCATTTATATTTGAACAATACAATTGCTCTCTCAACTTTGCACGAGTAATAATTAACTGCCAGGTTAACAAATCAACTTTGCACGAGTACCAAAAATCAAATTAGTTTGTTTTTCTTTTCCGAAAATGTAGGCAGCATTCACTAGGCAACCAGTGGGTAGAGCTATAAATTCACAAGACCAAATCAACTCACCCTAATTTTTTTTAATTTTATCAGGTTTGTTTGGTTTAAAATCTATGGTAGAATAGGAACTCAACAAAGCTAGAAGCATTAAGGTCCCAAGCTGAAATTAATTAGTAATAAAAGCATATCAGTGCAAAAATAAATAAATAATGTGAAATAAAACAAAAATCAGAGTAAGTTACATCCAGAATCGTACCTCGGATTGTAATAAATCTGAAATTCGCGCTTGGAAGAGATTGCACCAGAAATAGCCTCGAGCACACCATGATTTAAGCCATGACTGTACAGAGCTCCACCAGGAGTTCCATTTTTAAGCTGCACAGCTCTCCTTATTCCCAGCCTCAACTCCCCATCATTGCCCCTGCATGACATTGCAATAAGAAAATAGCTTACTTGGTCTTTTAACAAGAAAGGGGTAATTTCACAAGTGCCTCTGAAAAAAGTATTAAACTACCAAGAAAGCAAAATAAAAGATTGTGCCTAATACTAAGACATACAAGTCATCTATACTTATTACGCTATTTCTTTTCTATATAGTGCGGGAGAAGTAGTTAGATTAGAAGTAAACTATGGTAGGGTTGTGCTGTGGATTTTCTATGCGGACTTTATATGGGGAAACTGGTAAACAAGCTTACCAGACACCTTCGCTATGGAGACATGGTTGACAAAGTTACATACTGTATGAGGGCTTGAGTGCCAGATTACAGTGGTTATTGTTGGTGTAAAGTCTTCAGTTGGAGAATAATGTTCAATCTGAGTCCAGATAAAGCATACTGCACCATACAGGTACAACACCAGTTCAATCTGGTACCTTATGACATGGTAGAGGTACCAAATCCTTTGGGGTGTACCAATATATCATTATGTACCTAAGAAATAGGACTGCGTCACCCGATACAAGCTTCTTCTTGTTAACAAATGCACTCCATCCAGTGGTTAAGAGATGCCGGCGTGGCTGGCCTATTAATAATTGGAAAGTTCTATCAAGTGAGAATCAAATGCAATGCTAGTTTCATATAATAGAAAAAAAGAAACCAAGTGCAAATCAGAACTCGAAATAACAGAAAGAAAGGTTAATTTGAATCAGGACCTCTATAGATATGGCGGAAGCGCCATTCCACGCCATGCAAATCCTTGGCAACTAGCTCCTGGGAAGGCCTCTGCTGCACATAGTCCTGTTCAATTATTCAACAACCAATTAATACAATCACAACTCATTGAACTCCAGATACTTATTCAGGTTCTATATCCTTAATGGCAACCCGTGTATACTGAACCATTAACAACTATCAAGCATGTCAACCAATTTCATAGGACTGAGCTAAGTTTAGAGCTTCATTTAAGCTGATAAGCTAGAATTTATTTTTATAATATCTACCATCAAACACTGTCCCAACCAAGAAAAAAAATCAGAAATATCCCTGAAAAGCACATAATTTTCCAGCATCAGTAAAAGGGTAGTCACACAACCAACAAATTTAACCCATACCCTGTCACATGACATCTGATCAGTAGAGCAGAAATGAAAAAACAAAAAGTGCTTTACTCTGAGTGGGTGGTGTTGGCTCGAGAGAAAAAGAATTAATTAATAAAAATTGAAATAAATAGAAAAAAAAAGATCTATCCACTAAAAGGAGAGTAAAATGCACCACCAATGGAGGGAAGCAGTCCTCAGCAGCTCGGCGAGGAACAGAGAAACCCCCGTGGGTGCTAGTGTCGGAGGCGGTTAGCGTTTTACAGAACATGTGCGGCATCACTGAGCTCTTATCTCCTTCCACCTCTCCCTCTTCTTCCCCTTCCATTGTTCCTTCATTCAGCCTCCTCTCAACCTCCTAAAATAATAAAAAAAGATTACATGTTAAAGATGAAAACTTTCTTAATGAGTTCCGTGAGAAAAGCTCACCAATCAGAGTTTAGCAAAACAACTAAGGATAATAGGATAAATCCGAGCAAAGTTTTTGTAGTAAGCTAGTGAAACTAAAGGTGCGTTTGTTTTGAAATTTAGGAAAAGTTGTTCAGCTAGATTTGTATAAAGTTGAAAAGTTGATAAAAGAACTTATCCCAAAGAAATGGAAAATATGCAAACCAAAAAGGAAACAAAACGACAAAACAAAATTGCGATCTTGTTTCACGAAAATTGCTAACTTTGTTGTATGAGCAGAAGTTATTTCATTCCAAAGTCTCATGTTTGCAAGAATACAACATAATCAAACTGTTCATGGAGAGATGATTTCGTTTTAGGATCAGATAATGTGCAAATCAACAAAATTGAACCGCTTAATTTACACCAAAGAATGACAACAAACTGGCTCCTTGTACAAAAAAGGAGAAAAAAATCACCATATGATTCAACCTAAATCCAGTCACTTGAAAAAGAAAATAGTACCATAAAGCCTACTAGACTAGATCAACAAAACCCCTCTCACCTCATTTTCAGCTACCAGAGAAAGCCGTGCATAAACCTCATCTGTATTCACATCAGCCTGAAATCATAACAAAAATAAAAAGAAAGTTACAAACACCATTAAACCATGGCTAAATCAAACAACCAATAAAACAACTAAAATAGAAGACATGTGAAAAATAAGCGCACATGAAGATTCACGTCAACGACCCGGCAGAACACCTGAGGCGGCGGCATGTCATGCCGATACGCAGCCGCAGAGCTCTCCCCTAAATGTTCCAGATGACCCTGTGGCAAGTAAACCACCACACTCCCTTTCTTGGGCAGCGAAATCAGCGGGCCAGCACAAGCATGCCACAGCTCAAGACACACAGTCGGCGGCTGTAGAAGAACTGCCGGTGCCGCGGGCTCCTCCTCCTCTTCCTCCTCCACAGAATTCAGATCGATTCCCATTGATCGCACTCTCTCTCTCTCTCTCTCTCTCACTCTCTCTCTCGACCCCAGCCAAAACAGAGAAGCAAATAAAGAGAAGAGAGAAGAAGTTCTTGAAAGAAACAAAGGCCAGATTTTGAGGGAGTAGGTATATTGTAGGCTTGTGCTAAAAAAAATCAATTAAATTTTTTTGTTTCTCCTTTTGTTGTACTGAGAAGAGAGGGAATACAGCTCCTAAGTGATGCCACAAAAGGGTCGGGTCAAAGCGACGGGCTAACCAAACCCGACCGTACAAGCTGCAGCCGGGAACAGAGAAGCCATTACTCTTTTCTCTCTTTCTCTCTCTCTCTCTCTCTCTCTCTCGCTTTCTTTTCTCGCCTCTCTTTTTTTTTTCTTTATACCTCTCTACTACTATCTAGGGAGCGATCGCTCTCTTTCAGTCACACATCCCTTTCGGAAAAACAAATAATATAGCAACGATATATTATATAAAATAATAGTTTTTTTTATCTTTTCTTTTAATTCTCTTTGGAGTGGGGTGGGTCGTAAGACTGTGGCAGCGTTGATGGATGCGGTTGTCGTTATACTAGCGCCACAGTGGCACTAGGTCACTGGTGCTGTTTTCCGGTTTCCTCTTGGCGCTGAGTTTTCTTTCCTGTTCCAGGGAATGGATACAGACGGAGCTCAGTGAAGAAAAAGGAAAGGAGAGGAAAGGGGGTAGAGTCGTAGAGAGAGAGAGCGATCATCAGGACTCTCGACTCCCATCCGCTGCTTGCTTTCTACCCTACAATTTCATCCATCTCGTCATTTTTTTTTCTTTTTGTTCATACAATCCCAATTTCCGCAAAGGAAAATTTTATTTTATTCAGACTAGTTGTTATCTATTTTATGGGCTCTACACGTGCACGTCACATCACGAATAATGGCCACCATTTCAAAAAAAAATGGCAAGTTAATATTTTTTTGGTTAATTTAAAATTTAAATTCATTCCTGACCCCATGCATTGTATGATAAATAACGGAGGGGTTTATATATTCTATTTATTATTTTGCACGTATATATTGTATTGATTCCATTTCATGTCAAGTTCGCAGATAGTTTGGACTTTTACCAGTACTCGTTGATAGAAAAAGGCGTGCAATTGACAGCAAGTAGACAATAAACAAGCAGGGGATCCGGACCAGACAGAGCAGAGAGCCAAGACAAAAACTATGTGGCCAGTCTTAGTACCGCATTCGGTGAAGCCATCCTCTTTTTACTGCTCCTCTGGTCTCTCTAATAAAAATAGGTGCTCTTATAAAAAATAGATTCTCTTATCATGCCGCATAGAATCTGTCCCCAAAGTGAGGATAGGGGTATTTTGGGAAATTCGGTCAAGTGGCAACTCACTTTCTCCTCGCTTTTATCGGTGGGACTGAGCTGCTGCTGCAGCTGCTGCGCTGCTGGTCGGCAGAGCTGCAGCGCTAGCTTTGTTTCTTTACAACTCTTTCATTTTTTTTTTGCCCTTTTTCTGTGTTTGTCTTGCAATTTATGCGCTTTTGCCCTTGAAAAGATGATGCTTGCACTTACATTGTTGTTATGGAGCATGGAACTTCATAATTTTTTGCTTTCTTTTGCTAGCAAGATTTCCTTTTTCATGTAAAAAGCTGTTATATTTTTTTTTGAAAATTTATAGCATGCAATTATAGGATTCAAATAAATGTAAATATTCTGAGGGTATTAATGTGTATGATTGTGTCAACACTTAAAAGAGAGGTAGAGTCCAAGATAAAGTAATCTACAAAAATTCAGTACACAAATCTGATTGATATTAATTTTTACTAGTGTTAAGTACATACGAAACATAAATATGCAAAGGTATTTATTTAATTTTTGTATCACTAAATTAGTACACTTTAAAATAACTATAATAATCAATGAAAACAAAATTTAATGTGAAACTGTGGCACCTTTTTCTTTTATCTCCATGTTAGTCTCAGGGAACAAGTGTAAATAACAAGTATTTATAGGCTATATGGTAAGAGTTCTGTTTTTGTTTTTGTTTTTGTTCTTGTTCTTGTGTTTTAGCTAAGGCTGCTTTTATTCCAGCAGCGAGAGAGTTTACAAGGGTGATTATCTCTTATTGGAGCCCGCTCTGTGTTGTTTGATTATGTCCTGTGCATCTTGTGATTGCTTTTTTTTTTCATATTATCATAATGCTAGGAGACATTAAGGCAGGCTTGGATCCTCTCCATTGCTGGCGAAATGGATGAGGTGCATCCTCTTGATATCTGGGATTTCATATTTGCATTTGTTCAAAGTGCTGGCAGTATTCATTTATCATATATACATTAGACTTATTCAATTAACATAACTAATTGATAGTTTTGAATTTTTTTTATGCACTAACTAGATAAGTAGAAGTAGATAACTCTGCTAAATGTGTGCTTGTTAAAAACTAGTAATAAACGAAATAACATTGGATTAAAAGAAACTTCCATATTTAACACGCGATGTACTGATGAAAAAAAAATATCTAAAATGTTTTTATTAAGTTTAGATATTAAAATTTTCATCGACTTCTTCTCATTTTTTTAGTATATGTTCTCTTACAAATTCATTATAATTAAAAAGAATCGTACTTGATCAATTAAATATCATTTAATCAAGTCATAGTCGTCAATATTCATCCATCTATCTACTTATATATATATAATAGTTTTTGAAGTTAAATTCACCAACGATCTTGGTGAGCTAAAACTATGCTAGTTTTACTTATATATATATATATATATAAAAAGTAAAGCTAACGTGCTTTTAGGAGCACGGAGTCATTTGGTGCTTCTAATTTAAAAATCTATCAAATCGATTTCAAATGAAAAATTCAAGTTACTATTTTTTTGGATGTTTTAAGATGACTCTAACAATAATAATAATATAATAAATTTTTGCATATAAGAATATGCCATTTTAAAAAATATGAAATAAATAGTTAGAAAACTTTAAAAATAGAAAATTTTAGTATCTTATCAGATTTTAATATAAAAAATTTATTGAATAACTTAAATTTTTCTTTTAAAGTCGATTTGATAGGTTTTTGAGTTAGGAACATTGAGGAGCTCGGTATTTCTAGGAGCACACTAATTTTACTCTATATATATAATTTCGTATGAAAATGATGTATAATATTTAGCCATTGGAAAAAGAAAATAGAAGAGAAGAAATGAAAAATGTTTGAGGTAAAATTAAAAGCCTACATTCTTCTTCCTTGCATAGTGAACTGGAGAGAATGCAACATATTCTTCTTCTTCTTTTTACAATGCAACGTCAACTGACAAGACGGGGAAACCATTTTGCATTCCCGGGGGCCGCGTTAGCTCATGTGTGTTTGTTTTTCTGTTGTTTAGGCCCCTCTACTATTTTTAATTAATCAATTCACGTTACCTTCTCTTGTCCTCTGCTGAAATTTATAATTCAATCGGAAGTGGATTTAAATATAGAATTTTTTTTTTGGACATTAGATTTGTGATTCATTTAAATACAGAAATTGAACAGTCAATTTTTTTTCCTCTCAAGTTACTACCTTAAATCCATCCAGTGAAGTTAAAACCAAAAAAAACAAAAATATTTTAACTAATTGAGTGTACAATTTTGCGTGTGGTTTGGAGAAACTCCTCTGACTATGTTAGAATTCAGAAGCATAAGAACAATTATTCTAACGGACAAGGTACTTGATTTCACTGAAATCGTAATTACGGATTCTAGAAGAGTGGACTGTGGACCCATCTCCCCTCTCCCACACGCTTCACAAACAACGTTTTAAAGGTTTAAACGGTTCACAAAAAGAGAAAAAAAAAGTACCAACTTGCTCTGTTTACAGACTCGGTATTTGGAACCTGACCAGTTTTAATTTTCAAAAGCTAAAAAAAAGACTAATCAGTTTTGGATGGCAATACAAATCAGAGGTCCCCATCATCCATCCATCCATCCATGCATCCGCTCGATCGGCGGCACCATGCTGGATGCAATCTCCGCCGTCCGATTTGTGATGGTGGGTTTTGATGAGAGAGAGTCGGTGTCAAGCGTCTGATCAATGGTACGAGTTGCGCAGGTGATCCCAGTTCCATCATCATTAAATTCAATCCTCTTTGAAAAATGCAAGCGCTGCTGCCGCTGCTTTGACTGTTTATTTTACATCGGATGCCTTTTTTGGATAAGAGAGAGAGAGAGAGCTCATAACGGGTTCTTTTAGCAAACGGGTTTACTAAAGGGTTTGTTTCGATTGTTGACAACAGTCATATTTTCCGGAGAGATATGATAATTACATACTAATTTTATATTTTAATTTTATATTTTATTTTTGTATTTTGTATTTTGTAAAATTTTAAACGTAAATTCTGTAAATTAGAGATAAACCGTTCAAATATTTTAGAATTTTGTGTTTTTTTATTTCATCTATATATATATATATATATATATGAAATAAAAGTGCTTATATAAAATTTAAATATATTTATACTAATATTTAAATTTATTTATAATATTTATATTATTATTTAAATATTGTACATGAAATAAAAATATTTATATTAATATTTAAATTATTTATATACGAAATAAACACATTATATCACAGTATTACGGACCATAATTGTTTATTGTGAATTGTAACAAACTGTTACGGATCGTAATAAATATTATATTAAATTATTATGATCCGCAATATTCATTATTAACGTATGTATTATGAGGTGATTGCAAAACGTGATTTCCCTTTTCTCTTTTATGAATATCATCAATTGTTATATTCCATAACACAATATTATTAAGAAAATTGTTGGGTTACAGCCTTTTTTCATAACACAGCCTTTTCTTGAAATTGACACAACATCAGTACAAATTGACCTTTTTTCTTTCGACATTGTTCCAAATAAATCCAGACAATATTTTTATTATTTCGAATAGCACATTATAAGCAACCTCTTCGCACTATTTGAATTAATACTTTATCACACTATTCTAACCTACAAACCCCAACTGCGCTAATTTAAACTATTCAATTACTATTCGTTCGATAATATTCTACACAAATCAAGAGATTGAGAATAGTAAATTTAATCATGTATCAGAGCTAAATGTTAGTATGTAATTGCACGCAAAGTCCTTCTCCGTGGTGCTTTTCTCCTTGATTTTTGGAACAAATTTTAAAAGTCGTTTTTGCATGAATTTTAAAACAAACAGAAGGTTGAATTTTGTGTGAAACTGATTCCATGTTGGGGAGAAAAAAAGAAAAGAAAAGGAAATCATGGCCATCTCTCTTGTAACTTTATTTTTATTGAGAGGCGAAGTTTAGTATTAGTCAGAGTGAGTCATGATTCTTCTTTTTTTATTCAAAATTTTATACAGAGATAATATACTTTTTGGATCAGTTATTATTTAGACTACGAAATGATTCACCTTAATTAATTTTGTGTTATGATTTTTCTTTCTTGATTAAGTTGATCCTCTCTTATTTTGAGCTCAAATTTCGTTACCGTTTTCATTCTTATATTTTTATTGGAAAATAGAAAATCAATCATTTTCGTATGAAAGATCACATATTTAAAGTAAATATTTAAATTTAAGTGATTTTGACTCTTATTTTTTATCTAAAAAAATTAGAAAGGAGTGTTCTAAGTTTGGACTTTTTTATTTTAAAAAAATTATTACAATCGAATTTATCAATTGGCATCATACAAGAAGGATAGTTGATTTGAATCTAAATTATCATTTTAAATTGGACAATCCAAAAAGAAAAAAAATGGAATCACTCTTCCAATATGAAATGGTGAGGTGTTAAAAAAAACATTTATCAGTTTTATCATGTTTGTAATTTCTCTCCAAGCTTAAAATTCCAATTACTTTAACATTGATTGACAAATAATAAGAGTTTACAATTATGTAGGTTTACCTTTTTCTTAAACTTTTTCTGTGCACACTGTCAGTGCACGTAACAACCTTTTCCAAACATAGGTACTCTGTTCCGGACAATCAATGAAACTATAAAAAAGACAGTTTAAGTGTGCACTTTTTTAAAATACTTTTAGTTTGACATTTTGTTATTTTAACAATTGTTATTGAAAGTAGCCAACTGTTGACATTTATTCTACATTTGAACTCTATTCCTCGTCAATTTTGTAACATCTTGAAAATTATTCGATTGTTCAATAAAAAAAAAATTTTAATCTAAATCATAGATTTTTTTTTTTGGTTTGATGGAGGATTAAACAATTTAAAATTGGACACTAAAATTCATATGGGTTTTAGAAATTAACAAACATGAGATTGTTCACTTTCAATTAATGAATCAATATAAGTTTTGGAACTACTACATTTAAAAATACTAATTCCTAGTTAGTTCATAATTTAAAATTAAAAAAAAAAATAAAGAGTACTTTTTAATGTACAAAAAACAAATTCAAGAAATTAAATTCAAGCCATCAAAATAAAATTTTGGTTAATTTTGGTTTGTACACTTGATTAAAAACTGTGCATGTATTCTATGACAATTGACACCCCCCTTCTTCAATTTTCATCTCTATCCCAAAACACAAGTAGCAATATGAATAAAAAGGATGAAAAAAAAAATTGAGGTGTATGAGACAATTTAAGAGCGTGGTACCTCGCTCATGTCTTCAAAATGCACTGTTGCTAGGTATGGGACAATGTGGGGCCCCTGCTCCTGTGTTTCCCTGTACTGTACTAAAGCTGGGACCCCCAGATAGAATCCAGATCTTCAGTGGCCGAAACTGGTGCATGCATCGGTGTGGCGGTACGCAATAACGGTTCGGATCATGACGTCGGTGACCCGCTGCTACATGTTGGAAATTTGTTCTCAGCGAAGAGTTCTGACTCTGCAGATATGAAGGGGAACTGGAAACTGTTTCCTTGTTTATTTGCTTGGAAACTCTTCCTTGTCTTGTGTTGTTTGGAGTTATTGACAATTAAAAGAGTTAATCCAAAAAAAAAAAAAAATCAACAGTAATATGATCTTCACACCAGAGGTAATTTAAAGGGTGATGATTGCTTTTTCTCTTGTATGTACTTGTCACTTTTAAGATTTATGTTTCGAGAATATTTATATTTTGGATGAAGATACATTCATAATGATTAATTTCATAATTTTTGACAATGATCTTTTAAATAAGTTTGGAAAGAAATGCAAAAATGTTGTTCAAAGTAAAATTTGACGATCTCAATATTAGTTGTATTTTAAATTTTATGTGATTTAAATGTCATTTCATATTTTATAAAAAAATATTAAATTTTAACTGTTGTAGAGTTTATGTGATTTTGATGGTCTTTGATGAAATATCAAATGACATTCAAATGTACTAGATTTGAAACACAATCGATTTATCTTTCAGAAAATGCCTACAAAATTTTCTATTTTTAAAATTCTTTTAAATTTATTTGAAAGATCATCGTCAAAATTGTTAAGTTAATGGATTCCCATCCCACCCCTCATATTTAAAAAAAAATGTTCAATACTTTGCATAAATAATACAAATAAAGTTTGTAAATTCACATATGAATCACATCTATGTTAAATATAAATATCTCTAAAGTGAAAATGTGTCAATAGATACAGTTAAGATTAGATGGAGGTGTTTTATTCATATGCTATTCTTATCTGTTAAGTTTAGTCTTATATATATTACACTCTTATCATTAAAGTTTAACAAGTACCGAACAAACAATTATCGAATAAATTGATAATGTATATAATTGGATCCAAAAAAAATATAACGAACAAATAGGTATATTACAATAAAGTATAAAAAATTAACCATTATCTTTAAAATAAAATATTATATAAATCTAAATCAATCTTATCATAAATTAATTACTAGTTAAATAAAACTATACACAATATTTTTTGTTTAAATAAATGGAATAAGAAATATTACATATAAATCGATCACATAATGATGATGATGATGATAAATTATCATATATATATATATATATATATATATATAATTTTATATATCATTTACTATATAGTAATTAGTATGAAATAGTTGTTATTTCTTATACGATGAATTAATGAAATGTTTTTGTTACTCTTACCGAATGTGTAAGGCGATAAGCTAACAAAAAAGATTTTTACCCATATCCATCGATAATAATAATAGAATAAACGTATAAAAGATTTCATTAACGCTCCTAATGCCAAACATGACTTGAAAGAATAATTTACTGACAATTTATTGCCACGCAATGCTTTAGTAAGCTACTTCATGACGACAAATAATTTAGTTAATTACATGTTATTAGGTTTCAAGAATTGAGTTGAGTCAGCGAGGCAGCAATTGATTGGTCAGCCCTTTCTATCACAAAAGTTAATCACCTGTCTACGGAAACAATTAGGAGTTAAGCAAGTGGCAGACTAAATGCTTTTCTCAAGTAATTAATCCACTATGAGGCCGACATGATTAATCATGAAGGCTAGATCTTTTTAAGAGTTCAATGAACTAATTGAAACAAGATGACTTGGTTTAATTCTTTGCCAGTGAAATGTCAAGTGTCCCCAAAAATGTCACTCTCTCATATCTCTCTCTCTCCTTGTAAAAGAAAGGCATCACAAATTACATCATTCACAATAGTAATATTCATCTTTACAAATAAAGTTGAAGTAATTTTCATAATTTTTGACGCACTTGTTAATGTATTGCTTGTAGTATAAAACAAAAAAAATAGTTTATGTTTGTCACTTGCAGAGTAACATGGCACCAAAATTTACCTCATGTTTGGTTAATGTAGTAAAAGTAATATTAAAGTCTTAAATCATCTTATTCCTTTAAAATGCGTGTGAAATAAAGTGATGTAAGATGATTTTAGAGAGAATTTTACCCTACCAAAGTAAAAGCACTTAGAAGGATGCTTTAAGTTAAAACATTATATTATTGACATTTTTACCCAATGAAATTAAAGATCTCTCATGAATCAAGACTATAATAATGTAAAAGGTACAAATTAGCAAAAAAATATTTTATTTTATTATCAATTATAAATTGGTACTAATATATACATTATTTTTAATAATTTTTATACTAATAATTTTTCCGAAACAAAATCATTATATCTAGTTTCAAATTTATCATCTTGAACTTTTCTTTTTTATTTTTTTTTTGGAACAAAGTAAAAATCCAACCTCTAATATTTCTTATGAATTGTTTTTTCTTATAAATATTATAGTTCTCATTGTTGATATTGAGAAAAAAAATAAACAAAATTAAAATATAAAAATAAGTCTACCTGATCACTAGATTTTCCTTCACCATTTTACCAAACACAAATCCTTTAAAATTACACCAAGTAATCTAACTTTTACCTCCCTTTCACTTCACAAAGCGTCACCATGGAAACAAAAACAAAACAAAAAAATAAACCCTCCTGATATAAATTTCGTTGAACTCGAGGCACGTGGCATGCCGCTTTTACGGTGAACTCCGGGGCAAATCCTGTCTGATGAACGAGTGGGTGAGTGAGTGAGTGAGTGAGTGAGTGAGTGAGTGAGTTAGTTACCGTCCCCATCACGTTAGCAGCAAGCGCGGAATAGCGCGCGGACGGACGTTGGCAAAATGCAAAAGGCAGCATTCCTCTCCCCGCACATGGTGGTGGGGTTTTGCTTCTCGCCCCTCTCGCTTCTTCTACTAGTCTGCTGATAAATGGCCGCACAATTAAGACAACAGTGCCTGCCCACAGCAACATTCACATCATATATATCATATATATCATATATATCATATAGTATGCCCTTTCTTTTCTTTTTTTTCTCTCGTCAATCTCAATCTCAGTATTATTTGTGTGTGCTTCTTCATACACACGGCAAACGGTTCCGTGTACTTGGTTATCCGCTGCTGTTTTCACTTTCAAGAGTAGTAGGACCTTGTTGTTATTGACTTGTTTGTTGCTACGAACCGAATAGATCGGATCTAATCATTATTGTCGAGAGATTCCGTTTTGCAGTGTGAATGTGATTTGTTTGTTCCGAGTTCAATGGATTTGATGGTAAGAAAGGAAGAAATTATTTTGGATGGAAAAGTAGCGAGTACATAAAAGCTATTTATTTACTTGTGTATAGTGCGTAGTTTTATTTGATTACGCGTGTAAGGAGTGTGGTCGGTCGGAAGTTTTCTAAAAAATTAAATATTACACCAAATTTTTTGTATGATAATTAATCTTTATGTCAATTGTAATAATGAAAATTATTAGAAATAAAAACGGAGTCAAATTTTTCAAAATTAAATATTTATAAGAAATCTTTATTCGAGTTTGAAATCTATTATCTTTTATTAAAAAAATATTTCTTCTGTCAATAAATTAAAAGTTGATTTTATTATGACGATTATTTAATAACACATTCTATCAAATATGACGACTTATATATGAAGATTAATTTGTCGTCTATCATTAAAAATAAATAAATATTGTCAGCACTTGTTTGTTGAACTTAGAAACGGACACCTTTTTCTTACCAACATGTACCATAGCTTCCCAAATCAGGGAAGTAAATAAATTCAAATCAGATTTAAAATAAAATTTTGATATTCAAAGTACTACTCCTATTATTATTATTATTATTATTATTAAATTTATGGTGGGAAGCACAGAGAAGAGATGTCGGATCTATATATTTTTCAGCAAACAAATCAGATCAAAGAACCAAACAAAAATAAATAAAAGAAAGATGAATTAAATTGAAGAGTAAGGGGCTACAAGGTGAGCCCAATTGCATCCAATCAACATTTTTTTTTTCTAAGTGGGACCAGAGCCCTCTTTCTCCTGTCTCCCTCATTGGGTTTGTTCTTTGTGTTCCCTATCTCACCATTACAAGCCACATTTTGTGGTCGCCCACAATGCGCAAGTGTCGTGACAACGGTAGATTCGCCTAGCTAGCTAGCAAGGCTCATACTATAAGAAATTAACTACTTTTGTTCAAAAATCAAAACCATTGCTCAAGTTATTATTAGCAGATATATGCCTCGCTGTTCTCCCTCTTCCTACTTGTTGGTACAGTACATCTATCTGCTTCAGTGCTGAGGTGGTGAATGATGAATAGTTCCATGACAATGATGGTAGTCTTGACGATCTAGCAAGTCCAGCTAGCTAGGGTTTTTCTCAATTCACATCCGCTGTCGTGTGTGTGTGTTTATATATATAAACTAAAATTAGCGTGTAGTTGAATGCACTAAGGTTATTAATGAGTTTAATTTAAAAAATCATCGAAATGATTTTAAATGATAAATCCGAGTAGTTTAATAAATTCTTCATATTAAAATCTGATAGGATACTGAAATTTTATATTTTTAGGATTTTCTAACTATGTTTTTCAGATTTTTTAGGATGATTCTAATAATAATAAAATAATAAATTTTTGCGTATAAAAAACAAATAGTTTAAAAACTCTAAAAATAGAAAAAATTAGTTTTCTACAAGATTTTAATATGAAGAACTTATTGAGCTACTCGGATTTACCGTTTGAAGCCGTTTTGATAGTTTTTTGAATTAAGTTCACCAATGATCTTGGTGAACTTAAACTTACGCTAGCTTTATTCTACATATAAGTGGGGTCTAATAAATTACAAATAAAGAAAACATTCTTTATAATTAAATATGAACTGATTAAATTAAATCAGACCGTTTAAAATCAATACAATAAAGGTACTGTAGTTTTTAATGGCAGTGGATACGGACTCCTGTTTTTCTAGCTCCAACAGAGGATTTTTTTTATATAAGGGCTCCCAACCCCTGCATTTATTTTTTTTAATGTTTTTTGTGAAACTTATCACCATTGTTTTTAGGTTTACAGTCCCAACAAAAGAGTTGTATACATTACCTTTTGTTTTTCAATATTTTGATATTTCACAAAAATTTGCAAATTTGGAACCAGTGATAATGACTAATGAGGACCACAAAATTATTTTAATTTGGCCATCAAAGGGACCATCTTCTTCTTCTTTTTTAGCTTATGTTTATCATCCAATTATGTGTCCAATACGTTACTGGAGTTGTCCATTGCTAGCAATGACTGGAGAGGAACAATCAGTAGAAAAAAAGGGTTTCAGATAAAAAGGGTTTAAATAAAGAAACAGAATTAAAAAAATAAATAAAGAGAGAATGTAGGCTGTAGGATGCACATAGACTCAACCATATAATAACCCTAGTAAACTCCCAGCAATAGCATTTAGTACTGACTTTAATGCTAAAGCTATTTATGTCTGGTGAGTAACCTTTAAATAGATAGATAGCTTATTAGGATTGTTTATTTTTTTATTTATTTATTCTGCAACATAAAGTTTGCAGAAATTCCGCTGTCTTTGTTTAGTTGTTTATGTTAATTAATATAATTTAAAGCTTTAACTTTATAAGATAGTGATTATATATTAGGACATTTATTTTTGTAAAATGTATGGGGGCAGAATTATTGCCACATCAAAGTTACAAATGGTTTTGAGCTGCAAATGTATATATCAAGATATTTAAGTGTTGGAGCTACCTTATTTTACTGTCCACCTCCTTATCTGTTAAATAATTGTCTACTTATTAAGTGAAGCTACATGATTATTAACAATACTATTAATTTGTACAAATTTATGCAAATTTTATAACATCTTTTTATAGCCAACCATTATGTATAAAAGAAATATGCTGCAAAATGTATCTTTTTTTTTCCTCTATGCATTCTTCTTTTAATTAAAAAAACTAAGAAAATTTCAGATCAATTAATTATAAAATGCTAATAGATTAGTAAAATGCAAGTATTTAATTATAAGAAAATTTGCTTAACCATTATGTTAAATCAACTACTTAATTAAATCAGATGAAAAATGTTATATTAAATTCGAAGAGTGGTATCCACTATTTTTGTGGGAGAATTAGGGATGTAAGACGAAGCAAGTAAAACATTTTATAATAAAATGAAAGTTGTGTGCTGTTTACAAAACACTAAAAAAAATTTCATCTGAATAACTTGCTGAGACAATTATATGAAGAGCACTAATCACATTTCTAGGACAGCAACATGATAGATAGATAGATAATAGAATTTGCACCTATGTAGTCACATCAACGGAGAAACTATAAGTTCAATTGTTTCAAGAATAATGGGACCTGATTTCAATAAATAAACTAGAGACAGAGCAACAAAGAAAGGTACATCACTAGTGGTAACAAAAAAAAAAAGCAGGATCTAACTTGTAGTTTATATTTGTAATCATTAACTCTTGAAAAGAAGGCCATGCTTTACTCACTTTACTCTCCTCTTAGCACAAACAAAATTGGGGTCATGGGGGCCAGATGGCATGCCACTCTTTTGCAAATGAGAACTAACCTCTCTTTTTATTTGATCCAACACTAACTAATAAAGATATATTCTTTTTTTTATAACAGTTACATTACATTACATTTTTCGCGTGGTGGGGTTTGCCAGATGTGTATCAAGCAGAGGACAAATGCTTTGACACTTGTCGACTCTTGAAAGAAGTTGCAAAGCTGTCTCTCTGTCTCCGTGTAGACTTTGAGCTTCCTTCCTTTCTTTCTTTCTCTGTATATATATTTTTTTGTTATTTGTGTTTTGTTATCGGTGCTGTGAATACTGTTGTGATAAGGGAAGTGTACTGGCCATGAAGTAGTCTAGTGATGTTACGTATAATTTCTTTTGTCTCTCACTCTCTCTTCAATTTTTTTAAATATGTTATAATAACAGTATAACACTTCTGGCTTCAAATGTTTAACAGGTTAAATTTATTTAAAATTAAAAAAAATTAAGTTAGTTTCTAAACTATTATTTATATCAAGTTCATCTTTGAATTAAAAAAAAAACAAATTGGTCTTTAAATTAAAAAAAATTAAATGGGTCATTAAACTTTAAATTACATTAAATAAATACTTGAACTTTTGAAAGAATGTAAGTTTTGGTCCCCCAATTAAAAAAATAAATAAATTAGTCCATAAATTTTTATTTGCATCTAGAGGTATTAGTTGTTGATCTCACGTAACGGGTCAATCTTATCAAATCTAATATGACATAATATGACTTTTATAAACTAAATCAGATACAAATATAAAATTTTTTATTTGTCTCTGATTGGTTAAGTCAGGCTGAATCCAACCTGATCTGATCTGAATCGAACTCGACCCACTTAAAAAAAAGAAAATAATGCCAACCTGACCTGGATAATTACCCGAAGGTCGAATCGGATTATTGTTTAAAAATAATTAGCTGAAGATCGAATCGGATTATTGTTATAAAAATAATTAGCTGAAGGTTAAATCGGGTTAAATAAGATTGACCCATCGGGTCGAACCACACCTCTAGGTGCAAATAAAAGTATAGGGTGTAATTAAATTTTTTTGAAAAAAAATGGAGGGATTAAAACTCACATTTTTTTCAAAAGTTTAAGGACTAACTTATTTTTTTTTAAGTTTAAGGACCAACTTGATATAAATGAAAGTTTAAGGACCAATTAGATTTTTTTTTAAAAAAATTTAAGGATCAAAAGTTGAATTTTTCCTTTATTTTTCAAACGCATGCGTGTTTTTAATGACTCTTTATTTATCAAATATTTTTGTTTTAAATCTAAAAATATATATTTTTAAACGCATATGTTCACTAATAGCTCATGAGAACAGAGATTTTTAGTTATGCATGTTCAGTCTGAATCCATATTTATGTGTCCAGATACTATGTTGAGGCTAACGTGTTAGATTAATATTTGAACGCACAAAGACCCAAATTTGTTTTTTATGCGTTTTTTATGATATCGTTGTTAATACATATTTTATTATATACGAGTTATTATATATATTTATAATTTTATTATATAAATTTATTTTATATAGTAATATTATTATTGAATTTAAATGAGTTATTATGTATATTAGTGATATTTAAGTTGAATAATAAAAATATTATATAAAATAAAGTCATTAACATATATAATAAATATAAATAATAAAACTCATATCAACTTCATAATATTTTCCTTAAGTAATTATAATTTGTAACTGAAGCACAAGCACAAGCATATGTGATATACATGGAACCTGGTCAAAAGGCTCGGATCTTTTCTTCGTCAAATATTCCCCATTTTTCTCGGCTACAAAAAATTAACTGATTAGCCCATCAGGGCGAAAATAAATGCGGGCTTTATAAGATTTTAACATAAAAAAATATGTGAGCCTATTTTTGTATCAATCCTCTGCTCCAGATCTCTACAAGGCCGGAGTTCTAGTGCAAGTGTGCAACATTCAAAGGAATTCAAGTTTGAACAAAATTTGTTGATGCCTTGGAGAATTTAAGTTCAAATTGATTGGTTTTCTTTCGAATTGCGCGGTACGGATTATTGTCAGCACTAAACTGTACTCTATTTTCAAACCAGGAGCATATATGAACTTGAGATGATGACTCAGATTCGACTGAGATTAGGCAATCGGAGAGGAGATGAACCTTGTTTTATCGGCGAAATATTCATTGCTTATTTTCTAGGAATTTTCTTCTCTAAGTAAAAGTTATGATTTAAGATTCAAACTGAAAATATCCGATGTAATTTCGAATTCTTGTCCATTAATAATATACTTAATTAAAATCCTAGAGAGACGATCTAAGGTCTCAGTATGAAAATATGGAAAAAAAAGTATAAAAATATTATCCTTAATTTTGGCATACTATTTACAATTACTTTCACAAAACTTCAAACGTATTTTTCTTTGATGCTTTTATCGATGAAAAGGAGAGTCGTTTAAGCTGGATTTCTGCCTAAACTAGGAACTGATCTAATGTTTAAAACAGAGCAGGTTAGATGAAATATGTTGAATCTACATTGTGTACTTGGTCATTGCACATATGCCGCTTGTTTACATTGAGTCACAGCTGATTCGGTTGTTTCCCTATGGCGCAAACGAAAAAGGGAAAGGCGGGAGAGCAATACAAGTTTTTTTTGAATTTCCACGAGTAACGAATTAATGATCAATGGTCAGATTTTGCAAGGAACCTTAGTTAGAGAAACTTGTTCAAATGCTAGTAATACTAATAAATTTTTTACTACTGATTGAGCGAAGAAACAAAATTAGATATACAATGTATCGGACCTTCAGTGAAATGTCTCTGTTTTTAGTTTGTTGCTCTAAATTTTCAGAGTTATCTCCAATTCAATCAATATGCACATTAATTACTAATAATTATATTTAATTTAACATAATCTGTCCTCTCCCTTTGTAATTATAACCGGACATATCCTGCGCTACTCAAATAATTCTATCTTAGCACCAAAAAGGAATGAAAAATCATGTATTTAAAGCTCTGAACAATTGAAATGGCAAACTCTGTTAGCACCTTCATGTTGTATTTTATTTTAGTTTTATTTATTTTTGAAGAATGTATTAGCATTTGTTCAACTGATGTATGCTGTGATTATACGGAATGGAGACAACTATACCTTTTGGTATTCATTGTATTGCAATGCCAGCAAAATATTTCCTCCAATCTTTTCACCGTGCCGTTCCTACGTGTAATGTTTACGATACTCTACGAGATGTATATATGTTGCAAGTTTAATGATTATTTACCATTTTGGAATCTATTAAAAAGTCGTGGATGAAAATTTACGTCTGGTGGTTCTTCCTTCTTTGTTTTATTTTTATTTTGCCTTCTCCCTCTATAAATCCATTTCACAATTTGTTCTCATTCCATCTGCATTTCGAGGAGTTTCTGAAATTTTTGGACTTCTCATTCTCCCTCTAGTAGCAAGTAGCAGACGTGTGTCTACTTTTCCGAGGTTAGTTCTGGCATTAGCTTCTTGTCATGACTATGACTAGCGATTTTTTTTTGTTTATATAATAGCAATATTTTGATTATGCCTGTCTCATAGATGTTGAAATTTTTATTTAAAACTTCATAATAGGGAAAAAGGAGAACAAGAGCACAAGTTTTTCAGTAAAATATGTTTTTTTTCTCACATGTCAACCATTGATTCAATCTACTTCAGTATTATAATATACTGTCAGTAGTTTTAGCATTTGTATTTTTGTTGTCAAGGATCCACACAAAAGGGAGAATTTTTGTAAAATGGTGGAAATAATGACCAAGTGTCGCTGATGTCGAGTACAAAGGTCTTCTCAGTACAGAATGATTTGGTCTTTTTGGTTCTTTTGAAAGTTATTCAGAAGCTAGTCCCTAAATCATTAAATCCAATTGCTATTCAATCTAACAAGATGACTTATTTCATTTGTGTTTGGAGTTAGATCATGACTACGCAATGTCGCAATCAATTTAGGTTTTGCATTTACCTAATATCTCTAGCTGTTTGGTCTGTTAAATTATTGGATTAAAGTTCAGATAACAGAAAGATGTTTCGGAATTTCGGATAAATGGAAGGACAAAATCTGATTATGAATCCGGACTAGTCAAGTTCTTTGAAACTTTTGGCAATTTTTATTTCATTTTAGTATACATTTTCTTCTAATTTTTGGTTGTTATATGCCCTTGAAATAAATCAATTTGTAAACAGAATGAAGAACTGTAAATTGCCAAGCAAATAATTAACTAATTCTTTCAATTTTCTAACTTTTATGCTCTCATTCGGAACTTTTCTTTATGGTAACAATGAATGAACAGAAAAGCTGACTTTATGGAAATGCAACCAAGAAGGCTGCTGCGTGCAACACCACCACCGTTGACGCTGCCGCCATCACAACCGGTACCTCCAACACTGCTTCCATCTCCAACAGGAACAAGGACACCTCCAACATCTCCAGCAGAACCGAGGACTCCGTCACCATCTCCTGCAACACCGAGGGCTCCACCGCCATCTCCTGCATCACCGTTGGCACCACCGCCATCTCCACGTGGAGCACCAACACCACCACCATCTCCACAAGCATCACTGACGCTGGCACCACCACCGAAAGCACAAGAGCACAAAAAGTTTTTGCCATGGGCACCTATGTTGGGGATTCCATTGACCCTTGCTCTTCCATCACACAAACAAGAAAAGCTACAACAGTTTTGGGAGAAACAGAGGCAGGATATCGGACGGATGATGAACTTCAATAGCCATGAATTGCCCCGGGTTCATATCAGAAGGATGATGAAGTCTGATAATTCTCTTTCTACCGGTAACAGCAGTTATAATGAAAAATACGGTACCAGCAATGCTAATAGAGGTAGCAGTTCTGTCATTACTGATGGCATCAGTGTTGTCTATGGCATGGGTAGTTCACTTCCTAATCCTTCTATATGGCAAAGGATACCAGGTATGATGATGGGACCGAATAGTGCTGGTATTGGGACTAGTTTTGGGAATTTCGGCATTGATGCTGGTAGAAATGGTTGGATGGGAATGAGGTACAACTACATGCCAGTAGTAGTACCCATGAGCTTATTCCCACTGATGGAGCAGGAAGAGGCGTCCTCGTCTCAGTCGTCTGGTATGTTTGTGCCAGTTTACGCACCATATGGTTTCTTACCATATCAACCTAATTACCAGATGGAGAACGGCTATAATCTGATAAATTAAGGTGTGGATAGCCTGCCTGATTGAAAAAGTTCCATTCTCTGTTTGTAATTTGTGTCAGGTTATGTTTATGTTACAAGTTGAAAGTGGTGATAGTAATTGAGAACAGTTTTAAGCAGTTACATTAGGGGTTTAATTTCTTCTAATAAATGCATCGGAGGTTTGTCAGTGTGATTGGCTTTGCCTTGGCATAAGTTGCTTAGGTTTAGTGTGGGTCTTCGATTTGTTTGCTTTGGTGATTATCGCTAATTAGTTGTCTATCAGGTGTCTATGATTGCATGCTATTTCACATGGAGTTGTCGTCTATCAGGTGTTTTCTCCCAGTTTTTTTCATGAGTTGGTCTTATGTAACCTTGTGTCATAGATTTACAAATACTTGATATAAATGTTTCTTTTATGGGATCTTTTTATGGTAATTTCTGTGTTAGTGGAATTATTGATCATTTTTTGGCACATTACCAGTTGGATCAGATTTCTGTTAGAAACAAATCACTAAACTTACAATAATTTGCCAAGCCATTAAACAGCCCTTAAATTTGATGATAAGATGAGAACATGACAATTGAGAAATCATAATGACATTATTCCATTGTTTCATCAGAAACCTATCAGGCGATGAAATAAGATGTGAAGAAGTCTTTGTCTAACTTCTATTCTCAAATTGGTCCTGAAATTACTTTAATTCAAATCATAACGAGTTTGGATGGGGTGAGAATAGTACTAACCCGGATTAGCGACTATTCTGAATTGCTATTTCGTGTTTGGATAAAAAGATAGCTATTCTGAATCATCGGGTTAGAAAGCTAAACCTTGCTATTCTGCTAACCTAACTAAAAGTTGATTTAACGGCTATTCCGAATCATTGAATTAGTCATTAATTCCACTAACCCTATTCCTAATCGTTGGATTAGTTTTTATAGTTTATCTAAACGGGTGCGTTTGGAAATTCTAGGCCCAAAAAATAAACTTCCACTTAGAGTTTGATCAATTATTTTTATAGTTTATCTCCCGCTCTTTTCCTGGTTATTTTTTTTCACTTGGGCCCAATTATTGTTGATATTATGCCCTGCAGGTCATGTAGAAAAATTTGTAGGCCCAAATCCAAATGTTACTAGTTTTATTTATCTAATTTTGTAACCTATTTCCCCTCTATGTTTGGGGTTCTATATTACATCTATCCGATTTAATTATACATTGTATCTATATGTATATGGTTGAAATTTGAATTTGAAAGATGTAAAACTTTTCTCTTTTATTTTGAAAAAGATACTTTGGCCAATTTAGTTTATTAATAGATGGAAAGAAATAATTCGCACTTATATACTGAGTAATGAGAAAGGGAGCTCATATATAGATAACAAAATTGATACCGACTTTATTATTCAAATTAAACGAGTTATTATTCATATTAATGACTTTATTATACAATATTTTTGTTATTCAACTTAAGTGAGTTATTATTCATATTAGTGGTATTTGAGTTGAATAATAAAAAATACTGTTAAAAAAAGTTGCATAATAAAGTCGGTATCTCCTAAATATTTTCTAATGAAAAATTAAAGAAGTACAAATTATCAATTTTAAAAAAAATTCATATAAAAATATTCAAATTGATATTAATGTTTGAAATGACTATTTTATCCTTTGAAAATGGATCATATGTGAAATCTTGGATGTGTGATAACAACACCCATGTTATTGAACATATAATTTAGACTGAAGCGATAAAACAAGCAAGGTACAGACACATTAAATCACAATTCCAGTCTCTTTTTCCTGATTTAACCAAAGATTTCAAACACACATCCACAATGCTCTTTTTTCTTCTCTTACATTTTCATTTTCATTTTTATTGTTAAAAGAAGTCAATGAAATTGAAAAGTATTCATTTCACTAATCACTTCTTTTTTAACACAAGGTGAGAGTAAGAAAACTCCCAATTCACTTTTCTAGTGCAGATATAAAACTTGATGATGTGATGTTCTACACTGACAATAATATATTTTATATCCGAAATTGTTGAATAATAGGAGCTAGTGACATAGTCCAAGAACACTTATGGTAAATCATTGCTGTTATGAGATTGTCTAGGAGACCTTATCATTGCTGCTGGTAGATAAAAAGGCCCATAAACATACACGCTGCCAGATGAAAAGTACTGATGAGGCAACTGTTTTTGCATTCTTTTTTCTGCTTGGAGAATTTAGAATTGGTCAGCACTACTTTGTTTTTCTTCCAAATCAAACCAAGTTCTGCTGGGATTTTTAAATTCAAATTAAAACACAAGTGCAACTTTGGGTATTCTTTCAACCAGAGAAATTAAATTGTGTTATTCGTTTTGAAAAAAGATGTTGATTTTGAAAGTTATGTAGTCTTTCAACTAACACTTCACAAGATTTAATTAGTAGCTAGGGAACCTCATTTTTCTACCTTGCATATGATATGCTACACAAATTAGTGAATGCCAAATTAATCAACCTCCGCCTGTCACGCTGAATATACCTTTGCAAATTACACAGTGGTCAAGGCGTTGAGCAGTACTGGTACTGGTACGTACAGTGATGGAGGGGAGCCAGAATATTTTATTTTATTTTATTATTTTTTTTGGGGGGTGGGGGGGGGGGGGGCAAAATATTTTAATTTTTAAAATATTGATACTTATTTAATTGAATTATATAAAAAAGACAAATAAAAATCTAATATATATAAGTAATTAATAAGAAAAAAATTTCTAAAAACATTTTAATATCACACGTAAAGTAACTAAAATGAAACAAATTTTAATATGTATATAGCGCTTCATCATTTGATAATTATTATCTCATCAAATAATTATAATATTTATATTCTTGATATTAAAAATAATTCTTTTAATATAACGATTTGTCATTTTTAATATTAGTCCTCTAAAATAATAAGACTTTTATCAATCTTATACTTATGCATCATTTAAACATTGTTTTGTTTTAAAAAGTGAATAATTTTTTATAACAAATATTTCAATAACTCCTTCTGAGAGCCCCCTCCCTCCGTCCCTTGGTACGTATGAAGTATCAAATTATATGTGTTATCAACAAAAAAAAAAAATAGGAGCCCCAATATGTCATATGTCATATCTCATAGTTGTGATGATAAGAATTGTATGTTTTACGATCTCGGCATTTCAATTTTGATTCAACTCGTAAGGTTTGCTGGGATTTTTAAAGATTTTTTTTTAGATTTGTACAGATTTATGATGGATGGTTCAGATAGTGTGTCATAGTTTTTATGACAAGAAAACTATGACAACGAAGGTGAATTCGAAAAAGTAGGAATAATGTTATGAGATGGCTCAAACATTTACATTATGATGAGTTGATTTTCAAATTTTTAATTTTGATAATTATTTCTTTCATCTTTCAAACTATACAATCGGTAACAATTATCTTCCCAATTGATAATTTATTATAATTCTTCAATTTTAAGTAGAAAACTAATGATCAAATATCTTCAATAAGTTTGTTCTCGTTTTATGAATTGAACATTTTATAACTTCTAACATTAATCTTTAATTAATAATTTCTTACTTTATTATAATGTATAGTTTGGACTTTGCACAAGGGAGAAGGAACCGAGGGAAATAAATTGTGCAAGGTACATATATTTATTCACAGTGTTAACTAGTCAAATTAAAATAAAGTGTTAACTAGTCAGACATTAGATACTAGTGACATAAAAACAATAAAAACAATAACATCCACAATTTTCTTTTCAATTTTAATTGATCGGTACACTACCTGATCTGATTATACACAATACAAAACAAGTTAGCATGATAAAATTTATCTCACTTGTACCTAGCACGGACGTCAATGTCACTGAACAAATTATAAAGAACGATTATATATTTAATTTGAACTAAAAACTAAAGTTCCCTTCACAAAAACACAACAAAGAATTCTTGACTGTTTATAAGAACATCAAATTTCAGTTATTACGCCTAAAATATGTACCATGTATTTCTCAACATATGTCAATTTCGACCTAAATTAATGTGTGCAAAACAAAATTACCTTCCCCATTAGAAGCTATTTTCAAGCTTAAAACCTCTACTACCTCTTTAAAGCTTTGTTAAGTGTTAGAATTAGGTCCTATACAGTCAATGATTATTGACTTTCTTGAGCTTTTCCTTGAAAGGTGCCTTTGTAGCGTGCCAAAATTTCATCAATGCCAGTGCCCCACAGTTGCACATACTCCCCACAATCCACGCATCATCACTCGGCCATCTAATTCCACTGATATATCTCTGCACACTCTGCCTCTGTGCTTCTCAGTCTATATATATCTCTCTCTATACAAAATGGCTTGACAATTGAAATCACAACCTTTCTTCCTCTCATTCCCCTTTTCCAATGGCTCCCTTTGCCAGACAGTTCTCACTGATCTCCCTTTTTCTGTTTCTGTCTGTCTCCGTGTTCTTTACAAATGTGAATGCCGGTCGGTACTTCTTCAGTAAAATGACGCGAACTGAGAAGTCTGGCGGTGACCCAACTGAGGCCACCCCGGAGTCGAGTATTCCCCAAGAACGGAATAATTCGACGTATTTTCCTTCAATCAGCCAGGGTTCTGGTTACGGCCTCTACGGTCGTGGCCCCGAACAATTTTCACCAACCACTACTACCACTGTTGACAATACTGAAAGCGTCACGAATGAAAAATTGTTCAACGGTAATGGCCATGGAGAGTTCAAGAACCGGTTCGACAACATGAACGATGATCCTTACAAGTTTTCCAATGAGTTCACCGAGGGGCGAAATGGGCGAAATTATTATGAAAAGAATAAGCAGAACCAGTACGGCATGAGCGACACGAGGTTCTTGGAGAATGGAAGGTACTACTACGATGTCAATTCTAGAAGATACGGTTATGGGTCTCAGTCGAACCCAATGGGAACCAATCCTGATGAGTATAGCTCGTACGGGCCGTACCGAGGAGGTGATGCAACGGTCGGTCGGTACGGAAACGAAGGCTATGGCAATGAGAATAATGGAAATGGGTACAACAAAGTCTTGAATGAGAATGAGAACAAAGGAGAGAACGAATGGGGCCAGGAAGAGTATATCCCATGAAAAAGCAAAGGTCATGGTGATATATATACACATATAAGCAAAATATTGCATTATTAACATATGCATATGCTCCTTAATTTCGTATTTGTAAGTAATTAGAACCGGGGTGTGCGTAAATTTCTATGGTATGCTATGCTATGTACGTGTCTATCCTCGTTTTTAAGGGTGTACCTTAATTAATTAAGTTTATTATTTATGTGTATGTTAGTTTTGGGAAAAGTAATCCCAAATGTTTTTTCTTTAAAATTTTTTTGTCTCTTATTTTTCTTTTACGATGCAACGTTATCTATGAGAGGCTAAAACAAGGTTCCCTAGCTAGTCCAATCCATGAAATACAAAAATTAACGAACTGAATTTGAATTTAATTCACGGACTTGGAAGTGTATTTGGTTAATTGATCAATGCGATATTTCTGTGGTTGATTCTTGGAAGATGTTTTTCTTACAAACGGCTAGCAAGTTATTAAGTGATATAGAACTTTTCTAAATTCTTAAATATATTAATAACTTACCAAATTTCATTGAAAATATATTCTTAATAATTAGCAAATTAAGGACTAATTATAATATACATCCAACTTTTATGGTACATATTAATTTTTGAAAAATATATTTAAATAAAATATAGAAATTATCAAATTACATACATGTTCTCAATTATTTATATATGACGTATATAAAATTTGAGTCAATTTGGATTTTGATTAGTCATTCCTTATAAAATCATTAAAACTCCATTATATATTTTTTTAAGCAAAAAATAAGAGTCAAAGCTATTAAACTTTAAATATCCACAAAGAAGCCATTACCATTAGACCAAAGGCTAAGTATCTTTCAAAGAAATTTGATACACGGCATATCTAAATGATCGATAATATATCTATAATTTTAATATTTTTTTAATGTGAATAATTTTTTTGAAATATATGTTCATGAGAGTTGGGTATACTATAAAAGTTGTATTTATGTTATAGTTATCTTCAACAAGGATTAAGAGATAAAATAATGAGTTTATTAAAGCAACAAATATTACAAAATTGTGTTTTTATCAATTAACATAACGAATATGATGAATTAAATACAAAAGAAAATTATATAACAATATTTTTTTATAATTATAATATCATATTAGATAAATAGTAGAAATACATAAGAACTTTTATTTAACAAGATTATTATTTTTTATTTATAAAAGCAACAAAAATGATATCGATTTTCATTTCTTTTCAAAAGCAGAGTGAAAAAAAATTAAGTATAGGAGAACTATACATCAACTTATAAGTATCAAAACAATAAAACTTACAACTATACAGCCACAATTAAGATCAACCAATGTCAAGTTTTAAAAAAAATATTAAGCATAGTGTGATATTTTTGGTGCAAAATATTAATTCTCTCTAATTTTGAATTTTGAAAGAAATTTAGTAAAGCAAAAAAAATTATGGTTACATTAATAAGTTATTAAGAAAACACATTTGAATTTAATTATTCATAATCTATTTTAATAAGTAAACAAAATATAGATAAAATACTAAAAAAATATAGTATTGTTATTGAGAATTAATAATATTTAAATAAATAACAACATATATAGATATGTTATTCATTTTAAATTATTTATTATAATTATTAAAATATACTATAGAAATTAATTGATTTTCTCTGATATTTTATGCAAAAAACGATAATGGTTAAAAAATATAACAAAAATCTCATCATCTTCTGTCATATAGTTATGATTGAGAGTCGCACTATATTTTTGGCAAAATATACTACTAGGTTTGTGAGGATAATGATTAATTACAAACTAGTTAGGTAGAAGATATTAACTAAGCAAAATAGTTATTTACTTATGTTCAAACTAGATTAGTTATTTGTAAATATTCTATCTGGTATGAAGTTTTAAAAGCATATAATCTGCACCTTTACATTCTCATTTTTTTTAATTTTCATTTAGAAAAAAAAGAGCTCGTAAATGATCACTATTTTATAAGGCTAAATACCAAAGTGCCTTGCCCCCCTTTTTTTTGATTGAAAAGCTGTCTTGCCTTTAAAATGTCAATTTCACATTTTATCTATGTTGCCATCATAGATAAAATTATGATATTATTTTACACTCCCATTGCAAGACTCAGTGCAGGAATTGATGTTTTACAAGTACATCAGAGAAAAGAAAAAAAAAATTCCAAACTGTAATTTCTGAAATCATATGGGGCTATGGCCCAAAAATCCAAATAACAACAAAAGATCTTTCTGACATGTGGGCCTAGTACGTGTCTTCTAGAAAACAATAGGCCCATATATTTGAAATTATACAGGCCTATAAACCCTAACAAGGTTTTAGATTTTGATTCTCTCTCTCTCTCTCTCGGTTCAATTCTGCTCTACAGATCGGCATCAGGCCAGCCATGGCTAGTCGCGCCGCCGCGAGATCCCTTTTCCGATCGTCTTCATCCCTTCGAAGCGCCGCCACTACCGCCGCATCTCAGGCCAGATCCTCTCGCCCGGCGTCTTTTTGTCTTCCTAAGCGCCGTGGCGCAATCGCGCAAGCTCCTCGGTTTTTAAGGTTGGATAATCTTTCTTCTCTTTGGCTAAACAAAGATTAATTTGGGAGATGTGGTTATAGATTCACATCATTATTTATCTATTCATTTGTCTGTCCTTTTGTAATGAGTATGTGATATGAGGTCTGAATGCAACTTGTATAGTTAAATTTGAATAAAGAAATTCGTGTTAGTACTGGTACTGGTGTCGATCCTGTCAATTTTGGTTCCTTGATGCAACCTGGGTACTGGTAGGAGCTAAGAATTAGCCATAATTGATCATTGAGGTTTTATATCTTTCACAGAATAGAGGAATATGCTATTTTTGTTCAAGTTTTATTTGAAAATTTCCAATGTTGGATCAACTGCCTGTGCTGTGTACTGGTACCATCACCAATGTGTATAACAAATGGAGCATTATCATTTTAAACAGTCATTAGACAGTCATAAAGTCATAAATTAACCACCACTTATATATTTTACATAAATCATATGGAAGGAAAAGAATAATTATTAAGGTTGTGATTATTCATTAGTTCTCTGTATGTTCTTGAAGGTCTCCTATTGAGATGAGTTCCTTCTGTGTGGAGTCATTGCTGCCAATGCATAGCGTGACAGCCTCAGCTGTCATGACCTCTCTTCTGGCTGTTTCTAGAAGGGGCTACGGTTGGCTTGCTGATGGTATCTTATTCTCTCTTCAGTTTTTTTTTGTCCGCTTCTTTTATAATCTTTGGCAAAAGATTGAAGAAACTGTGGTTGTTTGGGAGTGTTGTTTTCTTTCTGGTTCTTAGAAAGTTCAAACTGGATATCGAAACAATGCTTTTGTTTTCCTATCAAAAAAACTACTGTGGACTGATTTCTTTTTGGTGTTTCTTCGCACTGGTCTTCTTATTGAAAAAATTTTCTGAAAACAATTTCTTTAAAAAGATGGTTGAATTTCAAATTTTATGTAGCTAAATCAACCCTTTATTGTTTGTACTAACTTGTGGATTTAAAAGATCTAATTGAAGTTCTCAAATTTAGTAATGACAATAAACAATATATTCTTAAAGTATAATTAATACTCATATCCTCTTAAGTCTTACTTTAGTAGCTATGTTAGAATAGTGTCATAAAAATTCTTTTATAAAGGAAAAAGTTATTTCTTTCATAGTTTGTCTTTTTTTGTTTTGTTGTAGGACAAGATGAAACTAGATGAAGGTCAAGACTTTAAAGGTGACTAGACTAAAAATATATACCTACGCAAATTGTTGGTTTATTATGCTATGATGCTATTCTTTACAACTTAAAAATGTTTTATCGAAATAGATTTGCAAATAAAAGTAATTATCATTCGGAGTACCTAATGAAACATGATTCTTAGTATATTTTGACAAGAACACATTGTACTGTATGTTTTGCTGCTTTTCTGTTTTGCTATTGTGTCGTATGTTCCTTGTGTTTGAATATCTTTACACATTTTAAAAGAAATTGAAAAAGGTGTCATGTTATATATAGAAGATTAATCTTTCAGATTATCTAATATTTCCTGAAACTTTGTATTTCTTTGCATCATTAGTTAAGAAGATAGGTACTCCAGTTTGGTTCCCTGTTGAATTTGGCATTTGGCAATGTATAAAGCTTATTTTTACTTAAAATTACTGTACTGATTCCCTGTTTTCTAAACCAGCTGGAAAAGATGATGTGTAGAAGAATAATTATCTTCTCAAAGACACAGGTTAGCTGATGTATTTGATATAAAATCTTTTGAAGTGATTTCACATTGTGGTCCCTAAAAATTAGCGTCCTCACTATTATTTCAAGCATCTTGTGGTCATTTCACATTGTAAGCATTTTTGTTTTCCCTTGGTAGAAAGATCCTGCCTTCATTAATTGACTTCCTAGTTCCTACTTTCATTATCTTTTGTCATGTTTCAGGATTTTTGTTCTATCTTGATTGATTGATTGATCAAATTTGTTATTTTATATGAAAATAATGATTGAATTTTGTTATGACACGTTAGATTTAAGCTGTGAGTTTTAATGAATTTGAGCTGTACTTCTTTTGTTCTTTTTTAATTACTTTTAAGCTACACGTCATATGTTGTGCTGATTTATTTGAAGAAGCTATTTTTAATAAATTTTTGTCCTGACGGTGACTCTTTATTTGTTATAGACTTGTGATTAGTCATCATGAAGAGCTTGGCTTGAAGACCTCATTCCTACTTTTGTTTTTAACATTCTACTGTTTGTTTGCCGATCGTAGCATCAGTTAAAACTAATAAGCAGATCATCTTGTTGTACTAAATTTCATAGATTCAAGACATTTGTCATATGGTTGGAACTTAGTTTTGGTTATTGTACTTGTAGATGGATGACTTGGATGGCGATAGTAGCAAACCCTTATCTTCATCCTTATTAATAAGTCAAGGAGATTTGGTAGATCTATTTTGAAATTTGGATCTGTAAATCTCGGTGAGAAAAATCTGTTGTATACATTTGGTAAATTTCTTTTTCAAGATAATAGGTAATTTTTTTTTCCAAGAAGTTGTTCGGCAAGATTGTTGGTTGAGTAACATAAACTGTTTATTTTTTTTTGTTGTTGTTTTGATGAGATCTTGTTTTTTAATTGTGCTCCAACATGGTTTTTGCTCTCTTTTGTGCTAAAAGCAGGAGCTTACCAAACCATGTCTTTCAGTCTTTGTATTATAGCCCTTTATTTTTCTTAGTTTTCATTTCAAGTGGCGAATGCGCAGTATCTTTAGGAAGTTTAAACCTCTTGGGCAACCCGACAAACGCTAGAAGCAAGCCCGTATTTGAAATCTTCAATACTAAACTTCGTATAGTTCAAAGAACTATGGAAGCTCACTTGGATTCGAAATTTTCAATACATCAGTATGATCGTCTCCTTGTCGGTACATTTTAGTTTTTACAACTTCGTTTTTATAATGATATGATTTCTAGGTTTAACAATGTTATATTCCTTGAATGCACGCGACCCTTTATTACAGAAGTTAATCCAAACACAAATCAAGTTCGCCTATAGGCTATAATTTTTGTTAGAGCCCATTTACTTCCTTGGTCTTCAAAATGTCGTAATTTTTGGTCGTCCCTTTAAACAACCTTTTTAAACAACCCCAATTTATCTTGATACATCTCAGATCAAACAAAATGAAAACCTAAACCACAATGTAGGATAAATTAACATTTCCTTTACTGGAGCTGGTAAACATTCCAGTCTTTATACCATAATTCTAAGAAAAGTTGCTTGGTACTTGTACCAATCATAATTCATTTAAAAACAAATTCCACAGCAAGATACTTGAAACAAAAGATAACTAGTCACCACTCACAACATCACAAGTAAAAAGAAAAAAAGAAATAAAATGCCACCAATATCAATATCTCAGAACTGGAAATTCAAGAGTTAGGAAGCCATTCAACATAATCAAAGAAAAACATCTGAGCTTCATGCAACAAATCCAAATTTGTCATAAAACCTTTTCATTTTCAAATTGATATACGACCACTAGGTCAGGGGCGACATCTCCAAGTAATTTATGAGAATGGCCCACTTCACTTTTCCACGACATTCACCAGCTCATACTCCACGAGTGAGAGATTGTTATCCTCCTTCACAGTAAAGCTAGCTGGTTCAGTGACCTCAATGCGACCCCACTTGTCAACTGCCAACCTCATTGATCCCTTGAACATATCAATTTTAGCATTGCGAATAATGACCGTTGTGTCAGGTTGCATTAAATCAACTGTTACAAAGTACGAAACATTTTTGTTAGGGTTTCTCAATGTAATCTAAGCATCATTGCAAAGGAAAATATGAAAATGAAGTATCTTTCAGACACATTTGCTGGAATAGATATTGAAGCCTAAAGAAAGCTTTTTACCTGCCAAAACTTGAATGGAATTTCAAGAAAGAAGCAGATGACCCCATCAAAAAGGAACAAAAATGATACAACAATCTATAAAAAATAGAAACATAATAAAAAACAACAAACTAATATATAACCAAACAGGTGCTGGTCCATCTTTATACCTACCAGACCATTATTACATGGTGCTAAAATCCTAATATGTAAAACAAACACCACAAAATATACTTGTCCATAAAATATATCTAATTCTCAGACTAAAAAGCATTGCATGCCAAAACAATAGAATATCATAAAATAAAATAATGAGCGTTCAACATATAACATGATCTTAAACAGAGGCCTAAAAGCCATCAAGCAGATGTATTACATGTATGCAAGTCTATTAGCATACTAATGGCAAGTTTAAGGATACTTTGCCATAAGAACTATAAGAAAAAAAAAACTCCGCATCATTTTAAGAGCACTTGACAGGTCAATTTTGGTAAAACCAAACAAAAATACATTGATAAAGTCAGAAGTTTGTTTAGTTTACAATTGTACAAAAACCCAATTCAGTTATTTATTATTTAAGCCAATAAATGAGCCGAGCAGGAATAACTCAACCATGAAAGAAATATGAATCATACAGAAGTGCGAAAACATTTTGGGTTTGAACCAATTCATTTACTAATTATCTACCAATTGTCATCAAATATCTTAAATAAATAAGTCCTTTTTGTGCTTTTCAGATTATGAAAAACATAAGATTAAAAAGTAATACGAAATAAATGAATCCATTTGCTTTCTATTGTATAGGTTTAGCCAAATCAAGTATACAAGGCAAGCAGAAATTCATGCCATTTTCAACTAAATCTAATTCCTTCATCAACCGTTGGATGTTATCCGCATATAGTATTATCATTTCCTTTCTTTCGTATAGGTTTAGCCAAATCAAGTATACAAGACAAGCAGAAATTTACTTCATTTTTCACTAGATCTAATTCTTCCATAAACTGTCGGATGTTATCTACATAGAACATTTGAAACTACAAACAATCTTTGCAAATGTGGAGAAATAGTTAAACTACTTTACAAAATGAAAAGCACGATAGACGATTAGCAAAGATAAGTCCAATCAAATCCTTACCTTGCTCATTTCGCGCCGTGAAAAGGATGCATCCAGTCTCATCGCCGATCAGGCACTCAGAGATCTTAGTCGCGCGCGCGCCGACAGATCCTTTGTGAAGAACCGACTTGGATGAGAGAACCTTCGCCGTGAGCGTGTGACCCCCGGTGCCAGGTTTAAGCGATTCCACCTTTATGAAAACAGGTTTGCGCTTAGCGGAGGCTGCGCCGTTCGCCTGAGCTGTCGCCATGGACGGAATGACGGTGCACGAATCGATTAGGAAGAAAAGGCCGTAAACCCTAGTTGAAGAAGAGAGGGGTTGGGAGACTTGAGGGATTAATAAATGGAGCGATTGGAGAGAAATGGAGGAAGGGTATCCGGATGTCTCCGATTAGACCGCTACAACCATATTCGGGTCGGATCTATCGATATCCAAGTCAATCCGATAGATAAGGTCCGGTAAGTCAATAAGTGTAATAGCAAAATTTGGATATGGATTTTAGTCTGAGAAACTGAGCCCATGGGCTAATTGCAAACATTGAAAAATTAGGCAGGAGGGTTGAAGCCCAGATAGTTAAGTAGTTCGGCCTTTACCATAATCTGATTTATCCAAAACAAAACTGTCTAATGGTTTTTTCTAAAAGAAAACTAGGTGTAGTATTTCATGTTTCCTTGCGGAAGGCTAAAGTTTTTTTTTTTTTTTTTTTTTGCCTCTACATGTAATGGTGAATTTTGTTTGTCCTTATATTACCAACACTTTTGTATATATCTTAAAATCCACTTATCTTTCTTCGTAAACAAGCGATTGTTGAGTTCTGCATTTCTACTAAATTACAAATCTTACTACAAATTCAGAAATAAGACTGGATGCGGCGACACGATTTGTATGTGGTACAATCATTCGTCTTCGTTCAATTCCAAGTTTCCATATCTTTTATTTGTCCATACTTCACCAACCATTGCATAACTCCAAAAGCACATTCTCTTTTTACTACCTAATTCATCATTTCTTATCTAATATCTTTTATCCAAACACCACCAACATCCTCATGTTTATCCAAACATATATGTTCCTTCCTGTTGGGCTATAAATACTTGGTAGATCTCACCCATATTTCCACACAACAATCAATTCCAGTAGCTTAACTTGAGAGTTTAACAATGGCAACTCATTATTCTCTCTCCTTTTCTCTTTGCATATTGGTCTTATTTAACGGGTGTGTAGCACAGACCGGGATTGGTGGGCAGAGCCCATGGCAGAGTTCGCGTGGTCTTGGGGCAGCTCAGAGGGCTTGTCGATTCGACAGGCTTGATGCACTTGAACCGTCTAGGCGTGTGCAGTCTCAAGCTGGTCTCACTGAATTCTATGAGGAGAACAACGAACAACTCCGGTGTGCTGGCTTATCTGCACTCCGTCGTACGATTGAGCCTAGAGGCCTTCTACTGCCTACCTTCTCCAATGCTCCATCTCTCTTCTACATAGTGCAAGGTCAAGTTGCCTCAAACAGCTTCCTAAAGTAACTTTAAGCATTGATTTATTAAAGATGCTAATAGAAATTTGTAATTTTCGTTTGCAGGACGGGGCCTTACAGGGTTCATTTTCCCTGGTTGTCCTGAAACATATCAGTCTTTCCAACAGTCTGAGCAGCTCCAGCAGGAAGGCCTCACTCAGGTGCAAAGGACAAGGGACGAGCACCAAAAGATTCATCGCTTTCGTGAAGGAGATGTTGTTGCAGTTCCAAGTGGCATCACTCATTGGTGTTACAATGATGGTGATATCCCTCTAGTTCTTGTTCAAGTCTTTGACACAAGCAATAGCGCGAACCAGCTTGAGCCTAGACGCAGGGTAATTAACATTTTACAACTTAAAACTGATATGACGGTTGACTTCACAACTAATGTTTTATCAAAATATTTTTCCTATAATTAAACTCAATGGCACTGATATTTTCATTGTAAAATTGATCCCAGGAATTTTTCCTAGCTGGAAGGCATCAAAGTGGCCAGCAATTTTATGAATTTGGACAACAAGTATCAGGAAATAATATCCTCAGCGGCTTTGAAACCCAGCTATTGGCTGAAGCTTTTGGCATAAATCAGGAGTTGGCCAGAAGACTTCAGAGTCAAGATGATCAAAGAGGTGAAATTGTTCGAGTAGAACGGGGACTTCAATTGCTCAGACCTTTTAGGAGTCAAGAGGAACAACAGCAACAGCAGCAAGGAGAAGAGTTTGAGGGAGAGAGGTTCGAGCATGAGAGGTTCCGATCAAGTAACTATTCCAATGGTTTGGATGAAAACTTCTGCACAATGAAGGTCCGACAAAATATCAACGATCCGAACCGTGCTGATATCTTCAACCAACAAGGCGGAAGAATCACAAGACTTAACAGCCAAAAACTTCCTATCCTGAACAATGTTCAAATGAGCGCTACCCGAGTGGTTCTTCGAAGGGTAATGCATATCCATTAAAGCACTTAATTTATATCAATCATTTAAGCCAAACAAGAAAAAAAAAGAAAGATCATACTTATTTATATCAATCATTTGATCTATTTGCAGAATGCCGTGCTTACTCCTTATTGGAACATCAATGCACATAGCTTGATGTATGTGACAGGGGGCCGTGGAAGGGTCCAGATTGTCAACCATCAAGGCAAAACAGTGTTCGACGGGCAACTCCATAGCAGACAATTGTTGTTGATCCCTCAAAACTATGTTTTGCTGAAAAGGGCTGATCAGCAACAGCAATTTGAATGGGTCTCTTTCAAAACCAACCATAATGCCATAGTGAACCAACTTGTTGGGAAGACTTCTACACTCCGTGCGTTGCCTTTGGATGTACTCAGGGCTTCCTACCGTCTTACCATAGAACAAGCAAGGAGACTCAAGAATAGCAGGAGGGATGAGATGGCTATCTTTACTCCTCGTTTTGAACATCAGAGGGAGGAGCTCGATACTGAGTACCAGAGGAATGCTGATGTGTAATGGATGCTTAAAGTAATGTGAAAGAGAGTGATTGTGTAACCTGTTAACAAGGCTTGAGATTTGCAAATGTACTTACTTCCTCGGTTTGAATAATAAAGAATAGTCTTGTTCTGCTCTCTTTAGTTATTGATCCCAAGTTGGTGTTTAATTTTGATCGTGATTTAACTTGTGTTTTGATTGATTCTGGTATGCTATGAGATTCTTTCTTGTCTGTGTGGATACTGGATAGCGAGCAAATGACAAAGCAAGGTGAAGCTCCATCCGATTCTCTTGAATTGTTTGCCATCCGATTCTCTTCTGTTCTGACTCTTACTCCAGTACTGCTCTGCTATCTTCTTTCACTCCGAATAGGAGAATCGGCGATGCCATTAAGCGGTTTGATGAAATGCCACTACGAACTATGGTTATGCGGAAAAATCTCTACTTTTGCACAGATGGATTTTGTGGAAGCTATTTGTACTTTTTTGAGGGATCTGTTATAAGAAGCAGGACCCATCTGGCCAAATGCTCTTTTATCGGCACTCTATATGTTATTGGCACACTGTTTTGTCGAAGATTCCATGAATTACTTCCTTGAAGTTGTAATTTCTCTTCTTACTGCTTATTGTAATTGTGCTGGACTGCAGTTATGTGAAATACCATGGCAACAGCTTTTGCCAAGAGTGAAATACTAAAACGGGCCCTGGACCTTTCCTTTACAATGCCTTTGAATGGGCTTGTAGCAGATGAGGCTACTTCTTCTAGTGCTCTTGGAGCATTGTACTAGTTTGAGCGACCTTTTATATTGAAAGCTAATCCGTGCCAAGGCCGTAAAATGCAATCTTGTAAAGTTTCTGTTTGTGGGGCGTCCATTGACACATCATAAATTTTTGTGCAATATGTGGTGGTCTAACTGATGCACATGGCTGCTCGACGAAAAGCCTGAGTGTTGTTTTTTTGTAACATCGAGATGTTCTCTTAGATCACTATCTGCCACAAAGGAAATGTTGTGTTTACATACAGACCTGATGAGAGAACATTCTCTTCTTCCCTTAAACATGCATCGAATGTGTCTACAACAGATCCATTCCTTAGTAATTAAAATGGGCTTAGAAAGGAGTGTTTATTGTTCTGTACTCCATTATGTCTTGTTACACTTCCATGGGGTCCTCTCTGATCCATGATTCTAGAATCTTCCTTGAGACCAGAAGCCTCTGCTGTCACGGCTAATATGTTAGCTACTATTTACAGTAAATCTGGGAGATATGAGGGACAGAGAAATTGCTTCTCAAGCATAAAACTCTAGATATTGTATCAGGGAACGTGTTATTTACCGCTTGTGTGCGCAAAGGAGATTTTGCTGAAGCATTTAATTTTTTCAAGAAGATGCAAAATATAATATTTTTCTTCAGATTATTATGTGGCTGTGAGCTTATTAACTATTTGTTCAAGGAGTAGTAGGCTTATGTTAGGTAGATCACTTCGTGGCCTTCTTCTAAAGAGCGATCGGGGAATTTGGACACATTTGTGGTTATGTTTTGTTAATCAATATGCATGTGAAATGTGGAAGCTTGAAGGATGCTCTGTAAGTGTTTAATTAAATTACTGAGCGAACCCTCATCTCCTGGACTGCTTTGATACCTGCACTGGTGCACCATGGGTATCGACTTGAAGCTCTCAATCAGTTTAAACGATTGCAAGAGCTAGGGTTTAGGCTTGACAGTGGCACTAGTTGTGTTGCCTTCAGATTTACACACGGTTGCCTCGTTGAGGAATGCATGAAACTATTTGAAAAAATGGAGGACAGTACTTGTGCTATTGTAGTGATGTAGATCATTATGAGCGTGTAGTGGATTTGTTGTGTAACAGTAGGCGCATTAAGGATGCTGACTTGATGATTAATTAGTTGCATGCCATTTCAACCAAATGCAGCTATTTGGCGCACGTTTCTTAAAGGATTAGAAATCTTAAAGGATGCAAAAGATTTGGTGTTAACAGCATGATCGAGGGGGCGCACTGGCCCAGGAATCAGCATGAGGGGGCACCACTGGCCTGATTAGTTAATTCTTGGAACAAATTAAAGATATGATCCTTTGGGTACTACCAACTTTATATTTTTGGTCCGTCCAGTTTCGTAGTTTCCTTTAGTTCGTAGACATCCCAATTCTTACTACTTTGGCCCTTTTCTGTCATTGTTTTTAGTCAAAATTATGCACGGGAAGTATGGGAAATCTAGGCGGTTCTTATCAGAAACTAATTATTTTGACTAATTCTACATTGGTCAGAAAAATACGCTACCAACTGCTGACTAGGGTCTCCAACCATTTGTTAATAATAAATTGTTTCTGAGGACTGGAGAGAAATTAAGTTGGATGCCAGAATAGGGGGTTTGGAGCTCTGGAAAGAAGAAATGAAATCGGAAAAGCATGTTGATTTAAGGACCATTTGTGTAAATTGGTTCAATTATTACTTGAATTGGTTGTATGAAAAGATCATTTTGCATATTGAGCAGTTTCTTGATCTTAATATTAGAAAAAAGATAAAGTCAACATACATCTAGCTGGTAATCATGGTGTCAAGTTTATCAAGTTCTTGATTTGACCTTGATGGGCATGTCATTTAAGTACAAATCTGTATCAGTACCTAGCTGGTACTACTAGTATTTTAAATGGTGATTTGTGGCTATTATGCTGAGGCTGGGCAATATTTTTCAGTCAATTTACAGAAGGAATACAATCTTTATTGGTACGTACCCACAGAATATAAAAAAACTCAAACTGGTACCATTGTTTAAATACCTTTGTAAATTGTTCTTATCATACTGAGAAGTACCAGCTGGTACGGTACACAGATTGAACATCATGGAATCTGTGTGCCCATGTTAATCATAGAGCAACTGTCGAAGTATAAACAGGTATTATTTTAATTAAAAGAAACATTTAAAGGGATTTGAAGAATCCACATTTAGGAATTTCAGGTGGAATGCCCTTTTATAAAGCTATTTTAGTGCTACTACATAAAGTAAATTTATTTTGAAATCTGTGAGAAAAGGTCCCAAGCTGTGACAAAGTACAAATAATGTGAGGTTGTACCATCATAGGTACTAGTAAGTAGTTTTAATGGTTTGTATTTGGATGAGTATTCTGTTTTTTCTTGTCTTCTCTTTTTTCTTTTAGTACAAGTCCGTAGTTATACATGTAATACTCATACGCTTCCCTGAAATTAAAGTCGAAACATGAAATTTATACTCTGGAGTTTGGATCTTACTACGGCAGACTATGCCACTGCCATTAGACAATAGTCTCAGTGGGTTGAACAGGTAATGGATGGGGGTAGATGATTGAGACAGTTTCTTTTGTCTTGTGTCCCTTTTGTTGGTACCAGTATGCTGGATTGGTACTACACGTAGTCAGGAATTAACAACTCATCCAAATCTCTCTTTGGGGGGTTATATTTTCATTCAATAAAACAAATACCAACGGCTACATTTTTGTAAAACTAAAAGCATAACCTTACTTTAGATAAACCTTTGGATTTCTTATTCAATGATTGATTATTTGGTTTAACAGAAGTACAATACAAGAAATTAAACCAAATAAACAATACCTCACCTGATATATAGTTAGGTTGAAACTCCGTACCGAGTCGAAGGGCTTTATTTCCCATTACATCATTATTCCATGCTAAAAAGGTGGTAGTTTCTACATGACTGTTGGGTCCCTGTATTGTTGGATGAACCAATGAGTTCTTGAAACATGGTCGCAATATGACATTATATATATATCTGCTGAGGAGCACTTAGGTTGTAGCACCCAGCATATGACATTATATATATATATTGATAAATTAATCAATTAGTAGCATTAGTTAATTGACTTATATAGCACGAACAGCAGAGGGTCAGAGGTGAGATAAGCGCGTGGTAGGTTGTGCGGCTATTCGGTCGTTAATTACAAGAGGACAATCGCACGAACGAATCGTTTTCTTTTCTCGCCTTTTCTTTTTGGATCCAACTCTGCAATTGTTCGCGTAGAATCTTAACACGGATACATCATGTGCGGAGATGCATCGCATTGTTTGAAAGGAATCATTAGATTGTTATATAATTGAAAGTTGTACTCTATTCCTAATTAATTTCGAACACTCATTAAGTTCTACTCCCAAATGATAATTTCATTCATAATAGTTAAAATTAGATAAGAACGAACACACAATCCTTGAATGCTTATAGTGTGATTATTTAAAAATTAATAGGAAAATGTTTGGGAGATACCATAATTAATACCGATTTTATTATTCATATTACACGGGTTATTATTCATATTAACTATTTTATTATGTAACTTATTTTTTATAGTATATTTATTATTCAACTTAAATATTACCAATATAAATAATAACTCGCTTAAATTGAATAACAAAAATATTGTACAAATAAGTTGGATAATAAAATTGTTAATACGAATAATAACTCATTTAATCTGAATAACAAAAAAATGATATGGATTATGATATCTGTATATCAGCTCCCAAATTAATATATATCTAAATTGGAAAAAATAAATATCTTATTTAAAACAATAGAAAATTTAATAACGTGTTAGAAAAAAAACGTTTGATTTTTATATTTTATATGATAGCTATGCACAATGTGGTTATTGATTTTACATCTCTCTGCTAAAAATTAAATGTTAAGTCTCTTATAATTGATGGTCTAATTTACTTTACCAAATTACAAGTACACCGCCTAATATACCATATCAAATTAAAAGCAATATAGGAATTCTACCAAACTAAGGATTCTACAAGATTAAGGTTCTGGTGTGAATATGATTCAGGTGAGAATATCTTTTGATTTAAAGAAGATTTGTCTTATACTGTCCAATTGTCAATAATTCAGATAATGCTACACATATCATGGTGACTTGGCACTCACAGCTCAATTTTGCCATGAGAAAGTTTTATATATATACTCCACTTGTGGTGCTCATCTGCCGTTGCTCCCACTCACAGCCGTTGGTTGGTAGTTAAAATTTGGGTTGAATTGGGAGTTTGGGACCCCCAAACTTGCACCAAATCTTGGTGGGGTCATTAGACTAGAGGAGAATTAATTGTGATGTGTACAAGGTATATATGATTGTGAAGTTTAAAGTAATCTAATGCAAAAGATTGTCATACTAAATGATGTTGCCTTTATCATTTGAGGATAATAAAAAATAGAGGAAATCTTTATTTCCCTGTGCTTGCGTCCCCCAAGCATGTCACCCCTGATTTTTACTCATCGCGTGCATGCTAACAATTATGGCATATAATTAAACTCCACAATCGAAACAATATAAACTTAACAAATCTCTCTAGCAATCCAGCGATCTTTTTTCTTGTTTTGCTTTCCTTCAGTGATTATTCTTCTCTCTCTTTCGTTAGTTTAATCTAATCATCAATTTCTTCAATGACCCCTTAGAAAATTCTCTAATTAACTTTTCATTTTTGACAAAAAAAATACATCCACATATACTAACTTTTCATTTTTTTACAAAAAAATATATTTATGTGTGCTTTCACGTATTTAAATATAACGAGTTTAAGTATTTATATTATGTACTTAAATGCTTATATAAATGACTCAGATGTTTATATATCTGATTCGTGTGTTTATATATTTTAAGTAAATGTTTGTATTTTATTTTTTTCTCAGATATTTATACTCCGGACTTGTGTATATATATGAGACTTATGTGTTTAGATAAATTGTCAAGGAAAAAATAATAAGAGAGAAAAAAAGAGTCTCAAAAAACAAAATCACATTAAAGAAAAAGTTAAGGACAGTAACATAATAGAGAACAAAGAAAAAGAAAAAAAAGTCTTGACAAAATAAAAGCGCGTGAGATAAGATAAAGAAAAAGAGTCTCGAGAAACAAAAACATATAAGGGATAAATTACATATACTACTTAAATATTATATAAGCGATTCAGGTAATTATATAAGTATTTATATGCTATTTAAGTGTCTATATAAGTGACAAGAGATAAAATTTATAAACACCAACTTCAAATATATAAATATAAAAAATTAAGATATTAACACTAAAATGTTAGTGTTTAGTCATTTGGCATTACATGCTGCCAATGTAAAACACGTGCTGTAGGGTGATTCTGGTCTGAAGGATGCGAATATTTTGTGTTTTTAGAGGGGCGGAAACGAGAGATGACATTGGAGGTTCTGTTAGCACATCCAAAAAAAAAAAATAATATACATCTAAATTCTTAAATGTCATAACAATTTTTTTATGTATCAGTCTTATTTGAACACACATATTAACTTATAAATTACTTTTCCAGATGTAAAGAAATTATTTTAGTGAGAATAATTGTGAGGTAATATTTCAATATAAACTAATTAATTGTTACAATATTAATTAAAAGAACATTTCCCTGTTCAAATAGTACTAAATTAAACTTGAACATTCTTTTACCTCTCCAGTTTCTACTTTGCGGAATTTTGTCTCCTAACATGATCAGTGCCATGTATTCAGAAATCAGCATGAAACAAATCTGGGTGCAAACTTGGTTGTCCGAAGCACAACTCGCATTAATTAAAAGCGAACCAACATCTCCCTAATCTCGCCTAAAAAGGAACCAATGACAGTTTCTTATAAATAGAAAAAATCATAGTCAAACTCAGAAAGAACAAAAAGTGCTAATCCTGGTTCTTTTAAAATGCATATAAATTCTAGATCTTTTCCCTGCTAGCAGTTTTACCCGTTGAAGTGGTCCATTGGTTTGCAAATTAATTAAGCATTTTGTGACTACCTGCTTAATATTTACTAATAATTATAGAGAGGATCTCTTCACAATTATTATCTTGACAATCTTAATAATTAATTTTTAAATAATTTTAAAATAATTTTTAAAAATTCTTAAAAATAGAAAAAAATTGATAAACATATATTTTTTTTAATTTGTAGATTGATTGTGCTGCAAACTTCATGTAATTTAAGGATTATTTGATATTTCATCAAAGATTGTCAAATATGGACCGTTGTAAATATTATATAATTTTGATGGTCTTTGATGAAGTATCAAATAATATTTAAACTATATAAAATTTGAAACACAATCGATCTATAAATTAAAGAATATGTTTATAAACTTTTTTTATTTTTAAGATTTTTTTTTGAAAATTATTTGAAAATCTGATGTCAAGATTGTTATAATAATAGTTGTCAAGAAATTCCCACTTATAATTATATAGACTAAATCAAACCAAAATTAATGACCGTAATTTATCTAATATAGTAACCACTAAAAATTTTGGCCCACACCAAAATCACTAAATATATATAATATATAGAATAAAAGGATGTCGGTATTTAATTATGGCCATAACAAACTTTTAGTATTCTATCATTATAGTTTCAATTTACGGATTACTACTTGGTTTCTTCAATATATCTAAAATGTTCATCTTTTTTGAGTTTTTATTGAAAATGTTAGAATTTGTTGATGCGTTTTCAAATATGTGGTCAATGTAGTACCCCCCCCCCTCTGATGCACACACCAAACATACACACCAATTGAATAAAGCTACAATGGATGTAAGCTCGCCAATAAAAATTTTCCAGAGCCTGAACTGAAAATATTGGATTTTAGCTCAAAACAACGAACTCAAATATTTGATTATGATCTATTTTATGACTTATATATATGCATAACATTGCAAATTTGTGTATTTTAATTCGAGCATACCTGATTACTTCAAAGTTGAGTTTATTTTTTTTAACTTTTTGATCTTGGACAAAACTCATTGACAAAATTTTTTACACTCACGAACTTATCTTTTACGCCAAAATTTTCAACTTAATATCTTATATAACTCCAAATTTCTGTCAATAAGTTAAAAAAATGTCCCTATAGACCTACTGCGTACTTTGTTAGGTTAAATTAGGTAGATTAGATTTTTTATCAGACAAAAACATATATACACTTGTGATTTTGGTGCTTCAATTTGGCTTGTACGATTTATTATAAAAAAAAATTGATGTGTGTGATATAAGCAATTCTTCAATAAGGACCTAGATTTGTAACCGTTAGATATTTTAAATCGGATGGTTTAAATATAATTAATGAGCCGGTTTCTAGGGAGTTAGCCGGTCACCAGCCCGGGCAACAAGCGGTCACCAAATATTGAAAAAAGGACACAACAGTCTTTTTACCTTATCCTACATTTGGTAATCGCCGTTTCTTCTGAAACAGATGCTAATACTATCTCTCACCTTCTTGTCAATTATTTCCTTAGAACAATTAAAATTCTTAATCCAATTCATCAGGCGTATATGGTGATTAATTATGAATTTCATGGTGCTTGTACCGTTCATGTTTTAATCAATCATGGTTTGTGAATTTGTCATATTCCATGTTGCATTTTTTTTTCTGTAACTATTCAGTATGGAATAGTGGGAAGTCGCTTGATATAATATTCAAAGGAGGATAATGCAAGCTTTTGAAAAAAAAAAGTTCTTAAATTTGAGAAAATAATTAAAGTTCAATTATGGAGAATTTTGAAAAATTTTAAAAGTTTCAGTTGGGTATTAAGTGCCACTTTTCATAATTTAGTACAAAAATTTCTTGGGATTAATTTACTTATGTATTTATATTTATTTCCCTATACTCACATTATATAACATATGTTCATACTTAATTTTATTTTGAATTTTCTTGATACATTCGGAAAAAGTAAATTTACTACGCATAGGATCAGATACGCTAAGAAAGCCACACAGACAATAATTATTTTTAACTAATTATAATAATGATACTATTATTAATAACTACAATCATGATGATGTAGATGTCAATAATAATGAAACATTACAATAATAATAATAATTATAATATGTTAATAGAAATAACCATAATATTAATAATAACAATAATAATGATAATAACAATGACAATGACAATAATAATCATAAATGGTAATTAAATAATAATTATTAATAATCAACAATATTTATAATAATAATCATATTTAAAACATAATAATAAAATAATTATAATATTATTAATAACCACAATCATAATGATGAAAAATAACAACAACAACAATAATAATGATTACGACAGCCTAATCATCATCAGAATCATCAGAACGACAACATTAATAATCACCGCAATCATCAATAACAACAAAAAATAATAATAACAATAATAATTTTATTATTAATTGCGAGTCTCATGTTCCACAACTTGAGAAATAATTATTCCATATGAGGTGGCTCCATAAATTATGGAGCCATAATTTTTCTTTATTTTCATTTATGACTCTTTAAATTATTTATATTTGTCTCTATAAGTGAGGAATGAAGAATTTATTCCTCCGTTACGCCTCAACCAAATATGACCTATATGAGGATGGACCAATTGACATTGATTATTTTAACAATCATGACAATAAAATTTTAAATAAATTCGAAAAAATTAAAAATAGAGAAAATTAATAGATATATTTTTGAACTTATAAATTGATGGTATTTCAAATTTCATTCAAGTTGGGTGTCATTTAATATTCTATGGGAGACCACTATAATTGCATGAAATATTCAACAGTAAATATTTAATGATCTTTGATGAAATATGAAATTACACTCAAATTGCATAAAATTTTCAATAATACATATTTAAGGTCTTTGATGAAATATGAAATTACACTCGAATTGCATGAAATTTAAAATACAATAAACCTACAAATTAAAGATTATTTTTATAATATTTTTAAAATTTTTTCGAATATATTTGAAAATTATTGTCAAGATTATCAAAATAATCATTGTCAGGTGATCCCTCCTCTTTATATAATATTTTCATATTGGATATTTTTGCAATGATAGCTTTTCATATACATGTGGAATCATGTATGCGTGGGTATGTTTTTTAAAGTATAACAATTAATTTGGTATAAATAAAAATTTCGGAACTAATTTTTTTGAAAAAGAATTCAAAGACTAAAACTCGAGTTCTTATTATTTTATAGAATGTTCTAGCATATATCCTACTCTTATGATATATATTTAAAAAAATAATATTTAAATTAAAAAATATAATTGTATGTGTTCTCAAATATTTGGATATGACATGTATCAAATTTTGGTCAATTTAAAAAAAAATTAGTCTTTCATCGAACAATTATAAATTTTTAACCATGAAGTTTTAATGATTTTCTAACTAATGATCCATCAAATTTAATATATATTATATCTAAATAATTATGAATACATCTATAATTTTATTTTCTTATTTGAATAATATTTTTTAAATGTATATATGTAAGAGTTGGACTTATCACAAAAATTGAATGTACATTAAATTTTTTTTTAATTATTATGAACGGGAGAAACTCATGACTTAGCATAGACTCTATGTATACAGGAACCTTTATACCATTTTTAACCATATTTTTTTTTTTGAAATTAGGGCTCCTGTTAGCCCCGGTATTTATTTATTTTTAAATATCTTTTGTGAGACCTGAATTTATATCTCTCCGTAAAAAAATAAGACTTAACTATACTATGCTAGACACGCGGTTCATTTTTTTTTAACCATATTTAGTTTTTAGTTTCTCTTTCTATAGCAATTAATGAAATGATCGATTTTGCCTTTTATTTCTCTTCCCCAAATAGGAAAGTAAACCAATAGAAGCAAACGTCAGCTATAAATAAATTAGTTACAGACCTTCCTATTTTTCTCTCAATCAATGTTCACTCTACTGGAAGAGAGAACAGTAATTGATACTAATCAACCGGTTACCTAATGAAATTACGATTTTGTCCTTGTTCATTCTCTATAAGCTTAGGTCCTCATTGAAGCAAAGCTCGTGTGATATACCTTACTTCTGTTTTTTATGATTTGACTTAATGAAAGATTGTGTTTGTTGCCACTTATATTAAAGATATTACTTATAAATGAAGTAAGAAAAATTAGATCAGTATCATTATTTTGAGAAGTGAACTAAAAATTACGGTGAACTCATTTTGGTGTATATATATATATATCACTTAAAATTGTATTTCTCGCCTTGAAATAGTATAAGAAAAATAGAGTGAAGGATTTCTTATGATTTTGAAGCCGCCAATGATCATTTTAAACATATACATAAACACACAATGCATGGACACATTTATTTCCTCAACTTTCTGTCCAAATTAGTAAAACTCTATACATGTATCAGTAGGATAGAAAAAGGAGGGTCCGCAACCGACATTAATTCGATTATTAGCAGTCGGCTGCATAACCAATTCGAACCGTTGGATCAATTTTAAACGATTCATATTATGCTTAATGATAGAGCACTTTCTTTTTAAAATTTCAGTGGAGCCCCCTTGTCATCCATTCAACAGAAGTCGGTTCAGAGAGGAGGAAATGATCGACGGACATAGTATCCAATTCGCTCATGAGCGAGGGTATCCGTCTTGAAATGGTGGACCGTGGAAGTGATAATTAGACCTGATTAAAATGGTTAAACTTATGTGTATACATATCAATGTTTCCAGAAGACTAGCTAGTAGCATGATTCTTTCAGCTGCGGATTTACCACAAAAAAAATATAAGAATGTCTTAATTAGACCTCTTGGAATACAATTGTTATTATTAGAGTGAGTAAATAGGTCAAGCACATATATACTGTGCAAGTTATTATCACAGACTGTAAGATAAAATAAAAATATCTCTAGGACTTGATGAACAACATGAACATTGTTGCAAAACAACTTGAGATGCATGAAGAGGCATATGACCTCTCCACACCACTGGTCCCACATGGAAGGTTGAGAAGTTGAGATGCATGAAGAGGCATATGACCTCTCCACACCATGGTCCCACATGGAAGCTTGAGAAGTTGAGATGCATGAAGAGGCATTTGATTATTTTTAAGGATTTGTCTGTTTTATAAATAACCACTTCGCAAACATCTGGCTTCATCTCAGGTATTACCCAAGAAATCTCACACAGAACATTGTATCATTGAAAACAAGCTGAACAAATAAAATTTTCATTATATATATAACAGATATAGCATATATATGGTAAGCTAGTTTTTATGATATTTGTGCATTTGAATTTTGATGATATTATAATGAAGAAAACAACTTCGTCCCTCACCGAAGAAAACAACTTCATCCCGCACCGAAGAAAACAACAGCGACAAACGCACTTTCGGCACTCGGGTCTTAAAAGCAAAAGAAACATAACATGTGTCAGCATTAGTTTCATCTTTTACTATTTCTTTTGTTTGTAAATGGAGCTATAATCAATCAAGATTCACTCAGGTGGAATTAATCCAATACTTTGAGAAAAATAAATAATCTCTTCTCTTTTAACTACCATGTCCTAGGGGCTGGGTGCCATAATTACCTTATTATTTTTGAAGATGTGCAGATCTCATTTCTTTTCTAGTGGTTTTTCTCATCAGCGGCGAGTAACCGAGACTTGGTGGGTTGTGGCCCTACATGCATGTATAGAGCTTACTATATAAAGATAGCCTAGCCCCAGGTAGTACCTAATAAGGGTAAGCCAACATAAATTGTTGCATCTTTAAGCATCCTTGACTAGTACTTAAAATGGCTATTCGTTGGATATTGTTTCTGGTTCTGATAGTAAGCACGGGAAATGAGCTTGAAGCAAGAGTTCTCCAGGAAAATGGGATCACGTACATGCCAGCAACCAAAGGAAGAGATGAAGTAGATATGACTGGTTATAATTGGGTGTATAACGACGAATTGAAGGGAAAAAGAAGCCTTGCTGAAGTTGACAGAAAGAGAACTGTACCAGGAGGACCGGACCCACAGCACCATTTCTAAATTATAAAGTTAAAACAAGAGAGAAGGTATATATAATACTATAATGTGATTTGGTTATAATACTATAGTGTGATTTGGTTTGTTTGAAAATTTGTATTTTGAAACCCGGGTATGGCTGTAATTTACAATAATTTACTTTATAATTAAGTTTTCTATTTAATTTCAAAGCCAGCATTGTATAATACAATGCTTATCAGTGTGACAGAATATTTGTAAGTTTGTTATTAAACTACTGCTATGACTATGAGTGCTATATCTGTGTTCATTTGGTTCGGCTGAAATTTTCATTTTCAAATTAAAGATGGTTATGACGATAATTTACAAGAATTCCTGTAGTATATATTAGTAAGAGGAGGAAGGGTGAGGGAAATTACCTCATGCAAAATGTCACATACTATTCGAGGAGCCAATCATAATTAGTTTATTTTAAATTTTAGAAAGCTTCAACCAAAATTAAGAAAACAAAGCAAACAAGCAAGATAACAATAACTTGTTATTAAACTCCAGAATTGGATGCTTTTTATCTTGTGTCCTGCATTCTCTTATCACTACCAAGACCAACAAAGTAAATAAAAATATACATATATATAGGAAGCCACTGATATAGATTCAACAGTCGGCTATCAATTCAGATGTTTAGATCACAACAAATGGTTTGGACTGCCTGTTGGATACTCAAAAGGCGAGATATTGACCCGTAACAGAGGCATTGTGATTTGCCGAGTATACTGTATGTTTACACAACTCTAGCTATTCATTGACGAGCTTCTGTATCTATAGACTGAATCCACAAAACAATTTCTACAGTACTGAATCCTCCTTTTACACTACATATTCCTTCGGAACTCATGGTCCAGTTCACATAATTCCTAATATTTTTCTCGTGATCATCCTATTGAAACGAGGGTGACTAATCATTTCTCAACTAAACCGCATTCAATCTTTAAAACTCGCGCTCGATCGGCGCTTGTCTCGCTCAGTCCCGTCCTCAATCGCCGGCGGGGCTCGCAACCAAACAAACTAGCCCTTCAGGCGAATCCCTATGAGGCGCTCAAATGACACTAACCTTACTTTCCAGAGGACCGAAAAAGTACAGCTTATTCGGCTACATTTCTCTACTCCAATAATAAAGTTAGAAAATCCGAAAAAAGAGTCCATACCTGTCTCCACTTACTGATCTCAAATTTAAACATCGATATTGGCATTGCCGAGCCGCTTTTCCTCAAAGACAACACCAGCTTATTTACCTTCCAACTCCTCAGCCCAAATAAAGCTAGGCCGCCTAACAAGTAATTAACTCAGTTGTTTTGAATCCTCCTACCGAACAGCCCAATTTGCTTGGCCCATCGCCGAGCACACCGTACATACCTTATTGACCTACAATTCTACATCCAATTTTTGTTTTGAGGCCTCCTACTCTAGATCCAACCACTAGTTAACCCAAAGCCTCGCCACCCCGAATATCTTATCCGTGAATTAATGGAGCTCTAACCAGACACCCGGAGATACATCACTAACAGTCAGGCGGCACCACCATCCTCTACGAGCTCACCAAAGAGAACTAAGAAACATCAGGACACGCAAGGAAGCACAAAGAAGATGTTTTTTTGTCCTGGAAATGATTGATGTGCCGTGAAGACCGCAAGGTAAAGGTTAAGACAAGTAAAACTGATAAATTTAACTCATAAATCTATCAAAATGACTTTAAACGATAAATACAAATTGATCAATAAATTTTTTATATTAAAATTTTATAAAATACCGAAATTTTCTATTTTTAGAATTTTCAAACAATTTTTTTTTTAGTTTTTCTAAAATTAGCCTATTCTTATATACAAATATTTATTATTTTATTATTATTTTAAAATCATCTTAAAAATTTTGAAAAAAAATAATTAAAAAATTCCAAAAATAGAAATTTTTTATATCCTACAAAATTTTGATATAAAGAATTTATTGAGCAAATTAGATTTGTTATTTGAAATTGATTTGATAAGTTTTTAAGTTAAACTTATCAATTCATTTAATAAGCTTAAACTCACGTTAGCTTTACTCGGTTAAGACTTATCCTATCCTGATATGAAATTGATTAAACTGTATTGTTCTTTTTTTTTTTTGAAAAAAATGGGGAAAGCCCACCATTTTATTGCATAAAATCAGAGTTCAATGCTAGATATCAAATGACTGGAACCAAGCATTAGTAACAGTACATACAATCATAGGCAACTATATCTACTAGAGTATAGCGGTAAAACAAAACAATACCAAAAGACTATATCAGAGAACAATCATACAAAACTTAGCAAAACACATGAAGAATCTAAGATATATCATGTGAAGCTTCAATTGTGACGGCCATGATGAGTCCAAAGCTAACCAGTGGTACCATTAGTACCATCATTCATTCCTCTGTATCTCAAAGAGAAAGTTTAAAATGAGAATCATCCTTATTTGCTTCACACCAGAAAGTAACTAAAGATATGATCTTTAAATCTAATGATCTTAATGATTTACAAGAATCTCCTCTGAAACTTAAATGGTTACGTTCTAACCATATTAAAAAAAAAAAACTACACCTCTAATTAATTCTAGAAGTAATGAATCTTTTAAAGGAATAAGAGCATCTAATAACTATATATCTTCTAAAGTTGATCCTTGAAAAATAAAACCATTAAAAGAGACAACTCATTGTCAAATGTGCAAAGCATAAGAACAAACAAAAAAAAAATTAACTAATTCTAGCAAACCACAAAAAAAAAACAAGCAATGTCATTTGCCCTTAGTTAAAATTATATTTCTCTTGACTAACTACAAACAAATCTTAATTTTTAAAGGCAACATAGATTTTCTAATTGAATCAAAATCCTTATTTTGAACTCTACCAAAGTCTAACCATTAATACAAAGAGTGTATAGTAAATTTTTCAGAGGCATTCCCATCTCCAAAAAATGAAATCCTACTGATTATTTTCTAGAATAAAATGTGAGAAGTAATTTATGAGATTTTTCCATTCTAAAAAAATAAACACCCACTAATTGTCTAGTGAATTGTATTTGAAGTATACCTTCAGGGAAGGCAGCTGAAATAGTCAGTTGATTGTGAGACTATTTGAAATAAATTTGAAAAAAAAATACAATATAAAACACTTTCTTTACACTATCTGTCTAACTAGAATAAAGTTCAACGATCATTTCCTACTTTAATTTTATTGTTCTTATATATATAGATTTAAAATTTTAAAGAGTACGCATGACAAATTGGAGTATGCATATATTATGTTTTGAGATTAAGAATGAGAAGAAAGAATTTTTGTATTATTCTAAACTTTGCATCTTACAAGCTCTTTATTTATAGGCGATTTGCCTACAGAGCCGTTGGCCTATTTTCTAATTTACTTGATTACAATTATATACAGAATCTATACTAATTTCTAGTTATTGCCTAATTTGCTAATATTGGCTAGTTGATTATTTGATGCTTGAATCTTTAACTAATCGATGATGATGATTCTCTGAGTTCAAATCATATTTCAACAAATTAACAAATCAGATGTGACGCAATATACCATAAAGACAAGTAATAAATGATTATACCATAATTGAACTCATTAATTTGTCCTTTCGAAATTTGAATGTACTGATATATCAAAATCAGTAAAGTTTGAATATCCATTCTATATTGTAATATAAATTTCGAAAAAACAAATTCTCAAATTTACATTTCCTAAAGAGAAATTTATATACCTACCTATCAAAAATTCTTAAATTAGATATTTACCAATCAAAATTTCAAAATCTAATATTTGCTCATTCAAATTTAAGATCTTTACTAATATCCCCTTTTTTATTTAATCGGTTTAAATAGATATTAATATTAATAAAAATAATAAAATGACAGTTCTGCCCTTATTTTTAAATTGTAATAAAATAAAAATAATATTCTTTCTTGTTTGGTATCAGTATGATAATATCTTTCTTAAATTAGATATTTGCCAATCAAAATTTCAGAATTTGATATTTGCTCATTCAAATTTAAGATCTTTACTAATATCCCCTTTTTTTATTTAATCGGTTTAAATAGATATTAATATTAATAAAAATAATAAAATGACGCCCTTACTTTTAAATTGTAATAAAATTAAAAAATAATATCCTTTCTTCCTTGGTATCAGTGTGATACTCTTTGCAATAATTGAATTAAAAAGTATGAACTGATACTAACAATTTTTATTTGTAATTTTAATTTATCAAGTATTTGTTTACCTATAAAGCAAAGCAATCGTCCTTCGATAAACAAAGCAATGGTTCTTCAATAAACCATATCACTTTTCTTTCTCTTATAAATTTAACTTGGGAGTAAGGTGAGAAAATATTTTTCACTTCTTAATTTCTCTTCCCCTCCTCCCTACTCACCTCTCCAATTTATTTAAGAAAACTATTATTTAAAATTAAATAAATAGAAAAATCGCATGAAAAATTACAATATAGAAGGGTTGAATTTTAAAAATTCATTCCTCAATTGTACGAAACACTATATTAGCGTTTTTTTAATATAAAATAATATTTTATTACGGGACAGATTTCTAAAATTCGGCTCTTAGTTTGGGTCGATAGAATCCAAATCAAAGGCCTAACTTTAAAAATCTAGCCCTTATTTTGGGTTTTTTGGCCTATGTCAACGGCCAGATTTTAGAAATCCGGCCCTTCTTTGGAAATCTCGAACTGACTATTTTTTATTTTTAATTTTTGTAACATCACACTCATAATTAAGATAATAACTATTCAATATAAAAATATTTGAAAAATTGAGTAAGCTTCACTCATTTAATTGCAAAATTTATAAAAAGAAAATTAGTGCTCCGAAAATAATATATAGTATGTTATTAATTATTATCCTTTATTAAAAATATTTATTTTTGAAATTTAATAATTTTAGTAATTTATGCATGCCTTATAAGGGACAGTCCAAATTGAAATTAAAAAAACTCTTGAATTTCAAAAAAATTAAATCCTAAATTTAGAGAGCTCAGACGATATTTTTTAGGCCGGAAAAGGTCGTTACGAGTTATACCTCATAATGAACGTAGATTATTTTATAAGCTTTCTGAGTTGGTATTAAACATTTTCTTTAAATTTTCCTATAAAAAATTATGCATGTGTTTAAGCTCGATATTTCATTTATAATTTTCTGAAAATTCAGGATTTTTTTTGTATATCATTTGAAATTATTTATTTTTATTTCGAACTTTGACTATCTTTTATAAGGCATCTAGTATTACAATTTTTTGGATCATAAAATTTCACAAACTCTTTTTGTTATTTATATTGCAAATTTTGATGACTAAAAATAAAATTCAAAACGTTTTATTTTTGTGAGAGATGTATGTATATAAATTTTCATAATTTTTTGAGTTCATTTTATACCATATCAACTAGACAAAAAATAAAGGTATTAAAATTAATCAATCATGATTAACTAGATTGATTCATTTTATGATCACTTGATCTTGTATAAAATGAACTAAAAAAAATAATGAAATTTTATATGCATACATCAGTCATAAAAAATAAACAAGATCAACGGTTTAGATTTGATTTTTGAACGTTAAAATTTAAAATATAAATAGAAAAAGAGAGTTTGTGGTATCAAAAACTTATGGTATTGGAACACTTCTTATTCAAATTTTACTGAAAGGTTAATGAAATAGAATATTAAGTAAAGAAAACAAAAGGTATACTAAATTGGTATCTTTAAAATTTGAAAGATCAAAATGATAACTAATTGAAATTTAAAAAATTTTTAAGTATCAAAATAATAAAGAAGTGATATTTAGGGATGTGTAATTCACTCTTAATTTTATCAGTTACATTGAAAACTGATATATATTATAACTTCACTTGTTTTTAGCATGTTAGAAGGGTTGTGCTCAATCACATAATATGACTTGTTTGGCCCCTTCAGAACTGAGGCATGATTCTTCACCTGTGCTGGTAATGCACAGCAGCATATGCGAAAATATTTGAACCTTCTTTAAGAAAACAAAAAAGAAAATGTTTGAACCTTCCAATTTCTCTGTTTCCGTGGATATTATCAATATCAAATTTATTATTCAGATTGAATGAATTATTATGGATATTATCGTTTTTAATATGTTGAATGTGCATTGACGAATTCACATCCGCTATCATTATTGACTTTGGGTCTTTGGCAGCCAGCTACCACTCAAAAGTATGACAAATAAGATCCACATGAAAATTCATAAAAAAAAATATCTCCTATAAATTAATGCTACCCATTTGAATTTAATAACAGATGGTTGCCATAGAATATTTGTAGTTCGCATCTGCATTGGCAACTTCGGTACACAAGAAGTTAAATAAAATAAAGTGCAGAAGGATAATTGGTCAGTATAGATTTTAATACAGGACTAACAATATATTAATTAAATAATGGGAGAATGTTTAGTTAAATATAGAAATAGAAAATATTATTTTTGTATGGCAAAATTGGAAACATTCAATTTAATTAGCGGTCACATTAGGAACAATTTGTCTAAAAAACATATATTCTTTTAATGATAAAATAAGGCTATAAGAGATTATGACGAAGAAAAGAAATTAGGACATTTGGAAATTATGATAGAACACAAAAAAATATTTTTATTTTAGTTTTTTATTTCTTCTAGATGTTTGAGCCAATTCAGGTCAAGCCCGTTGTGCATTGACCTAACAATTAATTTTCCTTCTCCTTCCAACGAATTAATTGATGGCAATAATAAAACAAAAATTTTAAAAAAAGAAAGCAATATAATAAGAACAAATTATGTATTTGTGTACATTATATAGCGGAATTTTTTTCTTTTTGAACTAGTAGATCAATAGTCTACTATGATTTTATTGCAACAAAAATGGGGCTACATGGTGGTATTTACAGGGTGAAAAAGAAATAATAATAAAACGAAATAAAATAAAAAAAAGGTAGTCCAGACTTCTATTCAAAGGTCCACATCCGTTATAATGTTCACCAAATTATATAGCGGAAACTTAACTAGCGTTGGCATTGCAAAAATGGCCATTTCAGTCCTCGACAAAGTATTTCAAGCATTGCTCCTCTTCTCCTGTCTATCTCTAATAGCCTCCCCTGGCTCTTCACTTTCTTTCAACATCAACTTCTCAAAGAATTATAACTACAGTGATATAGTTTGCAGGGGAGATGCTTTACTCCACAACGGTATCTGTCAAGATCTTGCTGGAACCGGTCTCACCAAGGATTCACAATTGGGTATAAATGGCAGCACCGGAGCAGCATTCTACAACCAACCGGTGCCGCTGTGGGACAATACGACTGGGGAGGTAACAAATTTTGCTACAACTTTCTCGTTCAAAATACAAAATACCACAGCAAATAACTTCGGCGACGGGCTAGCTTTCTTTCTCTCTGCATACCCACCCCCCATCATAACCGGTGGGGGAGGTACTCTAGGTCTTTTCAATGACTCTACCAAGTTCAATGAATCGGCCAATCACATCGTGGCAGTCGAGTTCGACACTTTCTTCAATCATCAATGGGACCCATTGCCACCAGATAATGATGAGACGGATTGCCATATTGGCATTGACATTAACAAGATCAACTCAACTGAATCAGAGTCAATCCCCAATAATCTCTTAATTGGTAAAAATATGACCGCACAAATCAGTTACAACAATGTAACACAAAATTTGACTCTTTACCTTTGGCAAGATGATAACAGAACAATAAACTTTAACATAAGCACCAAGATCGACCTAAAGAGCATCCTGCCAAAAGAGATGGCCATTGGCTTCTCGGCAACAACAGGCAGTTCAGTCGAGCTTCACGAAATTTATTCGTGGTCCTTCAACTCGACGTTGGAAGTGACTCCTAGCACCAGCCATAAGCGGACATTTAGCAGCAGGGTCATAGCAGCTATCATTGCTTTTGTAGTCATTTTGCTCCTTCTGTTAGGAACACTTCTGTACCTCGTACAGAAAAAACATTTAGCAAAGAAAAATCGAGAAATTGAGAAGGTGAATGATGAGTCAATGGATTGCGAGTTTGAGAAAGGTAGGGGACCAAAAAAATTTTTGTACAAGGAATTGGCCGCTGCGACGAAGGATTTTGCAGAGAATGAGAAGCTTGGAGAAGGTGGCTTTGGTTCCGTGTATCCAGGGATCTTGGCTGATGAAGGAACTCAAGTTGCCATAAAAAGGGTCTCCAAGGACTCAAAACAAGGAAAAAAGGAATATATCTCTGAGGTGAAGATTATAAGCCAATTAAGGCACCGTAATCTTGTTCAACTCATAGGTTGGTGCCATGACCATGGTGAACTTTTGCTAGTTTATGAATTGATGCATAACGGTAGTCTCGACACCCATCTTTATCACAAGGAGAGAGTTCTGACATGGCCTATGAGACAAAAGATAGTACTGGGTGTCGGATTAGCCCTCTTGTACCTCCACGAGGAGTGTGAACAATGTGTGGTTCATAGAGACATCAAGCCAAGTAACATAATGTTAGATTCTAGTTTCAATGCTAAATTGGGTGATTTTGGTTTAGCAAGGCTAATAAATCATGAATCCGGAGCACAGGCAACAATGCCAGCCGGAACAACTGGATATATTGCACCAGAATGTGTCATTACGGGCATAACGAGCACCGACTCTGACATATACAGCTTTGGAATTGTTTTATTAGAGATTGCTTGTGGTAGAGGACCTGTAGTGTTCCAAAAGGAAGTACATAAGGTGAGACTCGTCGAATGGGTCTGGAGGCTATACGGGAGTGGCTCAATTCTTGATGCAATCGACCACCGGCTAAATGGCGAGTTTGAAGCACAAGAAGCTGAGAGGTTAATGATCGTTGGCTTATGGTGCGCTCATCCCGACTATAGTTTACGTCCTTCAATCAGGCAAGCAATAAATGCTTTAAAATTTGAAGCTCCTTTACCCACTCTCCCTCCGAAGATGCCTGTACCAACATATGCAACTCCCATCGAAAGCACCAATTTCCGGTACTCTTCTTCATTTGGGATATCAAGTGGGGAAATTGGCCATGCCAGTACATGCGACAGTACCACTACTTCCTCCAGCACCAGCGCAATTACTTCCAGTACATCAAGCTCAAGTTGGCTGCTCAAATAAAAGAGCATCTAGTTAATATTTTGAACATGTTTGTACTTTCTTTTTGAGACAAAAAAATATAGGAGTCCGGAAACATGTTTGTACTTGTATAATTACAAAAATCATGTGGGTTCTGTTTGTTGTTTTGTTCATTCTGAATTATGTAACTGTGAGCTCAATGCAGGTTTTGATCTTTTGGACCGGGTGTCTTCAACCCTCATGAGATTGAAGAATTTAATTATGGTTGTATAGTTTTAATTTTATCTCATAAAAATGAAAGCTTACATTTTTATGCATATGGAAAAATATAAAATGCTTGATCTTGTAGTCAATTCCTTTCAATACCCCAAAATTTGCTGATAAAAGAGCCTCTAAAAAAATTTAACCGTGTCATCCCTTGTGTATATGTTCACCATTTTTGCACCACCATGGTATCTCAAATTCATGTCTCTTATCCTAATTTAGGGTATAAACAGTAAAGGATATGTCAGGTATTATAATCTTGAAATCTAAAATTTGATCAATAAATATAATTAAAAAAATAAAAATAAAAATTATAATGAATTTACTCAGAGATACTTAAACGGAGCTAAGACGATTTCTCTTTTTTTTATACACATGAATCATTAGGTTATTGTAACCTATTTTAAAAATTAATAATAGCAAAACAATTATATTAATATAAAAGATGTTAACTTATGGAGAATTATTTAAAATTTAATTGGAATAATAGACCGAGAACGATATGGGAATAATTCAATTTTCTGTATATGTGGACTTGATCCCAGTCACATTACTTGTATACTATTTAATTATACGTGCAGCACCAACGTCTCTTATGGATTTATATATTCAGAATTCATTGTAATAGTTTAGATCTGGTCAAAAAATTGTTATTAAGACATGTTTTTTTACTTTGATTTCTTAATTCTTGAATAATCTAAGACGCCTAACCCTCCTCTCACACATTAATATTATTTTAATGAGATGATTTCAAGATACGTCAGAATTCCTCTGTTTATAGACGCCACCGCAGTAAAAGCTGATATATAAAAAATGTTAGTGTTCTTCATATAAGTCATTATGTAAACGGTTATATCTATTAGTCACTTGATGAAATGATTTAGTAACTATACAGATATTATTAAGTATTAATTATTATTATTAATATCATTTTGAAAATCAAGAGAATAATGAATATACAAAGATGACACAAGTTTATCTTGGATTCATTAAGGATATCATGTGACAAGGAATTGACACAAGATAATTATTGTTTTAGAAATGTGATAGTGTATAGTACATATCATATGTGTCATTTGGGTAGATGTGATTCACATTACTAGATGTTATCCACATTTTATAGATTAAAAATAATTCTGACTATATTGTCAAATGACATAGATCCCCCCTGGGTCACACAAAAAAAAGTTAGACCAAATATGTAATGATTGAGCAATATCTCTTTCTCTTAGAGCGCACTATAAAAGGAGATGCATACTCCTGACCCCAGACATCACAGTTTCTCACGTCGAAGCGTTGTCGCTCCACTGTCTAAAAGTTAATTTGAGAGGTTAAGCGTTGCCGACTCAACCTTTCCTAACAAAGAGTTCGTCTTATTCTAAAAGGAGGTGTAAATAAAATAAAAAAAAGGTAAAAAGAAGAAGCCAGCGTGTACTGATGGATGAAGTTATATCACTGATTTCACTAATGTTAGAAAGAAGACAAAATAATCAGATCGGTGGGATTTAACTAAATAGAATAACGTAATTACATAACTTATGAATGTTAATTGATAAATTGTAATCCTAATTAACTTTAAGGAGCCGATTGGTACAAATGTGAGTACTTTCATCATATTGATGTTCAATTTGTTTTCTGATTTTTAATTTGAATTTTAAAATATATATTTTCAAAAAATATTTATATCTTATTATATTAAATATTAAAGTGCAAAAAGGGTTTGCTGAGTGACTTATTATTATGTAAGAAGGATTTTGTTGAGCGACTGATTTGACATATTCTGCCACTTCGCCTATACTGATGTTGCACAACGGCATTTGTGATAAAATATTTTTTTAGATAAAATAATGGTTAAGTCTTTCATTTTAAATATTCATAAATGATCTTCTAATTAAGTTTTGAATTTTGAATTCTCACGTAAAAAAATATGAATATATTTTAGGTATAGATAATGAATGCGGTTATCTAAATAAAAATCAGAAGAAAAATATTTAGTTTTAATATAGTGGGTACATTAGGAACAAACCCTACAAAAACTGTGTGCTATAAATTTGAAAAATTAGATATTCTGACGAAAAATAAAATTAGGACACTTGCAGATTATGACAGATGCACCAACAAGTAATATTATTTTATTTTTGAATTACTATTTTGTTATTTCGGCCAAGTCAGGGTCAACTTAAGCCCATTGCATTGACCTAACAATGAATTTTTCCTCTCCTTCTAAAAATTAATAGCCTGTAATGACAATAAATTAATAATATAGAAATATTTATTAAGAAAATAAAAACCTACAATAAGAACATTAATGTGTGACTTATATATATAGCGCAAACTTAACCAGCCTTGGCATTCAAAAATGGCTATTTCAGTCCCCAGCAAAGTATTTCAAGCATTACTCTTCTCTTATCTCTCTCTAATAGCCTCCCCTTGCTGTGCACTTTCTTTCAACATCAACTTCACGTGAGATTACGACTATAGAGACATATTACTAGAATTTTCAATATTAGTGTAGTTATACAATATTAATAGCGTGGGTAGTTCAATACACACGTCAATAACTTTAATTTTAAACTGCATTTGCGTGTGTATATCTATAAAATCAGACATAGTTTGAAAAACATTTATATGTATAATTACACACGTAAATATTTTTCACGCTATTGTCTGATTATATTGATATACACACGCAAATTTTGTTCCAAATTTAAGTTATTAGTGTATGTATTGAATTACTCACGTCATTAATATTGTATATACACGATAATATTGAAAATTCCAGTAGTGATATAGTTTGCAGCAATGATGCTTTACTCTACGATAATACCTGTCAAGACCTTTCTCGAACTGGTCTCACCAGGGTCTCACAGTCAAAAGGTACAAATAGCAGAATGGGAGTAGCATTCTACAACCAACCAGTGCCGCTGTGGGACAATACTACCGGGGAGGTAACAAATTTTACCACAACTTTCTCATTCAAGATAAAAAATACCACAAAATATAACTATGGGGATGGATTAGCTTTCTCTCTCTCTCCATACCCACCCCTTTTCACAATTGGCGGGGGAGGTACTCTGAATCTTTTCAATTACTCATCTACCATGTTCAATGAATCAGCCAATCACATTGTCGGCGTCGAGTTCGACACCTACCAAAATGAGTGGGACATCTGGCAGTATTGCCATATTGGCATTGACATTAACAAGATCCACTCAACTATATCCAACTCCATGCCAATTCTCAATGATCTCTTCATGGATAAGAATATGACGGCACAAATCAGATATAATAATTTAACACAAAATTTGACTATTTACCTTTCGCAAGATGATAATCAAACAATAAACTATAACATGAGCACCAAGGTTGATCTAAAAAGCATCCTGCCAAGAGAGATGGCCTGCCTTCTCGGCTGCTACGGGCGTGGCAGTTGAGTTCCACTACATTTATTTGTGGTCCTTTAACTCAACGTTGAAGGTGGCTCCTAGCGCCAGCCATAAGCACACACTTAGCAGCAAGGTCATAGGTACTATCATTGCTTTGGCAGTAATTTTGCTCCAGTTAGGAACACTTCTGTACCTCATACAGAAAAAACATTCAGTCATGAAGAATAGAGAAATTGAGATGGTGAATGATGAGTCCATGGATTGTGAGTTTGAGAAAGGAAGGGAACCGAGAAAATTTTTGTACAAGGAATTGGCTGCTGCAACGAAGGATTTTGCAGAGAATGAGAAGCTTGGAGAAGGAGGTTTTTGTTCAGTGTATTGAGGGATCTTGGTGGATGAAGGAACTGAAGTTGCCATAAAAAGGGTCTCCAAGGACTCAAAACAAGGAAAAAAGGAATACATCTCTGAGGTTAAGATTATGAGTCAGTTAAGGCACCACAACCTTGTTCAACTCATAGGTTGGTGCCATGACCATGGTGAATTTTTGCTAGTTTATGAATTGATGCATAATGGTAGTCTCGACACCCATCTTTATCACAAGGAGATAGTTCTGCCATGGCCTATGAGACAAAAGATAGTACTAGGTGTCGGACTAGCCCTGTTGTACCTCCATGAAGAGTGTGAAGAATGTGTGGTTCATAGAGACATCAAGCCAAGTAACATAATGTTAGATTCTAGTTTCAATGCTAAATTGGGTGATTTTGGTTTAGCAAGGCTAATTAAACATGAATCCGGTGCACAGGCAACAATGCCAGCCGGAACAACAGGATATATTGCACCAGAATGTGTCATTACGGGCATAACAAGCACTGACTCTGACATATACAGCTTTGGAATTGTTTTACTCTGACATATACAGCTTTGTAATGCTTCAAAAGGATGCACATAAGGTGGGACTAGTCGAGTGGGTCTGGAGTTTATACGGAAGTGATTCGATTCTTGATGCAATCGATCCCCGGCTAAATGGCGAGTTTGAAGCACAAGAAGCTGAGAGGTTAATGATCGTTGGCTTATGGTGCGCACATCCCGACTGTAGTTTACGTCCTTTGATCAGGCAAGTGATTAATACATTAAATTGTGAAGATCCTTTACCCATTCTCCCCCCAAAGATGCCTATACCAATATACGCAACTTCAATAGACAGCATCAATTTTCCTTACTCTTTTTCTGTTGGGATATCAAGTACCTATGCTGATACATGCCACAGTACTACTGCTTCATCCAGCACCAGTGTAATTACTTCCGATACATCAAGCTCAAGTTGGCTACTCAAAGAAAAGGGCATCTAGCTGGCTAGCTGGTGGCTTGCACATGTTTGTACTTGTTTACATAAATCATGGAGATGTATGTTATATATGTTGTAGGTGCATTATGTTGTTTGGTTGATTTCAAGCTATATAACCGTTACTCCGTAGGTTTTGGTCGTTCGGACGGAGTGTGCCTTGCACCCTCGTGAGGTCGAAGAATTCAGTTTGGGCTGTATAATATTGTATTGTTGTAATTTATCTCATAAATAATGAAAGTTTATGTTTTTGTATATGTTCGGGCCATGTTCTAACACCATGCATGCGTGGTTTTTCAAAAATTGTTTTGATCTCTGCTCCTAAATTGAATAGAATAGTAAACGACAAGTTAGAAATTAATTTGTCTAAACATAGAAAATTTGATGAATAAATACAATTAAAAGATAAGCCTATAAAACGAATTTACTTGAAGTAGCATGAACATAGATCTTAAGATGTTTTTCCGTTCTTATGCATAAATATGAGTTTTACTAATGTATTTTTATTTGTATTTCGGTTAAAATATTAACAATTTAAATTTAATTTTTTTCACCTTGAATTGTCAATCCAAACTGCTCAATAAAATCTTTATATCAAAATCTTGCGAATATTAAATTTTACCTTTTTTAAAATTTTTTAACTATTTTTAATGATCATACTTGTTGATTTTAAGTTTTACTATTTTATTTATTATTATTTTCCAGTTCAAATGATTTTTTTTTACAATTTGTACTTGTTGATTTCGAACTATTCATTATTTAATAGTGAAAAGTCTTATTAATTTTTTAGATTTTGTGTTTAATCTAAATATAAAATTTCCTGGGATCGGATTATAAGTTGTTTGAAAGAATTAACAAAAATCTAGCGAAGGAATTGACTGGGTTCCCCTTGCTATTTTTTTGGGCCAGCTAATTAATTAGACCCAATATTTCTTCTATTTTTTGAAAAATTATTCAGGCCCAGGATTGTTTACCTTTATTGATCAGGTCATTCTATTCATACTTGCAATCTATAAGTTAAAACAAATATTGTATCTTTATTCTTATTCCATAAACTAACAAAAACATATTCACATTCACACCAATAGTATCAAATGCAATACAGTGACATCTCTACTTTATTCTAATTATATTTGATTAGAGCATAAGTGAAGAATAAATCTTTTATTCATTACTTATGGAGCTCAAATAAGTAGAAATAAAAAATAGTTATGATTCCATAATTGATGGAGCCTTATTAGATTGAAAAAAAGTTGTTTTTCGAATTATATATCTTGTAGTTTGTAATTCAAAGAAAATTAAAATTATTATTATTATTGTTGTTGTTGTTGTAATCATAATAATTACTATTATTGGCAACAATATCATCACTATTTATTTAATTTAATTCAATGTAATAAATATTACTCTTTTCTTATTCCTATTTTATCAAATCGAATAAAAATAATTCATAATATCATAATTTCATATAAAAATTTATATCTAATTTCATATTCCCATCAAATCAAATATGGACAAAATATTAGCCAGCAGTATGCTGTTATTATTAGTTTATTATTTTTCTCCAAGCCCTGGGCCATTACGGATCCCACCTAGCCACCTCGCTCCGTACCGCTGGTCACTGGATCCGATCCGGATAACGACAGAAGACAAAGCTCAAAGACACCGCGCCACCACGACACGAGTGAGAGAATTCCTCTGTGGCTAAACCATAACTTGATATACGTACGACGAGTTACTGACATGTGGGTTCGCAAGCACATATTTATGAATGGGCCCTACTGCCAGTAGATGACCACATGTAATGTTTGTGCCCGGCGAAGAACACCTGGACCTGGGGAAAAAGCACAGAAAAAAAACCTAATGAAGGAAAGAGAATTGAAAGCATGAAAAAGGGAGGCGAAGAAAAACCCTTCCTTAAAGAGAATCTCTACCAATTCTCTCTCTCTCTCTCTCTCTCTCTCTCTCTCTGTGCTTTGCAGCTTCCATTAAAGACTGAAGAGAAAGCCCTTTCTTTCCTTCAGCATCTCCCTTCTCAATTTTCTTTCAAAATTGAGGCTTGATTTAATCTGAATTAGATGTCGGAATTCGTCAGTATGCCTTGCCATTTTTAGCCTCAGGTTATCAGGTACCTCTATTTTTTTTTCAACTGATGTTTTCTTTTTCTATTTTCTAGTAACAGCACTCGCTGGCTCCAACTTAAATTGCTTTTTTAAGTGACAATTAGCTTGTACGATGATCGTCGGAGAGTTCTTGTTTAGTGTTAAAGTAGTAGTACTGTAGCCCATGTGAAATTCACTGAGAAACACAGGAAATTAATAAATAACCTGTAGTGTATAGTCTTTCGGCGTGAGACATGAGATATTGAGATGGGAACCATGAGATTAACCTATTAGCGAATTGGGCCGGGGCAATTTCGTAAATTTCGGTTAGTTCCTAATTCGGGTATCAATGGGATGGGATCGGAAAGCAAAAAAAGTAAATAAATAATCAATGGGATGGGATCGTGGGGACCGGGTGCAGGGTGCTTTTGGTGACCTGGTGGGGTCTACAATTTGGCCCACACATGTGGTCCACCAGGCGCTCAGGACGCGATCTGTCGATCAAGTAGGCAAACTACTAAACTAGCCGTTTTTTATTTATTTTTTTTTTGTTTTGGAATTAAAACGCACTGGCGCAAGGGGTATAAATGTACTTTCCAGGTGTCTAATTTTAGACAAATGACAGTACGGATTTGATTAAGAGAGTGTAGATAAATATGGGAAAAAGGTTTGCTTAATGATAGTTAACTATTTTGGTTCCTCCTAATGTGCTAAACTTGTGTGTAGTTATTAACTAAATTTACAAAAGAAGTGAACACTATGACCATTACTTGTTAGAACATACCTGTGATCCTTTAGTAAACTCTTGATTTAAATTAAAATTACTTTAATCCATGTTATTGGTCTTCTGGAGAGATACAACCACGTTGATCACCGGATTCCTTAAGCCTTCGCGGTGATCTTTCTCTTATCCGATGGAGAGATGAAGAGAATCGGCCCGGCGATTTTCTTCTCTTTTCAGAAAATCCGAATTTGAGAGAGATGATTTATATTGGTTTCTGCCTTATGACGATCATGGAGAGAGGACGGTTCTTGATCCCTATATAATGGGTGTCAATAACCGAAAGGTTGGCAAACCACTGATTATGCCTTAGCGGATCCATATCAGATCCAATTTCTCTCTTAACGGATTTTCTTTCAAAATCAGAAAACTGTCTATTAGTTGTATTCTTCATGAACCAATAACATAATTGTATTATTACTAAACTTTATATAATTTAGACCATCACTAAATCATAAAGTTATTAATACGTATTCTACACATTAAATGCCCCATTTTTCATGACACAAACCTGATAAATAATACTTAATTTGATCATTTCATAACGGGTTTAATTAGATATTTGACAGTCTATTATTCAATATATATTTATATTACATATAAGCCCATATAATTTTGTAATTAATAGAAATTAATTCCAACAATCTCCCACTTGGGCTATATGTATATTCAAATAATATATATATTGATAAAACCGAATTGAGTAATCTAACTGTGCTATCATAGCTTTTTGTGTCATCAACCAATTTCGTTCATCAATTATATTCACAAGGACTTAAGTAGTATTCGTTTCATAAAACGAAACCAAACCAACATAAATCATTGTGTAAACATAACTGAATGACATGAATCATGAAGGGGATGTGTAGTTTGAAAAATTACATGTAATGTGATCCACATGTCTATCTTCAATTTGGTCACCTTATAATAATTTTGAGATCAATCACAAAATTCAGAATGCAAACTGAAAAACTGAATATCTGAAAATTTTATAACTGAAAACTGCATGATACATATAAAAGTATATTATATAAAACATCAAGCACAAATACAACAATCTCCCACTAAACATGTAAATCCTCTGCTACACAGATACCCATATGAGCGACATGCTCATGAAACTGTTTGGGTACTAAACCTTTAGTCAGTAGATGTGTAACCATGCAAGTTGTTCCAATATACTCGATATTGATTAGTCCATTCTGAACTCTTTCCTTCACAACAAGAAACTTTATATCGATGTGCTTTGACTTCGATGAGCTCCTGTTGTTGTTTGAATACAGTACTGTAGTATTATTGTCACAATACAATTTTAGTGGTAACTTGATAGTATCCATTATGCGCAGCCCCGTGACAAAATTTCACAGTCATATTCCATGATTCGATGCCTCAAAACATGCAATGAACTCTGCTGTCATGGTGGATGGGGCAATAAGCGTCTGTTTTGCACTTCTCCAAGAGATAGCTCCACCGGCTAACATGAAAATGTAACCGGATGTAGACTTCATTCTATCTTGACAGCCCACAAAATCGAAATCAGTATACCCAATAATCTCAAGCTTATCTAATCTCCGATAGGTGAGCATATGATTCTTCGTTCTTTGTAATTACCGTAGTACCCTTTTGGGTGCTCTATAGTGATCCAGTCCAGGATTACTCAAATATCGGCCCAGCATTCTCGTAATGTACGCAATATCCGGACGCATGCAGACCTGAGCATACATCAAACTCCCAACTGCTGAAGCATATGGAATTTGCTGCATTTCTGACCTTTCAAGTTCTGTCTCAGAACATTATTTGAGACTAAATTTGTCTCCTTTTGTAACCGGGGTATTACCTGGTTTACAATGTTTCATGCCATATCGCTTAAGAACTTTGTCGATATATGCTTGTTGTGAAAGGCCCCAAAATACCCTTAGTGCGATATCTATGTATTTTTAGACATAACACATATGATGATTCTCCAAAATCTTTCATTTCAAAATTCTTGAAAAGAAATTTCTTAGTATTGCGCAACATATTTATATCGTTCGTGGCAAGCAATATATCATCAACATATATTACCAGGAACATGAATTTACCCCCACTGAACTTATGATATATACATTCATCCACCAAATTAGCCTCAAAACCAAATGAGACAATCACTTGATGAAATCTAAAATATCACTGTCGAGACGCTTGTTTGAGCCCATAGATTCATTTCTTTAATTTGCAAACTGTCTTCTTTGGGTCATCCGACTCAAAATACGGCGGTTGCACCATATAGATTGTTTCATCAATGCCACCATTGAGAAATGTTGTCTTTACATCCAATTGATATAATTCAAGATCATAATGTGCCACTAAAGCCATAATAACTCTAAAATAATCTTTCATCGACACAAGCGAGAAAGTTTCCGTAAAGTAAATGCATTCCTTTTGTGTAAAGCCCTTAGCAACAAGTCGTGCTTTGTATCTTTCAACATTACCTTTAGAATTCCGTTTGGTTTTAAATATCCATTTGCAACTAATAGGTTTCACACATTCAGGTAATGAGACGATATCCCAAACTTTGTTGTCATGCATCGACTTAATTTCATCATTCATGGCTTCGATCCACTTCTGTGAATTTGCACTTTCCAATGCATTTTCCCTCTTGAACCATAATATCCTCAAAGAACTTAACTATATTTGTCTTGAAAATTATTCTATTAGTGAGATCATAAAATTTATACCCCCGGGACCTATCCGCATATCCGACAAAATAGCAGCTAACTGTTCTTTCGTCCAGTTTTTTCTCTTGTGGCCTGTAAGGCCGAACTTCAGCCGGATAACCCCAGATTCTAAAATGTTTGAGACTAGGCTTCCGTCCAGTCCATAACTCATATGGAGTTTTGTTTGCTGCCTTAGTTGGTACCCGATTCAAAATGTATGCTGTTGTCTTAAGTGCTTCTCCCCAGAGGTCCAATAGAAGCGAGGTATGAGAAATCATACTCCGCAACATCCCTATCGTCAATGAAACTAATAAAATATACATGTCCATTTTTAGTAGCTGTAGGGAATGGCCTACATACATCCCTATGTATCAGCTCAAGGACGTCCGCCATACGATTAACTATATATTTACGCATGCTTGTTTGTTTGCCCTTTACACACTCAATGCACGGACCGAGATCTGACATGTCTAAGGGTCGCAGAATTTCACTTTGAATAAGACGTGTAATTCTCTGTTAAGAAATATGATATAAACGCCTATGTCAAAGTGTAGCTGAATCCTGATGTGTAACATTTTGTCTAACACTTCGAGTTTCATTGTGCAAGGTCTCATTATAGAAAGCAATAGTATCTAAAGCATAAAGATTATCCAAAAGAGACAGAAAATCAGAAGCAACCAATTTGCAATTTTTATACAAACCAAACTTTCTATCTCCAAATGAACAAGAAAAAACCTAATTTGTCCAATACAGAAATAAAAATTAAGTTCCGCCTAAAAGATGGTACAACAAAAGTATTAACCAAATCAAGATACAAATCAGTTTTCAAAAGTAATCTAAAATGCCCTATAGCTTCAACTTCTGTCTTGTTATCATCTCCCAAATAGATGTATCTTTTACCATCACTTGGCTTCCAGTAACTTCGGCAACCCTGCATAGACACAGATATGTGAGCAGTTGCACCCGAATCTATCCACCATGTATCTATTGAAACTGAAATCGCATTAACTTCTTCACAAACAAAAGAAAAATTAATACCTTTCTTGGCACGCCATGCGTGATAGTTGGTACAATTCTTCTTCACATACCCTTCAAATCCACAAAAGAAACTGCCCTTCTTCTTTTCCTTATTCGGCTCCGATCCGATAACCGATTTTTTATCCTTAAAGGGTTCCTTCTGCGAACTTGTAGTTGCAGGATTTGAATTGGCTTTACGTTTCTGTTTCCCTTTTCTCTTAGATGTAGAAGTAATGTTTGCGTTTTCGCTTTTGTCCGACTTTAATCTCTCTTCCTCCTGAACACAGTGCAAGATGAGCTCATTAACTGTCCATGATTCCTTCTGACAGTTGTAACTCACCTTGAACTGTCTAAATGAGGCTGGAAGAGAGTTAAGGGCCAAATAGACTAGCATATCATCCGATATATCTAGCTTATGTCCCTTCAGTTTCGAAGCGGTATGCATCATTTCAAGAATGTGCTCCCTGACATTGCTCTTGCCATTATACTTCATTGTGCAGAGTTTGTTTAATTGAATGCCTATTTCAGCTTTCTCATTCCTAACAAACTTCTGCTCAAGTTCCTTAAGGTAATCTTTGGCAAAAGTGAAATCAAAAACTGGTCCCTTAAAACTTTCATGAATGGTCTTCTGCATGACCCGGAGACACAAGCGATTTGACCTCATCCACCATGCATGTGCATTTTGTTCTTTGTCAGAACTATTTTCATTAGGCACAGGTGGTTTGGCCTCCTGTAACGCTATGTCCAGATCAAGGCACCCGAGGATAATCTCTACATTATTTTTCCAATCCTTGAAATTAGAACCCGTCAGCATCGGAATGTTATTGATGCTTGCCGTAAGATCAGTAATTTTTGCGGGAAAAATATTGGTAAAAGAACGAATTAAAAGTCTGAATTATAATAAAAAAATCAAAATAACGCATATTCCATCAACTAAATATCTTCGAACAATAAGTGCTCTTTGGAGTCAATCATTATTCTAAGATAAATAGGTGTAGCAATAGAATATAACAGTCCATTTGATGTCAATAAGTCAACATTACTTTGGGCCGATTAACTAACTACATCAAAAACATTATGACCATTACCCATTCATCACTACAGGTATACACATATAATATTTGATCATTGTCTTTCCTTTGGACTAATCCAATAATCAAACATCATATGTATATATTCTGTGTATAAATTGGCAAATGATCAACGCAAGTATGAGAGCTTACTTTAATAAGTTGATACATTTATCAATCATTTTCCAAAATATATCTTATTCTTAAGCCTTCATAATGATTCAATATTATCCGAATAAAAATTATATCAAGATTTGGCTTAACCGATTTAACCATGATTGGTTCATGAAAGGCAGAAAATAAAACAATAAATAACATGAGCCCAAATCACAACTGAGATAGTATGACTCAAGGCACAATAGTCTCCATTGTAAGAATTCACTCGACAATGACCATCATCCATCTTTTTTAATATTCTTCATTCTGACTAAATTACTTCTCTAATAGTAATAAATGAAAAATTACATTAAAGTCCTAAGGATAACGGCTCGCAGATCGCATAAATGATACACATAAGCGACATGCAAGTCACATTTAATTATAAAATAAATTAATTCAATGGGGCACCTTAGGCCGCATTTACACACATCATTCATGCATTCATTACAATTTTTCACACAAGGCAACATGGTCATACTATCTCATATTCCATATCTGCAAAACAGCGTTAGGCATGCAATACAAAATGGGCTTCCCAACAGCGGCGGACTTAATTTGTGCGGTTACAGATCAACAATTCTGGTTCGGAAATAACCGCAGCGGAATACAAATTAGAAATTTGTACTTTTGATTTGATCCAGAAATTTTCATAACTAATCAGAAATAGTTCAGAAACTAGTTTGTTGGCTAATTATTTTCTTAAATTTAACATAATTTTCAAACTTGATTAACAATTTTGAAACGCAGAATTTAAACCTTAACTTAATAATAAACAGAGAATTAATTCTCAAATTGAATAACCAATTAATTGTCAAACTTGATTTTCGAAAATAATTTGCAAAACTATATTTTGATTTCTGAAACCAAAATTCTAATCAACAGATGTACTGATTTCCGAACTATTTGAAAAATCAAATTTGGTTAAATAATTTGATTTAAACCAACAAATCAAATTAACAAAACAGATCTTCAAAAGCACAAATGTCTGTTCAATTTCCGAACCAAAATTAGAATTTAATTGTTCGACTAGAGTTGGCTTTGATACCACTTGTTAGAACACACCCGTGATCCTCTAGTGAACTCTTGATTTAAATTAAAATTACCTTGATCCATGTTGTCGGTCTTCTGGAGAGACACAACCCCGTTGATCACCGGATTCCTTAAGCCTTCGCTGTGATCTTTCTCTTATCCGATGGAGAGATGAAGAGAATCGGCCCGACGGTTTTCTTCTCTTTTCAGAAAACCCAAATTTGAGAGAGAGGATTTCTGTTGGTTTCTGCCTTATGACGATCATGGAGAGAGGACCGTTCTTGATCCCTATATAATGGGTGTCAATAACCGAAAGGTTGGTAAACCATTGGTTATGCTTTAGCGGATCCATATCAGATCTAATTTCTCTCTTAACGGATTTTCTTTCAAAATCAGAAAACTGCCTATTAGTTGTATTCTCCAGGGATCAATAACATAATTGTATTATTACTAAATTTTATATAATTTAGACCATCACTAAATCATAAAGTTATTAATACGTATTCTACATATTAAAGACTCCACTTCTCATGACACAAACCCGATAAATAATACTTAATTTGATCACTTCATAAAGAGTTTAATTAGATATTTAACAGTCTATTATTCAATATATATTTATATTACATATAAGTCAATATAATTTTGTAATTAATATAAATTAATTCCAACATTACTTTCCCATGAATATATTATTCGTTACATGAGTATATTGGGCGACCCAAATATATGTTGCTATCTAGAAAAACCTTTATAAATCAAATGCACTACGATTTAAATATTTTGAAAAATGGTATGAAATATTTAAAAAAAAATCAATTACTATATCCTTGTGATACAAAAGTAATTCAATACAGCACATTGAGCAATTTTGAACCTTCTAAGCGGGAATTATTATTTTTAATGATTATGTCACACAAAACTTAAATGAAGTATAGAAAGTTAAATCTAGAAAGATTTTGAGTTGAGCTTATATAGATAAAGCTAGACTGTTGATTCTCTCAGTCTCTCTCACTCTTCAGTGGAAGTAGCCGGATTGATCAAGCAACAAGGCTCCAGTAAACGTGACGCAATGAAAATCTATCACATTTGTTTGTATTAAAGTCTCATCTCAACGCTCTATTAAACACTTTATGGTCGCTCTCGGTTCATTGGTAGGTGTATCTAGTATCCGGATTGCATATACCATTCTAAAATGTGAATGATTCCGAGGCGGGTTAATTTTAAACAGTGATCTACGTACCTGCTACATAGTTTGACACACAGAATAGTACAGGATTTAATCCTTCTGTTGTATTCTTGAAGTTTATCTAAGCGCGCATCATGTCAGCAGAGAGATTCGCACATGTGCAAGTGGGCTGTTATTCTTAGTTCATTTTGCAAATACACCCTTGTACGAAACTAGCTTTACATTATTAGAGTTTTTCTGATTCTATCATATTTTGGTTTATGTTTTAATTTTCTAGAGGATAAATAAAAATTGTTTGTTGATATTAAAAAAAATCTTACTACAATTAGTTATCGATTTATCGTAAATGGAGCAAACTTATATCATATCGAGAGTTACAATAATTGAGATCTTATTCTTTTGTTTTTTTTTAAAAAAAAGTACGTACGATTGAAATTATATTATATTTTTGCATGTTGCAATATAAAGCTAATAATCCATAACTTGTGAACTTATAATCGCATTTCGTGCATACTTTATGAGAAAAAACTTATATTTTGACTAATCATGAACTTTTTTTGTTTTTTTATTGTTATGCTTCACTATATATATATATATTTTAACTTGCTTTAACTAATTATGTTTTCATATGCTTCAGCGTCATGTGTCATTTTATTAAATAAACCTATCATATGTTGGTTTTATCTTTTTGAGCTTATGAGACTTGTCACAAGATTTTAGTAAGCCTCATCAATCATCATTTAGAAATATTGGAGTCTCCTTATACTCTTTCTTAAAAAAACTTTAATTTTTGACTAGTCATTATCTAGTGAGCTCTACAATGTTTTTTTCACTTCTAATGAGATGAAACCCTATCCTTTGGTGGCATATATTGCTTGACATATACTAAAATACATTAATTTGATTCTATTATTTGACATATATTGTTAAAAAAGAAATCTGCAATATTTAGTATTTTTAAATAAGACGTCTGGTAATGATTTTTTTTGTCTTTAATATTTACCGATTACAAGGATCTTACGGGATGCCAAACTAATTATAACTTCCACGAGGGTATCCGCGAAAATCTTGCATAACTTTTCTGCCCATATCATCAAAGAACAAAATTTAAAAACTACAAAAAGTTAGGGGGAAGGCGACAAAATTCACCAGATGCCATGATGTGTCGTGAGGTTCCCCGTCCCATTTTTCACCCACGTTCCTCCTCAACTAAAACCCCCGTTTTATTTTCTCGAACAGGTTCCTAAACCTCACTTAAAAGAAATTTTAAACCACCTCTTAATTTCCAAAATCTAACCCCCTTCCCTCTTCTCTCTCTCTCCCCCCCCCCTCTCTCTCTCTCTCTCTCTTCCCCAGGCGATGCTCTCATGAGTCTCCGCCAGCGCATCAACCGCCCCGGCGCTGGCGTCGGAGCCGGTTGGCCCCAGACTTCAGACAGTGAAGTATACAACATAATTCCTCTACACAACGCTCTAGTGCAGCACCCAGCTCAGCACTCGACTGAGGTAAGAGCTGCCATCAATGCCCTAATAGATGTTGAGGGCCTTCACATCAACCGGTACGGCCCGAGGCAGCGCATCATCGACCTCCTTGACTGGCTTGGCTGCTCCTTCGGTTTCCAGACTGACAATGTCAGAAATCAGAGGGAACACCTAGTCATGCTCCTTGCAAACTACCAGATGCGGCTCTCAACCCCTCCTGAGACAATTGATTTGCTCCACCCTAGTGTGCCCCGCAAACTCTGTAAGAAGCTACTAAAGAATTACAATTCTTGGATTAAGTATCTCGGCCGGCCGTCCAGTGTGCATCTGTCAGAGAGAGACCATCGCCGGAATTTGTTGTACCCAGCTCTATATCTTCTCATCTGGGGCGAGGCTGCGAACCTTCGGTTTGTACCAGAGGCTCTGTGCTATATTTTCCACCATATGGCAATAGAGCTGAATAAAATATTAGATGGGATACTGGACCCAACTGCTGGACCAGTTACAATGGGCGAAAATGGATACCTGACGAAGGTTGTCACCCCACTGTATGGCATAATCAGTGCGGAGGTCAAAGCCAGCCGAGATGGCAAAGCTCCGCACTCAGCTTGGAGGAATTATGATGATTTCAATGAGTACTTCTGGTCTCGGCGAGTGTTTGATGGGCTCAAGTGGCCACTCAATCTCTCTAGTGGGTTCTTTGTAGAACCCAAGCGCGCTAACCGGGTTGGCAAGACCGGGTTTGTGGAGCAGCGCTCCTTTTGGAACATATATCGCAGCTTTGACCGGCTATGGGTGATGCTGATTCTATACTTTCAGGCGGCTCTAATTGTTGCATGGCAGGGTCATAGTTGGCCTTGGGATAATTTACGTGACCGTGATAATCAGGTAAAGGTTCTGACAATATTTATTACCTGGGCAGCATTACGCCTCCTCCAAGCCGTGCTTGATGCTGGCACACAATATAGTCTCGTGTCACGTGAGAACCCCTGGTTGAGTCTCAGAATGGTTTTGAAAATTGTTGTGGCGGCTGGATGGACTATTACATTCAGTGTCTTGTACGTGCGAATGTGGGACCAGCGTGACCGGGACAGGCGTTGGTCAGCGGCTGCTCAACAAAGGATCTTGAACTTTCTGGAAGCTGCTGGAGTTTTTGTGATTCCAGAGGCAGTGGCGGTGGCGCTGTTCATCATTCCCTGGCTGAGGAACGCGCTAGAGAAGGCCAATTGGCGGATTTTGTATGTGCTTACTTGGTGGTTCCAGCGTCGCACATTTGTGGGCCGGGGAGTAAGGGAAGGCTTGATTGATAATATCAAGTACTCATTTTTCTGGGTTGTTCTTCTGTTGGCTAAGTTCAGCTTCAGCTATGTTCTACAGATCCGGCCAATGGTGTCTCCCACGAAAGCAATTTATAAAATTGATAGAGTGCAGTACCATTGGCATGAGTTTTTCACACACACCAACCGGTTCGCTGCGGTCATTCTATGGGTGCCAGTTGTACTTGTCTACCTGATGGACATCCAGATATGGTATTGTTTTTGTTTTTCTTCTATGTGACTTCTATATTAGCTATCAGCAATGGAACTTTCACCAAATCATTAGTGTTTTATGATCCAGGGCTTCCAGAAATAAACCCTGTGCTGGTTTATTATTATTTATGATATTTTAATCTCTTTATAAATGTCATGATTTCTAGGTCTTTTGATACATTCTGATCAGATATTAACTTGAAATGCCATTGTAATACAACATAGTGGGGGCAACATCTGGACTTCTATTGATCCAAGCTGATGTTATAACAGTAATGAACCAACTCAGCATATCATAGGCCAATGTTTATGTGTCTAGGCTTGGGTTCTTTTGTTTTGTTATGCAACTTGTATTTAGTTATGTGGCATGTGTTAGTTTCTTCAATTAAACTGTGGTTTCTGAATAGCCAATATGAGTAAATATTATTCATTCTGCCACTCTTGCTTTTAATTGTTTTGGAATCCAAATTATCCTTTTGTATTGGCACTGAGCATGATCAGTACAGATTACTTAGTCTGCACTTGCTTGCAAATATTTATGCTTTAAATGGATTCTCATATTAGAGTTCCAATATGGGCCATAAAATCCCAACTAAGACAAGTCAGATAATTTAAAAAGGAATTTTTCTAGTCAAAACTACTCATTAGCATGTGCACAAGTACCATGATCCAAATCTGGAAATCATTGATGTAATCAATATGAGCATGATGGTTCTTCTAGAAACTTGATTTACTCGAACATCAAGACCTGTATTAACTTTTGTAAATTAATAATAGGTATGCCATTGTTTCATCTCTTGCTGGAGCCCTTGTGGGCCTCTTCTCCCATCTTGGTGAGATCCGCAGCATTGAGCAGTTGCGGCTCCGCTTCCAGTTCTTTGCAAGTGCAATGCACTTCAATCTCATGCCTTCGGGGCACCTATCTGAGACACGCCACTCAATCCGTAGCAAGTTTCGTGATGCAATTCAGCGGCTCAAGCTCCGATATGGTTTTGGCCAACCGTACCGCACTATTGAGGCCAATGAGGTGGAGGCAAAACGCTTTGCCTTGATTTGGAATGAGATAATTTTAATGTTCAGAGAGGAGGATATTATCAGTGATAGAGAGGTGGAATTGCTAGAGATTCCACCTGATTTGTGGGATATTCGGGTCATCAGGTGGCCTTGTTTGTTGTTATGTAATGAGTTGCTTCTTGCACTGGGACAGGCTAAGGAGCTGGTTGCATCAGATCGGTCACACTGGCGCACAATCTGCCAGAATGAGTACCGGCGTTGTGCAGTGATTGAGGCGTATGATAGTGTCAGGTATCTTTTGTTGAGGATTATAAGAGATGGGACAACCGAGCACAAAATTATAAACAGCTTGTTTCAGAACTATGATGATGCAATACAGGATGGAAAATTCACAGTCGAGTATAAACTTACTGTTCTACCGAGTATTCACTCAAACTTAATTACCTTACTAGAGCTTATATGCGGTCTGAAGAAGGATCTGACCAAGGTGGTTAACACATTGCAAACCCTATATGACATAGTGGTGCGTGATTTCCCTACAAATGATGTGAAAACAGCACAGCTGAAGCAGATTGGGTTTAAGCGGAGCACCACGGGACTGCTTTTTGAGCATGTGATTGAGTTACCGGGAGATGATGATGCAGTGTTTTACCGGCAAGTGAAGCGGCTTCACACAATCCTCACTTACCGAGACTCAATGAACGATGTGCCAAAGAACCCTGAGGCAAGGCGCCGCATTGCATTCTTCAGCAACTCTCTCTTCATGAACATGCCACGGGCCCCTCTTGTTGAAAAAATGAATGCATTCTCTGTGCTAACCCCATACTATAGTGAAGAGGTATTGTTCGCGAAAGAGCAGCTTCGCTCAGAAAATGAGGATGGCATATCCATATTGTTTTATTTACAGAAGATATATGCTGATGATTGGGAAAACTTCTTGGAAAGGATGACGAGGGAAGGCATGGTGAGTGAAGATGAGATTTGGGGAGAGAAATTGAGGGATTTGAGGCTTTGGGCTTCATATAGGGGTCAGACACTGGCACGCACTGTACGAGGCATGATGTACTACTACAAGGCACTGAATATGCTAACATATCTGGATTCAGCCTCGGAGATTGATATCAGAGAAGGAACAAGGGAGCTAGCCTCATTGGGCTCTTATAGGTATGTGGCCCAGTTAAGGATGTACCAGCCTGGCCAAAATGCTCAAAAGACTGTTTATTAGTTACCACCTTCAGACTGAATCTGTCATTTGATTCCAGACATTGGCATTCTGGTATTGGAAAAAATGTTTTGTACTTTTTTATTTGGATTTCACCGATTGTTTAGTTTGTTGCAGTTGTGGTATTGGAAAATCAAAAGTTGCCAACCAAACCCATCTATATATCAGTTTATGTGCAACTATTGTTATCAACTATTCGTAAGCCCATGCATTACAGTTTTTTGTTACATGTCAAATACATTAATATCCTATTGCATGACAGGTATGAGGTGAATAATGTGTATGGCTTCCAGGACCCAGTGAAACCATCAGCACGCGGACTGAACAGAGCTGGCAGCAGTGTGGCTACACTCTTCAAAGGGCATGAATACGGTACTGCTCTCATGAAATTCACCTATGTTGTAACTTGCCAGATTTATGGAGCCCAGAAAGCCAAAAAGGACTCCCGTGCAGATGAAATTTTGTACCTTATGAAAAACAATGAGGCACTTCGTGTGGCATACATAGATGAAAAACATATTGGCATAGACCAGGTGGAATATTACTCTGTGCTTGTGAAGTATGACCAACAGCTAGGACGTGAGGTGGAGATCTACAGGATCAGACTACCAGGCCCAGTAAAAATTGGGGAGGGAAAACCTGAGAACCAAAACCATGCAATAATTTTCACCCGAGGGGATGCAGTGCAAACCATTGATATGAACCAAGACAACTACTTTGAGGAGGCACTGAAGATGAGAAATTTACTGGAAGAATACAACTACAATCATGGAAGCCGAAAACCAACTCTGTTAGGAGTGCGGGAGCATGTCTTTACTGGTTCAGTTTCATCTTTGGCTTGGTTCATGTCAGCACAGGAAACAAGTTTTGTAACATTAGGTCAGCGTGTCTTGGCAAACCCGTTGAAAGTGAGAATGCACTACGGCCACCCTGATGTGTTTGATCGATTATGGTTCTTAACCCGAGGTGGTGTCAGTAAAGCTTCTAGGGTTATCAATATAAGTGAAGATATTTTTGCCGGTTTTAATTGCACTTTACGTGGTGGTAATGTGACTCATCATGAGTATATACAGGTGGGGAAGGGAAGGGATGTTGGGTTCAACCAGATCTCCATGTTTGAAGCCAAAGTGGCAAGTGGCAATGGTGAACAAACCCTGAGCAGAGACGTGTATCGGTTGGGGCACAGACTAGACTTCTTCCGTATGCTGTCAGTGTTCTATACCACAGTTGGATTCTACTTTAACACCATGATGGTAGTTCTGACAGTGTATGCATTTGTGTGGGGCCGGCTCTATCTCTCACTGAGTGGTTTGGAGGCTGCTATAAAAGGCAGTGCAGATACAACCAATAATGCTGCCTTAGAAACAGTGCTGAACCAGCAGTTTATTATCCAGCTTGGACTTTTCACAGCATTGCCCATGATATTAGAAAATGCACTTGAGCACGGCTTTCTTACAGCTGTCTGGGACTTTTTAACCATGCAATTTCAGCTTGCCTCGGTTTTCTATACCTTTTCCATGGGCACCAAGACCCATTTCTACGGTCGTACAATTCTTCATGGTGGTGCAAAATACCGGGCTACCGGTCGTGGGTTTGTTGTGGAGCATAAAAAATTTGCAGAGAACTATCGCCTCTATGCACGCAGCCATTTCTTAAAAGCAATTGAACTTGGTGTAATACTCACTGTTTATGCAGCTCATAGTGTGATAGCAAAAGATACCGTTGTGTACATTATAATGACCTTGTCAAGTTGGTTTTTGGTAGCATCTTGGATCATTGCTCCATTTGCATTCAACCCGTCTGGTTTTGACTGGTTAAAAACTGTGTACGATTTCGATGATTTTATGAACTGGATCTGGTTCCAGGGTGGTGTGTTTTCCAAGGCTGAGGAAAGCTGGGAGGTGTGGTGGTATGAGGAACAGGACCACCTCCGTACCACTGGTCTATGGGGAAAGTTACTTGAGATTGTTCTTGACCTTCGCTACTTTGTATTTCAGTATGGCATTGTATACCAGTTAAAAATTGCAAACGGTAGCACCAGCATTGCAGTTTACCTCCTCTCCTGGATATGTGTGATTTTAGGCTTCGGCGTCTTCATCCTTATGTGGTATGCACGGGACCGCTATGCAGCCAAGGAACATATCTACTACCGCACAGTACAGGCCTTCGTCATAATTTTAACAGTTCTAATAATCATTATTCTACTCAAATTCACTTCATTTGAGATAATCGACATTTTCACCAGTCTTCTGGCATTTATCCCGACAGGGTGGGGGTTGATCTCGATTGCACAGGTATGATTTCAATTAGCAACATTTGGTGAACTGTAGCTTTTGCTCTTTTTTGAAATACTCTGTAAGTTTTTGGGCATAGAATCTGTTGGTAATAGCTTAAGTGGACAACGAGGGCAATGTTTTTCAAATCGAGCAAAACATATTGCAGAATTATCTTTTTGCAGATAATCCATCAACAGTCATAAATATGGACAGGTGCAAATTTCAAATCATCTATGAATTGTAAACCATGTGTTAAATCTTTTCATTTTCCGTGTATGGTATATATAACATATTAACCACATCCATAATGTCGGATTTTGATTTGAAATTTATTTAATTCAATTCTCAAATGAGACCACTGCCACTTAATCCCAACCCAAGTCTTTATGAATCATACTAATAACTGATAAGCTGATAAATATCCGGTTCATTATGTGGAGTGGGAACGTAGTAAGTTTCAAATATCTCATTATACCTTGTGGGAGATTGTTAGCTTTAGCATTTTGAGTTTTATTTTGCTGAAGTATCATATCACTGTGCTGATCCCTTGAAGAATTTGTCAATACAATTACAATATTAAAATGATATCAAAAACCCAAAAATTATAATTCTGCAACCTAACTGAACTGATTATCAAAATTCCCTACGTGCAGGTGATAAGGCCATTCATTGAGTCAACTGTTGTGTGGGACACAGTGGTGGCAGTGGCACGGCTTTATGATATTATGTTTGGTATTGTGGTTATGGCACCAGTGGCGCTTTTGTCATGGTTGCCAGGGTTCCAGGAGATGCAGACTAGAATTTTGTTCAATGAGGCATTTAGTCGAGGACTTCAGATTTCACGAATCATAACGGGAAAGAAACCTAATGTTATTTGAGGTATTGTTATCAATTTGCATTTTTGGAGATATCCGTGTCCCTTGAGAACATTTTTTATTATAGCCTCCTGCAAAGGCTCAAAATAGCATAATTGACCGACCCTCTGTTCTCTTTTACTTCTTTTGAATATTGAAGAAAGGGTGTTGCAGATTTAGCCATGTCAGTTGGAACCCTTTTAGCTTTTAGGAGGTTTACATGTGGTCGAAATCCAAAATTCTTGACAGATAAGTGCTTATATATCTTGTTGCATGTTTATGATATTTTGAGGTATTGCACACTCAAGTATGAAAATGCTCCTTATCTTAAAATTATGTCTTTGAGCATTCTCTTTAGCTTGCTTGATTGTCTTTTTAATTTCTTGGCATTTTGAATGATTCTGGACCACATATTAGCATATGCGATTATCTGTAGCAAATGTATTGTTTTCACTATCATGCCTTTCTGGTAAGCTAAATTACTTCAAAAAAGATTGTACACATTCTCGGTATCACATAGCTTTTGTTTGAATAACCCCCCCCCCCCCCCCCCCAACCCCCCTCCCCTCCTGCCCTCCTCACTCCTACAACCTGACATGCACGATGAGATCTCTTTTTGACATCCAAATTGTCAAGAATTTGGATGAACCTGCTGCCAAGTTATAACATAACACTTCTTTTTTTATTTCATTTACAGATTGATGATTGAGGGAGCTCTAGGTCTTCTGTACAGCTAAGCTCTTCTTGCTAGTTTTTAGTTATGTTGCAACTCTGTACTAGTTTAGGTCATGACAGTTTTAATTTAGGGAAATATTTCTTTTTTTTTTCCCCTGTGAGTTTAGCTTGTGCTATTGAAGTAGCTCTCGGTGTCTTAAGCTAACAAGTTCATCATGTTTCCTAATATGTTTAGTTTATATTCTTCCTTTATTATGTATTAGTTCAATATAGAATAGGAACGGATGTAGTATTATGTTGTATTTGACCCCTATTGTAATATTTTGAATTATGGGCCTATTGGGCTACATTTTTGTCGAATTATTCTGCCCACAAAAATTCGAGTTAAAGCTTTTAGTAGAAAAGCACACAACCGCTCACAAATATGTAGCTCTAAAATTGCTTTTTACGTCTCAATTTGTTTGGCCTACCAATTACCAAATATGTAGCTCTAAAATTGCTTTTTACGTCTCAATTTGTTTGGTAATTGGTAGGCTAGTGCCTGTAATTTATGAATAGAACTAGGCTCGTTATACAGTTCCTTAAGTGTAAAAAGAACAAATATTATACGCAAGATAAGTATTATCTGAGAATCTATTATACTGATTGTTGTGAAGTTCTACTTGTTCAATTAACATGGTAAAATGAATCAATTTCCATCATTTTTTTTTGTGTAGGCAATGTTTATTAGATAACATATTGATATTTGACGTTTTCTATAATTTATTTATTTTATTGTTGATGATCCTAAACATTTCTGAAGTATCTAATGTAGGCGTCCCACTATTTCAAAAAAATAAAAAATAAATATGAAAGAGCAAGCTATGAAAAGTAATTTATATAGGTCTTGCACTTTCTTCCTATTTTGCTTTCTAACATGTATTAGTGATCTTATCCCTTTGAAACAATACTTATATTTTTGAAATGTAATTATTAGATAGGACAAGAACCTTTCCATTTGAAAAAAAAAAACCCATTATTATCCTGGTGATTAAATAGTCAAAAATTATTTTAATCTAAGTCTGGTCTGAACCATTGACGTGTGCGTATAGCATTGGATGGGATCATGAAAAACATGATAAGTTGTCAACCAATAATGGCAAGCGTTATCTTATCTTCATCATGCAAGGCGCAATGTTCAAACCATTGTATTATTACCTTTTGCATTATTATTTTATATTATTTTTTTGCATTTAGTAGAATGACGGTGATAAATGAATGCTTAATTATATTATATCTTTGCACGCCTACTCGATAGGCAATAAAAATAGAGATATATATATATAGTTTAGTCAACTGAGATGCAAGAAAAGAAAGAGCAATTTCTCACCTGAAATCTTCCATTAATAATGGGTCGGTTTGGCCAACCATTTTTAAACAAGATTTCGGTTTGTTCTTTCTCTGCCTCATAACAAAGATTAAGTGATCGTACTATCAAACAAGCCACAAAAAATATATATATATGAAAAAGTAATGAAAAAGGTACCCTGCTTTTTTAGCTGTCAAACCTTACCAGATTAGCTCCACAATTAAATAAGACTAGCATATAAGATATGACAATTGACAAGACTAATAAAAGCATTTTTATAAAATATTTTTTTAAAAAAAAAACCATCCTATTATTATATCCTTATAGGCTTCTACACATTCAAATTGGAGACTCAAAACAAAATGGTACATTTATTTATTATTATTTAGCAAATCAGACATTAATTAGTTTAGCACTAACTAGGTTGGGTTAAGCCTAAACCTAACCGACCATTTTAGACTAGCCCAACAAAATAATTCCGACATATCTTGATGTATTGTCGGTTGGATTGAACTAGGCCCAAACATATATATATTTTATACATATAATTATTATGTCATATGGAACCAAACCAACATCAACATGGACCCATTGCCACCATGGAAAGATAAAGATAAGAAAACAAACATGCATTTCTTTTAAGCCGACTAAATATAAACACTTTCGATCCATTTTATTTCATTTATTTTAGCCGTCTAAGAAACAGATTCGTTTGCGTGTTGGCATGGGAACTGGTGCACGTGCATCATCTTATTAATTCATTAATTAATTATTAATTATTAATAGCTCTCTTTGTAATTGGTGACATGCATGATGCTTATCCAACCTTCGTGCACCGAATGGTGCGAAAATATATATATATATTTTTTTTTGGCATTTTGGATGGAAGCGGCGCAGGGGATTTGATGCTTATCTGATAGATGTTTTCAGTTGTGGATTAACTGATTTCATTTATGATAAATATTAGAGAGATGTATACTGTCAATATTATTATTCGTTTAATTATTATTAATGTTTTATTAATTCAATTTAAATATCATTAATCTGAATAATAATTCACTTAAATTGGCTAATAAAAATACGATAAAAATAACTTATATAATAAAGTTATTAACATAAATAATAACTCATTTAATTGGAACGAAAGAATCGATATCGATTAAAAGAACGGCGGGTAAAAGGTAATTTCTCACCATGATTCTACATTTTCTACTGTAGCACGTAGTACCAGATTAATTAGGCAATCATCCTACTAATTAAGTACTCTTCTCATTCATGTAGGGATTCACACTTTTCTCTTTCAGTTTCACATCTCTCCAAACCAATCTCTCTTTGTTGTTGTGTTGTGTTGTGTTGTGTTGTGGTGTGATGTATTTGATTTCAAAGCTCTCCTAAAGTCTAAATATAATCAACCAATCAGAAACTAGCTAGCTGTTGCTATGATGCATGAAAGAGTTGGATATAATCCAACTGATTGAATTATTAAAGTACGTTGTATGCTTCACTAATCACTGTAGGAACCTCAAATTCTAGTAAGAAAAACTGTTTAGTATCTTTCGAGTAATTGCTATAATTAATACTTTATATATCATTTTGTAATCAGTTCAATTAAAGCTAATTCTGCAATGGATCAGTATTATAAATTAATGATTGTAGTTTATTAATCACTAAAAATTTTAATCATACTAAATATTGAAAGAGTATTTGTCAACTTATTTAATTAATGAACATACTCTTATAAAAGCACAACTCATTTCATTTGATATATTGAAGTGATTCTATGGTCTTGTACGTAATGATAATATATTTTATGATATAGTTCGCTCAACAACAACAAAAATAATGCGTTTTGGTTTTACTATTTTTTACAACAAAAAATATTTGTACAATTTACTTCAACTATTAATTTAATTTATTTTATTCATAATTATAACATAATATACTATAAGCTCATGTTCTAACAAAAGAGAAGAGTACGGTTTTGTTAAAAAGGAAAAGGAGAAGAAAAAAATACAAAACAATTATTATTTCAATTTCAATTTTCAAATAATAGTGCATCTGATTTCGGCTCGTAAGCGCTTTTGTAGTGGTTATCCGCAGGCCGCAGCTGTACGAACTCAATACAAAATTGTTTCTTTTTGGAAAGGTCAAATTATTTACAAGTTCAAGCGTCGAAGAGTCAAGAACGAATTTGGTGCAAATTCTTGGTTTCATGCATTCAGATTTTAAAACACAAATATATATAAGAGGAATTATTTTTACGTCTCATATTTTATATATTTTATTTATATACTAAAAATATTTATATTAAATAAATAATTTATTTATATATGAATTTAGAAGTGTTTATAGTTAATATAAAAAATATTTATTATTTTTTTCTGATTAATTATAGAAAAATTCAAATTAAAAATTTTATTATACAAGTAAAAATATAGTTTGTAAAATTTATAATATCAGTAATATAAGGTATAAATACTTTTGTCATTATATATAAATACTTTCTGAAAAAAAAATATGAATAAATGCAAGTAAAGGGTGCGATTAAGAAATACAATTATCACTTCTCTCTTATATATATAGCGTACGTCATCATGCTAGATCCTAATTAACATCCTCAAACAAAACTTTGTCAAGTATTGAGTTAAGATTTATGTTAGTTATAATAATATGTATTAATGCTAGTCAACGTAGACGCAATTAGCAAAAGAGCTAATTAATTTTATGGCATTATCATGTATAGTGTGCACCAAACTTTAATTAATTTAGTTTCTCCAACTGCTGGTCAAATAATAAAGCCTGTGTGCTTTAAGTGTTAATCATATAATTAATTTAATTCATATATTTATCCAAGCAACTGTAACTGCTTTAATCACTATCTTAAAATAATATAAAGAGTTTTTATTAACACAAGGCAGGATTACAATTTACAAGTAGATATCAATTAATTCAGGTTTTGAAAAAAAAAAAAAGCACTTTAATTTGGGAACTCTCATTAAAGATTCCACTGATGAGGGTTGGTGGAATACAGCATTATACATTTGCATATGGAAGAAATTTTGTTTAGTATAAAATATCCCATGAAAAATTTGGAAATATTTAAATTAAAGATGCCCCCACTGTTCTTTTTTTATGATTCATCCACTAATTATTTTGAGTGATCCAGCCAGTTCGTGCAAACTTGAAAATAATTTGAAAAGGCAAAGTTGGTATCTCAATTATGTCATGACCGGTTGAGAATTTTGAAATGTTTTCTATAAATTGGAGAAGAATAATCAATTTTATGAGAATAAAGATTATGGCACAATACCTTTCATGTTGATTATTTATTTCCCAAATTTTGTTGAATTATTGAACTCCCCTCAAAAGAAAAATAAAAGAATAAAAATTAAAGATGGGTTGCAATGTTAATTGTCATTGTAAAGGTTCTTTTAGCAAAAAATGAAGATTAAAAATTTTCAAATCATTTTTAATGATAAAATATTGAGTTCAGAGCATGGGACTTCACAACAATGTGTATAAATGAGGATATTTAGATTTTTAGATATTACTTGGTAATTTTTTTAGATAAAAATAGAAAGTCAAATTTTTCAACTTAAATGTTTATAAAGAATATTTCAATTTACGGTCTTGTGTATAAAAATCATTACTTTAGTTACTAAATTAAAAATTATTTTTTTTCTCAAAGAATTTCTAATGACTCCTCTTAAGTGGAGCGTCATTGTTAGAAGAATTAAAGTTGAAATGCATTTCCAAATCAATGTTGATTTTGGATGATGTAATTTTGATTTTTATCAACATTTGACAAATATAATGACAAGTGACAAGGTACTTTTTTTTTTTTTAATTATGGGCAGAGGAAAGGGTAAACAAGTAAGGCCCTTCTATGAATGGAAAAAAAAATACTTTTATTTTTCTATTAAATTTTATGATATTTGTAAATACAAATATTCTTTGATCTCTTTCATAAAAATAAAGTATACTATACTTGTTTATTTGACCTCTTAGTTCTAAACTTAATTTGAGTATATTAGGAACTTAATTCAACAAATATTTACTCCGTTCCTGATTTAATTTGAGTATATTACAAAGTGGGGACAGTCCAATGTCCATTGAATTAAATTTAAATTTGATGAACAGAATAATCATTTAATAATATCAAAATTTACACTAATATTACACTCCAAAGCTTAAGTATTCTTATAAAATATAAAATTTAATAATTTGACAGGCAACAATAAAAAATATCCATCAAATCTAAATTTAATTCGATGGGCATCGGATCGCCCTCCGTTTCTAGAAATTAAGATGACGTTTGAATGCGTCATGAACTTTTTTTTTTTTTTTTTTGAAAGACGCAGCCGATTCCTCTGCCTCCGTATAGAAAGTACATGTATTTATATAACTCTATATATTCATATCCTAATAAATAATTAATTAGATGAGAGGAAGTGGCTAAGCATGATGTATACGAGATCTTCCTAGTGCAGTATCTAATCCGATTTCGCCTTGAATTTTGATTGACCATTCTAGGTTTGTTTTATGTTCGTGCTCGATCGAGTGTGTACACTTTGACGAAATCCCATTGCTCCAAATTTAAAATAAAATAAAGCATATATACATCCAACGAGGAAAAAAAAATGAAAAGAAACAAACAAAAGCAGATAACTGAAAATTAAAAGGTACCTGCGCAGTGTGTGACCACAGCACAACCACATAAAAGTTCATTTCTTTTTCATAATTTGGTGAATTCCACAATCGATTTTTTTAAGTTTAATAGATTCAGCAGCAAAGTTAGCTCCATTCCATATATTCGTACGAGAAAGCTTTTTCATTATTTTTTTCCTGGTTTTCAGCAGTGTGCCATATATACATGAAGTAAGCAGGAGGAATTATATAACTCTAGAAATAAAGAAAGAAACTTTAAGCTTTTTTATGGATGGATTATTAATTTATCTGGTCTCATGGAAGCAACATATAATATATATGAGACACATTATATTTTCATAAGGAAACCCAAGCAAAAAAAATATATCTGTAACTTGAAACATGTTAAACATTAATTAAACAAGCAAAAAAACAAGAAAGAAAAAATACACGCTCTCTCACCTTTTTGAACAGACTGTTTGTTATTCATCATCCTTCCAATATAAAACAGTCTCTTATTCAAGGATCTAATTATGATCATCCCATGCTCTGATGACAGACTGTTATCACTCCCCATTTCGAAAAAAATTTATCCCGCACGAAAATTCTGAAACAGCTGGATCAGAAAAAAGTAAACAAAACAAAACAAAAACAAGAACATGAACAAAAAGCCTATGGATCGATGTGAATATGTATTTATCAAATCTTAATGGTGTTGTGGATCGGGTCCGGTCGGACTCAGCCTCTTCGACTCGTAGAGATTGGAGACCTCTCTCCTTGCTTGTGGATGCGAGACAACGACGTCAGTCGTCTTGAGCGCCGCCTCCGTGTCTTTGACGCAATCGGTTATCTCGATCCTTTCTAGAACTCTCGAGTTGGCGATCAGAACGAGAGAGAGGAGAAGCACGAGGAGGAAATTGCACGCTGCGATCCTTGCTGCCATTTATGCATATGCTCGATGCAATTTGAAAGCTTAATTTATCTGATGCTTGTCTCTCTTGTTCTGTGTTTATTGTTTCTCTATTGGTATTGGAGAAGAGGAGGATTGAACGAGACAATGGTATTAGGACCATCTCCCGCGCTGGCTATTTATAGCAACAGCATCGTCGACCTTTATATTTTTTTTAGTAGTATTTTCTTTTATTTTATTATTGACATTGGGATGTGATTTTTGCGAAATAAACCCCCAACAAGGCTTCTAATAGTTTCATGCACTTCACATCTATTTGTAGAGAATGAAATCTATTAGTGTAGTGATTTAGAAATTAAATACACTTAGTTCATTTAGTCCGGATGATTTATATATATGATATATATATTTATTGTGTTTCTTAGATTTTCTTTTTTTATTGATCTTTTCGGTTGATGATCCGAAATATGAAATTTAATAATAAAATATAAAGATTATTCTAAATGATGCCCCTGATTTTGATAATTAAAGAGGAACACTAATTGACAAATAAAAATCAGTATGTAGATTAATATGATAATTATATTTCACAAATCATACATAATTATTATCAGCTTAATCACAATGGCGCATGTTGGAGAATATAAAATAGACCTTATCCGAAAGTGAGACATCATAATAATTATGTTAGTGTCATTGATGTTTCACACATATTTTAATTCTAAAGTATGAGATGGTATGATTCCTACATGAGAAATATATGCTTGTGAGTATTATCCATTAACTGGTAGCCATATAGATTCTACCTCGATGCGTATATCTTGTACGGAGGAAATGTATTTGTCAAAAATATTGGTGCTTCTTGTATAAGTCAGTGTATGAGTGATGATATCTATTAGCCACTTGATAAAATGATTTGATAACTATGTAGATATGATTAAATATTAATCATAATTATTAAAATTATTTCAAATCAAGAGAAGAATGAATTTGTAAGGATAACATAAACTTATCTTAGATTCATTCGAGATATCATGTAATAAGAAATTGACATAAGACAAATATTGTTTGCGGATCATGGTATAATATGGTACATGTCATATGTATCGTCTGGATAGGTATGATGCACATTGCTAGATGCCGCTCGTATCTTATAGATTCAAATAGTTCTGACTTTATCGTCGAATGATATAGATCATGTTGGATCACACCAAAAGAAAATAAGTTAGACTGAGTATATGTTGTTTGAGTAATGTTATGGGATGACGAACTTAACACAACGTTTATGACATCGGAGCCGACATGGGCACACATACCTATGTATTACGAGCCATCGCCAGATTTGTTACAGGTCGTAACACAGAGTGTCGCAGGCCGCGACAGGTGGTATCATGAGCCGTGGCACACTGGGAAAGTCAGCAAAATTGGATGGCTGACATCAAGGTCGAAAACAGTGTCACACGTAGTGTTGTATGCCGTAATAGGTGGTGTCACGGGTCGTGACACACTGACCGATTTGTGTATGGCCCATACCAGCCTTGCCTATATAAAAGGGTGCATATCCCTTACTTTAGGGCATCTATTACACCCCCAAACACTGATTAGATTAGTGCAGAACAGTGAAACATTGTTATTCCACCGTCAGAAAGACAATTTCAAGCATTGAGTGTTGTCGATGAAGATCTCTGCTAGCAAGGAGTCAACCGGCGTCTAGCAGCTCTCGAGTGGATACCGGTGGAGTGTTTTTATGTTGAAACCTTGAAAGTATAACAAGCAACCGCATTAGCGTTTATCGCTAAAGGTAAAACAAGGGTACAAAGTTATTTATATTTATATTCAGTTTGATTCTAACTGCGCAAGTAAATTGTTTGATGTATTACAGAATTTTTTAAATTTCTGTTTCACAATTGCTTTATAAATCCCGGTTCCAACATATTCTAACAAAATCATCTATTTTTTTTTCAAATGATAAAGTAGGACTTTGTTGTTTTAATATGAATTGTTAGATTAAAACTAATGAATTAGATTTATCTAAGAAAAATCTTCTTAAATCCCAAAACGAGTTGATCCGATTCGTTTGTTTTAATTTAACAATTCAACTTAAAATAACATGATCCTACTTTCTAATTTGAAAAAGTAGAGGATACAAATCTTGCATTGTAGATGTTGTTCACATTATCAGAAAATTTACAAAAATGACACCATAAAAAAACTCATTAACTTAGAGAATATGAATAAATTGGTTTGTCAGAGTTTATGCTGGTCTTCAATCTATTACGTACTAATCAAGTTACATTATATTCAATCCATAACTAAGTAATGAACATATATGATATCATAATACATTTTAGGTGATGAAATATCATAATACATTTTAGCTTAACTAGTTAGATATAGATGAATCAAATTATATTAAATTTATTGTCCATTACTAAAAAAAGAATAAAACGTATATGAATTGAAACAAATATTTTGAATACTTTTTCTCATATATTATTTTAATTTTTAGAAGTAAAAAATGAAAAGTAATTGTGTGATTGGAATAAGGAAAAGACGGAAAGTTGGAGACAGAGATGGAAAGAAAAAAATATTAAAATTCATTTTATCTATATTTTTTATGTAATGACGCCCAATTTCCTATGTTCTTAACACAATCTGACTTAAAAAAAATGCACATCTTGCTAACAAGAGAATATATACCTAATTATATAGATTTAATGTGCGACTTTCTGTACATATACATGTTAATTTTGGTGTGGTTCGAGAACCAATCTATAATTTAGTGATAAAAATAATATTCTTTATATAAAATGTTATATGTTTGAAATTTGAAAGAAATATTTTTTGTTTAGATATTTAAAGCTAGATTGCTGATCTCTTTTGTGCCCTTTGGTTGTCTATTATGATGGTTGTAGCTCCTTTTGTTTAATGTTATGGTTGTGGAGCTGCTACTAATTAAACTCTGTCCTTATATGATTTTATGAAATGAAATATGTAGTCTTAGAGGCTACTTTTCTCAAAAAAAAAAAAGGACTGAAGAGGACTGCAATTTTTTCAAAAATAAACATTTTTAGACATTTGATAAATTATATTATGATCATATTATAATATTATTATAAAATTAGTTTTTTGAAACTCGAGGTACTATAATTTAATTGAAAAAAAATAAAATCCAGCCTTCTTCATTAGTTCTTCAAACTTAGTCATCTAATATAGATTAAAAAATAAAGTGCATATGCCTGCGAATTTGCATTAAAAATTAAGAAAAGAATGTCGATAAAAAAAAATCAAGAAATATAGTTTAAAAATTAAGTTGGAGCAGCATCCTCAGAAAATAGTAAGCCTCAATTCAAGCCCTCAATATATAATAATCAAGGAGGTCAAATATTATTAACCTATAAAGTGGATTAACAAAAAAATATATTAAAAGTGTTATATATCCAGAGTACTGGATATACATTCATGTTTGAGTAGATTTACTTAACAAGCTAGTGTTATACGTCACGTGCTAAGAAGGCTCCGTCTATCCATTATTAATCCAAAATCATCTTGTTTAGAAAAAGATAACTCATAACTAGTTGGTTAAATGTGGATGGATGGGCGGCTTTTGCAATTGCAGTTGCTGGCAACAGATAATGTAACAAATTGGTCAAATAGGGATGAACTGACTCATTTTGTAATGTAACTAATGTTAGCCAGCTTTCTCCTGGCAATTCTACTCAGTTTATTTTATTTTATTGTATGACGACACCAAACTCTTATCTATCTCTATCCAAAGTTAGTAAGACCTAGGTTAAGGACGGAGCTTAGCATTGATCAGAATGAATTATATTTTTTTTTCTATTCAAAATTTTATAAAGAGATAATATATTTTTTAGACTAGTTATGATTGAAGTCACAAAATGATCCTTTTTAATTAATTTTATATCATAATTTTTTTCTTAGTTAAGTCGGTTCTCTTTTATTTTGGGTTTGAGCTCTGCTATTAACTACTGACCTAGGTTTTTTTATTTTTATAAATAAAGAGCAGCAATTATCAAGTGGACGGTACATCCTGTTTTTGTTTATTCATGTTCTTTTTCTTCTTCTTTTTTTATGTTTTTTTGCATCAGATGGATATTCAATTTGTTATTGAGGTAAGAGAAAACTATATATGAAAAAGAACTATATATGAAAAAGCGTGCATGCCCGACCAGATTAAGTTGGAGAAAATTTTCAATATCTGAACTTGAATCTGAATCCGATTTGCACCTCTATTTATAAATGACAAGTCAATTAGCTCGCACTATATATATCAGGCGCACCGCCCATCCTTCTTGATACAATGTTAGCATGTCCTTGTCAAGTATTTAAAGCTGCTAAGTCGGTTTAAACAATTGGAAGGTCGGACATATATATTGATAGGTCGGTCATGCTAGACTTATACTAATTTAGAGATGTTGTCATTGTTAATATATAGATTTTATTAAGTTATTTAGATTGATGTTTCCAGTATTAAAAATGAAATTTTGAGTTGTTAGTATATCGGTGGAAATATAAATGGGAACATATTAGTCTATCTTTAGATATTAATAAATTATGTAAATTTTATTTCTCATGATTAGTTAATGTTTAAGCTATTTTTAGTATTGTGAGGTATTTTTATTGACAAATGAGTGACGGTGTGTGAATTTCACTATGTATTTTATGGTTAAATTTAGTGAGTCAAAATTTTTAATCAGTGATATCAACTTAAGGAAAATTAAAAAAATTGTATAAATTTCCAAATTTATTATAATGTGAAGGACTCCTTTAAGAAATTCAATAAGATCAATTGACCTCATTGAGTCCATTTAGCTCCACCACTGTATAAATTAGACACACTCCTAAAAAAACTTTTTGTTATTCAATTTGACATTTCATATATAATGAACAGTTAATCTAGAATAAGCATGGTCATGGTTGGACGGAATTTGGTGATCTTAATTGAATTTTCAGATCCAATGGCTTAAGCTCAAAGTATGAATTTGAGCATTTCAAGTATTAATTCTTTAAAATGTAACAAATATATTCTATGCACTCAACTCTATTGAAGAGTATAGCAATATACTTCATCTCAATCCATTAGCATGCAGGCGATGACAAGGCAATAAGATCAGATCGTGGACTTAAGCTGATAAAAAGTGCTATCTCTCTCTAAAAAAAAATTGAAATAGCCAATTATAAAACGTTAACTTCATAAAATCTGCGCTGCGTATTATCAAGGCTATATCAATCCATCATGTATAAGGTCGTATGGTGATCAAGTTAAACTTGTAATCGAGTAGATGTGCACTAACTAATTCGATTTTTTTTGCACTCTCAACCTCCCTCAGTCCTATTTTATTTCCAGAGCTATTAATTTGAGGGGGGGAAGGTGTTAATAAATTAGATAAATGATGCGGAAATCTGAATTCCATTCCCGCCGCCAAAAAAGCTGAACGGACCACGGACGAGGAGAGGAGAGGACCACTGCTGTGCTGCTGTGCTGCAGTGGTCCTGCTCCCATCATCCTTTCGGCTTTCCGTTTCCGTTTCCCATTCCCCTTTCTCAGCTGATGCTCGTCTTCTTTCCTTCTTTTTTGAATGTATTCTAACTGAATTGAGTCTGATCCGCGTTTACTAGCAATGGAAAATAGGACGGGAATATCTTGATGATTTTAATAATATATTGTCAAATAATTTCAAAAAAATAGAAAAAAAATTATAAATATATTCTTTAATATATAGATCGATTGTATTTTAAATTTCATACAATTTAAATATTATTTGATACTCCATCAAAATTATATGACATTATGACGGTCTGTTTTGAATGGTGTTTGATGGAATATCAAATGACCGTTAAATTTATATGAAATTTGAAACACAATCAATCTATAAGTTAAAATATATGTTTGTCATTTTTTTTCTATTTTTGTGAACTTTTTAAAATTATTTAAAAATTAATTATCAATGTTGTTACGACATCCCCCTTTAAAATATGAATGAGACCTCTTGGTCAGGTCTCATGTATGTTATCAATCCGCTTTATTATTATAGTCAGGTCATAATATTTTTAATCCATAACTAATCAATTAATTATAAAAATTATTTAATTTGTGTTTCATATTAGGTAATCGGGTTTTGCGGATTCAACGGTTTTTATTTTAAAAAATATATTATAAAAAAATATAAATAAAAATAAGTTTTAATAAAAAAATACAAACAAGAAGTAACATACTTTAACTAATAATAATATAAAAAATAATTAAAAGTTAAATTTTAACAATATAGCATGTTATTTTTATAATGATATTACAATTATAGTTATATTGAAAGTATATTTTTTGAAAGAAAATAATGTATAACTATCGGGTCGGGTTTTACTCAACATTCTTTATAAAATTCATAACCAAACTTTAATTATCGTATTTTTCAAAATTCAATCCATGCCTAACATTTCAAATACAAAATCCATAATTTTTGGAGTCGGGTTGATCGGATTAAGCGGGTTAGACTTACACCCCTACTCTTGACAATGGTTAACTTTACAATTTTGACCATAATTTTTCAAATAAATTTGAAAGAATTATTAAAAATTCTTAAAAATAAAAAAATTTATTTACATATTATTAAATTTATAGATTGATTGTGTATCAAGTTTCATGCAATTTAAGTATTATTTGTCATTTTATAAAAGACCATTAAATTTGAACCATTGCAAATTTCATACAATTTTAATGGTCTTTGATGGAAATATCAAATGACGATTAATTGTATGAAATTTGAAATACAATCAATCTATAAGCTCAAATAAATATTTATAATTTTTTTCTATTTTAAATTTTTTTTAATTTATTTGAAGATTTATTGTTAAAATTAACAAGTTAATCATTGATCAAACGCTCATCTACCTCTTATTTTTTATGTATCAACTACATATATTTATGTTAATTAATCTGTCAATTGTTGTGTTAATCTGACAAAATCCAACCTAAAAATGCTGAAGTATGAACCTGAGTATAGTGAAGTGAATTTAATTACTAGTGAAAATAAGAATAGAAAACAGAAAAAAAAAAAAGTGAAAATTTTTTTTTTTTATTTTTTGCTCTCTGCGGTTGATGTCAGAACCCATTGTCCGAACTTGAAAGCCAATCATAGGACAAAGCTCAGCATAGTGGAAAACGCGTACAAATCTACCAACCTTGCAATCGGTTGAGTGCATGCAATCCTGTCTTCTCATTTTCCCCACATCCATTCAAGTGTCTTGTCTTCTCCCTTTAATTCTGATCTGATAGGTTCCAAAGTAAACTCGAACAGACCAAAGAAAATATGAAATCTCTCCGATGTTGTCTTTGCTCCTAGTTGGTGACTAGCTTGGTGCATCCAATATATCCTGTTGAACTTTTTGTCACGCTTAGTATGATTCGCCATTATGCGAATATATACTTATAATACATGGTATGTATATATAATGAGAGCCGATTAAGACTCCATCTCCATCCATGGATTGATGTTGCGCGCTTTCGGCCCGGCCATGAGATCCCAAATCGGATCGCGTCTCTCGACAAGGTCAATGTTTTAATTAATTACTGGTATGGAATCATGGATGGAGACTGGAGCAAAGAAAAGACTGCTCATCCGTGGTGTATGTATCAATGGCGCTTTTTGAGACACTTTTTGAGACGCTTTTTGAGAGTGAATCCGTAGGTAAGTTGGCTCCTGCGTGGCGCCATGCGTCAACTTGAGTATTAAAACGGTCGCGTGGGTGCTAACTCTCCGAATGGACACAAATATAGCCTTTTTTATTTTTCCCCAAAAGATTTTCTCATAGGTCCGTCCCACTAGATTATCTTTTTGTTCGTTTGATAGTCCGTTTATTGGTTACTAGAAAAATCGAAATTATATATAATGAATTGATAACTTGCAACTAATAATGAGATATTCTCAGCGGTTGTCAAAATTTCCATTATTGTGTGAATTGATAAGCATGTATGAAAAATCTTACAAAATCTTAGGGTTTGATTTTCATTTTTGCCTTTTCTTTATCTTCTTTTTTTCTAGCTAAGGTTAAGTAGATAGGTACCTTTTTTGTACTATTAAGCTATGTTTGGAAAAAACATAAAGTAAGGATAATTAAATTATAAAATTATCATATGTGAAAAATGGTGATAACTTTATCCTTCAATTATTCCTCTCTATTCCTTAATCATCTCATTCTCAAACGGAGCCTTATATATTTATTTTTAAATTCATGCAATTGTTATAGCGGTTACAGATAAAATAGCTTGTAATAGACCTGTGTTAATGAAATTTGTGGGTAATTTCTAATTCGTTATTTTGAAAATATATATATATATATATATATATATATATATTAGGTGTTTATTTAATATTCAGTTTTATTTTTTAACAATCTACTGATGAATTTCGTTTATTTGCAAATTCATTACATGAAAGATTATCAAAGGAAGAGAAAATTATTTTGATTGTGGTATAACGGTATTCAAATTGAAGATCACTTTCTCTAAACCTAACTTGTTAAATGGACATAATCACTTAGCTTTTACATAATATCTCTCTCCTGTGCGGTCGTTGGATCTCAAACCTGTCATCTGTTGAAGTTATTTAGAATGGACGAGATCATTTTGTAACTAAAATCTGATAATATTTAGATCAAAATTAAGATCTGTCCATATATTTAAAAGTCGTCTCTATTAAAGTAATCAGCTAACCAAGGACAATAATTCAAAAAAAAAAAAATTGGAATCGTCAATATTTGGTCACATCAACTTGGCGAAATAGTGCAATTCTACAAACAGAGATTGGTCAAAGCCACCTTTGATGAGGTATGAATACAATTAACATGAATTTGGAAGTCCCCAGTGCGATTATAGAGAGATTGCTCAACGCCAACTTCATTGCTATATTTAAATTTAAAATCAGCTTCATTGAAAAGACAACAGTAATGCGTGAAGAATGACTAGAAAGTTAGGTCATGCCTCGTTCTGTCTGTGAATAACTCAAGTTCGTGGTATTTTATAATGCCACAACCCATGAAGGTAGGTCTTATATGCATACTACAAACACCTAACTGTTTTTGTTATCCATAGATGTCTGGAAATGATGAGAATAAATAAAAAAAAAACTAGAATATAAGTTGAACAATACACTGATGAAACAAGGTCATAAAAAATAATGCTTCCGAAAATAATCTATTGCATAAGACCGTATAACGATATTGCTCTTGCGGCCCAAGTTTCTCTAACGGCTTATAGGAAGAACAAATCAAGTAGAAGACCAGAACAATTGTCTGAATTGAATATTGAAGCTTTTGGGCTTCAAGCTATAAAACTCGGTATGCTGTCGGCATGCTGTCGGCATGCACATATTTATGCCCATAATACATTATGGTTTCAAACTTGCAACAGAAAGTAGGATATATGTCTGTCAACATCTGTACTAATAGTACTGCTTGTTGCAATACATTTGGATATTTGAAACAAGTGGGTTCCTCTCTAAGAAAAAACCAAAAAGGGAGAAATGAAGATGAAAAGACAAATTCTTATTGTTCATGCCCCTTTTGGGGGTCATACAACCAGGTTTGCCCAAATTCAACCAATATAAGAGCAGCAACCAAAGATAACTTCCTCTTTCAAAAGTTCAGGAGTTTGAAATCAACTTCTACAATGCATCTTTATACAAAACAAAAGGATACTTCAGGACTGTTGAAGAACTCCAACGGAACCTGCCAATGTAAATCACAGTCATGTTAGAAATATCCTCATAAAAGAAAGATCTCCAACATTATAATCATGTAGCATTAATCTGGCAGAACTTAGTGCTAAGGCTAAATAAAGCCTTTTAAATACGAAATGGGTCGGGAATGAGAAAAAACAAAATAAAAGAAAAACTGCAGCAAGTTGACTGCACCAAATAACCTCCATTATCTGACCAGACCTAACCCAATAAAAAAGGTCTCGAGAAACCTAAGGATCTAACATGCCTGAACTTGAAAACCTACTCAAAAGTGAATTTGAGATGTTCCCACTCAAACTTGGCTTGGAATTGACCCAAATCAACTCATGATCTGAGTGACATAACCTGGTATGACCTGACTGACACAAACAGTATAACCAGAAACCAAAAGCAGTAAACTAGAAACCAGCCAGGAATCAAAACCCTACCAAAATCCAGAATATGTAATCTGATCTATAATAGAATAAGCAATTCCATATCAAAGTTTCAGTGCCCAATATGGTACTAAAGCCAATCCTACTGGCCAACACAAATGAACCTGCAATTCAGCTAATCTAAACACTGACTGCAATTCATGTAAATGTAAATGCCTCACTTGTACTGGAAATGACCAAGCCCAGTTGCCCACCCATAGTTCCAGTAGTAGATGTACTGTAGGCGCGAAAAGGAACAGAAAAGATGCAGCAACCAAGTAAAAATAAAGTAGTCTCAAATACTAACATCCATTCAATTCATAATTTGTTATTACTCTTGAGAGAATGAATCAAGGAATGAAATATACTTTACCCAGGAAATCAAGCTGGCTTTCTCAGAAGTGTTCAGCATGCAAGATTGAAGCGAACCTCTCAAGGTTAGATAGGTTCTTACAATTAAGGAATCAACAAATCTTTATTTACCAAAGAGTATGATAGGAGTGTATATATCTTCTTATCTTTCCTAAAGATGAAAATTACCAGTCATTACAATTAAAGTACTGACGACATTCGCCCTAACAAGTGGCTTAGGTGACATTTTGGTTTAAGTCTTTAATTATAGATACATTAAGACCCTATCAGCTAATTAACCTAAAAAACAAAAGTAATGTACCGAAAGGTATCCAAGCCTCTGCTGATCAACCTGGGACCGGAACACCTCTATCAGATATAACGGTGGTTGGATCCATTTGCATAAGAATCCTAACTGACATCAGATACAATTGATAGCGTAAAAAAGGATATTTTCTCAGCATACATTGGATGGTTTAGCATGAGCAGTTTGTTGTTGCTGATGATTGCTCTTACAAGAAGCTCCTTGGCTTCCTCCTGCTTCTTTTTAAGCATACTGTTTATCTGAAAATGGCACAAAAATGTTCAAACAGGAATTGAAGCAGACTTTCAATATGAAATCATATCATCTCTACTGCATATTTATGTCCTTCATTAGTTGAACAGGAATTAATTACTATACATTATTTGTAGATATAAAAATTAAGACAAACATTCTGAACAATATTTTTATCCATGTATATTTGTAAGATTTAAGATATACTTTGTTTATCTAGTTTTATCTTTGCTACAATTACATCTTTTTTTCCAGTCAAGAACATAGTGTACTTACATCTCCGAGTTCCTTTGAAATAGTTTCAGCCTTCTCCACATTTCCATTGTTTTCCAGAACAAGCACAGGGATTTCAAAGTCTGCTACGCCTAATACTGTCTGAGTAGCACAGTCTGGTAATTTCAAATTGTCCCTAAAAGTTTCAGCGCTTTCACTTCTAGTAACCTGAAAAGTAGAAAATAATGGAAGATGGAAAGTTGAAATTTGAACGAAGTATTGACGATTGGTACCTATAGGCATCTTTTTTTGGTTTGTGCACAACATCTAGTACGTAGACCAGTATCTAAGCTGACCGAGAGAGATGCAAAACTCATAAAGAAAATTGTATTGACAAGCACTATTTCAGTATGTCCTAATATTTGATGAAGACTATTACCATTTCAGTCCCAGACCTGAAAGCAATTTCAGGTGATTTCCTGCATAGCAAAAGTTGTTGTCACCAACAATTTTAAGTCGATCATTCAGTGCATTATACTGACAAAAACATGACAACAGAAGGAAAAAAACGGAAGACCTTGAATCCAAAGGAGATTCACAAATCAGTTTTAAGGCAACCGTAGGAGAATTCCTACAATGCAAAAAATGCATAATCTTTATCATTTTAAAAAGATGTAACTAGATTTGCTTGGCAATGGAAACCACCGGTACAGATACAAATATTTTGAAAAAAAATAAACAACAAAAAATTGAAATCATATAATTTTAACTATATGGAGACAAACCTTGCTTCTGCTAGAGAGCTCGAAATACGCTTCAGCGGAGTAAATGGATCTGGGACAGAGTTCTGGACAAGAAAAGCAGTAACCCAGCAGAACAAAGTTAAATAACTAGTCAGAAAATAATCTAACAGCAATTAGTCATTTCAAGAAAGAGAACTTCATATTTTCCAATAAAAAACAGTTGGGCACAACACTTGGTATACTGCAGTTCTTTACCAAAAATTAAATATAATATCCTCAATTTCGAACAGCACGAGCAGCTTTATCTCATGCAAATCATATTGGAATGGTATATCTGACTAGCATTTACCAAAATTTATAGATGAAAAAAAATGAGAAAAGGCAAGGAAGATACCTCAATTACCTTCCTTTTCAAAGGTGGGCTAAGCAATGCAGGTTTTCTTTTCAAAGTTGAGTTTGGTAGAACAGGTGCTGGTAGTTGTGAAGGTACCCTGTTTATTTCTCTAAATTTTGCTGATCTTAAGTCACTCTCTGGTGTTGCACTTGGGCTGAGCTGGTTCATTTTAGTAAGTCTACAGTGCAAAATTAAATAAAAATTACCAACTAGAATAAATGCTGAGTGTAACATGAGATGTAACCACTTGAGTAGGAGATCAAACTAAATGGGATTTTATTGGATAAATATTTTTTATAATATTTTTGTGGGCTTTTCAGTAAGAAGAAACGAAACAGAGCTTGAGAGCTGGCCAGATGAATAAAACCGGCAATTCCCCATTCTCTTTCTGTCCTTTCTCTTCCAACACAAAATTTAGCCCAAATTACAGTCAAATGACCTTGTGTACTAAGATGCACTCTAGAGTTAAAATGACAACCCAACTTGAGAGGAACTCTTTCTTAAGGTTCTTTGTGGAAGCCTAACCCAACTTTTAACTTTGCATAAAAGCCTTACAGAAACATATTGCAGCCAAATAATTGAAATGGAATAGAAACAAAACATGAGAAGAAAAAGTAAAGACATGAAAGAAGAAAAGAAGTATAGAGTTGACATATCAATAGCAAGTTCCATCAAAGAAATACATGCAAAATTACATAGTACCTTGAAGTTAAGGGATTTGACATGAATTTTTGTTTCTCACTTTTAGAGGATGCATTTTCAGTAGGAAGGCAACCATTTGTATTCTTCACTGTGCTGTCACAAGTAGAAAATGCAGACAAGGACAGCTAATATTGTGAATATTTCACAAGGAAGATACATTGTAATCAGTAAATATTGGATTATCAACCTGTCTAAGTATTAATCATACCACTACCAGTACCAAACTAGTATGGACCTGCGCTGCATTACCCATTGAACTTTCAGTAAAGTATCCATAACAAAGACTTGATAAGCTTAATTTATTAAAAAAAAAACTTGCTGATGTTAAACCAAAATTCATATTGGTAGGACTTCAGACTACATACTGGCAGATAGTGAATGGCAAAGGCATATAATATTGAGCCATAAGCCTATCTGAAACCAAAAGTTGATAAATTAAACATTAAAAGAAGGGCCTCCATTTTATATGTTTATACCTTAATGTTCTGTTCTCATTCTCAGGTTTCCCAATGCCTACGAAAGCAGATACCCTTATTTTTGAAGTTTTCTCTGTTGCAGTAATCAAGATGCTCTTTGCATGAGCATCATCTATATTTGACTGCCTGCATTTTAACAAACAAATAATAAATAAGTGCCTAGGAAAACTAAATGGTCAAATTTGAGTATAACAAAATTTGGGTTAGGTATGGAAATGCTCTTTGGTATTTCATGTAAGCTTGGGTTTCTTAAGTAAGCTTTGGTAAAAGAAACCAGGGTTTAAGCTAACTGCCTGCTGCCAGATCACAGTAAACCACAAATTAAAAACAATAGTCATATAACTTTAGAAACAGTATAATTGGTAAAAATACCTCTCCATCTCTTGGGAATCACAATTCAGTAATTTAGTTCTCGTGTTGGAATCAGCAGGTTGCTCTGAGGTCAAAGCAGAATTAGGTTGAGGCTTACATAGGAGAGAAGATATTGTTTTTTCTTGCTTTGCATGCAACTTGAGATGCCTGAAATCTCAGCAATCATGTAGGACAAAAGATGTCATTGAATTAATTCTTGTGAACTGAATCTTGTAAAGAAGGTATTGTTATAGTTCTTATTGGCATCTCTATTGAATTGTTAATTACAAGCAATATAGTCCCAATTCTCCAAACTATGAACAGCTCCACCAACTATCCAGATTTTGTCTTTTTTCTTTTTCTTTTCTTTTAGTGTGAATTTGAGCTTTGTTCTGTTTTGCTCCTGAAATAGCTTCCAAGAGGCTCAAACCTAAAGATTGCTATTAACTTAAGAATTCAATCTATAAAGCCAACAGAGGCTGTTAGCTACATAGTTTTGGAGACCAACCTTTGTGTTGCTGAAGTTGTAGTTGTTGCATTTATACCCTTTTCAACCCCAACTGAAGTCCTCTCGGATTCCTTCCAACTAGATAGAGTTGTTGAATCCTTATTTTTGCTCACTCCACAATCTGAAGAGCAGGCTCCACTGACATTATCCCGGTTGTTACTAGAAGTAACAGGGCTGGCATTCCTCATCAGTTGTGGATGGCTCTCCAGAGATTGCACACTGCTATCTGTCTTGTTGTCCGAATTCCCCTTCACAGAGTGTGACTGGGCAACCTGAGCTTCTCTGTACTTACTACTACCAGATATAGATGGGACACCAAATTGTCTCTTGGTCGATTGATCTGATCCATTGGATAAGTCATAGGATGGCAGTTTTGAGATTTGTTTTTCAGTTGATGGAGGCCTTGAGTTGGATGAGCTAGTCTCTGGTTTTGATGGTTCCTTGGTCAAGTCTATTTTGGGAATATCTATCGTTTCAGTAGGTAAATCTCCTTTCTGAGTTTTATTGAGACCAAGCTCAACAGAGGTACTTAGTTCAAGCTGTGAGGCTTCCTTTTCTGTAATGGCTAAATGAGAGTCTAGATCAAACTTGCCCAGACTTGAAAAGACAAGATTAAACAAATTAGTTAGTTCAACTAAGTAAACAATAAGATCATGGCTAAAGAGAAATAGTACGTCAGTTTAAGCATATATTACAACTAACCATCAACCAAGACTCAAAAAGCTCCATTAAGCATTTAGAGCAACTGAGCAAGAAATGATGTTTTGCTTTAGTAACCAAACTTAACGAGTCTTAAATTACGTAACTCATATGACCAAAAAGAATTCATTGAAGTCAAGAAGCAGATACATTATGCCATAGTTGCTCGAAACAAAATTGCATGTTTGTTTATGCAATAAAGTGACTCAACTAGGCTCAATTAAAAGAGAAAAACTAACAACAAAAATAATGCAAGCACCAATCATCAAACTGAATCAGTAGACATCTACTGATACTGACTGAACCTGAATAATTCCAAATAAGACATATTACTTTGTGCACCCAATTCTTGCAGATGCCTCAGTACAGTTTTGCAGCAGGTTAACCGTAAAGACAATAATAAATAAAACACTAATGTTAAATTATGGGTAGTAGTAGCATACTCATCGAAATTGAATGAGAAGGTAAAGGATTCTGTTTCCTTATCCTTCCCATGTAAAGAATCTTTCAAAGACTTCTCGGTGGAAGGTTTAGTATTGTTCTTCTTGATCAAGCTAGAGAAATCTAAATCTGACATGTCCATTTTGAAAGACGGTAGCTTGTCAAAATCAGCATCTAAATCAAAGTCATCCCTGCATATTGCCTTATGTCAGAACAAAAAAAAAGATCATGTACAATATGTGACAAAGAGTAAATCCACACTGAGATCCTGATTAAAGGGCCTTGAGCCACAGGTGAAGGAAGAATAATGGATCAAATGAAAATCTAGGTTACCGGAACAGGAATAATTATGGGACATAGATCTATTGCCAGCTCCTACTAGCACAAGACCTAAACCTCGTGTTGCAAACCTACGGTACCAGTCGCAACTAGTAACCTGCTTTGTATGTGTTAGGAGAAGTGCTGGAAACACAAAAAAGAAAAAAAATAATAATAAAAAACGGAATCAGAGTACAGAAGGCACTTAAAGTTCAAATAAATAGAAAAAATAAAATCATTGTAGTATTGTTACGGGTGTAATTATCCATGCAAAGTTCATGCAAACATGTGAAGCAGCAAACATCGAAATCCAGAAAAGAAGTTTCAGTAGAAAATCTTCTCACAGTTTGCCAAAGTTGAACTTTTTGCCTTTCCCTTTTACTTCACTCGTTCCAACATCAAAATCCATCGCCTCATTACCAAACTTTGTTGATTTCCAGCAAGTGAGAAAATCTTTCCCAAAATCTTCATCTATTCAATATGAAAGTAATAGTTGTTACAATAAAGGTCCTCAGAAGAAACCTAAGATAGGAGTAAGCTTCAGAACAATTTTATAAACTAGAACTAGAAGTTTTCTAATGAGTAGCTTTTTGGTCCTATTTCAGCTGTGGAAAAATAATCAGAAAAGGCCTTAATTGCTTCCGTTCCTTTCTGTCTTTTAGTAGTAGAAACTCTAAGTTCAACGAATATGAGTTTTTAGCTGTCGATCTGAATAAAATCCTTACCAAGAGAAGCACTTGTTGCCTTTGTGCTTGGATTTGCTGCAATTCCTTTCTGTGATTCTTCCATGGCTTCAGACAAAAATTTGATCTATCCATAGTTCATCAAAAGAAAAAAAAATGAGAGAACAAGATTCAGAAACTATAAAATTAACAGTTTCGACCAAAGAGTACAATAAATCTCAGCTTTCAAGTTTCAATTCTAGGATTAGACATACACCACATAGCTGTGAAAAATAGTAAGATCAGGAGCCAAGAGATTCTGAAAAGAATAAATCAAATTTCAAATAAAAACTCTCTGGAGCTATAGGTCTATAACAAATGGGAACTAAACACCTCATCTATAACAAATGGGAACTGAACACATCTCAAGGATTTGCTCCAGATCTAGTTCAGATAAGAAATTAAATCTGGTAACCTTACAGTTCAAGCACTTGTTAGATGGCCAAATAGTGGAGGATTGGAATAATGTCATTATATATAAATCTAAAGCAAATCAATAAACAAGACACTTATCAAACAAATCTGCAAGTACACGGTAACTCGTGGAAAAAAAAATTGAAAATAAAAAGATAGAAGACATAAATAAATCACAAAAAGCTTAAACAAAAAAATATATATATATCACGTAGCTGATAATCCGAAACAGAGACTGTGCAAGGGGTGGCCAGAGGGGCCTTGGCACCCCTATTGTTTGTTTGTGAAGTGTCTAACTTAAAAAGGATCTCCTACCATAGCAAGCAATAGTACATCTGTGCTACCATGGTTTGGAAAATCTATCCGCAGGGGATGATCCGATCATTGCGCGATCTTCCAAACCGTGTATGTGTTTTGAACGAAAGAAATCCTTGGAAGAAGCTCACCTTCGGAGTTACGCCGATTCTTCCTTCTAGTTTGTTCGTGACTGAGCGATTCTTCGGATTTGATTCCTCAAATGTGTGTGAGATCGATGATCGGAGCTCGGAGGAGAGATTTGGGGCAGCGTGAAGTAGGTTTTCGTTGACTAAAACCCTGTGGGGATGGATGGGGTTTGACGAGAGGGGAAATCAGCTGATTAATCTTGTTTTGGTTGCAAATTTTTAGAGAGATGTCCTGTCTGTGTTTGTGTCTGTCACTGTGATATTTGATTCCCTCTCAGATCGCGGTGTGGAGGGAAAGATATCTGGTGGAGATTTTATGATGTGAAAGGACTAAAACGCCCCTATCATCGAAATCATAATGCAATCCTTGCAATAGTAAAGTTCAACTTTAGGCGTAGATGTTAATTACTCCAGCTTTTTTGAAGATTTCAATTATTTAAAAATTAACTATTAAGATAATAATTGTTAAAGATCCACTTCCTAATTTTAATGAGTACATCTATAATATTATACTGTTACACAGTAACACTTTGACAAAATTATAATTTTATAGTCCCGTCATCCTCTTTTAACGAGGATTTAAAGATTGTTTCTTGTGATTTCATGAGGCCGCTCAATTTGTTCGTATTCACTTTTGATCCTTTATTATAGTTGTTTAAGCCTTTCATAACAAACTTTCATATTTCATTCTTATATTGGTTACATTTAGAACTACAAATTTCACATCATTGTATATTAACTCATGAAACTAACTACATAATTCAAAGAGAAATGTGTTATGTAAGTGTAACGATAGTTACTAAAAAGTTATTCTAGAATGATTGTTACTGAAAAATTGTGCTGTGTAACTATATGGTTTTAGAGAAACTTAAAATCTTTAACCAATAAAATCATATAATTTCAAGAAAATTATGAGATGTAAAATTCATAATTAAAAAATAATAATGAAAGGTAGGGCGAGCTCACCAAGGATGCATTGAGTTTAATTTCAAAATTATCAAATTAATTTTAAATGACAAAGTTTCATTCAAAAAAAAATTTTAACGACAAAGTCAAACTATTGCCCTTTGATCTCCTATATTTCAAGTTTGTTGAAATGAATTATTTTGATACATTGATCTTGAACTGTTTGGGCAGGCTCCATTGAAATTATACTTTTTGTTAAGTTTACAAATATGTCGGTGAGCTTAAGACTGTGCTCCACAAATTATAATTAAAAGGGAAAGAGAGAGGATGGGAGAAAAGAGATGAGAAGGGGAGTTTAACCTCCAAATTAAGGGTAATAATTGGTGGAAAAGTCAATTGAAAATGTGTCTATTGTTCACCTTGCCCTTCCCCTTGCTTCCCTTTTAAACATCAAGTTTATGGAGGAAGCACGCTCAGTCGGGCAGTCACTCCCCCCCACCCCCCCACCCCCCGCCTCTATCTCTTTCTTGATAGGCCCTAAAGTTCTTTTTTAAATAAAAAATAAGAGTCAAGCTCTTATCTTTTCATTAAATTAAAATATCATTACAATAAAATTTGAATCATAAATTTAGTAAAGTGATGATAGACATCTTCCAAATTCAAATCCTATAAAAAATATTTAAAAATAAATAAATATCAGAATTAATAAAAATCCTTATATAAAAAAATACATAATAAAAATAAAATGTAATCCCAAGAGTTTTGGAATTGTATGAAAAAGACATACATAAAAAAAAGTAAGCAGATAAAGGAGAGGCTTTGGTACTCAAAAGAGATTTTTTGTAGTATAGTCAGTTTTTTATTTGTCAGAAAAAATTCTTAAACATTGTTCTCACCGGTTAGGGCGAAATCCAAATCCATATCTGCTATTATTAAAAATTATAATATGTTAACTATCATAATTTTTAAACGATTTAATTTAATTTAAACAATCTTATTTTTTTTAATTTTTAAACACCGCCATATTTTTTAAACGGTTTAAATTTTATGACACAAACCGTCATAAAAAAAATATATACGGCAGTGAACGTGCATTCGGTGAAACCCCTTGCGGAAACTTCAAGGCGAGTCTCATGACGAAAACCACCCCCTCCTCCCTCCACCCTGCCACCGCTCCTATGCACCCCTACGATACACCCAATCACCTTTTCTACTGGATCTCCTCAAAACCAAGAGCCTATCACATCTCAAGATCCATGCCATATTCCTTACCCCGCTTCACGAAAATCTAGCACCCCACTAAATGCCAAACCTCCAGTTATGAACACTCGTAGCAAAGTTGATGCTTCGGTTAACAAACCTCCCTTCGCGAGTAATCAATCATATCAATTCCAGGAACAACTCAGACACCTCGTATGGATGGGTGACTGTAACTGTAACTTGGAAAAAAAAGAATCCCTTGAAGAACCAAACGTCGCATCATAATTCATAAATCTCCCCTCAACCCATTTATTCACTTAAAACTCAAACTACTCAGCATGCAAAGGCGAAGCTTCGTGTGCGCGCCCATCTCCTGGGCATTTGCGCAATACTTGCAGTTCATAGGTGCAAAGGAAATTTCAAAGAGTCATCTATCTCTTCCTCTACTACCACCGCGCCGATCTATAAAAAAGGTTGATCCTGCTACATCTTATTTACAAGTGCTCGCTGCTTCATTGTCCCCTCTTGTACAACCCAAAACTTCCAAGCCTACTTACTACTCACTTTGAGTCAAACATGGCAAACAGTGACAACTGGCAAAATATTGCTATGCAAGACAGATCCCAGTTTGCTGATCAGCGCTTGAGGGTGTGCTCCAAAAATTTAGTTAGCAGAGGAGTGGAGGGGAGGAGAGGGGTGACCGGGTTGCCCAAAATATGTTTATTTGCTCTATAAATTAAATATTTGAAAGGTAGCCTAGAGGAGGGAAAGAGAGAGAGGAGGAATTAAGACACAAAAATGAATGTTCTTCCCCTTGAATCTCTACCTCGATTCGGAGGGTAACCTCCCCTTCACACCTATCCCTTTTCCTCCCCTCCTCTCCTCTTTTAATCAAGTTTGTGGAGCACATCCTAATTTCCGTTAGGGTATACATGCAAACACATGACAACCTTAGCCCAGGAACCTTGTTCCTCAACCGCTTTCCCTTTATTACTGTTAGCGAGCATGCTTCCGACCTCTCTCATCACATCGCCAACCATATTGCGGCTAGTTTCCACCGTCACCCTCAGAACTTCACTGTTCAACCAACTGACCCTGAGTTTGGAGACTACGTCATCATACGGCCCACAAGTAGAACAATATCAAGCTAGGAAAAGAAGGCAGTAAGACTATTGCTCCGCTTAAACAATCTGGAGGTTAAAGAATTGGACTGGGAAAGTCAGAATAGGAGAGCACTCATCTTGGGGTGGGCTTACTACTTAGCTGCTTTCAGCAGTTATCCGCTCCGCACTTGGCTACCCAACGTTTACCGTGGGCACGATAACTGGTACACCAGAGGTGCGTCCTTCCCACTCCTCTCGTACTAGGGAAAGGTCCTCTCAATGCTCTAACGCCTGCACCGGATATGGACCGAACTGTCTCACGACGTTCTGAACCCAGCTCAGATATAGTATTCCGAACCGCCTTTTCTAAAAAAGAGAGAGACCTAACTGTCAATGCAGGACGTCATCCCCCAGTTGGCGGTCAGGATATATGATGATATAGTCTCCAAACTCAAGGTCAGTTGGTTGAACAGTGAAGGCCAATGACAGTGGAAACGAGCCACAATAGGGGTTGGCGATGAAAACAGGTTTTCACAAGGGATTTCAATTCAATGATCATCTCTTTTCTTTTCGTTTTTTCAAGAATCGATATTGTTTGTACGCTTTACATTCATTCCACATTTTTTTTAAATCCTAAAAATCCAATGAGAAATAGAGCATATTCAACTTTTGTTAACGATGATGATTAGCTTCCATTGTTGGGCTAACAACAAGATACATGTCAAAACATAGAGCCTATAAATTCCCTTTTTGCACACTTTAATTCAAACATTAATTAGAAAGCTAACCTGCACAACAAAGTAAACATTTTCATATTCCTACATTCAGATTCAACGCCAACTTTACATTCTAACAACAATTTTGAATTCACGGGATTATATATGATTATGCTCCAATTTGTAAGAGACGATTAGCATTGACGGATCAGCCGGGTCACGATCAACATGCCTAATCACAGGGCAGCCATCTTTTTTACACCTATAGTATGTCCTGCACCAGAGGAAAACTGTAAATCAAGGTCTCTTTTGGTTCTTGCAGTTTTATTGATGTCAAAACGTCATGTTTTTATTGCAAATATACCAAATTAACAGCATTTACATAGCAATATTCCCACTCAAATTTAAGAATGGCCAAAATAAAAAGAAAAAGGTGACAACAAATAAAGGGAAGTTCTCTTCAATATATAAAACACATGTTATCCATCGCAAAAATCACCCAACATTTCCCCCAGCTTATTTTGTTTGGGTCAGTTTGTATCATGCAACTATCACAGTAATACCTATCTGCTAAGGGTAGAAAAAACGCAAACTTTTCCTAAAAGGAGAGTCGCATTATTAATAAATTCACCAAACAAAACCCTACAATCAGTATAGCACAGACACTTCTATAATTGTGCCATGTCCATATCCAACATGTATTGTCAGCTTCAGACACAACACCAATACACACATCCCATAGAAATTTATCTGAAATGGGAGTGTTGTATTGTACCATGCCATTTCATGCTCGACACTATCATCCATGTCCATGCTATATGAAGTAGCCCCCTTTCTTTTACAAAAAGGTGCTAACAAGGAAACAGGTATTTATTTATTCTACTATTTATGTTCTTCTGTTACATTAGTCCAATATTAGGTGTTGTTCAAATAATCTTAAACAGCTTAGCAATTCCAAATTGCATTTGTAGCTTGAGTACATTTTTGAAAATATGGTAAGATGGCAGAGTCTAATTTGGAAAAAAGAGCCACTAAAACAAATGGTGACTAACCGAGGAAAAGGCAATCCCTTGATCCACTGGGTGCCCTTATTTCTCCAAGAATATTCATCAGCATCCCTCAAACTTTTGGCCGGAACATGTATTGTCTTTTTCCCTTCTGAATTCCTATATTGAACAAAACAAAAGAAAAATAAGTAATTTAAAATTAAACAAATGCTACATATCATAAAAATGCAGCGGAAGGTTCTCTCTATGGAAAACAAAAGAAAAATAAGTAATTTTAAATTAAACAAATGCTACATATCATAAAGATGCAGTGGAAGGTTCTCTCTCAGAAAAACAAAAGCAATATATTTTTCACAATGCAGATTCACAACTTCTTTCCAAATTTAGTTTTGTTTTTTGACGTCTTAACAAAAGGGACTCTTCTAATCTTATCTTTTCAGATGTATTTATGGAAAATGGAAACGAGCATCTTAGCAAATTGGGAAACTATATGAACTTGTAATCACCTATCAGATTCACAACTTCTTTCCCAATTTAGTTTTGTTTTTTGACGTCTTAACAAAAGGGACTCTTCTAATCTTATCTTTTCAGATGTATTTATGGAAAATGGAAACGAGCATCTTAGCAAATTGGGAAACTATATGAACTTGTAAAGTAATCACCTATCAGATTCGCAACTTCTTTCCCAATTTAGTTTTGTTTTTTGACGTCTTAACAAAAGGGACTCTTCTAATCTTATCTTTTCAGATGTATTTATGGAAAATGGAAACGAGCATCTTAGCAAATTGGGAAACTATATGAACTTGTAAAGTAATCACCTATCAAGTACTTACATTCCCACATGAGTTGTTTGAGGCTCCCCCCCTGATTTAAGAGACAATAAAGCGGAGATGACTGACATGTCATCTATTTCCTCCTTTTTGAAACTTCTTTTATCCTTTCCCTTCACAATCTTTTTACTCCTCGAAGAAGTAACACTGACACAACTTGATGACCTCGAGATGACATCATCATCATCAGACACAGCACCATTGACTGTTGGGCGGATGGTTGCAACTGATCCTACAGGGCACTCCTCCCACCCTGTCTTTTTTATATCCAGTTTGGCCTCCTCAATGGATAGTGGTGACATGGCACCACTAGAACTGGGCTGTGCAGCACCCTTTGAAAATGCAGATCTTGAAGGTAAGATAAGGTTCAATGATCTCACTGCAGCTACGACTTCTTCCTGATAAAGATGACGGTTAAGCCCAAAGAAACTTTTAGTTAACATAAGAAGTATTTTGGTGTAGTTTTTATGGAAAATCTTTCTGTTGAAACTGTTCAATTGGGCCATGTGCAAATATAAGCCCGGATTTAACCCAATTTCTCTTTCAATTTAGCTAAAATTGCCCCGTAATAGCATTACAGAAACCAATTTATTGTCAAGTTACCCAATGCAACTAAACAGCATACAAGCCAAGAACAAACAAAGAGAGCTAAACATGATCATAACAACATTAAAGCTGGTTTCAGCATTATAGATAAAAAAAAGAAGAGTTTTGCTAATATTCATTTGTATTTCAGTATATATTTTAACGGGTAAAATTTTGAAATTTCACATCCGAAATATCGATCTAGGCTGCTCAATACTTTATATCAAAATCTTATAGAATAGTCATTTTTAGAATTTGTTTTGATATTTTTAATGATTTTTGGAAGATGACCCAAAAATAATAGAAAAATAACAATATTTATAGGCCGAATACGTCTCTCAAAAATCATTAAAAATAGTAAAAATATTGTAAAAACAGTAAAATTGGAACTGTAAAAGATTTTGATATAAAAAATTAAATGAACTACTTGGATCAACATTTAGGACATGAAATTTCAAATTTTGACCCGGTAGCATATGAGCCGAAATACAAATAGAAGCAAATTAGGAAAACTCTAATTAATCCGTTGCAAGATGACTTTATGGCCAAAATCATCCTGGGGAAAGCCGTGCATTTAATTCCCTCAGAAAACTACCATTTCACTGAAAACCAAACAAGGAAGCAAAATTCTGCTCCAATATGTACAAGACTGGTATAGGTTATGCAACTAAAATTTCAGGTCAAATCATCCAGGCTGAGCTAAATATTTAATTCCCTGAGACTGAGAGAACTTCCGCTTCATCCAAAATCAGACAAGGAATCAAAATTCAGTTCCAGTTAAAAACAAAACTGGTTCAAGATACTAAAATATGAGGTTCTAATCTTTGCATAGAACTGTTATTAGTGAAAAGAATCATACCCTATCATGACTCTTTAAGTGAACAAACCCATGCATGGTGAGTACCTGAGAGCTCGAAAAACAATTAAAGTGAATTAGAATTTAACATGACAGTACTTAAATGAGAGAGTCACTGATGTGTGTGAGAGAGAAAGAGAGAAACCTGGTTGAGTTGATCAACTGTTAGGTTATCAGTACAGCGGTCATGGTAGAAGGCAAAATACTCTTCGTACGTAAGCTGTTTGTGATTGCCTCTATCCATTTTTATCAAATTTATCCTTTGATTTCTGCTTCAAACTGTACAGGAACCAAATGAGTTCAGCATTATCAGTACCCAACTTATCATAAGTGTAAACATCGCACAATATTTCTCAAGCATAAGTTGCCTCAGCTGTACTCCAATAATTATGAACAAGAAAACCGCTGTATTGTAATAAGATAACCATATTAGTATAGAAAATATGTAAGCATCCGAGTTCCAAATTACTTTCAACTGGAAAGCAGAAAACATTATGTCGCACCAAATTTCAGTGAAACAATCACCAAGCGCCATCACCACCACCATCACCAGAATGTGAAAATATGGAATAGGACTAGGATATGCAGAAGTACATAAAAGTAACAAGCTTGATTAAGAATAATAGTATGTTGACTTTCTTTAAAACTTTTTTTTTCTGAATATATAATGTCAAAGGGTCTACAAAACAATTACACAGTTTAAATGGAGTATAAATTCCGTTTTCTAAAAGCTTGTTTTAAATATATAATCCTATATATTTTACAAGAAAGTATGATCTTATCTTCATAAATATACATCACGCAGTATAACAGGATTTCTTGAGCATGTCAGCAATTGCCTAAATTTGACATGAATAAATAGTCGTCACCGAATTAATAAGCACAAAATTAAGTTCCGGCCCCTCAAATCCATCAAAATCCTATCCTAGCTCAGTGAAAATGCCACGTATTCTCAACTCCATGAGATTACTCAAATTAATTAAATTCCTTTTTAGTCTCTACCTGCCCAACACCCTTACGTTAAAACTACAAGAAAATTTTCTAATCCAACACACTGAAATCAGATTCAAGCTTGTCGAAATAGAGAACCAGATCAACCTAAATTCCTGAGGCAGCATCCAACTGCAACTGATCGCTCGTATGGCACAAACCTGAATCTCCACCTAGCACGACATGAAGTCTGACACTAGACGACTAAAAGAAAAACAATAATAAATCAGCTACAGCTCTACCAGCATCCGACCTTGTCAGGCGCCACCGACGAAGCGTGCGCGTGTCGCCGTCGCCGGTGGATGGGGGAGGGGAGCGAGAGAGAGAGAGAGATTACCTTCGTTTATTTCTCGCTTCGCCAGCTTCGCTTTATGAATAACTCGTCGGGGCTTCGGCGATTCCAGGGAGCGATCGACAGTCGGATGCGGTGGCAGCCCCTGGGCAGAGACTGACAGGTGGGGCCCACCTAGACTGAACCCGCTGCGGCGGTACGTGGCGCCATAGAGTGGGGGCGCGGAGTGAGACGAGCAGAGAGCCGGGGGGTGATGCGCATTGATATGCCCCCAAAATTAATTTATACGCCTTTCTTTGCGTCTTAGTATGTTGTGCGGCAAATCCATTGTCTATGCATTATTATTATTATATACGGTAAAATGTACATGTTGGATATTCGTGTCGACCTAGGTGGATTTGGGTTAATTTTCACCGGAGTATTCCAAAGAAATTATGGGTGTATTTAGATGAGGTGAAAATAGGAATGTTCCGAATAGCGACTCTTTTATTTCGCTATTTTGTATTTTTTAATAGGAATGTTTGAGTTAGTGATCGTTTTATTAACTCAAGCGGCTATATCCAATTGTTGGATTAGATACTAACTCCATTAACTCATTCTGTCGTCCGAACTCACACTGTATGAGATTATGAGTATTTGGTGGGCAATTTTAATTTTCAAAGAAAATGCTAAAATGTCTGATGCATATCTTTGATGGCATGGAGCAACAAATTTCCGTGTGACAAGTTAGAACAAATATTTTGTGACCCGGATGCATTGCAACCTGTGGGGTCGAGTTGACCGTGTCTCGTCTCCATATCTATGCGCAAAAGAAAATGTTTTCTAGCTACATGCAATCAAAATTTTATACATCATTATTTTGTATTGAAACAAGATTAAAAAGAAATGAAATAAACATATCAAAATTAATTTATCATTCTTTATCATTTGATCTAAAATAAATTATAAAATTTTATATATAAATGAAAAGGTAGTGTTATAATATTTTGTGATATTTCGCACTACTTTTTTTTAATTTTGATGGTAAATTTAAAACTCGAATGTTCACGTGATTAATTTTATTTATTCTCACAATATATGTGTCCAATATAAACTTTTATGACTTTTAGACTTTATTTCTATTAGATTGAGCAGACAAATCTAATTTAGTATGATAAATTAATTTAGCTATTCTCTATTGTTAAAAACCTTCTCAATCAAAAACTCATCAAGAAGCTAGATCTATATATATGCCCCTTGGTAAAACAAACACACCGCTTATAACATTTCCGTAGGTGCACGTCAATTAATCACCACCATCTCCGTTTCTCCATCACCTACCTCATCACCACCCCCTGTCAGTCACCATATCTTCCCTTTATAGGTGGAACGTGGAAGCGATTCCCTAATTCTGCTTCTTTTTAAAGTGCAGTCATCTTTGATAATTATTATTTTAATAAATTTGATAATGAATTTTTAAATAATTTTTAAATAATTTTTAAAAGTTTTTTAAAAATAGAAAAATATTTATAGACATATTCTTGAAGTTATAGATTTATTGTGATTTAAATTTCATGTAATTTAAGTGTCAATTGATATTTTTTTAAAGACTGTTAAGTATTAACCATTTAGAATTTCATTTCAATTTTGATGATTTTTTATGAAGTATCAAATGATATTTAAATTGCATGAAATTTGAAACATAATCAATCGATAAGTTCAAAAATATGTCCATATTTTTTTCTATTTTAAAGATTTTATTTAGAATAGTTGTCAAAAAGATCCCCGCCCCTTTTAAAAATATTTTGGAAGATCTAACTATATATGAGAAACGTTTTAAAGAGATCAAAATAAAAAGCAAGCACTGGAAAAAAAAAAGAGTGATAATTGCACTCTTATTTGCACTTTAAGTATTTGAAATTATTTAATATAGTTTCTAACTTCAATTTTAAAACATATATTCTTAAAAAAATATTTATATTTAATATTAGATGCAGACAAGAGATGCATAATTTAAGGTGAAAAAAAAATGCTAAGTTCATTTTTGTCATATTGATCAGGATAATAAATTTTAAAAAAATCATAAAATTGTTGTGGTTGCTTTCCTATGAAAATGAACAAATCAATAGTTTGGACTTTATATTTGAGTTTCAAATTTTAAAACATAAAAGAAAAAGGTAAAGATAATAACATTTTATGTTATAAAAAGAAATTGTGATATCGAAACATTCCTCCATATTAAAAAAGGTGGGATCTATCATCAATAATCATCATTATCAAATATTGTTCAACTTTTTTTGTATTCTAGCTTAAGTTTATAAATTTGAACAATTAGATATGTTCATAAAATTTCAATTATATATATATAAAAATTATAAAAGGTTGGCTTCATTTTAATAGCCATCAAGAAAGAAGTTTAAATTGTCAAAATTTGAAACACTAATTTTGATATTTCATGATACATATGAAAATAAAGTTAAAATAATATAATTTCTTGTGTGTGCTTAATGTATAATATGTATAAATAATAGTTTCAATTAATTAGTTTTTTTAGTCGAAGGTCTAAAAAGTTGTTATTTGAAAATTTTTATTGGCACCGATTTTACGCTAGAACAGTTGGCATTAAATGCCTTTCCGTGAGTCTTTGAATTTATTTTTCCTTGGAAATTTTTCTCTGTTCTTCAAAAAAATTCATTCTGGCCTGGGCGATAAAGGGGACTTGTGATCTTTCTAAAGGAATTTATATAGCGTTTTAAACCTATGTAATCATTTTTTAGACCAATGATGTTAAGTATTTGGAAAAAAAATTAACTTAATGTTTTTTTGACCATTAACGATTTGAACCCTAATAAAATAGTTAAAATTCATATTATTTCAAAGCAATTAAATGCCATGAAATTTGAGTATGAAAGTTATGTATTGAACAATTTTAAACATCCAAAATGAACACACTAAATGTTTATGATTGAAAAAACTAAAATATAATTTATCATATTCAACTCTTCAAAACGTTTTGTTTTTTATTTTATCTTTTGTGATGTGATAATGTTACAGTATTAAAGACATTAAGTACTTGACTAACAATATAATTATTATTGTTATTTATTTTTATTTTTTATTTAGTAAATATAAAAATGCATAGTTTTTGTAAATACAGAAAAATAGACATTACAAGAGTACTGTTACATATTAGTATTAGGATTTAAATTTAACGCCCGTTTAGTTCCGTTTAAATGTTAAACCCATTAAATGTTCTCCTTTTAAAAGCTTGTTCTGAAGAGATTATATTGGGAACTGCTGCTTTGATTACAGGTTCAGATCCTTAAGCGCTCAGAAGCAATCAATAAAACTAATAATACAAGTTGGTCAAAGAAACTACATCCCTATTTTCCTACTACTAAAGCTCCTTCATACATCCATGATCATACAACTTAATCTACAATTCATTTTGTACTTCTCAAGCAACTTACAGTTAGATCTCAGGCAATCACTTTTAATATCAGACTAAATCTTCAGATTTTGACAAAAATCTACGATATGGACAGCAAAAGACGCGCTACTTAACGACCAGACTAGTTTAGAGGTCGACAAAACAGAACTACATTCCTCAAGAGTATAACCTAAAATCCTAGTCTCGTACTATATTGTGTGGTTATGCTCTCCGTTATAGTTGACAATTAGCATTGCCGGGTCATTCGGATCCTGATCCACGATCTTGTGCACTGAGCATCCTTTATTGCTACACCTGTAATACCGCCTAGACAATAAGGAAAATTTTGCACTTAGAATCTTGAGCAAAATAGGAAGAAAAAGATTCTACAAATTGCTACTTCCTTACCTTTATTTTTTAGATACACATTAATCATAAAATTATCTGCCTGCCCGCGGTTTTCAAGTAAATCTAGCTATTGTAGAAAAGCTCAAACAAGACAAATCATTGTCAATCCCCAAGGTCAAATAGGTACCCGGTGGGCGAAGGTAAACAAGGACATTTTCAACTAATTTACACTCAAACTCCATATGAAATTACAAAAGAATTAAATTGCAGATAAGGGGTTTGAGATAATATTTACACAATCAAAGTTAATCAAGTATCCTTACCTAAGGTGAGATAGACCAACCAGTTGCTTTGTACCATTTGAGCGCCAAGAGAAGTTGTCAGCTGCTTTTAAGTTTGTGGCTGGCACTCTAATTGTTTTATCGACCCATGAACTCCTATATGCATTATTAACAAAAGCAGTTAGTATGAAGGATGTAAGAAAATATCTTAAATGAAATGATCATTTTACGAAAGAGAGCCTCTGCACTATACAAAAAGAATTTGCATCTTTCAAAATTTGAAAAAGATCCCTGATTTCCTCGAGAAATCTGAAAAAGTTTCTGCCCTTAGGCTGTACAGGACAGCATCACTAATCAAATAAGGAATATGAAAGCTTATAATTGGATGAATTCACTATTCATACTTCTAACTAACAATTCAGGAAAAACAGATAAAATCTATCGTATCATATAACGGAAATGACCATTGTCTCAAAACCACCCAGGGTTGAAAATATAGTAAATTTATGGATATTGTCAGATATATAGATAGCCTACCAAATAAATTTTATACAATTTGAGTATCATTCGTCGACTCATCAAGAGTCATTAATTTCAGAAAATTCAAATCACTTAGTGACCATGCACCAAATCTCATAGGTTTAATATTTGCACCATATAACATGCCTATATTGTTTGATTTCAAATTTAAAATTTATTTTGACAATTGTCAAGATAATCCATTCTCAAGTGGTCCCTCCCCTTAACTTGTCCATGTTAACTGTGTAATATTAAAGGTTCAAAAAGCTGATAAAAGATCATGGTCCTTTCTCCTAAAAGCTAAGATTTTTTCCGCAAAATACTGAAAAGACTAGAAGCCATTTTTACAATGCATCAGAAAATTGCTCATTAATGGTGTCATCTCTTGCTTAAAAATTATAAGAGGTAATATACAAACCGGCAATGAGGGGAGCGCTTGATGCTAACATGGCCTGTAGTTTTCGAGCTCTCATTGTTTTTGGAGCTGATTGAAGAGACGAGAATTGTTTTCTTCCTTTTCTTTGCTTTTGACTTCCTACATTACACAACAAGTACGTTATTGATAACAAACTGATCTGGAAGGAGGAAAGTGTGCCTTGAACCTTGCTACATCAGTGTTCTTAATTAAGAATTAGTATATAAACTTAGACTGAATGGTTGATACTATACATGTAATAGTTTGGTACGGTACTTTCACAAGCTCGAGTAACAATATTGTGGAATTCTAGGCCTCAACTTAGCAGCAAGTAAACAGCAAATTTAGAAAAAAGAATGTAAAAGGACGAAAATTATAATTTCTCTAATTGGCACCAGCATGTACTGAAATAAAATAATGTGAAACACAAACGCACAAAAGTAATTAAGGCGTAGAACAAATTTAAGAGGAACTCACAGTTCTAGTTCGTCCTTGTGAACCTTTCCCATGGTTTTCAGGGAAAGCAAAGCAGATACAATCGACATAAGTTCATTTTCCTTTCCTTCTCTAGCATTACTCTCCTCTTTCACCTTCACTGTCTTGTTATTCGATGTTGCAATGCAACTAGACTGTGATATCAAGTTGTCAATTTCACCCTTCGTCGGAGGATCCGCTTCAACCATCATGATATATATAACTAATAATCTTGAGTAAAAGTAAATCTCAAAGACACAATCAGATCCTTAGAATTGACAGAATCCCTGAAACAGTCATATCCAATGGGATAACATATTATCATACTATTACTCATTTCCTTTTGTTTGTAAAGCTCTTTATTCAAAATCAAGACCTTCTACCATAACAAGCAAATAGTCCGTTGTTGTTACCATGGTTTAAAGAATCTATCGACAGCACATGATCCTATCTATTGCGCGAATTTCCAAAACCAGACTGACTTGCGTCTTGGTTTTGAGTGAAAGAAAGCTGGAAAAATCGGAAGAGACACTCACCTGTATGTCCGATTTTACGCCCGATTCTTCCTTCCTTCCTTCCTTCTAGTTTGTGTTGCGACTGGATGATTCGTTAAAGAAGGATGTAAAGGTTGATGATCGGAAGAGAAAATTGGGGGTAGTGTGAAGTGTGTTTTCGTTTTTCGTGAGGTGCTGCTGTGCAGCTTTTGGGCAGCGATTTCCTCACTTCGAACACTCAAAATGACAGTGCTTTTAAGTGTTATTTCCACTTGGGCGTTATTCCACAGGGAAAAAAAGAAAAAAAAAAGATTTTTTGGGCCGTATGCGGAGAGATTCATTGGGCCAGCAATTACCTGTAATAATTTATCTAATCGTGTTGACACGGATATATATTAAATTAGTTATTATATATATTAATGATTATTATGTAAAATACATTTGAAAAAAAATAAATGTTGTAGTTAATGAAAACTCTTATATAAAAAAAGTTGAATAATAGAAAAATTGTATAACATAAAATTATTAATATACATAATAATTCATTTAACATGTATAATAAAATCTATATCGATGATAATATCAATAATGATATTTTCATAATATTTTCCTTTATCTAATAACTTATGGAAATGATTTGGAATGCTAGATCTTTTTTTTATTTCTAAAATAATGCATTCACATTAAAGTCGGAAAAATTTTAGAAATCGTCTGGTACAAGATCAAGGAGGAGTTGAAAAATCAATGTCCTATTATGATTATTTTGTATCGTTGATTTTTCCACATCTAAAGTATGCAATTTTTTATGACGTGGATGAATTACTTTAAGATAAAACAATATCAACAATTATTTTGTCGTTTGAAGTTTAAATTTTATATTATTACAATAAAAAATGCTGCGGCCATGATGGAGAAAGTTATGGTAATTCAATCCCTTCTTATACAAAGTCATACAAATTGCATAATTTAGTGATACTTTTGCAATGTTTTCAGTCAACACACAGGATCATATTGTAGCACCATTAACAGAATGTGATGAACTGTGTGATCTATATGATTTGTAAATTACAAGCAAATTTAACCCTAACCTCTCTATACCTTATAGGACCTATATTATGTTAGTATAAGCTAATAAGATAGCATCTAGTTAGAAACAAATTAGTAAAATAAAAGTGTCAACTGTGCCAACAGAGGAAGCTGAAGCTGTACAAGTTATACTTCAAGATTGATCTAATTTCTTTACAACCAAAAAAGCAAACATGAGACATCTAAAAATGCCATGTATTCTCAAACTACACAGAATAAGGAAAAAAAAAGTATATACATTAATAAGACCTATGTGGCTGGCAAATGTAATCTAGACGTCATTAAACATATATATCAAAATATTACTCAAACATGAGCAAGTACCAAACACACTATGATAGAAAAAATAAATTATGCTGGTGCATGGTTGTGTTCACCTCCGTAGGTTGCAATGAGCAATGATGGATCATTTGCATCATGATCAATGTGTAGATGAAGAGAAGATGCTTATAATTAATTAAGAACTTAAATTGAGGTGTCTTGAGTACTGAGGGAGAATTAATAGAAGTTAAAATACATAAATCACGTGTTAAGAAGTCGGAATTTGCCCCAATAAAGAAAGGAAATTTTGAATTTAAAAAAGGGTGAAAAGTTATTAAAAGTGTCATGCTGGCCCAAGTTAATGCCATTGGTTCTGTAACATGTGTCAAAACAAAGAAACATAACTTTGAAAATCAGGGAATTTCAAACTAATTACATCATTGACATTTATCAGTGAATACCAATTAGCATTTCTTTCTAACTGATTAGCACAGAGGTGCCATCCAGGTTTAGAGATGATGTGTTTTTTACTATTTTCTTTCTGTGAAGTACAGCTTAAATATAACGTCAATTATAAATTTGCATAATTAAGGTCATTTTGTAAATAAGAAAAAAAGCAGGGATCTTTTGTGTGTGTGTGTGAACTTTTCATAACATAGCATACTTGTCATGAATACTTGTCAGAATGTTTCTTGACTACACTCCGTGCCTTTTTATTATGAGTACGATAAGTCAAGTTAGATATCATACATACATTTCCAGTGCTGGTAAGGGAAGCATTTCCAAAATAAATTAGTATGTTATATAGCTCCTATGTATTTTATTACCTTAAACATAACAGTTGTAAAAGGCCGAAAATAAGAAGCAATTCAAACAAAACAACTCATACCTAGAAACTTCTAAGCTAAAAAAAAAAATGGCCACTTTACGAGGCTAGTGACAGTCAATTGTAGGTGTTGTCTCGTTTTGTTAGGTACTGCTGGTGGTGTCCCTGACAGGTATGGTACAGAGATTACAAATGGCTCTGGTTGCCAAATTTAAAGAGATTCGGAATATATTAAAGTGAAAATGTACTCTGATTATAAGGGCACAGCACCCATGTATCCTCATAAAGTGACAATATGCCAGCATTCTTTGAATTTAGTTGATACATTTATAATGTTAAGTCCCCAGTGTTCCTGTTTTTCTGTAATGTACTTTTTAAACAGTTCCGGGAAATCCTATTTTTGTAAAGATTGAGTTTATAAATGCTTTAGTTGATATTGGATCTAGGAGCAAAATCTGGAGGCTTAAAAAAAATAAGAGAGGAAGTGAAAGTGAAATATAACAGATGACCGGTACTGACGAGACTTAAATTTGACATCCCACGTTAATATGATATCATAGACTAGTACAGAAATCCCATGTTATTTGCCTAACTTGTGTGCACATTAACAAAGCCTTCAATGAATTACTTTTCCAAAAATCCTTAGAGAAACCCCCATTTAAAGAACTTTAGTGCCTTTCAATTTTAATAAAGGAAAAACAGGTCTTCTTAAACAACACAAGAAGTAAAGGTACATTAACTCACAATTTCAGACTTGGCAGCGCACATATTGGTGGAGCACCCTGATCATTCTCTTTTAAATTTCCACTTGTTTGATGAACTGGTTCCACCATAGAGAGCACCATAGACATGGCTAGAAAGAAGCGGCATGAAGAGAAATGAGAGGAAAACAAAATTGGTTTTTGCGGTGGATCTGACAGGTGGGGTCATATGTAGATCTTACTGCATCCACTAAATCCTCCAATTTCAGGGAGAATTAGATATTAGAGACCTAGTTAAGCAGCCCAACAACCAAAAAAGTATGAGTAAACATTAAACGAATCCCAAGAAATTAAAAAGGCACATACTGACATACACACGCGCATATGTGTTTTGGTGCATGCTTTTTTGTACACATATAACAGGTACGCATATGAGACAGACTTCTGAAAACTGGAATTGAAACAATTTGGAGAAAGAAGTAACTTATTATTAATACGGGACAAATCTGACGTTGCAAGAGTTGCCTAGTTGCGTGAAACCATGAATTGAAAGGATTTGCATTATAAAAGTGGTGCTGATAAATTCAAATATTAATCTTTTTACTTAATGATTGGGCATGCTTTAGAGAGAGAGAGAGAGAGAGAGAGAGAGAGAGACCTGTTTGAGCTAGCTTATGGTGAGGTCATCAGCGCAACCGTCACTATAGTAGGTGAGGTAATCTTGTAAAGTTAGCTGTTTGCGCATAATTTTCTCTCTTGCTCTGCAATGTTTTAAATGCGTATTCAAGCATTAATGGAATAACCAAGTCACAATAGATTAAAAGATGTCATAAATTGAGACCAAAATGCCTTCAATTAGTAAGCAAAAAATTAAGCTAATTTCCGCAATGTATCTGCAACAAGATGTAGTGTTGATAAATTAAAGTTCTACATTAACCATGGAAAAGGAACGAGGAAAAAGAATATAACTAATCTGGTATTGCATCATGGATATGCACAAACTAACTAATTTAACAAACATGAATCAAATTTAATCTATGATTTTGCAAAAAAGAGTTGATATATAGATATCAAAATAGATACCGACTTTATTATTCAGATTAAATGAGTTATATTATTTATATTAACGACTTTATTATGCAATATATTTATACAATATTTTTATTATTCAACTTAAATAAGTTATTGTTCGTATTAATGATATTTAAGTTGTAATGAAAATACTATCAAAAATAAGTTATATAATAAAATAATTAATATTAATAATAACTCATTTAATTTAAATAATAAAATCAGTATGATTTCGATCTCTCTTAAACATTTTCCTTTACAAAATAGCACTCGATAGTGTTCTCAAACCATGCGTGCCGTGTCAAAACATGGCGTGTCGCGGCACGGCACGGCACGATACAGAAGGTTGAAAATTTTTTTTGGCGTGCGTGCTATGCCGTGTCAAAAATGGGGAGAGGGCGGCACGGTATGAATAAGGCACGACATGCTACACGTGCCGAGCTGTGTTGAGTTGATACGCCGTGCTACACGTGCCTTAACCGTGCTAAACGTGTTTGGTGGGAAAAAAAATTGAAAAAATTGGAAAAAATTGAAAAAAATTCGGAAAAATCTTAAAAATATAAAAAAAATAAAAAATTTTAAATTTATTTGCTGGTAAAAAATTAAACAAACAATTAAAAAAAATAATATTTTTGTAAAAATTGCCAAAAAATTAGAAAAATCCGAAATTTTTTAAAAAAAATCCGAAAATTATTTTTGAAAAATTAGAATTTTTTTTACAAAATTAATTTGAAAAATTCGAATTTTGGTCATTTTCTTATTTTAAATTTGAATTTTAAATTAAAATATGTTTATTATGATACATTATTTATTGGGTGTTTAACATCGCTAAAGAGAGAAGATACGGCGGTATACACAAATTGGGGGATATATATCATAATAGCTATTTTTTAATCCCATTACAAAATTCCTCCAAAGAAATTACAAAATCAACCGTCCGATCAACATCCAACGAGCCACAATCCGTGCATACTATGTTTATCCGTGCTAATCGTGCTAAACGTGGCTATCCGTGCCTATCCGTGCATATTCGTGCCTACCCGTGCCGTGCCTATCCGTGCCTATACGTGCCTATCTGTGCCTACCCGTACCTATGCGTGTCCCTGTGCCTTGCCTATACGTGTCCCGTGCCGTGTCTTACCGTATCGCATCCCTTATCCGTGTGTGCCGTACCGTATTTACAGTAAAAAAAACGGCACGCGACACATATAACACGGCATGCATTGACACGCCGTTCTGTGCCGTGTCGACTCCGACACGTACCGTGCCTTGACACGCCGTGCCGTTTTTTATTCCCTAGCACCCAATAACCAACACCTCTCATGAAAGCAAAAGCACATAATTCCACTTCATCTTTATCCCCATACTAAACAACAAATGAAACAAGCATATTCTAATAGGGAAAGAACTAAAAGTTGAAAAAATAATGAATAGTAAAGCTGAAAATTGCTTTCTCTATTTGCGGAAGTTACAGTGAGTATTTATACAAGTTGCTCTCTAACGGTTATTTCGTGAATAGTAACAGATAATTTTTAAATTGGAATATGATGATAATTAGCCATATGGCTTTGAGCCCAATTATCCTAATTCTATTTTAATTTCTCAATACTCCTCCTCAACTTAGGGGTGTAGATGTCATGCATCCCTAACTTACTAATAATTTGTTCAAACAGTCTCAAATCCAATCCTTTAGTAAAGATATCCGTCAATTGATCTTTGCTTCTCACGAGAGGAGTTTCAATTTTTTTGAATTATTTTTTTCTTCACTGAAGTGACAATCGATTTCAATATATTTCGTCCGTTCATGAAATATCGGATTTGATACTATATGTCTTGCGGCTTGATTGTCGCAAAATATTTTCATTGATGCTTGACTTTTGAAGCCGATGTCCGCAAGAAGTTGTTTTATCCAAATCAACTCATTTGCGATTGATGTCATTGCTTGATATTTAGCCCGAGCACTCGATCGAGCCACGACATTTTATTTCTTACTCTTTCATGTGACTAAGTTTCCACCTACAAATATACAAAAATCAGTTATTTATTTTCAATTGAAACTTTCGGTCCAATCTGCATTGTAATAACCATATATATCATTAGAATTATTATTTTTCATCTAAGTTCCTTTTCCGGATGTTACTTTTAAATATCTAAAAATTCTATTTATAACTTCTAAGTGCGGTATCCTCGGTGCATATATGAATTTACTAATTTGGCTGACTGAAAATGAAATATCATGTCGTGTTACCGTGAGGTAAATTAATTACCAACAAGTCTTTGAAATCGATTTTATATCTTTAATTTGCATTTGCTATTAATTGGGGTAGAGGCTGGCTTACACTCTAATTTACCGATTTTTTTAATAGATCAAGTGTGTATTTTCTTTGTGAAATAAATAGTCCCTTTGGTGAATGTGGTGCCTCAATTTCTAGAAAATATTTTAATAAGCCTAGGTCCTTTATGTCAAAATTTTCTTTTAATTGTGACTTAATTTTCTCAATTTCTTTTTGATGGTTTTCGGTAATTATTATATCATCAACATATACTAAAACTACGGTTATTGAATTACCATCATTTTTAACAAATAAAGAATGATCGACACTACTAATTTTAAAATTATAAGAAATTAAATAAGAGCTTAATTTTTCATACCATACCTTAAAGATTGTTTTAATCTATAAATTAATTTTTTTTTAACCTACAAACTAGGTTATAATTTTTTTTCTTTTCGTGATCAAGTGATAAGGTCATATACACCTCTTATTCAAATGTTCGTTGAAGAAAAATATTTTTTACATTCATTTGATATAGATTTTAACTTTGGTTTACCACCATCGAAAATAAAATTCTAACGGTATTCGTTTTTACAACGGGTGCAAATATTTCATGGTATTCAATACCATAAGTTTGGGTATTACTTTTGATTACTAATTTTGTCTTATACTATTCATTCAATGATATCATCACTATGTTTAATTTTATAAATTAATTTGCATCTAACGGATTTTTTGCCTTTAGGTAATTGTAAGATTACCCAAATTTCATTTTTATGCCATATTTTACCTTTATCAATTTCTTTAGTAGTACACAAATTGATTTTCAAATAATTCAAAACATAAAGTTCATTTTTATAAAAACCTTCGCCAATTATATTTCCGGTTACCTGATCCTTAAAAATTACATTATTTGGGGTGAATATAGCATGATAATTTAATTATTGTGTACATTTACTAATAGAAAGTAAATTTGTATGAAATGATTGTAAGTATATAATATTTTTAATCTTCTTAGAAAATAAAGTGGCATTTCCTATAACATTAATTGGTGCTTTCATATCATTGACGACTAAAATATTTTGGTCATTGTTGGTCATTTCTAGATTATCAAATAATTCCTTATTTCCAAAACATATGGTCTGCAGCACCACTGTCAATAATTAATTTATTATTTAATAAAAAAATAATTGAGTTTAAAGCAATACCACATGAGGTTTGATTATTTCGTCGAGTAAACAACACAGCGAGCTGTTGAGAGAATTGCCACATTTGATCCAGATTTGAGCAAGAGGTGTTAACCCATTCGGATCCAGACTGAGTCGCCTCTTTTTCTCCTCTTTTCTCCCCCACGCGACTATCGCGATTCTCACGCTCCTCCTTTCGCGCGTCGCCTGTTCGATCGCGCCTCCGGGCTGATCGCAGGTGGGGGTACAGGAACCAGCACACCTCGTTCTTGCGCCCGATCTTTTTGCGGTTTGTGCATCGCTCTCCTTCTCCGCCTCTAGGGTTTTGTGATTTTTGATCTCTGACACCGGGGTTTGAGTTCTTGGCGACAATAGCCTGGGTTTCGTTTCTCTTGCCAATTGTGGCTTGTGGACTGCCCATGGCATTCTGCCTTGACTCTTCCCTCTGGTTTGTGAGAGTCACCATTAACAGTGAGGAGGTCTTGAGGTTAAGAAGGATTTAGGTTTGTGCTTGATTGAAAGAACGGCCACCAATTGGTAAATTCTGTCTTGTTTGCTTTGGACTTGAATTATTTTGAGATATAGTGTGTGGGAGGTGCTTGCGCCTTTGTTTTTTGGAATCTGTACCAGTATGTGCTGGTGCAAATTTTTTTTTTGGTTTCTGGTATGCTGTTTAGATTGGTACAGTTCTTTTTCTTTCTGGTACAGTTTCTTTTTTATGGGAACAGTTGCTCTATTCTTGATTTGATTGGCTCTGAGCTGTTGCTTCACCAGTATGCGTGGCTCGGTGGCTCTTGCTGCCTATTGATTGGGAACAGGTGCTTGCTAATGCACACCTGTTTTGAATTTTTTTGTTGGCTGTGGTGTTCTGCTGCTACCAGTTAGCTTTGCTAGCTTGGATGGCACAGTGACACTTTTGGGTGGCCTTTGTTGCACTTGGTGGTGGCCTTACGGCTCTTGGATGTTTTTGTGTGATCTCAGGTTCTTAGAGCTACTCTAATACCATGTTGAAAAAATAATGAATAGTAAAGCTGAAAATTGCTCTCTCTATTTGCGCAAGTTACAGTGAGCATTTATACAAGTTGTTCTCTGACGGGTTATTTTGTGAATAGTAACGATAATTTTTAAATTGGGCTATAATGATAATTAGTCATATAGCATTGAGTCCAATTATCCTAATTCTATTTTAATTTCTGAACACTAAAACCCCAGGTAGGATTAGGTTCATCCCATTTTTCGATCGACAGGAAGTACAGATTTACTCTGGTAGCATCACAAGAGAAGAGATTAACTACAAGCTTTTCATCTCCACCTTATTTCCCACGCTATTTCCACGAACTAAGCACGCATTTGCTAGGGGGAAACGAAATCTACTAGAACTCCATGAACCAGCCTAATTAGAGACCGAATTGCTTTACAATAGATCTGAATTTTGATCGAGAGAAAGCAAGAAGACTCTCTCTATCTTTTCTTGACCACTTCTTTCCTTGTCTTTTCGCACACTGCCCCTATTCGTACGATATCAGCTTGGAAGGGACATATATAGAGAGTAGAGAGAGAGAGAGGATTTGCTTTTCGCGCGTATTTTCTCTGGCTCCCGGCTCCAAAAGTTGGTATGATGCAAAAATCGAGATCCATTTCATGGGCCTGGGTTAGGCCTAGAAATAAATTAAGATATTTTCAAGGGACAAATAAATGCTCACCTAATTAATTGGGTACACAAGCGCCCGTTTGTTAAAACGTTTTAATTAAATAAAAATAATTTAAGTTAAAATAAATTAAAATATTTATGAAGATACAGTAAAATTAAATTATAAAATTTTATAATTTTTAACATGTTTTATTTTTATTATATTTTATCTATTTACTTAATTATTATTAAATATTAATATTTTAGAGTGATTTAATATTTATTTAATTTCAATTTAATTTCACTTGTTAAACAGAGGATTTCAGTCATTTTAAAATTGATATTTTGAGATTTAAATGAAGAATATGAATGTTGTCCATTTAAAATTGATGAAGGAATGTGAAGTCTTACTCGACATGCTAATTATCAAACCAATTTTTGTATTACTTGTGTTTTTTTTGTTTAAATTAAAAGATTAATTACAACGGGCAAATTAGTCAATAAAATTATATTTCATTCAGTTTCCAATTTAAATAGCCGCTCTCAAGACCCGGTTTTTTTTTATTTAAGATAAAAGTTAATAAAAATTAAAAAAGTAGGAAAATAGAAAATGTTTTTTTAAAAATAAGAAGGACGGATAATAATTCCCGTCCCTGATTTTTTTTATTTAGGAAAATAGATAATAAAAATTAAAAAAAGTAGGAAAACAAAAAAATTTTAAAAATAGGAAAGACGGATTTCTATTCCCCGTCCGTCACCCTTGGACGGGATTTTTTTTTTCGAATTTTTTTCTTTGTTTTTTTTCTTGGATTTTTTTTCGAATTTTTTCTTTTCAAATTTTTTTCGGATTTTTTTCGAATTTTTTTCTTTGTTTTTTTTCTCAGATTTTTTTTCGAATTTTTTTTCAAATATTATAGACTAAAATGATAAAGAAGTGATACTTTTGGGACCATTCGTATAATTACGATTTTATTCCATATTAATATAATTATTTATTTTATATTTACACACACATATATATCAATTTTTTTATTTAAGAAAATAAATAAAAACAATTACATAGTAAGAAAATAGCGGGGAAAATAACAATTTATCTTTCTGTACTTGATTAATTTTTATTATTATTTTTCTTAAATACCAAAAGGCATATATACATTAATTTTTTTTTAAATCGAGTATTTTGTTTAAAAATTTGCAAATAAAATTAAAAATACCATCTGTAAGTGTTTATATAACAATCTGACATACGGCTGGGGTCATTGGATCGTTATTTTTATTACTTTATTATGGAGGTTATTGTATGGACTTTATTTTATGAATTTATATTATTTATAGTGTTGATCATAATTATTTGTTTTGTATGAAAATAAAAACACATATTTATTACAAATTTTTCAAATAATAATTAATAAATTTTTTACAAAATCGTAAATATTACATAACAATAACAACAGAAGCAATAAATAAAGATCAAAAATAAAATCGGAAGCACACAAGAAAAAAATTTCGAAATTACACAGAAGAAAAAAACACAGAAAAAAATGAGAGATTACACAAGGAAAAAAAACAAAAAAATTCGAAAAAAATCTGAAAAAAAATTCGAAAAAAAATCCGAGAAAAAAACAAAGAAAAAAATTTGAAAAAAATCCAAAAAAAAATTCGAAAAAAAAAATCCCGTCCAAGGGTGACGGACGGGGAATAGAAATCTATCCTTTCTATTTTTAAAATTTTTTTTCTGTTTTCCTACTTTTTTAATTTTTATTATTTATTTTTCTAAATAAAAAAATCAGAGACGGAAAATGATTATCCGTCCTTCTTATTTAAAAAAAAAAACGTTTTCTATTTTCCTATTTTTTTAATGCTTATTATTTTTTATCTTAAATAAAAAAAATCGGTCTCAAGACTTGTTGTCTTTATTTCTTTTAGGCGGTTAGGGTTTGAAGCTCTAAGTAATTAGGGTTTTATTGGCGGCAGTGGCCAAGGGAGAAAAAAAGTGAAGAACATAGATGAGAGTCATTGCCAAAGAAATTCTCACAAAAGAGAAATCAGTTTTGGATCTCATACATTTGATGGTATTGATCTCATATCTGATGTGTATGGTACCAAAATTCGAGACTATAAGTGATGACTTGTTTTCACGAGTCGCAAGGTAATCAAATTTACTCAGTAATGACTCATTATAGTTTCATATACTAACTATTACATTTAATTTTAGATATCATTTAATTTTTTTTTTTTACAAATTGACTAATTTTTTGCATATATTTTTCTCCTATTTTTTTATGACTAAAGCTTGTTAAGCATGTTAAGCATCGTATGCATGAATCGGTAGAATGTGGAAAAATATTAATTCAAGGTCATTCGAATTACAATATTATCTTACCATGAAATTTAATTATGCTTCACAACCTTTAAGAATCTATTGTTTTTTGGTCTAAACACTCCAAAATATAATTTTAATTTTCTCATTATTTATAAACTAATATTTTTGTAGACAAAAATTCATTTTTAACAAGTATAAATTTTCTGTGATTTATCATTTTGAAACAAACTTCTTTCAGGCATGGGGCATTTTGGTCGCATCAAGCCCAGAGATTCTGACTTGTGTGAAAGAGGTATAATCATAAAATGCATTAATTGGTTTAAATTGTATTATTATATACTTGGAAAGTAGGCTTAAGCCCTAATTCGGCTTGATTCAAATTGCAAATTAATTACATTGTTAGATTAATCATCCAAACAGAGTGTCAGTTTAGTTAAATGTATGCAAATACCCGCTTGTTTCAAATAGCAAATTGCTTTGTTATATCAGTCCTCAAAACATATTATTTTGTTCATAGTATGTAACTAATTTTCAGAAAAAAGATCATGAATTGGCCGCTTGCTGGCACAATCAGGAGAGGAAAAACGGAAGAGCAGGATGTGTTGCATGAAAATTGGCCACCGGAAGACGAAAAACAATGCGCCTAACACATGATGCTTGTGGATTTAGGCCGGAACGATATCGGAAAGGTTAACTTTTGGCTTTTATTTCATATTTGTGTTCTTTGTTATTTTTACACGTATATGTGAAAAAACAGTTTCATGAAATGTTAAAGGCTTATCTTTTTTTTTTAAGTATCTTGTTTAGTGTTTGGAATTATTACAAGTGCGGAGTTTAAAGCACAGAAAGAAAAGTCGAAAGAGAAGATCAGAGGTGTGAAATATAACCTGGCAAAGAAGAAAAACTGGCTCCGAAGCAAGCCACAATTTTTTTTTTTATTTTTTTTTTCTGTTGTGTGGAGGGGAATACTGTTTTGTTATCCTTTGTTGTATTATTGTAATTGATATGAATGTTGATTAGTATCGGCCATCTTGCATATAAATAAACAATTTTCACAAAAATATATAATTTTTTTCAATTTTCATCCAATTCAGATAAACTCTGCCACCGACTTATCAAATAGGGAAATGTTTGAAAGATATATTATTGATACTTTTTATCGATACTGATTTTATTATTCATATTAATAACTTTATCGTGTAATTTATTTTATATAACATTTTTATTATTCAATCAAATATTACTAATTTAAATAATAATTCATTTAAGTTGAATAATAAAAATACTATATAAATAAATTACATAATAAAATCGTTAATATGAATAAAAATTCATTTAATATAAATAATAAAATCAATATGATCAACTCCCTATTAAATATTTGTTCCTGTGTTTGTACAGCGTACATGTTACCAATTACAAAGTACATTTCATGAATCATTTCACAGCTGTTTTAGATAGTGCACAAATATATTGTTTCAATTGAGAGTCTCTGTATCAATCCATTGTGAAACAAGATGGTTAAAACAAGTGAGTTATCCAGAAAAAAAAAAGAAAGAAAGAAATGGGATTTAGCTTCTCTTTACTGTCATTCGCCCCCATTGGAGCACTGGAAGATAATGTAAGAAGCCGTGAATGTATATAATTGACATCAAGAGAAATAATAAATGGGAGAAGGTGTATTTATTATACTGCAACTAGACCAGTAGAGCATTATCGATAGATATTTAAAGTCAACAAGAATCTTCTCAAGTCCTTACAACTGACAATTTTGAAATTCTACTGAAATTCTTTTTAGAAAAAAAAATGATAAAAAGGATGAGAAATCATATTAAAGGAAAGAGAACGGGAAAAAGATTCATGTGGCTGACTAACATATAAACAAAATAACAGAAAACTTATGTGTCATTGCTCTCAATTGTTTCTTGTGTGTTTTTTCAAATTTTATTTTGCAAGTATAATGCGTTTACTGAGATGTTTACTGTGAGAGATATAGCAGACAACAACGCTACTAGGCTTATGTAATACTGTAACTTTTTCTTTCATTAATACAATAGTCAGTTGGCAATTCACCAACTGACATTAAAAAAAAAAAAACAGAAAACTTATGGAATTGTGTGGTTATGTTGGCCCTTGTAAGTGATGGTGCACATTGAAGGGTCGTTTGCGTCTCAGTCAATATGCTTTCTGGCAAAGCAGCTGATTCCACTGCACTTGTAATAGCGCCTAATGATGGAGAAAAACATTCAATTTAAATGTTGAATTCTATATAATTTGAGGGAGATGGAAAGTGAAGAGGCAAGCAGTATTTTCTGAAAGAGAAATGGCTGTCATAAAAAAGCATTATCCGTAGTTTTCATAGTATTTATTAAGATGCCAATGTTATGGATAATATAGCCGCCCCCACAGAAAGAAGCTTAATCACAAAGAAAAAGTAATGAGGAATTAAGGATACTCAGAGAAGAATTGGCAATTTATAAAGCTGCTAGATCTTTTGGAAACCAAGCCTGAAGAGAATGCCTCTTCAAATTTTGTTACTTCATTTGAAAACAGAAGTTACAACACTCAGCAAGTCCACATATATTAGTCCAAACAGTGCTCTATCACTATCTAAGTAACATCAAACATATTTATATTGAAATTAATTTCTATTAATTACAATATATATACGAGCTTATATATAATATAAAAATGTATTGAATAATAAACTGTCAAATATCAAATTAAACCCATTATGAAGTGATCAAATTAAGTATTATTTATCGAATTTTAATATATATCATGAAAAATAAAACCTTTAATGCATAGAATGTATATTAATAACTTTATGATTTAGTGATGGTCTAAGTTATATAAAATTTGATAATAATATAATTATGTTATTAGTCTTTGAAAAACACAATTAATATGCAATATTCTAATTATGAAAGTAAACCCAATAAGAGAAAAATTGGATTTAATATGAATTCGCTAAAGCATAACCGTTAATTTGCCAACCTTTCGGCTATTGGCGCCCATTAAATATTTTAGAACCGCCCTCTCTCTCTCAACAGACTCTCCATTATTTTCTAAAGAAGATATCAATATAAATTCTCTCTCAATATTCAAGTTTTCTGAAAAAAGAAGAAAACTGTCAGCGCCGATTCTCTTCATCTCTTCATCGCATAAAAGAAAGATCATCGTGAAAGCTTAAGGAATCTGATAATCAACGGAATTGTGTCTTGCGAAAAGACTGACAATATATATCAAAATAATTTTAATTCAAATTAAGTATTCACTAGAAGATCATGATCGATAATGTATCAATTTATATTTCAGTCCAAAGCTAATTGTCTGGAGAGTTCATGAGAATTATGAAAAGAAAGACCGAGTACAAAAGGACTGACAATAACAAAAGGTATCATGGCTCAAGATCATTTTGCTCTGACCTCATAAAATGAGAAAAAGGCAGGAGTATTTGAAGTTTTAAAATCTAATGGAGACCAACCTGTTATAAGGAAGACCAATTATCTTCATGCTACCACTGCATGCCAAGTGTACGGATCAGAACTCTTGGCCAGGACTTGTATTGTTGTCTTTTCCACGGAGATCCTATTTTTTGATCTGAAAATAGTTCAATGAAAAGATCATAAATCATGAAGTGCCTTTTCCCCTTGTAGTATCTGATTTTGTTAGTACCTGATAGCACACTGGTAATGTCTCTGTTGGGTCTTAGCAACCATAAATAAAGTTGTCACCATGCCTTTACAAATTGAAGCCAGTCAAGTGGCACATATCAAAGTTTAGCAGGCATTATGGCTAGTGCTCTCATAGACCTCAAACCAAGCATAGGGATATCAATTCCAGATTGGCCTGTGTAACCTGACCAAACCAGACCCAACTGCAGTCTGCTGTCTGTCACATCAGCAATCAGCTGGCCCAAGCACATGGCACCTCCCAAAACCATATGCACAGACCAATGCAGTTTATAACTTGTAATGATATAGACATCAAGGGGGCTTTGATTAATTTTATGTTTATTAGGTAGATTGATTGCATAAATTATTGAAATATTGAAAATTATCTTATAGATGAGTGAAAAGCATTGGCAACTACCAAAAAAGAATAACCTAGCCAGGTAGGGCCTGAATTTTCTCTTGGTTGAGTCAAGCCAAGAAGTTCGGACTCACAGTCGGCCAGACCAGGTAGGACAAACCTTTGATAAAGACAGGCCAAGCACAACCCATTGACAACCGTACTCATGGTTCTACTGTTAGAAAAACTTCTCCTAGAAAACTTCTTAATTAGCCACATAAAGTACGGCACAATTGGAATTCTATTGAGAAACTGGAATGATTAATGAAGGTAGTATTTTCAGATTTATTGTTTCTTTTCGATTAACAAGAAGACAGTAATAAGGAGTAAAAGGCATCCAATGGGATCAGGCCCCATTTCAAATTGCTTATTCCTGAACAAATTTAGAACCCCTGCAATTAAGGTTCACTTCTTCTGGCGGCTCTACAAAATTAGGATACACAATATTTGTCGTAGCAGCCAAGATAACTGATAAGCAACATGATGTCATGATGAAGCAAAACAAGTTTAAGATTAAATTTCCCAATGCAACACCTTTTGTCACACAGGACAAAAAATAAAGACCATTGCAGAGAATTATTGAGGTAGACTTACAGTTCATCGTTATCCTTGTTGGAACCTTCCTCTGCTAAAGAGGAATGTAAATCACTTCTTTCATCAGTTCTACTCGTGTTAGCATTGCCTCTCCTTTTCTTCCGACTTATTGGCATTGAGCTCGAATTGTCAATAACAGCCGTAGCTGCAGCGTTAATTGTCAAAATTGATCCCACCGGGCACTCCTCCCAGCCGATCTCTCTCATATCATGTTTCACCTGCTCAAGAGATAGTGCTGACATGGAAGTGGTGACTGAGAGTATATTGCCATCCCTCAAACCAGATCTAGTAGGTGGGATCAGATTAAGCGAACTGACAGCAACTACGATCTCCTTCTATCCAAACAGATGTAATGTAATATCAGTTATGAAAGGAAACTAATTATTGCGCCAAAAAGAATTGTTGAAACAACAGAGCTACCAGAACAAAAAAAAGGTATATTGGATCAGAAAAAGGTGTATGATAGAGGAAAGAAGAAGAGTATGCTCTGCCAGTTTTGGCAATTATTTGGCAGCAAAAAATCATTTCTTATTGCTCGAATAGGAAATAGCGTCAATTAAATAATTTGAAAAGTCAAACCTTAGTTAGTCCAACATCACGTCGGTGCTTTAACTTCTGAAGTCCATGGAAGAACAATATCTGCTTCATTCAATATTATGGATTGTGAAAAAATTGCTTGCGGAACGGAGGAAGGAAGGAGAGAGGGAGGAACGAGAGAGAAACCTGATTAAGCTGGCTGGTGGTGAGGTTCTCAGCATGGCGGTTGCCAAAAAAGGAAAGATAGTCTTCAAAGTTCAGTTGCTTAACTTTGCGGCGCCCCATTTAGTGTGCACCTCTAATCCAAGTGACAGGAAAGCAATCACATTAGACCAAAATTGAGAGAGGATAAACATAGTAAAATCCATCAATTGCCTATATCTTACGTCACTATTAATTGAGTACCTAAAAATAATGAAGTTGGCATTCAACATAGAAAGAATTGCTATTAACACAGATTGTCCACATTTGTATTTAAACAAATAGTTAGACATTTTGTAAGAATGTATCTCCGTTAGCTTATGAATTACAACTGGAGCTATATGTTATTTGATTTGATTGTAGATGGAACGACACATAGATGTTACAAATCTGAAATCTCCCTTTGCATTTTTTTTGTATTTTTTTATGAACTGAACCATAACCGTTTGAGATACTTCAACAAGCTGATCACTGAAGCACACGAGAACAATTTAGTTTTTACCTCGAATTCCAAATCGGTTCGGTTATAGAAATTGTAAAGGGAAAACTGTTCTTCGTTCGCACATACAATCTAACCAAATCGGTTCGATCGGTTATAGAAAAATTGGATCAGAATTTCAGAGAAGTACCTAATCGATCGAGCGAGAATATCACCTCTCTCGTCTTCGCTTAGCGCCTAGGCTTCTAGATTAGATATGCATCTCTTGCTCTTGCTTCCTGTCTTTATTGGAGAAGAAAAAAAAAGTTGATCGGAAGTGTGTAAGATTGTAAGTATTATTTGATGGCTAGAGATTTTTATACGGGTCCCACTTGTCAGTAGTTTCTGGCTTTTCGCTACATCGTGTGGCCGATTACTGACACGTGCTTCCGAAAATATTGGCGCGGGAAATATCCAAAATATTGGCGGGTAAGTTTTGAAGGGAGGCGCTCAATATTACGCACAATTTGGTTTTGGGAGATGAATTTCGACGTTTATTCAAATTAGATCAGTGCATCTTTTCAATTAGAATTTACGTATAAAAACTATATCTGAAAGTACTGGAATTGCGGCTTTTCAGGTTGAAGGTTTTTTTTTTATTTTTTATGAAAAGATGAGAGTTGTGCTCTCAAATTATATTTATTTCGTTAACATCAGCGGTGTCATAAGCTATTGCTTGTGAAACATACGACTTCTGAGAAAGCTAGATTAAGTCATGTTTAGCTTTTTTTATATGATTTTAGTTTGGAATGGAGAAGCAATGTGCTGCCAGAATATCAACGGTTATAAATTATATAAATTTTATTTTGATGAATTATTAAATGAAATTCAAATTATATGAAATTTAAAACATGATTAATTTATAAGTTTAAAAATATATCTCTAAAGTTTTTTCTATTTTAAATTTTTTTGAATTTACTTGAAAATTTATTGTCAAGATTGTCAAAATAACAAATAATAATATGAATCCGGCAAAAATTGAGAAAACTAAACTCTTGATCTACTTTACTGTCTTACACCAAAATTAAATAAAATAAACTAAATTCATAAAGAAATGTGCATATGATAAGTTAAAATTATATTACCTTATTTAATCTTACCATATTTGAAAAATATCTCTGACCAAAGGACCTTGCTTTAAGCTAAAACTATAGTAACTCACAAACCAAGCTACTACTTCCAGATTTATGGAACGAATTGAAACCCCAAATATAAACAAACACCGCCTTGAAATTCAAACGAAAGAGAACTAATTAAACCAATGGCAACCAAGACCTAAGTAGCCCTTCATAATTTACTCTATCAGTACTAATTTTATGCAAATTGCATGGTTATGCCCCCAAATGTAGGTTATGATGTGCAGTGCATTGACATGTCATTTGGGTCTGAAGTCACCACCTTCTTTCTGCACAGAGCAACTCCTTGGCATGTACCAGTAGTACCACCTAAACAGAAGGGCATGTATCAATATTTTAGACTCTAGAAACAACTGAATAGTTCTGGAAAGGAACGAAATATGGATAAGATTTTTGGACGATAGAAAATAGGAAAATGTTTGGGAGATATCATAATTGATACTATAATAATCAATACCGATTTTGTTATTCATATTAACTATTTTATTACGTAATTTATTTTTTACTGTATTTTTATTATTCAACTCAAATATCATTAATATGAATAATAACACACTTAAGTTGAATAACAAAAATACTGTATAAGTAAGATGTATAATAAAGTCATTAATATGAATAATAACTCAACTAATTTCAATAATAAAGTCGGTATTGATTATGATATTTGTATAACAGCTCCATAAAAATAATTATCCAATGCAAAGAAGGAACAAAATGAGAGATCATAGAGTTTACATATGAAAGAAATTTGAATTTGGTTTGAGAAAAGAATTTAGCCTTCAGCTCTGTATTATATTTAGTACGGTTACATAATTTGGAATTGGGAGAAGAATTTAGTCTTCATGTCAGTCTCATTTTAAGAAAAGAGGTAAAATAGATATTTTTAACTTGATGATAAATTAAATTAAAACAATTTAGATTTAGTCAACATAAGGAGAAATAAACAAGAATCTTAATTTAGAATTGAAAATTAAAAATTTGGATACTTTTTATGAAAAAATAATAAATTTTGGAGCGCATTTATATGGGCATATATACCAACAATTGTCTCTTATTTTTTTGAAGTAGAATTGAGCCTTTAATTTCATCAGCTGCTCTTAGGCTCAGCTCTCCTCATTCACAGTTCTAAACCCTTTCAGAAATCAAAACTGACCTGAATCCGAAAATTTTCCGTCATGGAGGAACATAAAGCTCTGCAGAGGGATTGGTCTTTTCTTCTACCAGAGTTGTTGAATCTCGTCGCCAAAAATCTGAATGAAATATCTGATTTTGTTCGATTTCATGCCGTTTGCACAACATGGCGCTTCTCTACCCCAATCACTGACCTACCCCCACAATTCCCTTGGATTCATGAGGCCTGTGAATATCGGTATTTACCAGATATGAGGTTCTATTTCCATACCCTCTAACAGAATCCACACCATCCATGCTCCAAAAGCTTTGAACAAGGATCTCTATAAACCATCCGAAGTGTATTGGCTGGCCCAGCTCTACGACAATAGTCAGTGTATCTGCCAGCTTTCTTTTCTAAATCCGCTTAACAATGACGAGATTCTGCTACCGGCATTTAAGTTTAATTGCAGTCCTTACTGGTTTGGGCATCGGCAAAATCAAATGGGGGGATATGGGGTTTGCTGTGCACTTTGTAATCTGGATTGTAAACTTAAATCGGCTTTCTGCCATCTTGGCCAGGACAACTGGTGTGGACTGAAACTGGAATCTAAGGATGAAAATTGCGACCACATTTATCTCAACGGCATGCTTTTCAGTGTAGAAACTGATACTGGCATTACAAAGGTTACAGATATCACTGCTGGTTCTCTTGCCTACGTTGTACCACCAGTTGAAGGTAATTCGGTACATGGAAGTGTCTATCTAATGGAGGCTTCTGGTGATATTCTGGGAGTTTGTCAACACTGTAACTGGCTTGGAGGTTTTGTCTACAATTTTTGGTTTGATATCCAGCAAATGGATGTAAACAAAAGTGGTCCGCGTTGTTGTGTCAAGGTTAAAGACATCGGCAATCATGCATTATTCATAGATTGGAATGGTGGCTTCATACTTATGGCCGATGATTTCTCCGGGATCAAAGCAAATTGTATCTACCAATTGAAGAGTATATGTGTCAGAAGTCATGAAAGACCCTTATATGAGGTGGAGAGGATAGACCTAGAGACCGATGCTAGGGAACGTTTCCCATGTCCTTTCAAAAGACCAGCAAGCTGGTTTACCCCTAAATTGCACCATCTTTGAGCTCAGTGACCTGTGCAACATATATATATATATATATATATATATATATATATGATTGGTACTTGGTTGCATAATTGGTGGTGTATCTTTAATGTTGTGATGAATTACTTCTATTGTCTATATATATATAACTATATGCAGTTTTCTTTTCCTTTCGTTCCTTGGTTTGAGTAGCTTACTTGATATGGTGCAAGTAATTTTGACTAATTGAGTCATGCGTAGACATTTTTTTTTCCAGAAATTAGTGATGATTTCCTGATATTTAGGATGCTTTATCAGTTATAATGGGGACACCTAATTAATGTTGTTACATTTTGTTATCCGGTTGTCTTTTGTGTAGTATATTCTGGTCATATAAAACACAAAAACTCACAATAAATGCTATGTCATGAAGTATGAGTGTAGTTGTTTAAACAAGCTTTAATGGTCAGTGGTTTTAGTTTTCCTTGTGACCTTTATTTAACATTTTCTTAGTATTCATTTATTCGTCACTAGATTGATATAACCAATCAAGATTTTGCAAATCAGTAATTGGTGATGAAGTTCATGGGATAAATATAAGGCCCGTTAATTATTCTACATGAAGCAAGAGATGGGTCTTATAACCTTCAAAAAGAGAGGATATGCTTAGCCAATCAAGAAGAATTTGATTCACATCTAGAAATGAAAACGATAAGAAAATGGAAATAAATTGCATCATATAGACTGATTATAATTAAACCTTCATACATAGGCAAAGAAAACTTTCTACATGCAAGATCAGTTTAAAAGACCTCACCTGTTTCATTGAAACAACCTACGTTAGATTTCATTCAGCTGTTCTTCACCCAAAGGTCATCATTTCCATTTTACAAATTTCAAGTTGGCTGCAACATAGCAGTAGTTATGAATTGTTAAATGACCTTCGAAAATGCATCAGTTACTATGATGAAATAAACAGTAAACCTCTCACATGTGCAGTCTAAAGAAAAGATTGATCATTTTGAAGAATACTATTTCCTTCTATGAAATCCTTGGAAGTCCAATACAAGTGCTTAAAATGGCATCACATCTCAACAGCACAATGAAACTGAAAATTAGAGGCTAATTAGAACTCAATTAGGTCAAACTCTGAAGTACTAGACTGTACATTAAAAATCAAGGAATGTTGTGGTTATGCTCTCCTATATAGGTGATAATACACATTGATGAGTCGCCTGGGTCTGTAACAACAGTCTTGCGCACAGGGCAGCTCTTGGTGCGACATCGATAATACCACCTTGCAAATAAGCAAAAATCAGCAACAGACTGTATCAATTTATTTCCATACCAGCCGGTCAGTACCAGTTTCAATAACCAAGGAGACCTTATTTTTAATTTATTTTTTTCCAATGCTGATGAACTGGGAGTCTGGGAGCTAGCTAGCACAGCTAATCAGCACCGTAATTTTGGAAGATAGTAAAATAGATTACACACACCTGCAAACAATATTCGCTTTCTTTTTTGTACCGTTTCCACGCCAAGAGTAGACATCATGTTCTTTCAACCTAGCTACTGGCAAGCGCATTGTTTTCTTCACTGGCAACCTATTTTTTAATCAAAGCCATGGAGTTAATTCTACTACCAATTACTTTTCTACACTGCCGGGTGATTATACAGGTGAGATCAAGAAAGAGAGGAAAAGAAATAACACAAAAAGTATAGCAAAAGGAATCAGATTAAAGTTAATCCTCTATTTTCCATTGGTCTCAGAGTCTTTTTTCACAATATGTTAGTCTCTACCCCCTCTATTCAAAGCACCATCACAATCTTAACCACAAAGAACCTTGATAAGTCGACAAATAAGTTAAGGTTCACTTACGGTTCAACAACTAAACCAGCATTACTGCCACGTATCATCTCCTTCTTCATTTTCTTCTCCTTCTTCTTTGTACCCATTCCTGTCAACTCACTGACAACTCCTGACAATGAGCTTGAACTGTCAGAAGCAGCAGAATAGCCCATTGGTTTAAAGCTCATGACAGATCCAATGGGGCACTCCTCCCAATCCATCTCTCGTATGTCCAATTGCACTTCTACCAGAGATAAAGGCACCATGGGGCAATATATACAGGTACCAATTGTTGACCTTGTAGGCATGACAAGATCCAACAAAGACACAGCATTCACAGCATCTTCCTATCCAAAAGAAACAGAACCACTTAAAAGATAATTCTTTAGTTCTTTCATTCCCATTATATAATGTTTTGAAAATTTTGAAGTGTGCATACAGCTATCTTCTCTTTGACTTCAAATATGAGTTGACTTAACCAGAGAGCAACAGTGGATTTGATGTCAATGTTTTACCAGCCACTGTTGTATTGCTAACTAGGCATTACCCTCACTTAAAATAAAAGTTACGCTACTAGTAATCTGACCTTGAGATGGTTGCCTAGCTTAAAAAAATCCATGAATACATATCACCATATTTCTCACTCAACAAATGAGTTAGGCTTCACCAGAGAGCATGATACTATAACTGTTTTACTAGCCAATGTAAAACTCTTAAATAGCCATTACCCAACTTAAATTAATATGAAAAGGTACTGGTAATCTGACCTTAGTATGGCTGGTTAGCTTCACAAATCCATGCATGAACAAAATCTGCTTCAGTAAACCAGGTAGAGGTCAATTTGTATCTACACACAAAGTTGTGCACAAAGCACACAGACGTAGCAAAAACAAAGCAGACACACACACATTGACACAGGAAAGGATGGTGGGGGGAAAGGACTGAGGGAGAGAGACAGAGATTGAGACCTGATTGAGCTGGTTAGAGGTTAGTTTGTCAGCATGGTGGTCATGAAAGAAGGAAAGGTAGTCTTCGAATTTCAGCTGCCTTGGCTTGTGATCCATCTGTAGCTGAGTAGAATTACAAACAGTTCTAATCAGACTAAACATAGAAGTCACTTTTCTGTTTCATTTCCTACATTTGGATTTCAGAAGATGACTTTGTTACACTACTATTTAGCCAATCTAACCGAAGCGAATTTAGAAAGAAGAAAGTCTAAGTGAGCAGGTTTGACTGGAAAATGGAAAATATCTAAAACATAACGAGTAACACAAACTCTTCCGAATGCGCATTTATTATAAAATTTAGATCCTTTTCCTTACAGTACGAGAATTAAAGATCTCAGCCTATTAGAGTAGACTGAAATCCAATTTATTAGATGAAAATGTCACTAGGAGTACTAAACAGTGCGATCCAAAATGCGAAATCACAAAAACGAAGGAGAATGAAAGAACGAAACTGAAATTCTGAACCATGCTATTGGCAAATTCGTGAATTCAAAACTCGAGCCAAACTGTTACTTCTAAAGGAATCGACTGTACAGAAGAAAAGCAGCAAGAGACGCTTGTATCTAAATAAGGGAAAGAAAAGGTTTCCTCAGCAGATACTTCGATTTGAATCTAAATAAGTATCTTTGATAAGTTTTAGATGAATTTCGAAGGTTGATGTTGTATTCAGCACCTCCAAAACATAAATCAATACATAAAAAAATAAATATAGAAATGCTTCACAATAGCTAACCCAAATTGTGTTTTAGTTCACAACCTGAACCTCGTTACCAGAAATTAAAAGAAAGCAGAAGTTAATCTCGCATAGTTTCTTTTCCTTTTTATTTAATCTGAGAAATTGTCACAAATTGGAGGGAAAGCGTCATCTACTTCACCTCCTATAGATCCAATGGAGTTTAGATCGATTTTAAAGGGAAGGAAACAATCGATTGGAACTTCAAGAAAAGGTACCCAAAGCAATTCGAGAGAAATCTATACAGAATCGCGCCTTTTCCTTTCAATTTTCTTTGGTTAGGAGCAGCTAGCTAGCGAGATTAACTTACAAAGTACTCAAAAGAGAGGAGGATTTAATGTTGTTGATTTTGAGTGTTAAATTGTGTTAATAAAATTTGAAATTTAAATATTTTTTTGTAATTTTTAAAAAATAAAATTAATTGATGAGATCAAGCTTTTAAAAAACATTTAACGGCTCTTAATGATGAGACGAGCAGTTAATGGTTTAACGTTTAAACGGAATTAAACGGACGTTAAATCATAATACGGTTATTTTTGTAAAATCTATTTTTTGACATTTACAAAGAATAAGTTATGTATATTTATACTTAATAATTAAAAAAATAATGAAAATAAGCAAAAATAATAATTATATCATTAGTGAGTGCTTAATCTAATTAGTACTACAATATTATCACATCATAAAAGATTAAACAAAAATAAGAAGTTCTAAAGAGTTGGACACTATAAAATATATTTTAATTTTTTCAATCATTAAAATTCAATATGTTTATTTTGAGCGTTTAAAATTGCTCATAATATATAACTTCACACTCAAATGAATTTAATAGTATTTAATCACTTTGAAATAATATAAATAAACGTTTTATTAGGATTAAAATAATTTAATTCTCAAAAAATGATTAAAACGGTTTTTTCTCAAATACTTAACGTCAAAGGGTCTAAAAAAAGATTACACGGTTTAAACGGAGTATAAATTCCGTTTTTTAAAAGCTTGGATGAGATATATTATATATTTTGTATGTAAATAAAATTTTATATTATTTTAATTTTATTTGAATATGCATTAAGAGCTAATAAAATCAACGATCTAAATTTCATAGATTTAACTCCTTCATTTAATGGCTATTAAAATGAAGTTAAAATTTTATGATTTTTTTATATATATGTTATTGAAATGATATAGAATATATCTAATGATTTAAATTTATAGACTTAAGTATAAATATCAATGTTGATACCGTTTGACACTGATAATCATTGATATTGAATATTTTCTCAAAGAGAAACGACATTAAAATTTAGGAGAAATTGGATGTATACCAATGAAATATTTGCTTATTGAATATTTCCCCATGAAATCTTAAATTTTAGATTTAAATTTTAGAAATTTAGATATTTCTCGATACAATGTTTAAAATTAGTGAAAATGACTTAAGATTCTCATTACAAATAAAAGTGAATGGGTTAATATCCAAATTAATATATCGTATCATTGTATGGGGGAAATATCTAAATTTATTAAAATTTGAATGGATAAATATATGAATTTCAAAATTTCATGGGGAAATATATATCCAATTTACAAAGATTTGATGGGTATACACTCAATTTCGCTTAAAATTTAAAACCAACAAATATAAGTACTATCAACAAGACGGAGCCAAAATTTTATTATTGATGAGGCCACAAAATTAATGATACAAAGAACTTTGTTTTGAATTAAACCAAGCTTAAAAAAGTTCGACAAGCTGATTACTTGGTTTTTGGACATCTTATGTTAAGTTTTTCTAATCCATTTTTAATGGTTATATTAATTGTTGTAAAAAATTTGAAATGTTAAAAAGTTGCCATTTAGTTCAAACATATCATGATTGATAGATCATTAGTCTGACTTGACAAAAACTCATGTTTATTATGTTGATATTTGTTTTTATTACACAAAACTGAGCTGTTAAGTTCAAAATCTTATAAAAACAAACAATTTAAACACTATTTTGATTTAAAGATTGCCATCTTATATTATCAGTTTATTGTATTGCACTGTTAGAATTTATATTGTGTCGTGTTAAATTGTTGTTATTTACTATCATTAAATATAATTTATTCAAAAAACTTAGTTATGAATTGATTATAAATTAAGTGACATTTGCATGATTAAACTATTAAATAATGGATCGAAGAAGTATATAATATTATCAATTATCCACAATGATATATCTATTATCACAAATTTGGTACAAATTTTATAACGGATAGAGATATCTTGACAACTATTATTCTGATAATTTTAACAATGAATTTTCAAATAATTTCAAAAAAAAAATAGAAAAAATAGAAAAAAAATTATAAACATATTATTTAATTTATAGATCAATTGTGTTTTAAATTTCATATAATTTAAGCATTATTCGATACTTCATCAAAGATCATCAAAATTATATGATATTTATAACGGTTCGTATTTAATGATTTTTGATGAAATATCAAACAACTCTTAAATTATATGTAATTTAAAACACAATTAATCTATAAATTAAAAAAAATATTTATCAATTTTTCTCTATTTTTTCATTTTTTAAAATTATTAAAAAATTAATTTTTAAAATTATTAAAAAAATTAATTTTTAAAATTATTAAAAAATTAATTTTTAAAATTATTAAAAAATTAATTTTTAAAATTATTAAAAAATTAATTTTTAAAATTATTAAAAAATTAATTTTTAAAATTATTAAAAAATTAATTTTTAAAATTATTAAAAAATTAATTTTTAAAATTATTAAAAAATTAATTTTTAAAATTATTAAAAAATTAATTTTTAAAATTATTAAAAAATTAATTTTTAAAATTATTAAAAATTTAATTTTTAAAATTGTTAAGATAATAGTTATTAAGATACACTACTCTTTTATAATTATAAAATTTTTTAACGACTATGAAACCAATTTCACCTGAGGTACAACGTGGAACACAAAATTTACTACTTTTTGACTTTTGTCGTCCGCTAGCCTTTCGTTTTGAAACCAGAAGCATGTGAAACCGCAGCAAAAGTCTAACAATTCTCCGAGAACAACTTCGCTTTCTAGTTTGAAAAATGTTAGGGAGATATTTATTATTATCGATACGAATTTATTTATATATATTAAATGAGTTAATATGTATATTAATAATTTTATTATGTATAATATTTTTATTATTTAACTTAAATATTATTAATATACATACTAATTCATTTAAGTTATATAATGATAATATTATATAAAATGAATTTACATAATAGAGTCATTAATATACATTATAATTCATTTAAGTTATATAATAATAATATTATATAAAATGAGTTTATATAATAAAATCATTAATATGTATAATAACTACTTTAATATATATAATTAAGTCCGTATCGATGACAGTATTAATAAACATATCCGTATATTAGCTCCCTTTTAGGTTTTATCGTAAGGGGAGAATTAATACATACATTGACTGTCTAAACTTAAGAATTTACCTCTTTTGTCATGACATCCATCTCGGAAGCCTGCTAACTGAGAAACTCAGAAGCAAATTTGCACAAAAAAAGAAAGAAAGAAAGAAAGAAAGAAACTCAGAAGCCGGGAATTAGCGGCGGATGCGAAAACGATCCGGGAACCGTCTCAATCTGAGTCATTATATGTCATGTAGAACTTTAGCGTGGGGTGAACAGTTCGAACGATTCGGATCGGTAAATATTATTTATAAAAAAAGAAAATATTACGGAGATATCATTATTGATATTGTCTTCGATACGGATTTTATTATATACATTATATGAGTTATTATACATGTTAATGATTTTATTATGTATAATATTTCTATTATTTAACTTAAATACCATCAATATCCATAATAACTTATTTAAATTGTATAATGACAATACTATATAAAATAAATTGCATAATAAAGTCATTTTATGTATAATAACTCATTTAATGTATATAATTAAGTCCGTATCGACGACGGTATCAATAACCGTATCTGTGTATCAGCTCCCATAAAAAAAATATTAGTAAATCAGATAACATTAAATTTTATGTTGAACCATTCAAATTTTATCCAACTTTGTTGTTTTTTAAACTGAGGATATATAATTTGTCAATTTAAAGATCCTGAATTTATTTTAATCATCGCACTAGTTTTTTTTTTCTTTTCTTTTCTACTTATTTATGACCGTCAACTCACAAATTTTACAACATTAGATAAATGTCATGTAGAATTTCATATGTAGAGTGAACAATTTTAACGATTCAGATTAGTAAATATTATTTATAAAATAATATTAGTAGATTAGATAACATTAAATCATATGTTGAACCATTCAAATTTTATCCAACTTTGCTGTTTTTTAAACTGAGAATATGTAGTCTGTCAATTTAAAGGTCCTTAATTTGTTTTAATCATCGCACTAGTTTTTCTTTTCTTTTTTCTTTTTTTTTCTTCTTTTTTTTTTTTGACTTACAGCACTAGATAATATCAGATTTTTTTTTTTTTGCATCTTGATTCCTGAAAGTTTAGTATTAAGATTATTTTTTAGTAAAGGATGATTCTAATTTTTTAGATGTATACATTATATGTTGCAAATTCTATCTTGAATTTCTTTATTTTCAATATATATATCTGTCTTTATGAGTAGAATGAGTTTAATAATAAATATATTTCAAGGTTGTGTTGATAATCATTAGATTTAATTTTAATTCAACTCTAAAAACATGAAGAATTTAATTAACTAATGATAAACACTTTTGTGTATTAAAATTTTTGTAAATTTAAGAAAAACAAGAAAGAAGTAAGATTCTAGAATAACTGAAATTGTAAATTCATAGTCTCTGAAATATTAACCAAATATGATTTGGCCCCTTGATATTGTCTGAACAATCCAAAAAGAAAAAAGAAAAAGAAATGGTGGGGATTTATTCGCAATGATTAATTCTGACAACTACTTTTTAAATAAATTAACAATATATATATATATATATATATTCATTCTTATATTTAGATTGATTGTTTTTCAAAATTTATAACATTTAAGTATCATTTGATATTCCATCAAAGACATTCAATATTGTATATATAAAACTTATAATGATTTAAATTTAATGATCTTTGATTAAATATTAAATTACACTTAAATTGTATAAAACTTGAAACACAATCAATTTATAAGTTCAAAAATATTTTTATAATTTTTTTCTATTTTTTAAAATTATTTTGAATTTATTTAAAAAATAATTGGCAAAATTGTCAATGGATCTCCACCATCTTAATTTTGCATATTAAAAACTTTGTAGTTATATGTTGATGTAATACTGATTTTTTTTTATTCAAGAAAATTAACGTTCAAAATTAAATAAATAAAAAATCAAATGAAAATTTATAAATATAGGAAGGACGGATTTTCAAAATCCGTCCCCCAAATATACGGAATATTATTTTAGCATTTAAAAAAAAAATAAAAATCCGTCTCTCAATAAAATATTATTTTTTATAAAAAAATGTTAAAATAGTATTCCGTAAGTCTGGGGACGGATCTTGAAAACCGGTCCCTCTTATATTTATAATTTTTCATCCAATTTTTTTTTATTTATTCAATTTCAAATATTAGTTTTCTTAAATAAAAAAGACATCGGGATGTAATATTGCAGGAATTATAAAGTGAATATAATCTTTTTTAATTTACGAACTCTAAAATAGAAATAAAAAAAAGAATACTACAGACAACTTCATTTCGTCTTCTGATATTGATCAGATCCATCACTATCAGTAAAATAAAGCTGAAGTTTTCATACGAAGCCTTTTTTTCTTGTATATAATTTGATAAATTAAGCTGTATAATTAACATTAATTAATGATTTGTCAATCTTCTTCTTCTTTTTTTGTTTTTGTTTTGGCTAAAGTAAGACCGTCATAAGCAGTGGCGGAGTCAAAAGGAAACTCTAGTGGGGTTACTTCAAAATTATAAAATATTCTTATAATTATATAAATTTGGACTTTAGAAAAAGAAATTATTACAGAAGTTTCTTAGTAGGTCATATTAATTAAAAAAAAATTGGCTCTGTCCCTGGTTATAAGCATGTGAATTTGGCTTAAAACTTACTATTACAAAATTTATAACACAATTAAAATCTCTAATTAAGTAATTATTAAAAGAGAAGTGATAATTGTATTTTTTATCGGCAACTTTTATTTATATACGAGATGTATTCATATTTTTAAAAAATATTTATACTTAATAATAAAGTAGTTATACTTTATGTTATTAGAGTTAAAAAATTTGAAACATACATTTTAAGCTATTCAATATAGTTTCTAACTTAAATTTTGAAACACATATTTTTAAAAAATATTTATATCTTATATTGCCGTGCAGATAAAAAGAACAAAATTTAACGTGTAAGAATAATTTCTCAATTGAAAAAAGATTGTAGCAATAAAAAAATTAGCAAATAAATAAAAATGAAAAATGTACATGTATGGCAAGATATTTCATATCTCAGTTGATCCAAAAGATGTTGATTTGATGATAACTTCTTTTGTAATCACTATCAACGCCTTAAATTTCCTTCTTTAATTCCAATTTCGTAATGTTTCGTGACTTATACGAATTAATATTGGGGCATTGCTGTTCTTTCAGTTGGTCTAACACGAAATCGACTGTGAATTAACGAAGTATAATTATTGGTTGACCTTCTAGAAATGCTTGTACTGTTACCAACTTCCAATTTAGATTTTACAAAAAGTAGCTCTCAAATTTTGTTAATTAGTTGTTAATAAAAATGTTTGAGAGATACCATCATTGATATTGTCATCAGTCGACTTTATTATTTAAGTTATTTATTATTTATGTTAATGATTTTGTTATACAATTTATTTTGTATAATATTTTCATTATTTAACTGAAATATCACTAATCTGAATAATAATTCATTTAAATCAAATAATAAGAATATTATCCAAAATAAGTTGTATAATAAATTTATGGGAGCTGATACACAAAATATGGTTGTTAATATCGTCGTCAATACGGGATTAATTATATATATTAAATGAGTTATTATACATATTAATGATTTTATTATGTAAACTCATTTTATACATTATTGTTATTATGTAACTTAAATGAATTATTATATATATTAATAATTTTATTATACAAATTTATTTTAAATATAGTACTATTATTATATAATTTAAATGATTTGTTATACATATTAATAATATTTAAGTTAAATAATAGAAATATTGTACAAAATAAATTCATTAATATGCATAGTAACTCATTTAATGTATATAGTAAAATTCGTATCAATAATAATATCTTCATAATATTTTTCTAAATTTATTAATATAAATAATAATTAAATTAAATGAATTATAAAATCAATATCTACCATAATATCAGAATATCTGTGTCTCAGTTCTGATTGCGAATTGAAAATATCAGCTACCTACTCCAATGGAGCTATTGGCTAATACTATACCAATATTAATAGCCCACAAATTAGAATAAGCATGAAAATATTCCAAAACTGCAAATTTACAAAAATAGAAGTATATATGCTGTACTCAAATTAATAGAAAAATCCATGGCAGAGAAAGAGGAGAAGAAAGAAATACTAATCTCAAAAAATAAAAAACCAGCATAATTAATCGATCAATTCTATATACTAATTATTAGAATTTGTTCCATTCCCCCTCTCTAAATCTTCCACCACCACTGCATGATCATCTTGAACTCTCCTTGTTGACCTATTGTTGCTTAGCATCCGTCGAAACGAAGAACTCAACCGTGTCGAGACCGAAGTCCCCGCCTCTGCTTCCTCTTTCGTCCCATTCTGTTCTTGTGCAGGTGTATCAGTAACCTCTTCAACTGTCGATTGTGGCTGTGACTGGGACCGTGAACGTGTTCGTGCTCGTCCCTGTGCTTGCATTTGTGGGGACACCTCAGCACGGCATAATGGACATGAAGCACTTGAACTCAGCCACTTGTCTATGCACGCAACATGAAATACATGATGACATGCCGGAAGCATCCGAACAACATCCCCTTCTTCCAATAGGCTCAAGCACACTGCACAGTCGGCACCGGCTGTGCTTGCAGTGCTGTTCTCGCTACAGTCGGTTGCTTTCTGATACTGGAAAGATGGGATGGAAGAGATCGCGGTCCGATCAAGGCCGGCTCTAGGGGAATCAGAGTGACCATGGTTGAAGGTCGTGAGGCGAAGGAGGTTGACTGTCTGGTGACGGTGACGCTGCATGTGCTGCCGCCTGACGTAGCGGAGATATAGGTGGAGAAACAGGACCATGGAAGAAACCAAACATAGACAGATCACGGCTATGGTGAAGAAGCGGGTGTAGGTCGATGATGAACTGCTACCGGAACTACCTGAAATGATACCATCCATGTAGTTTGTACCAGGCGGTAAGTTGTTCATCGGGAAATTGTAGGTTACTACTGTTGGAGGCAGTGGCGGCGGCGGGGATGGCGGCGGGGATGGCGGTGAGGGATTGGTGGTGATGCTAGGCATGAATGGTTGTGTTTTGTGACTCGTGAGTGTGTATGTATGCGGGATGGTGTGTGTGGTAGGGGACTGGTTTTGTTTGTTTAGTAGGAGGAATTAATTCACTTTTAATTTTCGTTGTTTATAGTGTTGCTGGAAAGCAGGGAAGAACTTCTCTTTCATTTGTTTGAAAGATTTGCAAGTTTGATTTTTGACCAGCATCGTATTTACACAACGAACCCTCAATATTTTTATATTTGTAACTGTACATCACTTTCATTTTGCAAACCGTCTAGCTGATGTAAAAGAATATAACTTAAATTCTAGTGCACATCTAATTTTTATAATATATCCATTTGATATGTTAAATTATATTGTTCAAATTAATAAAAAAAGGAGAAACGATTAAATGACAATTATTTTTTATAACACACAAGGACATCACTTTTATACCATCTATACTCCGAAGACTTCTTTTTACAAAATGATACAAAATTAGAAGATAATCCGATGCTAGATCCAGATGTGAAAAAAATCAACAAACATAACTAAAATTTATTTATGCAAGAAAAACACAAACTATCCATGTAAATAAGTACCAATAATAAACAATTGTCATTTCTACAAAGACACTGGACTTCTCTGCAAAATCGCACCCTGATAGCGTAGGAAGGAAATTTTGCATTTCCAATCAGAAAACCAGGAATTTGATGCTTGCATTGTTGACTATTGAAGTATGGACAAAGGAGAGATGGATTATAATTATAATTTTATTTATCAGTCATATAATCTGGTCTTGGCTCTTTTGGTTTTGTCCATACCTACTACATTAGCACCTACACTAGGTAAGGTAGGCTTAAATAATTGTCATGTCTTACGTGGATTAACATAGACCTTCTCTGACTAAGATGCTTGGAAAATGGAAATTTATTATCATAGTGACTTTCTCCGTTTACTACGTCAAGGTTAGAATTTTTTAATGTCAAAAATCAATTAGAATTTTGATAATTTTGGGTATATATATACATGCAGAGACGGATGGAAGTGAAGCAAATGGGGATCAATTGACCCCATTTATTTTTAAAATAATACTAATTTATAAATAATTTTATTATATTTTTTATACAAATTAGTAAATTAATCACTATTGACCTTCATATAGAAAATGTATAATTGCCAGCGGGGGAGCCACTCTTTGGCAAGGGGACACCTGCCCCTTGAATTTTTTTTTAAAATATACCTCATAAAAAAATATTTTTAATGGAAATTTTTTTTAAAAATATACTCCAATTTTAGTATAGTTATAAATATATCTCAGTTTATAAAATATTTTATAAAATATATCTTTGAAATTATTCTTTAACATAAATAATTACAAAAAATATACTTAATTTTAAAAATAATTATAAAATTGAATTGATTTGTCCTTTTGAACTTTTAACAGGATTGAAAAGGATATAAAGAAAGACTATTCATCTTTGCGCCTAATATTTCTTTCTGTCTAATCGCTTTCTTCCTTTCAATGCTAGAAGAATTTCTTCCCATACTTCTAAACTCATCGATCAGCAACATATCGACTCGTGAAAAGTTGCAAATAAGAAGATGTTAAATAAATGTTGATTCTTAATGACTGTCATTGCTAAATAGATGCTGATTCTAAGAACATCTCGAGTTAGAACATGATCTGATCAAGCTTTGATTAAAATAAAAAAGTATTAGTTACTTCAGACACTATTTATTGGACCAATTATTTCTGTTTACGAAGTAATAGGCTTGTTGATTTCTAAACTATGGCACAAGTTTGAATTTTCTTTCATTCTGACATTCCACGGTATATCAATAAAGAATAATGGTATAGGTAGTTGTAATGGGAGTTTCTTCTTTTTATGTGCAAAATGTATAATTATGATAGTAAACCCATTTATATTTTGAGTGAGAGGTCAAGTGTGTTTTAAAAGTTTAATTTTATATGTTATTTTTCATGACGTTGAATATTTATTTAAATTGCTTAATTAAATATTCATGTTCCTTGAGAATAATGTGTTATGGCTTTAGAAGTGTTTGGAAAAATGCTCGTGATTCCGAACCATAAAACTCTAAAGAGAGAATACATAACTCAAAATATATTTGCAAGTCATGATAAATAACGGGAACATTAATTCCGTGGAAGATTGTCATACTATTAAAATACATTATAGTTCTATATATGTTGACAAGTGGCTGTCATTTAATAACACGAGTGTGTGTGTGTGTATTAAACACGACATAACCTAATGAAACATTATATAGATTGTGTTTTGTATCATTAATAAATTTATTATGAATTTGAATTCAAGATATGAGATATGTGACTTTCTCACATGAGAAGTATATAATGTGATTTTCAATTTAAGTTACGTAACAATAGTGAACAATTGGTTTTCCATTGTATATGGCTTGTGTGGGAAAAAGTCAATATCAAGATTATGAATGTCTCTCAATATGAGTTATGATATCAATAGGCCCCTTGACAAAGTAAAATTATAATGCATGCAATAAAACTGAGGTAGTTATATTTATAATTCATTTGAAAGACTAAGAAACAAATATAATATAAAAATGATACAATTCTATTTTACATAATATTTACGATATCATGAGATAATGATGGACACAATAAATGTGAATCGAGATGTAATCACATCTATGTTATTTGAAATGCTATAATATAATGATAGAACCTTTTATAGTCTTTTAGTATAACGTGTATACTAATTGTCAAGATAATGTGGATCCTCACAAAGGTCACACCAAATGAATGATAAATAACAAGTATTTTATATTTTATAGGATGCATTTATTTTTCATGGAATATGAAATAAAATGCATAAGATAAAATTATAAAATAAAATATCATGTGCATGATATGCTTAGATAAAAAAAATTAATTTATGGAGATATGAGAATATTATTGGTATAATTCTTCGAGATATTATAAGGAATGATATAATCTCATAACTAATAATATTAGATTATATTATTAAGCCGTAAATTAGGCCTATTGAATTGATTAAATGAGATAAGAACTTGGTCCAAATAAGAGAGTCCATTAGATTGGATGACATTTGTGTAAATCAACTCAAATGAGACTCTAATGCATTAACCTATAAATAAGGATTACTTAAGATACTTTTTATCTCTCCAACTTTCCATTCTCTTTCTTCTAGTGGGTAGTCAAGAGCAACCAAGAAAGAAAATTTGTAATAAATACAAAAGAAAATAGAAAAAAGCTCAAATTGATTGAGTTCTTGATCTTTTTTTTTTTATCTTTCATCTCATCTTGATAGACTAGCTTCATTGATCAATAAAACTAGTTTATTGGCAGCAAGAGGAGGAGGATCTAAGCTTCGAATACCCTCATTTTTCTATCTAGAGGTGACGTACTTGTTATTGAGGTTTAAGATGAACCAAGAGGATGAGAAGGCTCCAAAAGACCTTGAGTAGAGATAATCTCTCTCTCAACCAGAGGATTTGACAAGTCTTTTAGATATAATCTTCTAAACTCCAGTGGAAATTATTTTATACAAAATATATTTGCATATTTTCAGTTGTATATAAGATGTTTGATGATTTACTAAGTATAGTTAGTGTTGATTTTAACACATGCGCAAGATCTTTGTGTAGATAGAACAATCAGGGGGGATTTAATTTTCACAACCTTGGACTATACTTAAAAATCTTACATTGAGTTGTAAAAAAAAGTGAAGGTCAGATTGATAAAATTACGTATTAACTGATATGGATGTTTTGCATCCTTAACAAGTCTCGTGAGCTCCTAAAACTTTTAATTTGCATTAGTTCTTTGTGATTTTTTATCTTTTGTGACAAATGACTTCTAATCACTAATAGTTTTTTTAACGATATATCAAACTCTTTGGTAATTCTTTTAGGAGCAAAGTGGGTGAATTAGGCTTCGAGTCAAATCCTGACAATGAAATTAAAGTTATAGGAGGACTAGCAATGTCAATCTACAAGTACTGATAAGATTAATTAGTACTAAAAATAATAATAACAGAGAGAGATGAAAATAGAGTTCGTAAGGCTAGCACTAGTCTTAATCACAGAGAAAGGACAAAGTGTTTTCAAGTAAAATGGATATGTCCATTTTAAAAAAAGGGGAAAATTGATATTTCAACTATTTAATAAAACTAAATGATCAATTAAATTTAAAAGTTTCAAATTTAATAAATATAAAGGGAAATAAGAAAATATTTTAAATTTAAATGAGCAAACAAGAAATTTGAGTATTTTGATGGGGAAATAAGCAATTTATAATGTTTCAATGGGTATACCAACAATTCTCCCAAAGAAAAAGTAGAGTCTCAATTGCAACATCTTATGAATTTTCATCAATATGGTAGTTTGTAATACCTACTGCAAAAACGGGGCCCTTAAAAAAGTACAACTATACAATCTATAATATAACAAAAATCAACAAAAAAATTAGTTGTCATCAAAATATTTACTAGATATAACAAAAAACACTTTCATTAAAAATGGTGGTCAAGCCCAACAAAAAAGAGAGACAAAGAAAAGAAAACGGGGCTCTTCTCTTCTACTGCAACGTTGTAACTCGATGCCGGACAATTTTATAAAATGCCCTACTTTTTCAAAATATCAAAAAAAAAATATCCCTCCCTCTCTCTGAAATTTATTAACAAAATATCCTTATAGAACTCATATACATTCACATTTTTTTTACTTTCTTTCCTCCCTTCTATTTACTATTTTAATATTTACTTCATAAAATATTTTGAAAAATGACCTAAATTTTATTTATCTGTTCATATAACTAATGTGATTATGTGAGCAAATTTTAAAAATAGTTTATGTGCTCATACATATTTGATGTGCGCTAGTAACAAATTTCTCTTTGGATTTTTTTTTTATTTCTACTGCTCTATATGTGATAAGAGATAATTTTCATCTAGATAAGCATTTAATTAGAAAAATCAAAACATACAATTCAAATGATGATAGAATACAAAAAATATTTTCTCCTACTCTTTGTTATAACTGATCAATACAACTAAAATTATATTTAGAAGCTAGAAATTATAGACAAAATAAAAGAATACAATATTGCTACAAAATGTGTGTCATATAGAGAATTATTTCTTATCACATATGAAGTAGAAATAAAAAAAAAATCTAAAGAGAAATTTGATACTAACGCACATCAAATTTCTATAAGCGCATAAATTATTTTTTAAAATTTGCTCACATAATCATATTAATTATATGAACATGTAAATAATATTTAAGTCATTTCTCAAAGTATTTTAAGAAGTAACTATTAAAATAGTTGAAAGTAAAGAGAAAAGAGGGAAAATAGAGTAAAAAAATGTATGTATATATATATATATAGATACTATAAGAATATTTTGTCAATAAATTTTAAAAAGATAGTTTATTTGATGTTTTGAAAAGCGAGAGATTTTATAAAATTGTCCCTCGATGCCTATTTGGGGCGACTTATTGGCGCCTTGAGCGCTGGGGTCAGTGTGTCAGAGGAAGAATCTCTTCCGTACGCGCCAAATGAATTTGGCATGACCTCTTTTAATTTTTAGTGGACGAGCTATGATCACTTCCGAGCTACTACTAAAAAGAGAGAAGGGACTGAAGGAGGCGAGATTCCCTCTCAATCTTTCTCAGAATCTCTCAGGTATTTCAAACTTCTAATCAATTCTTCCATCTTCGAATTGTTGATCTGAATTCGAAGTTAGAGTAGTAGTAATAGATTGTACCTTCCCATTTCCTTCCTTTTTTGTTCTCATCTGCATTCAAGATATATTAGCGAGCTTCCGATCGAAATGTGCTGGTCTCTCGATTGATTGACATTATTTCGATCGACTTTTGATCTCCTGATCGTATTATTCATCTTTCGTATCATGCCTACCTTCACTTATTGCATTACTCCAATACTATTTGTTCCCAAATACTAATCTGGAACTGTAGAAAGTAACATGATTTAGACTGCTTCTTATTGTTACTTGTATGTTTGGATAATTGATTTGTGAGATGTGAGGTTGATTGGGCTGTCTTATTGTTAATTCCATCAGTCTTGAGGTATCATGGTGATATTCCTTTGCCTGTTCTATATATATCGGGTTCACCTTCTGTTTCTAGGCTATGAACTGAGGTAAATGGTAACTGTACTACTGATCTAAAATAGGAGAAATGCTTGGAGTGTGTACAAGTATGGGTTTATTGGTAGATAACATAGAGGCATTATATAACTGACATTTGTTGTGTGGTTTTTCTAGTAAATGAAAACAGGTGGTACTGTTTGTACCACTTTTATCAAAAGAAAATTGGTTGTCTAATTTGGTTTGATAATAATTTAACTGTGTTGTAAGTTGCTCATCACTTGGATACCTCATTTCATACCACACTCTTGTTCGACATGTCAGATGCAATGCAGTAACATATCTCTCAAGTTGATCTATTTTGAGAAAAATAGACTTGTTATATTTTTCACCCATGGCATTTGACAGTAAAATATTTGAAGGCGTAAGAGAAATCAATGAGTAGGGAAAACAACAAACCACTGGCATTTGAGGAGTACCTCTACTTTTACCGTGAACCAATTTCTTGGGACCTCAACATTAAGCAACTTAAACAGGTGATGTCCCCCCCACTCTCTCTATCACATGCACAAACACACACATACACACGTGCTGACAGAGCATCAGACTGATAACCACTATGTTTATCTAACCAGATCCTGTTCATGCATGGGCTTGAGAAGCTAAGCAATCATGCCAAGGTCAGGCCCGCACATTCAATTTTCATCATTAGTACATATTTTTACTACTTGGCTGATTAGATTCATCTCTCTGATTGGATAGGAGGAGATAATAGGTGCAGTCAGATCATTGTGTCTGATCCCACCTACAAGATCCACCGTTAATATTTGTCGAGCACAGATATTCCCTACTGATTTAGCACCATCTCTCGAGGAGATGAAACAGGATATTAGAGATATAAAGTGGCAGGAGTGCCCTCTTGGATCTGTTGCTACTGTTGATCCTGCAGCATTGGGTGTGGTGGGGTGTGGCATGGCAGATGATTCGTCCTCACCGACAGGCAGTTTGATTGTACCACTGAGATCAGATAAGGCAGGCAGTGGTATCGTTAGGAAGAGGGTCAGAAGAAATAAGAAAAAGGAGAAAACACCATTATGTCGTGCTTTGTTCTCTTCTAAATTAGTGGAAAAACCACAAAAGAAACCTCTAAAACCGTGAGATTACCTTTAAGCATTCTAATCACTAGTTATTTTTTTCCCTTTCTGTGAGGTAGTACTGGTGTATCTTGCCGGTACCAAGTTGTACAGCATACTGGCAAACATAATGAATAAATACAACCGCAATATCCTTATTACAGTTAGTCACTATATTTTTGCTTATATGTTAGTGGTAGAATTCAATTTAGCTGATACATGCGACGTGTTATGAAGGGAACAAGGGACTACAGAAGTAATACGTGTGGCAACTTCAAACTTGAATGATGTTGATGACCATCGGTGGACAAATAAGGGATCTCAGATCCTAAAGGGCTTTCTTTTCCCTCGGTTAGTTTCTTTTTCTTTGATAAATGATCAATGAAAGATTCTTTTGATTTGTACAAAAAAATAAAATAAAAGAAAGATTCTTTTGATTTGTACAAAAAAAAAGAAAGGTATCCCGTGGTAGAGAAAGGTGTAAAATGGAGTGAAAAAGCTAGTTACTTAAGCAATATATTGCAACAAAGAGAAAAAAAAATCTGTAGTAGGCAGCCTAGTGATACATAATTCATAGAAACATAGCGAAATCATGTGCCTTTCTGAATATTGAGCTTTTTGTTTGTTGTTAAATGAATTTAGCAACACCCTTCACATATTTTTTGAGTTGGAACATTACTGTTGCGAATAAATGTTTCCTGGTTGTCATGTGATGCATATTTTTTATTTTATTTAAAAGAAGTTCTCAATGGAAAATACTCTTTGACAGTAAAAAGACAGGCACTTCAAACTAATATAATCATGCAAAAGTCAAACATTAAAAATTCAATCAAATATCAGTACGTAAGGTGGATGACGTGGCAAATCATACAAAATTCTACTTCAGTAAAACATGACAGTTCATCTTCTGTTTTCTTTCCTTGTTACTTTTTTTTTGTAAGGATGCACTGTAAAACATGACAGTTCATCTTCTGTTTTTCTTTCCTTATTAAAATCTTCTACAGTAAAACATGACAGTTCAAACATTAAAATGAACAAGCCTTAATATCATCTTGGTGTAGGATGTACTACAGATGCAAGGTTCCTGGCTGCTCAGTAATGAAGTATGTTGATCATGATCCATCTGACCCGTTGATGTGTATTATCACCTACAAGGGGAAGCATCAGCACTGATTCTTATGTTCTGAAGTCAAGGGTATCAGAATATAAATTAGGTCTTGTTCTATCAGAATATCCATCTTTTTTCGGAAATCTATTGTGTAAATTTTTGACGGTTTTGTGTTCTTAAATGCTTATTAGTTTTGCCAGCAAACAGTGACATCTCGTACTCTGATTAAAAAAAGTCTTAGTCAGGTGTTTAAACTTTAAATGATAGGGAGGGTCATTGAATAGAGTTACACAAAATTGCATAATTAAATGGTGTAGTACTCGGTGTACTATTTCTATTGATGCTGTAGTACTCGGTGTACTATTTCTATTGGCTTAAATGGTGTCTCCTTTCTTTAATTTTTCTTCTGTCATAATTTGAAAAGCCTGCACAATCTAGAAATTGAATTATGCTGCATGGACTGACAATATATATGACAAATAGCTATGTCTAAAAACACAATCTAGAAATTGAATTAAAAAAACCATTATTATTACTAATATATTATTGAGGGTCCATTATATTTTCTTTTTCTCTATCCATGTCATGCTGAATTACCTCATATATCCAAAATAAGCCTTATGTTTGAATTATGGGCAGGATGTACTATAGGTGCAAGATGCCTGGCTGCAACATAAAGAAGTATATTGACAATGACCTGACAGACCCTTTGGTGTGTAAATGGACCAACAAAGGGGAGCTAACCATGCCATTTCCTAATTTGATTGAATACCTTCTAACACCAGTTTCTGAATTTGGCTTAAAGAGGTATTTCACTATACTCAACAAACCTTTTGAGTCCTTAATGCAATGTTACAAATGGTTTATCCAATCATCAGCGAAATGCACTCTATCTATTATTTTTGAGTGCAAGTGTAGTTCTATGATCTCATAAATTTTCCTTAAGGGTTCTTCATTTGTTGTTTTTGGTTTAGGATAAACAACATAAACCAATAGGTAGTTAAAATCTATCATTTGTACCTTTGTAATGTAATAGCGTTTGGAAAATTGCAATTGGTTCAATTAGAGATATATTACAAAGGATATAAATTCTTTTCAGGCTATTATTTTCATTTTGATTTGAATTTAATATGGAATTTCATTAGTTTCTTTTAAGTTCATTTTTGTGTGGGACTACAATGGCGCCAACTTCACTGGCACATTCTTTTCTTAGGTAGTACTTTTGTCAGTGTTCAGTGTGTGATTCTAGTCTGCTCATGTTGGTTTCTTTTTTTGTGTTTTGAGGGAGTTGGGGGGGGGGGGGGTGGGCATTCTGAGGTTTATCTATATTAGAAAATAACTTTCACAGTTTGGGCACTGGCGCATATTTTCAAATTGTAAGGGAAATGACAGTTTCAACTTATCAGGTGTTGAATATTCAAATTATTTTGAAATTATTTTAGGAGCAAAGATCATGGAAGTTTTGCTGATATTTTACTGGTACTCTGGTAGCATGTGTTAGTTAGTTTTAATATCACCGTTTTTCATAATTCAAATAGTTAAAATCCAGCATGTGCAAGTAGCTCATTTTGATAGAACGCAACAGTGTATCGTATTGATCTGGTAGCATGTGTTATTGTCCTTTAGCATCCCTTCAACTTTAGCACGAATTTACCCCTTCAAATTTCAAACAGCCCGATCGTTGACCAATATAATTTGCAGACGATAGCCATGATAGTAAATTAGTTATGCATGTTGTAAATTAAAATCGAGATTATTAATTTAACAGTCCCAAGGGTCTTTGTCTAAATAGAAAAGTTTGTATATTTGGGCCTTTCTATTGGTTTAAGTCTGTTTAAATAATCTTGGGCTTGACGTACTAATTAGTTAGCGGTCTGGATTGATTGTTGCATCAGTAGGTGCCATAGAGATCTTCCTAAAGAAATGTGCATTGCAACGTTTTGTATTGTATTTATAATTTTGTATAACCAATATATTTTCAAAAAAAAATTATTATTTTTAGATTGAAAGGAAACTATTGTTATTGGACGTCCTAAAATATTTAAAACAATGACTTGGACATCTCATAAAAATATGAAAAATATAAACTTGATTTATAACAAAAATTTTAATATATGGATCGCACTAATTGGCTTGGATGAACTATTTAAATATCTAGATCTTTATTTTTGCGTCCTACTATGTCTTATTTCTTTATTTACATTAATAATTTGAAGTATAAATTTCAAATAACAGAAGCGGACCATTAATTTTGTTTGTCCCCATGAGAACACTACAAGATTGCAAAAACAAACAGTCCTCAGTCAATGGACCATTATGATGTCACATTTTTATCCTTTATGCAAAAAGAAATTGTTTGTTATTGCTTGGATCTACAAACTTGATTTTTGTTCCCTACCAAAGTCTCTAATGGAGGAATATAATTTTGATCGTGAAGTTGACATGTATATACGAACAACGTGATTGATATATGATCAAAATTGACACTTGTTAGAACAATCTCATCGTTAAGCACAGTTAGAATCTTATTTGACCACATAATCAATTAATCAGAGATTGAGCTAGGTGACAACAAGGGCGGACAAGGAAAAACTATTCCCTTAATTCAATCTTTTCTTTCAAAATATATATATATTATTGAAAACAGAAATTATATGTTTATGATTCAAAATAATTATAAAGTAATAGAATATGTTTCATTCCAAAATTTGTTCCATTCTATTATTTTTTTACTCCGTTCCTAAACATAACTAAAATAAATCAAATAAAGATCCTTTTGTTTTCTAGAAAATTTCACAAATATATTTTGAATTTATTTGTGAAATTTCACAAATAACAAGATGTAGATCTCATTTAGTTGTGTTTGTCACTACATGATTTTTGAATTATTGACCCGTATCATTGAAGCAATTACAAATATGTCAAACTTCAAATCTCCTAGAGGCAATAGCCTATTAAGTTATTGAATGGGCAAGATAGTAGGTAAATAGGTAATAAAGTCAAAGACTCAGAGGTCGGTTGGAAATAAAATAACAAGTATAGATCTGGTCTTCTTTATTCTATTACTATATGACTACAATAACTCACTCAAATTATATATTTAAATTTAAAATCCAATATTTCAAATATAATTTATGTGGTATATCATACATTAGAAAGTGATGAAGGATTTAACATATAATTTTATTTTTTTCATAAAAGTGGATGACTCCACCTATTTTATTAAAACTCCTTAGTCCGTTCAAGACGGGTCGGATGGAGAGCTCATAGGCCGATGCATCCGCAATGCTGTATCATGAGGGCATGCATGGGTGCATGCGGGGATGACGGCCGCACCGACGGCAGCTTTCGAGACAAGCACGACCTTAGACTGTCGGCACAACTAGTAGCAGTCCACGCCCTAAGATGACAGGCACGGTGGTTCGCAAGAGCGAGACCAAATCGAATCCAACCGAGGTGCATTGTTGGCCCTTACCAGCTTCCCTCCTGACAATTTCAAGCACTCTTTGACTCTTTTTTCAAAGTCTTTTTCATATTTCCTTTATGATAGTATTTAGCTTTAGACGGAGTTTATCGCCCAATTGGGGCTGCATTCTCAGACAACCCGACTCATTGACAGTGCCTCGTGGTGTGACAGGGTACGGGCCGAACGGGCTCTCACCCTCCCCGGCACCCCTTTCCAAGGGACTTGGTCAAACAAGTCAACTTCTTTCTAACTATTTGAATTTTAAAAGAAATAATATTATTCATTTAAAAAACCCAAATTGAACAAAAAATAATAATAATAAAGAATTTGTGGTGCCTAGTCACAGCTTCGTCTCAAATTCCCAATTAGCGACTTCCTAGGGGCCTATTTACTATTTGCCAACTCAACAGCAAATAGCAAAGCAAAATAATTCCGATTTCAGAGTACAGTTAACAGTCGCTATCTCGTTCTCTCGTATACTCCGTCGAAATTCGAGTCGAGCGCACTCCGATCGGAATCCTTTTCTGAATCCATCAATGCGAGTATGCGACCATGTCTTCTCTCACTTCCCAATGCCGTCTCCACCTCCTCCGTCTAGAACTCAGGCGATCACGATCGGGACAGACATCAACTTCAATTTCTCATGTCAAGTCTCAGGTCGCTTCTCATACTCCGTCTGATTTCTCTTTTCTCAGTAATTCATTAGTCGGATAGTTGTAGTACTGTATTCTGATCGCGTTTCTCCCTGTTTAGTTGTCAGGATTTAGACTGGATCGTCGGCCATTTAGACCTCACCAGCGCCGTTCGGTTAAGGTTCAACTAATTGATGAAGTATGTTAATTTCTCCTTCTTATTATTATAAACTAGCATTGAACCCGCCCAATGCGCGGGACCTTGTAATCTTGATTATTTTTTTTTATAGAAACAGATTACTAATCTGTCATTATAAAAAAATGTCAATTAATTGAAATGGACAATTTTAAAGATTGATAAATATTTCATATGTTATTATTTAATAATACAATATAGTATGAAAGTATTATTAGTGAAATATGAAACAAATTAGGGAAAAATCAAGAAAAAGCTGGGGATTGGCAACCAAAACACTGCAAAATTGTTAATAATAATTGAAAACATCAAAGAAGGAATAAAAAACAAATAAAAAAGTCTCTAATATTTAGGGTGAAATGATAAAGATAGAATTCTCCGTAGATTAATGTTGAAACATATAAAGCAGAATAAATTTTGAAGAATAATATTTGGTATGGAAGTATTGTCCAAATTCTTAAATATTTGCGCTGCAAAGGAGAAAAGAATGAAACAGAAGAATGATCTTCGGTTCATACCTTTCTACTGGTAATCTCTGTATTTAACCCAAGAATACCTACAATGGAAAATTAAATTACCATTAAATCATATCAGGCTTGAATATTTTTAAAAAATACAACTCTAAAATCAAAGCAATTGCTTGTAATCAGCTGTCCATGAAAAATTTAAATTTAAATTAAAAACAAAATAAGTTGAAAGAACCAATATATAGGAATATAGAAATGTCAAGTAAAAAAAAAACTATAATTTTGAGATCGGCATCGAAAGAATCCAGTCTGAATAGAAGCATCGAGGTAGATGGGCAGTGGAATCGAATTGCTTCTCTCCAAAACTCTGGTATGTCGCAAATGATGTCGAGTAGAGAAGAGAGGTGTTGAGATGATATCTTCAGGAGTAAGCCCGTAGTTGAGACTGGAGATGAGTACTCATAACTCAAAGAGTGAGGCGGTGATGGAGACTTTTGGAGTGAAGACGGAGAGGGACACGAATGAAGAAATAAGCCCATCTGGGGAAGGGACGCTTGAATATTTCCTTTGCTTCTTTTTTTTTTGTATAAATTTGAGCCCTGCGAAAAGGAGTCTCTTTAGAACAGATCTATACCATTCAAAATAACCATCCGAAGGCTAATAAATAAGGGCGACGTGGCAGCATAAAAATGCAGCTTTGTGTTCTACTATTCTTTATAGTAAAAGATATTTTTTATTGACCCAGAGAAAACATTTTTGTTTCCAATTGTGTTCGTACATCAAGCATGGTTCAAGCACAAAAAGCACATGAAGGTAGTTCAAAGGTAGTGACAGTAAACTGATATGAAATATCAAATTTAAATCAAGTTACATTAAAAGAAAATTGGAGTTGGCAGGCTAGTATACCAGAAGACAGTTCACTTGGGTACAATTATGCATCACAGGCTATTAGAAGCAAGATTTTTCCTCTTGAAATTCTTGAGCCAGCTCCATAGTTCCTGTTTTCCAAAGAATGAATCGGTTCCCATTAGATATGAATATGGTTGCTGGAGCAAGGGCTTCGCTCGCAACTTGTTGGTTTGTTCTACAATTGCATCCCTTAAACAGTTCTCCATATTTTCCTATTTAATTTTGCAATTACATAAAAAGAACATAAACATGGAAGTAGATATTGCCAAGAATATTTGCTAATACTCACTGATATCATATATAAAGAAAAAAAATGCAACTAAGTCTCAATTACCATACAACAACAAATCAAAGTCTTGTTTATGAGTCAATAAAAATATATTAATATTGCAATTTATTAATAAAAAGCAAAATAAATGGGATGTATAAGTATCAAAATTTCACCTTCTGGTATGTGTCAATTCAAATTTGTTACCATACTTGATTAATAAAAGCCTGTATGGAAACAGGTAATTGAGGAGTAATTTTTCAGATGTACAATGATTAGTTTAAATTTTAGTATGATACTTCCGAAATTAATGAAATCTGATAATGTTAGTAAGTAAATCATCATCCACAATTACTTTTATTGAACTGTCAAGGAAGTACTGGAGAAGACATTGACACTATTCACCAAGACAACATAACTTACAGCTAAAAAACTAAAATATAGACTTATTGAATAGATGTAACAAATCACACAAAATGTATGCAAAACTACTTAAGAACCGTAAGAACTTTTTTACATTTCACTCTGAAGTAGTATACGGCGTAGCTACTGTACCAATTCATCTGTACAGTAGTACAAATCCATTTGTATCGGGAAATGAGTACTGGTACTTGTCCATCTATACTGCTTTCTTATTTTATTAAAAAAATGAAACAATAGTAGCCAAAAGATATGAAAGGGATAAAAAAGATAAGCTATCCATTTTGATTCAAGATATTTTAGGTATAATTTTCGGATTAGGTATAAATTTTTAAAAGATCAAATATTAATTTCTGAAAGATCAAAAATTAATTGAGAATCAAGATAAGAAACAAATACCAGTCAATGTATTGCCTTCGTTGTTTGCTATGTACATCCAATCGGCTACATCTAAGTGCTATCGCAGTTCCTGCGAGTATACAAAATGATATACAAAACTTCATTAACAAAATATAAAGTTTTGATAAACCTACAAAGAAATTTTGATAATATAAGATAATGGTCTCAAATTTGATGTTATTGGAGATCATGAAGTCAAATAGTTCAAAGTATAAATTAATTTAAATTTCTTTAGAACATGTAATCATTGATAACTAATTCAATGTGCATCGGTGCTCAGTAAAATAACCCCAGTTGTTGATATCATGCAGATATGTACTAAGAAATATATTGTCATTAAAGTGATATCTACATTAAGGGAGTCTAAAATATATAATTTCTCAAATTTGTATGTTTGAGGACTTGTTAAAAGAAAAAGTTATCATAAAGCACCTTTCATTGACAAAATTAGTCAGCGTTGGCATGGTTTCAATGACATCCAGCAGGAAGAAACCATTGGTGACTATTAGGCACACTCCGGGCTTAAAATTTGTGGTTGTGAAAGTTGTTGAAGGTGGCTTGTCAGTCCAAATTCGATGAAAAAAACAGCCTAGTTATGGAAAAAGACAGGATACATCCTCCATGGTTTTCAAGTCTCGTTTAGTTTGTCCTGCATAACAAAACAAACCTCAGTTAAATACTTCAACCAAAATCCAAATTAAAACTATTCAAGACTAATCTATTTGTAAAATCTCTGGTTAAATAATTTTTTCACATGAGCGTCGGCAACGAACCCACTCAAAACCCTCATGATAGAGTAATGCAACTACAACTTAGATCTCATGCTCCATTTACGAATTAACAGAAAAGAAATATTCCTTTTTTTTTATGTAGGTAGGAGAAAAGAAATATTCTTGTAACCTTAAAAAAAAAGAAGAAATATTCGTTTAATATCTTAATTCTTAAATCCCTTCTAAACAAAACATTAAGTAGTGACATTGGAAATTCTTCATAATTTAAGCAGGAGACACTAAAGACTTTGATTCCTGTTAGTGAAAATTGTATATAATTCATGTATAAGGCACCAAGGCTTGGCTATCCATTAAATTCCCGAGCGAAGTTGCTGAACGCAATTTATTTGTCTCCATCACCTTTCTGCAATTTGGATAATGAAGAGATGTCTTAACAATAAAATCAACATTACTGGTACTTTAATTTTTTCAGATGTCATGTAATTACTTTAACAATGCAAGTAATTCAAAAAGGTAGAATCGTTGGTTCCAAATTTTTCGAAAATCTGGATCTCTGTGAGGAATTTGTAAAAGAAAAATTAAAAATTGTTAAATAATTAGTATATGATGGAAAATTACCTAGTCTTTTCTTTCGATTAGGATATATTGAACTTGCAATTTCCAATAATTTCCAAGAGATTTCCAGTGCCTTCTTGTCCAATCGATGCAGGGTACTGAGGCAACGGTCGATCGTGCTCAAGAGAAGGACGACAATGCGTTGCTATGCCTGAGAGAGAGAGGAGAAGAGAAACAGCGAGAGAGTGAGAAACAGAAGCATTAGATTTCGGAGAGAGAGAGAGAGGTGCTTAGAGGAAAAGTTACATTGTATCGGAAGTCAGTGCGGTGCTGAGAGCGGAGAGGAGAGCAGTGAAGATAGTGTGAGAAAGAGAGAATGAGGAGGCATCGTTGAAGTCTCAAACAGATAGTTGGATGGTGTGCACCAATGGGAGCTAGAACAATAGTAATGGAGAATAGAGAGAAGACGATTGCCTGGGAAGTGGGCAAAAAAGCACAAATTTGAGAAGAAAAAAGTGAAAAGGTGTGAGAAGTCGAGGTGGGTTGGAAGACAGATGTCTTTTGGGGTCTCTCTTCGTGATTAAGCGAAGAAACTTCTCTTAGCGATTTTATCTCAGCCGTTGGGAGTTCTCTACTATCGCGATTTTATCTTAACCATAGAACTTCTTAATCGGACAGAACAGACTAAAAAGATGACGTGGCAGTCTATAAAAGCTCCTTTTTGTTCTACTTTTCTTTATAGTAGAAGATATATTAGTCATTATTTTTCTAGGTTGGCTTGTGAAAAGATTTAACACTTCTGTACTGTAGTCTTAAATCATTAGTTTATGACATATGCTCATGGAAAAAAAAAGGATTTTGTTGTAATAAGATCTTGCTTGGCAGCACAACTGGTACATTCACTGTACATGAGAATCAATACCAATAGACGAACTCATACTGTGATCTGACATTTGATTTGAACTCTTAAAATCTAGAGCTTTGCTGATTTTCCTTCGTTGATTGAAGAAGATCCAGATTTTACAATCGAATTACATCAACATTCAACAAGTGAAGGTGAGGAAAGTGATGATGATACCTATGTTAATCCCTACATGGATGTTGATTTACCGGCCAGTAAAAAAGAACGACTTCAGTTTCCTGATGCTGCCTTGGCAGCGACAGCACATAGCCTTAGGGGGAACCAACATGGTCGTAAAAAGAGAAGGTAAACAAGTTATCAAATTTGTCTATAAAATAGGATATTAGCAAAATATATATTGTCAATCTATTGCAAAAAAAAAAGTGCTTAGATAAAGGATCCCTTGCTTTTCAATCTATTGCAAAGAAAACATGCTTATTATTTTTGTATTAAATTAAGCTTTGCCAATGAGTTGGGTTTTTAACATTTGTTTTCCTCATCCAAAATCATCAATAATTACAATAAATAATAAAATGTCGCTCAAAATATATAAATTTAATTCATTTAATATGACTATTTAATGCATTATATCAAAATATCAATTGCTAACAATATAACCAAAGAACTCAAAAGAGCACATTTTCTTTAAGCATGTTTATCTGCAAATTCTTGTTATTTATATGGTCCTAGTTAGGCCAAAGATCAGCTTGCTGTAGGACTGAAGTTTAGATTTTTCGGAAATTGTAAAATGGAAGGGTTTAGTAAAGCTTGTTTGATCCATATTTATTGCACAAAGGTTCTTACTCAAGTTTAAGCAGTTAAATTATTTTGCTTTTCTATTTCTTTTAATCAGAATCAGAAATGGGATGATGTTCAACCTCTGGTTAATCACCTTCATTGGGTTGTTTCTTCTGTGGTTCGACTGGTGTTCATGGCGCATTGTCAGACTTCCGCTGAAGCCTCTATTTCTAACACAACCGTTCATAATCTCAACTGTGATTTCAGCATCTGCTGGTTTCTTGTACACCCCTTTGTTGGAGACTTTGAAGATCCATCAAATTATAAAGAAAGAAAGGTCAAATATGCAAATTTCCTATAAGGTTAAACCAACAATGGGTGGTTTATTCTTTATTCCTATTGGAGTAATTGTTGGTGTAGTTTTTATTGGTAAAACATCAGAACCAGTAAATGGTTCTATAATTGCAACTCTTGCATTTGGTGCCATTGGATTATTTGATGATGTCTTGAGAGGTGCTGGGTGGCATGTTGGTTTCCCAGGATGGCTAAAGCTAGCAATGCAAGTAAGCATTTTTTTGGTAACATTAAGGTCAGGTTTGTTGACAGGTCTGACTGTACCCATATTGCTTGTTGACAGTAACTGTATACTGTTTCATCCTTGATCCTTTTGGTGTTCAGTCTATATTTATTCTGTACTTAATGCTTTGTTGAAGCCTAATTCTTTTAAAATTTGCTTGCTGTGTTGGTGCCTCATAGTATGTACATACATGATACTGGTTCCTGATATTACAGTCCTTCATAATACTAATAAATTGCTTTTCCAATGTGGTGAACAGACAGCTGTAGGATTGTGTTTTTGCCTTTGGTTGGATTCTGCAAGTTTGTTGACACCATACACAATGTACGTCTCATAACTTGTAAGATACTAAGATTAAAATAGTCCAAAAATAAGAATGCACTGCATTGTTTCTGATGCTGTTTTTCTGATACTAATGCATATTTCCTATGTGAACTACACAAAATTTTTGCATGTTATGCTACATCAGCATGTTTCGTACTTGTACCCAACTTGCAATGTGATTCTTGTTTCTAAGACAATGATTAATTAAACCAGGCTTTAAAGTTAAACTCTTCCCAACAGTTTCAGATTGTGAGTTTCTTCTTAACAAGTTTATATTAATTTGCTGCTTAATGCATAAATCAGCTTGGGTAGGGAAATTAAATATAATTATTGGAGGTATGGGCAGAATCATATGATCAAGTTTATACAGAGTTCCTGTTAAATGCATAAATTAGATCGGCTTGGTTTTTGCGATATGCTGGCTTTAGGGAATTAAAAAAGAAATTGTTTAGGGTGTAGGCAAAACTGTGAATATTAAAGAAATATGCCTTCTTTCTTTCCCGTTAATTAAATCTAGCCACTGGTTATGATCCTCAGATCTATCTAATCATTCTGGATGCTAAATGTAAATATTCAAACTGTCAGCGCTCTTTGCAAAAAGTACAAAATATGGTACAGTCGCTGGAGTTGTGATTGCATAATACTAATATGTGCCTTAATTCTGTATGATTGAAGGAAATATTTGATTCCACTGCCTTCCCCGTTTGGGCTTCAGTACCTTGGAAGCTTCTATTTTATTGCAGCAATATTTTGTTTCCTTTTGATGGTAAATGGGGTTACAGTGACAGATGGCATGGATGGTTTGGCCACTGGAACTGCTGCTCTTGCCTTTTTGGGAATGTCTGGTGCCATCCTTGCTTTGTCTCCTGGTCAGTTTATTTTTGCTTGCAAGCACTAGTGTCATAGTTGTGTGCCAATTTTTCTCTTGTAGTCATTTTATTTTGCTTTCTTGAGTGTCTATGGAAGACAATATTCATACAAGCAAAACTAAGTGAAGGAGTATCATATATAACCATTCTTGGAACATAGCAGCTTGCCATTATGCTCTCCCTTCCCATTTTCTTTTAGTAATACCCGAAGTACCTTTACTGTGTAAACAAGGGTGAGAAAGGGCATAACTTGACAAAGGTTATTTTGGGCATCTTTCGCAGAAATCATGATATGAGGGGCATTGATGTTATTCTTTCTTATAAAACTATGTATGCCATGTCCCCTCTTTCCTTTCTACGGATCAAACCTGCTACTCTTTGATAAAACGAAATTGGATGACTGTCAGATGCACGACTTTTTTTCTTTCTGGTAGAATGAATTTTGTAGTTTGAAGTTTTGTAGGAGTAGAACAGTCAAAGAATTGGGAAGCAAATTCTTGAGGAAGCATGTTAATATTATTTAATTTTCATTTTTCTCACAGAGCTAGCTGTTTTTGGATCATCAATGGCTGGAGGGTGCATAGGTTTTCTTTTCCACAATAGGTACAAGGCCTCTGTTGTGATGGGTCGAACCGGGTCAATGGCACTAGGTGCAGCACTGGCTTCGATGGCTTCTTGTTCTGGAATGTTCTTTCCTCTCTTGATAGCTACAGGCCCTTTTGTTATTGAATTATTTTCAATAGCATTTCAGGTACTTTTCTTTATTGATGCACTTTATTTTTCATTATTTGCTCGGAGATTCCCACAATCTTGAGAAACAATGCAAACCTCTAGTTTTTAGTTTGATTTATAAGACGGTAGCGTTTTCACTTTTATGTCGTGAATATGAGAAAATCCATAAATTTCCCTTGTGAAAGTCGAATTAATGACCTTATGCATGATGTTTTGCTCCACATGAGGGCCATTGAGATTGAGGTCATAGTTATAATTTTACCATACTGAATTCTTATGCTAACATGTCAACCAACAGTGCTAAAAAATAAAGCTTTTTCTTAAATCAGGGATTAAGTTCTTATTCATCTCTTAACCTGAAAGGTTTCCCTTGGTTTGTTTTCTTTGAGTCTGATGGATCAATTATGCAACTCGCAAGTAAACACAAATAAAGCAGTACATGTATACCATAAATAATCTGTTATAGGAGCTGATCCACACTACAATGCTGACATGTCCTAAAAGAGATTTTTTTGTTTCCTGCTTGTCAGTGTCTAGGTTTTATGGTAGTGGACCTTGAATTCATACTCAATTTTGAAATTAAACAACAAAAAAACCTATTGGAAACAAAACTTGAGTAGATGAAAGTAAATAAGAAGTTTTTGTATTCAACCCGCATGATGTTCCCATTTCAGTTTGAATATAAATATTTCTCATTTTTCAGGTTTCTTACATAAGAATCACAAAAAGGAACTTTGGGTTTATGACGAACTTTTCTCATGTGGTACCCATTCATGGTCACTTGAAATTATTTGGATTCAAAGACACAGTAATTGTTGGTGGAGCCTATGTTCTCTCATGCTTCCTTGCTTTACTTGCTGGATACGTTGGCTTAATTTCATCTTGAACACAAATATACAAAATTATTAAGGATGGATTAGAATTAGAGGGTTGATGATGATTACATAAAGAAGTTGCTAAAAGTAAAAAAGGTTATTGTTGATTAAGGAGTAAACTAAAGGGTTATTTTTGGTTGAATAGGGATATAACTAGATTAGATAAAAATACATTAGACATCAGAAACTGTATACTAATAGGTAAATGTCAAAATAGGACCAGCTGGTGGTGGTACTGCTTTTTGCTTCCTTAGGCCAAGGCCACCTCAAAATGTTATTGAATTTAGGTATTGGTTATTTGATGTTGCATTTGTATTTTTTATTTAAGCTGTAGCATATGATAGCAGGATTTTGAGAGGTGTAAGTGCAATGTGATTAATTCAACTAATCGTTGATCAACCCTGAATAAATGCAGAATTGGAATTCTAAATTTAAAACAGATACAAGAATTTTAGTCCTAGAAAGTTGGTCACAACTGTATTAGTAAGCATAACAGTGATGATATTTTTTCTCTTTTCCATCTTTTTGAGAATAATTATGGAAGTTATAAAAATAGTATACAGCATCAACAGAAATTATTTACAGGACCAACAAAGAATTTACCAGATATAAAGGCTTAAAGGGTTGATTGAGTAAAAGGACACACTAGATAGGCTTCATGGTGCCTTTGTCCTTGCAAGAATTTTATTACCGTGCACTTTTCTATCGTTATCCATTGGAGAATTTTGTTGTGCATTTACTCGGACAATAATACCATGGTATTATTACTGTGTCAGTTAAATAATGCATGGTATTATTGTGTCGTGGATTATATGATTATATTGATGGAAAGTATTAATTCCATTTGTTCAAGGTCAAAAGTGAGGATAACTTATTCATCATAAAGACTCCATGCCAATTAAAAAAATTATGAAGTCTTCTTGCAAATGCATTGACATGTTCTTGTTTGCTGCTTAACCTGATTAGTTAACTAAAAAGAGATTTGAATTGTAGGTTTTGCCGAGAAAGTGCATAAAATCATGGAGAATTTATTCGTCAGCAAGAGTTTATCTTCCTCAATGATTGATATGTCTTTGACAACTAATCTGTGAACAAAAAGCATTCCATGTGTGTTGTGTCTGGTCAAATAACATTTGTGTAGACACAGCTGTCCCAATGCCAATGTATTATATGCGCTAATAATTATAATAACAAAAAACAATGGCAATAATAATCATGGCCGTACTAAACAACAACAATAATAATAACCACGATTGTATTAAAGAATTAATTTCGCCACCTCATACAAGTAGAAAAGAGTCTTATCCAGAGTCCACCTCTTTTTTTGTCTACCTTATCCACCTCACTAGAGAGATCCAGTTGATTGATCAACATGGTATAATGTAAATAATAATTGAACAAATTTGATTGACAATTTTACTATGTAGTTAATAAATATAAATATAAATATCTATATATTATATAATGAAACTATCCAGTGGGATTTACTAGAAGGCATGTTGTTCTGTGATCGTATTATACGTCATTCGGAATTGTAATTTTTGTAAAGTATACGTGTATGAATAATTAATTATTTGTTAATTATAAACTATTATTTGTAAATCTAGTTGAATCCAATATTTTTCTCATAATATATATAGAGTGCAGATTGTGTGATTCGAGCGGGAATATTTTTTCAAAAATAGAAAACCGTAGCAGTTAATGTGATTTGACGTGTAGTACAATCGTAACACAATGTCTCCTAATAAATCTCAGTGAATAGCTCTATTATATGCCATATAAATATTTATATTTGTTAACTAAATCATTGAAATTGTTAACATATTATTTCTAATTATCAATTGTATGATATCATACGATATTAATCACTCACATATGAAAATCAATTGGATCTACATTGTCAAATTTAATGCTTGAAGTTTTGCAACAGAAAAGAACGACTTGATAGCTACATTGTCAAAGTTTCAAATTTAAATTGCTGCAGAGGCTCCAACATGGATACATTTTAAACAATTCAGCTACATTTTCTTTTTCTTTTTCCCTATATTTCCTACTAGTTCTTTTTTAATTGCTTGAGAGACAATCCGTCCCCCTTCCATCAAACAAATGACCCACAAATTAATGACAAAGGAATCCTTTACTGCCTCCTGTTCCTCCATGCCTCCATGTGTTCCAAGCCCCACTTTTCTTTTTTTTCTTTTCTTCTTTCTTTTTCTTTCTATTTATCCTTCACAAGAAGTTTCCCTCTTTTATTTGTTTTGCCAGGCTGTTTTAGACTCTTAGTCTTTGGCCATGCTTCTGTTCGTCCCTTGTTAGAGTACGGCTCCTCTGTATTATTTGATGCGTGGAGCAGGCAGCTTAATTCCGGACCGTTGTATACTGTTTATTGAACAGATCTAATAAAATGAATAATATCAAAATTTATGTTGAACGGTTTAAATTTTACGCATTTTACCAGTATTACTATTAGAGGATGCGAAGTCCTCTTGCTATGGAATTATTGTCCTTAGAAAGATTAGCCCCGCAACTGTGCCAGAGGAATGATACTGGCATACTGCGTGCTGGTGTGGAACCATCACCTTTTTTCTTATATGTATGGAGTTTTATCAGAGGTTTCAAGATAAATGTACAGTTCTGTACTATTTGTTTTAAATTGGACGGTCCATATATATCAACTTTTATAATACATTTGTGCCTATTTATCTTGATTTGTCAATGAAAGATCTGGCTTTAATTTGCACTTGGAATTTAAATGTCTGGTCTAAAATCGTCTGGAACTCCCTTATAAAAACCTTACAGCTGGTTAATAAATATGAATTTCAAATGAATTCATGTCATTTTTTTTGTTTGTTTGTAACGAAGTCATGAAGGAGGACGATTTACACCACTATTTGAGTTCGACACTTGATATTAATAGCGTCTAATTTAGAAATCAAAAACTTATCTCCAATAATTTAAATGTTTAAATTGAATTATTAAGGAACCTAAATAAAAAAAAATAAGAGGTTTCAATTTTGTCCCACTTCATGTGAAACAATTCATGTTCCTTCTTATTATTATTTTTCTTAAATCTATTTTTTTTTATATCTTCTACGTTTAACTACAATAGAATGACAACAGAAAAAAAAAAAATCTAGCAATATACTGTTTATTTCTCCGATCAACATTAGTTGCATTACAGAAGTATATTAATAGTATAGTAGTATAGTTTAATGTCCATAACTGTTATGATATCATTATTACTTGCACGGTTCCCTGGTCCAGTCACGTGGGGCGTGCAAATTGCGTTAGTTGCACATGATATTAGTCACCACACTATACTAATTAATGAACCTAACCCCCCCCCCCCCCCCCCCCAAAAAAAAAAAAAGAAAAAAAATGATAAAAATCATTTTGGTTATTTAAGCAAATTGTGTTAAGGACTGGATAATATTAATTATTTTATGGATATTTCTGATATATATTTAATTTTTATGATACATTTAACTTTTAAGATATGTATTTTTGAAAAATAATATTTAAATAAAAAAGTTAAAATTGCAAAAGTGTTGTCAATTACTTAGATAAGATATGTATCAATTTTGGATTAATTTAAAAAATATTTAATATTCTATCAAACAATTTTATCAAAATTTTAACTGTGACTTTATCAAAATTTCAAATTAACTTATATTAGATATACGCTCTATCTAAATAATTCAAATAATTAGAAATAAATTTGTAATTTATTTTTTAAAATTTGAACGATACTTTCTCAAAAATATATATATTGCAGGAGTTAGATATCTTATAAAAGTTGGATGTATGAAGAGACATTCTTATTTTATTTTACAAATCTTATACATTCTTTATATAAATTCTTTTATTTTTTAAGAGAAAAACTTGGAACAAGTAGCAGTTCTATAGTTTCTTATGATCTTTTATTTCTTTAGATAAGGAAACAGGACAAATCTTCCAGGTCTCACTATTCACTTTTTTTTTTAAATTAAAAAAAGAGTGAATCCTCTGCCTTTCCAGATTGGATTTTGTATGAATTTAAAGCCGAAAAAAAAAAGAGAACCCACTTCCAATTTCACCCTCATCACCGCCTTGTATTTAATGCTAAGATCTCTTTCTCACCTTTCACCCATTTCACAAATTTGTTCCACTTCAACAATAAATACATATATAACTGCATACACAAAAAAGAGCTCCACAGAGTCCAGTCCAAATTTCTCTTTGAACAATCAATCAATGGATTACCAACTGAATCAGAGCGAATTCGTAGACATGCCGGAGATCGACCAGGATCTCCTCATGGAGTTGTTAACTGACATGAGAGAGGAAGAAGCACTCTCTCTCACGGCTGATTCTATCGAGGAAGAGAATGACTGTGCCGACCAACTGCCGATTCTCAGCAGTGCAGGTCTGTTACAAAATCCCGATCTGATACACGCTCATGAAGGTTGCGAGGACTGCAGTTTGGACGACATGTTGTCTAGTCTAGATGGCCACGAGTGTTCGGTTTCTTCGACGAACCTCGTTGACGATTTGCTCGGTTGGGTGGATATGGATGTCGGCATGGATTCACCGAGCAGTGTTATAGATCATCAATGGCAGCTTGAAGGATTAATTGGATGTAATTCTTTCTACTATGGTAATGGAGAGTATGTTGAGCAAGTGTTTTGTCCATTGTGGGAGTAACTAAATTTGTAAGTTACTACTAAGATATTTATTGCTATTAATGTAAATACTTTTTATTATTTCAGTCTCTTTTTTAAGAAAATGGCCAATGATCACGGATGTAGGTGAAGCATTTTTGAGAAAAATATCTTCCTCATTTTTCTTTTTTAATTATTCAAATGTTCAATCGGTTTTAGAACTTTGAAATAGTCCCTTATACATTCTACAATTGGCTCAAACTAAATATTTTCTCTAAAATATACATCAGAATATATTTTATTATTATTCTTTTCTATGGAATCATAGATCTAGTACAATTTAAGTTTAGTAAAAAATATTTGAAAAAAAATAAATATCAAAGTTAACGGAAACTCTTATTTAAAAAAAAAACTTTCCTGCGGGCAAGAGTTTTTTTTTTATTATTCAATTGTTTGATGGGACGGTTTAAAATTATATCCGGACGGTTAAAAACTGGCAATCACTGAAAACTGAGAAGTATCTTCATCCTTTTTAGAGTTTCTATTTTTGGAAATTCCGAAAAACATAAATGACATGAGAAATATTTCTATAAATGCTAGAGGTTATGTGTGGCATCAGATTGCTCTATAACAAACTTTGAGTGAGTATTATATCTATTGGGAAAGGTTTTTATTAGAATTCCGAATTGAGAAAGTTTCCTTTTTTTAACTGTACAACACTAACAGAAATAACTACTTCATTTTTTAAATATATTTTGCACGAATTTTAAAGCAATATGACGGATTGCCAACTTTGCCCTTTTTTTAATTTTCAGCAACAGTTGGTTTTTATGAAAGTGTTGTTCTGTTATCAGGCAGCCACAAAAAAATGTTCTTCAAGAAATATTTAGCATTTCACAAAGCGTTGCTGTTCACAAAAACTATTAGGATGATATTTATTTTTTCTTTTTTTTGGAAGGAAAATATCATGGAGATACTATTACTGATACTGTCATTGATATAAGTTTTATTATATACGTTAAATAAGTTATTATGTATGTTAACGATTTTATTTGTATAATACTACTATTATTCAACTTAAATACCACAAATATACATAATAACTCATTTAAGTTGAATAATGATAATAGCGTACAAAATAAATTTACATAATAAAATCATTAACATGTATAATAACTCATTTAATGTGTATAATAAAATTCGTATCGACGACGGTATCAACAACCGTATCTGTATATCAGCTCCTTTTTGGAATTACAACAGTCAGTTGAATAAGCAGAATCCATTGTACAGGAAGTAGAAGAATGAGAGCAAGTTGTACAGGGAGAGAGGAAAAGAGATTGAACTTATTTTTTGCACACAAATTCTCTTCCATTCTTTGAATTTACATTAATTTTACATGTAATTAAGATACCTACTTAATTTTTCTTACTTATGCACCATTAAATGTACAGCAACATTTACAGAATTAAATCACAAGAAAGCATAGACACAAATTGACTGAACATCCTCAGAAGCACCTCAGAAAATCCTTAAGATGCATCCGATCCGAGAAACTTTCTACTAGAACCTCATCAAATTTACAAATTCTCAAAAATGTCATCTTTTTTCTTTTCCTTTTTTTTTCTTTTCTTTGAGTAAACAAAATTGTTATTTGCAAAGAAGATGTATTTTTTTTTGTATCTTTTGCATATTGTGGTGATGAAAATTACAAAAAATGGGGGATAGCTCACAAATAAAAGTATTTCGTATTCAACTCATGTGCTTCCTAAATTGCTTTTCCGGCGATCGACATCTGATAGTTCAGCTCCCTGCATAAAAATCTAAACCGTTGGAAAAAAAAAAAAGAAAAACAACACCTCTTTCCCCAATATTTACACATGACTATATAATCCTATATTTTGGGGAAAAACACACTCAAGTATCCTCGATCAAATATATAATCGCAAACTTTTGCCTGATTTCTAATAGCGCGTAGTTTACAATGTACCTGTACCAGTAAAAAATATACTGCAAAGCTGGAAGGTAGAAGGGCTAAAACTAGCTATGTCCTGATGGATCTTTCTCTCTGCTACTTTCAACTGTTATGGATTCGGTGTCAAGCTCGGTATTGAGCTCATCGTCTGTTAGTATCATTTTCTGCGCATTTTGTTGTTGTTGTTGAAGCAAATGATTCAATCGCTCTTTCTCTTTCAATAGCACGTCATACTGATCTGCAGTTCATATCAAACCAAATTCTAATGAATATCAATTTATAAAACAGTGTGATGTATTGGTATTGAAAATGAGTGACCAAAATAATTGAACTGCAAGTCTAGCACAATGGTGATAGGTCTCGTCTCTCTAAGGAAAGACGTAGGTTCAAATTCCGTAAAAGACATTTGAAAAGAAATAAATGCCGGGATTAACGGGAACCCTTATATCAAAAAAAAAAAGGTGACCAAAATAATTTTACATCAGTTCTCTCTTTTCTCTACATTTTTTTTCACTACCTGACCATAAGACTTGATGAATGTTTTTGTGCATATATTGAAACATGTCTATAATGTATTCTCTGAATTTTACCTGTATATGTTTCTTTTTTTCTGTGACAAAAATTTAACTGCTTGTGCATATACGAAGAGTACGTATCTACCAGTGATGGATCTGTACGTACCAGTAATGATCTTGCACAAATTCTCTCCAAATGCCGCACTATGCCCAGTTGCCCTCTAAAAGCTAAATTTGCAGTTCTAAATGACACTTATTATGTTAATATAGAACTTCATGTCATATTTATGAAAACCAAAAATTAAATTAATACTTCCACTGTGCTAAGCAGTAAAAGCATAGCTCAATGCAACAGCAACCATGTTGATCAGAGCAGAGATTTCTTCATGGATAAATCTGATAAGAGTTACTGAGAGCACTCACTCTTTTTGAACATTCTGTCTTGTGTGAGAGCTGCCATCTTTTGCCTGAGGTGGCCGTTACTCATTGTAAGAAGTGTACGCTGATGGTCAAGGTACGCCACACGAGGAGCTAAAGTTGTTACTTCATTCTAAAATTAATGGTTTGCATCAGCTGCCATATTTTCGGTAGCACAGGCGTGCCATGTAATATAGATCAATCAACCTTATAGGTTTTTGATCTGGCCCGAGCCGTCTGCTTTAGCCGGACGGTCCGAATTGGATAAATGGCACACAGCTGTGCCCAGACCGAAATGGCAACAGATGCCAACCGCATTGCAATAAACAGTCACGAACAACCTTAGGATAATGTTTGCAAATGTAACAGAAAAAGTTAGTTGAGATATTTAATGGACATACCTGTAACAATTGCACGTTTCGTTCCAGCTCAGATATGTAATGCAACTTCCTTACACGAGACCTCTGTGCTGACTGTCGATTTGCTAAGATCCTGCAATGCATAACAAAGCTCAGTTAGTGGTCTAATCAAATAATTGTACCAAATATCGCAATTACGAATAAATGATCCAAGTTGAACAGAATATTTTTATAATCCAGCATGGCAACCACACTTCTTCAGATATGTAATTGTAAGCTTCCAGAGTGATCAAATGAATTCATCAGTTTTGATACAGAAGTAGATCAATTCCCGACCACCTTGAAGAAACGAGAATTTGCGAATCTTAAATAAGAATAATAAAAGTAAAAAATTTTGAGATGAAAGGAGCATTCTTGATGCAATATAAGAAAATAGAATGTACAAGAAATTGAAATAAATGGAACAGTCTAGATGCAATTAAAAATAGCCTGAATAAAAAAAATGTCACGTGTATATCATGACATTTTCTGAAATTTCATTCATTATGCTGACAACAGTTTCAGTGGCAACTTTCAATAATTTCTCCAATCAAAACCTTGAAAGACAAAACAAGTTTAGTAATTTTGCTTCAGAAGCTTTTACAATAATGTACAGAATATAAATCATTTATTTATTTTCTTATCTCCTGTACGTATTTCTGGCGCCTATCGACCTCTGGGACCAGTGATGCTAGTTTTAACAATCCATCAACATTCCGCACTGCAATCCGGATTGACATCTCTAATATTAGAGACTGGATCTGATCTAAAACATCCTTGCACCCAATTATTTCAAATATTCTGTTATGATCCCGGGTAGATATCCTAGGAGACAAGCAAACCAATCCAACACACCTCTTTACCCTCTTAGGGTCAGTGGTAGGTGCACCTTCGCCATCCAGCGATGAGGTGACCTCAGGAGGTGACGACGTCTCAATCTGGGTCCCACCTGTGCCTGTCAGCACCTCCGTTTCTACCTTATATTCGCTGCTATCTGCCTCATCTAACTCCTTTTTATCCGCCTCACAAATGGTGTTACTGTTATGCTCCGATATCTCAGGCATGACATTGGAGGACAAAACCCGGTGCCGATTTTCAGGAAACATGGTCAAGAGAAGGTCATCGTCCAGCTGGTCAAACTCGCGGCCATCCATTGACGACGTCGACTCAGTGGCGGCACTGCGGTGCACTGCCCGTTTCACACGACAGAATTCAGCGAATTTGTTGGCCCAAGGATGATCAGGCGGCGGTGCAATGGAAGGAGAGGCGGTTATGGTATCTGATTCCTTTGTTGGTGGTGGCTTTACACGATAGTTGGGCACCTTAGGTGGCCGCTCGGCCATTATGGATTGGACTTGAGGTGTGGCAGTTAGATTTGGTCTGGGCAACAAGGTGGCGTTGGCTGTTCGTTTAATTTTTCGCTGTCTTGCTTTTGGCTATTTTCAGAGTTAAAAGCTGGGAAGATTGTATGGTGTGCTTCAGCTTTAAGCTCACGTCTTGTTCATTTCGAAAAGAGGACCGTTCAAATCCCCGCCTAAGTAGGGAATAGCTTCCTCTGAATTTAGAAAAGAAGTGGTTTTGATGGTTGATCTCATTGCCGGTGCTACTCCGTCTTTACAATGATAGCGATATTCGGAGTAATAGCGTCAACACCTCCTCGATCTGCACTAGTAGCAAATATTTCTTTAAATGGCACCTTAGATGGAGGAGTAGCGGATATGTTTGAATCCCATACTAATGTAAGGTAAAAAAATAAATTAAATTGGAAACATCATTGGAACATGAATTTACATAAAATTAGAAAATCATAAGATTAGAAATTTAGAATATTGGCATGTGTGTTCCTTAAAAGAAAAGATACAATTTTGGAATGTACGATTAAAAGAATGTTGAAAGTTGGTGGAAATAGTACATTTAGGGATAAGTTTCCCAATTTAAGTTGTAGGAACAAGTGACTGAGAGCTTGAGACGTGCGCATTTTTAGAAATTTTAATAATGCATCTACGATTGTTAATTTGAACCATGCAATCATTTTATAGTCGATGTTATTATATGTAAACTACAACTCCACATAAGTTTGAAGAGACTGGCTGAAAGATGTAAAAATTCGGCTTCCTTTTTGTAGAAGAGTAAAGTATGCATGGCTCTAATAAGAATTATACTCTGCTAAGAATTATATATGCTTTGATTAAAACCAATTACTCTGTAATAACCTAAGAGATCATTTTTTTTTTGAAATACAGATATGGAAGCGTTTAGTGGGTTATTTGAAAATCAACATATATCGCATGAAATAATATACTTTAAGCATATGTTCAAATTCACTAGTGCGAAATACAGGTGTACAAGCTGCAAGCAGTCATAGAATCCTACAAAAAGGAGAGAAGAACCTAAAAGTATTAAGCAGCATGACCTATATCATGCAATGGTATCAGAATGAAATCACATCAAACTTTTTATAACAACCAATGAAGAAAAAAAAACAAATTTCAATGTTAATCATATAAATATACATGGGGATTTACATGGAGCTCCTTGAAAGGTCATTCACACAAAACAAACAAACAAACAAGAAACATTGAACAGCTCCATCAAAATACAAACATAGTAAATCTCAAGTTAGCCAACAAGCCCCACCTCCATAAACATAACAAGCTCACAGTAGTTAAAACCCAGAAAAGAGGATATTTTGCAATTTATGCAGTTAGCAATTCATCAATATTTTCCAAGTCAATTTGGTATAAGATACAAGTTTTCTAAGGTCATGGATCTTGCGAATTGGGTTTGCAGTCCGAATGAACCGGTTTGCCACGACCCATTGTAAATCCTCTCGTGCCATCAGGCATTCTCGGACCAGGAAGAGGTTTATTTGTGAGTCCACTGCTTGATCCAACTGCACCACATCCATGCCCTGCACAGGATATTGGTGAAGCGAAAAACAAATTAAGTCTAACTTATTAATAAACAAAGAAGATTGTGATTTCAGCCAGCAAACCAAATTTTATAACAAAAAAAATGAAAAAATAAACAGCCTATTATATGGCTATAATAATCAAAGACACATGACACTAGTCCAACTGCTGCCTCAACAAGCACAATATAATGCAACAAGCCTTCAGTGAATCCTAATTTTAGCCACAATAAAAATTAGCCCAAACTGTAGAAATGAAGCACAAGCCTCAAACTAAAATTTTACACAATTATTTTTTTTGGTAATTTAGAGACAGGAATCCAAAAAGAAAAATTGAAAAGTAGGAAAATTGCCCAGTGTGTGTGTGTGACCCTATAGAGAGCTGAGGTTCGCATTTGTTATCTGTGAACCATAAAACTTTAGCAACCCACAGAAAAAAGGTAAAATAAGAAAGTACTGCTTGGTTTAAATAAAGTCTGTGAAACAAACAAAGAAAGAATGGCACAAAGTTCTGTAAAAAAAGAGAACACTGATTCCATGCTGATTCAGTACATAAGAAGAAAAAAAATTTGTGCAAACAAGTCAAGGCTTCAATGTTATTTCCAAACTTAAGGCCTCATCTACAGTCACCAACACACCCATAGGAACAAATATATTTGTTCAAGGCATTGATGGATCCACCACATGAGCAAACATGGAAAAATCCGGAGAGTACAGCATGGAAGTGGACAAAGAACCAACTCTCCAGTAAAAAGGATACAAAGCAAAACAAGGAAAAAGAATTTAAAGGTGTAAACCCAAACTTTACACAAACTCAAACTACCCCATGAAAGCAAATAAGAAACTACCACTAAGAGAAGCTCAACTGAAGATAAACCATGACAGAGGGTACTAGATGCATTTGGTTAGTGAACCACGGAGAAAAGGGTCCACTTGCAAAGTCTGCAAACCTAATCCTCTTATGGAGGTTTTGTGTGTAATTTTCCTACCTCACAGATTTATCAAATTCAGATTCTATCTCCTCATTTCAGTTTAAAAAAGAAATTATTATTTCACCCTCAATTGTGCAGGCAGAACCTGAACTCTTTTTCTTACTCAGGTTCTTACAGCTGGTTAAGATTTGATGGGTAGTATTCCTCCCTGGTTTCAATACTCCATGTGTGTGATTAGTAGCGAAAAATACCTTGTTCATTAGCACTCTCTTGTACATGTCCCTTTCGCCAGATTCTGTAATTGTGCCTTTTACCTTTTGCATGTTCTTCTTCCTGACACATACAGAGGACTTAAAGAGTGGAACAAAAAAAGGGGTATAACTGGCTAATACGTACCCATAACAACAGTGCAGCAATCCATTTTGTTCAAAATACAAACACGTCTATATAAATCATAATTCAAAAAAAAATTACTCTTCATACCTTATTTCGAAACCAATGCTATTGAAGCATTGAAGACTTAAACTTCTGTAAGTTCAATGCGCATGCACGCACACACATGTGCATATGTGTAAAAAATGTGGGAATTTACCTTATCATCTTTCTCACTTCCAACTTTTCCACCTTCAGATTCTTTATTTTTCGTAATGAAATTATCAAACATGTGAGGTCCCTGCAAGATGAAAGATTGTACATTACCAGGAAGGAAAATGCACACAATCTGTAGAGTTATGGGTGTAAAAAGTTACTGTTTGTTTGGACAAACGCTTGACTCTCATCCCACTTCTCCAGTTTTTCTCATCATTTAATGTTGCAACCTGAAATAGTTACTCTGTTAAAGTCTGAGCATAGCAGGCTGATTTATTTTTCTGAAATAGTTACTCTGTTAGATTTGCATAAGAACTTACAGCTTTCTCTGCTGCTTCTATGGAGTCATATTCCACAAGGGCATGCACCTGAATAACCATAAGGCAACGAGCAGGTATATTATTAAGCAATTACAAAAATAGGGAGGTTATAGATAGCACCTTAAATAAAACAATACCTTACTACGTATCAGATATCCTTCCTTTTTACCATGTGATCCGTCAGCAGACTGTGGATCCTGAATACTTATTTTCACGATCCTACAGTGAAAAAACTCGTATCAACTCCTACATATCGCATTTTGTTAAAGTGTAACTAGAACACCATCCTTTAAAAATCACTTTGCAAATGGAAACTTACTTTCCAACTTCACTGAAGGTTTGTCGAATACTTTGAAGTGAGTAATTCTCTGGCAAATTCTCCACCAGGACTGTTTGTAACTGTAATATATAATTTAGCTTGGAGGTCAAAAAGAGATTAACCCACAAAGCAACCAACCTAGTATAATAAGGTAAGATTCATTTAGCATTTCTTTTAAACAATTTTAATCATAATTTTATGGTTGAAGAAGCTCTATAAAAGCACATTAATGAAAAGATTGGTACTAGTTCGTGCTAAACACAAGAATTTATCAGCTGCAGATAGTACACAAATACAAAGAAAACACTGTAAAAGAATAGCTATAACCTTATCATCTTTCAGCTCAGCAATGACGGGCAATGGATTTAACCTCCTAACCTTTTTACCATCTTCACTGAAAACCTAAAGCCAGGAAAAGTAAAAGTAAACAACACTATCCATTTATAAAAACAGTTTGAAACAGTCCTTGAATCTTTATAAGAAGTAAATATAAATGAAGTTTGAAGAAACAAGCATTTCAAATATAAATTACCAAATTAGATGATGTCCTGAGTGCTGCTTCAATTAGTGAGTGGTCTTTAACAAGTCTCTTCATTTTTCTAAAAGATGCAATAACTCCAATGGGAACTACACGGGGGACAAAAAAATAAAGAAATAGACAAATGATTAAATTGATCCACAACTAACAAAAAAGAAATGATTTGTTCATATATCTGATTTGGAAAAGTTTGTGTTAGTTATAAAAATGAAGTGGGATAACTCAGATGAGTAAGGGAAAATATCATTTCCATGCATTTTTAAAATGATGAGCTACCTTTGAAATAGAGCCGGCAACATCATCATATCAATGCTGGATCAAAGCATTGTATCATCATGGTCCCACAAATCACTAAAGTGAAATTACAATAAGTTCTTTTACCAAAGTTGAGAAACTTACCAAAACCCCGGCCGTTCTTCTTCACATACTTGAGTAAGAATTTATCCGTCGGGAGATTTTCATCACTAAAATAGTATTCAACCTAGAAATACATTGTTGTCAGATCATTTAGGACTAAATGAACTAAGAGGAAAGAAAAAGGAACAATTATAAAATCCCATGAAAAGTTCTCTTTGCACCGAGCAATCCAAGCACTCCAACAATGTAGAATATACTCCTGTAAACTTTGGTAGTTTGCAACCAACCCATTGTTTCAGATTTGATATTGAGAAAACAAGTACGAACCTAGAATGACATTCAAGTACAAAACAAAACAAAAAAAAAAGACAAATAGAATCTCTCACCTGACGCACTATCCTAGCACGGAGTTCATCAGAGAGAGCACCATCGCCACTCGAAGCAATCTCCTCCTCGTGATCCTCGCCGTTCTCTCTAATCACTTCTTCGTTTGCTTCGGAAAGAGAGGGGTTATGAGGAGGAGAAGGAGGAGAAGCGATCGCGGAAGAGAGGGGAGGAGGGGAGGGAGGACTAGCGCCTTCTCCTTCTTTCATGTCTGGATCGTCGGAGAAAGAGGAGCGCCGCTTCTCGGAAGAGGATGCGACGCTCTTTAGTGACCTAGCTCAGCTCTGCCTCGACTCGGTGCGAGGGGAGATCTCTCTCCAAACTTATTGACCGCGAGAGAGAGAGAGAGAGAGAGTGTGTTGGGTCTGTGATGGTCCTCTCCATTTGTAAGAAAACGGAGATGTCCTGTTCACCGATAAGTAATTTTTTTTTTTGAAGAAGAAAATTGGCCGATGAGTAATGGCTCTATAGACTTTCCATCACTAAGTAATGATGTTATCTTTGAAAATGGAAGTTGTTTGATTTGGATGGGGAAATGAGAAGAACGGTTTATGTTATCCTAATTTTTCACCCAGAGAAAACACTCAGTTTCATATAAAATATAATTCATCTAAATATTTTGGCTCCTCATCATCGTCAAATCGTGCTATCAGAATCTTTGATTGAACATCATGATGTTATTGAACAAATAGTACCACTAGCTATCTAGTCTGGAACTGCTCCGTCGATCAAATCGGATAAAAGTTGCGAGTCTGTCACTAATACAAGTAACTTGTGTTGTATAAAAACCATATGGAAAAAAAAAAGAACTAATTAATACAAATCTTTCAGTTACATGACTGTTTAAATACTCAATTTATCCCTGATGTCTTCATGCTCTTGACATTTGTTCAAATCATGAACAAGATCGAGTTTTTTTTTTTTAAATAATGGTCATGCCACTAGTTTCATTTAGAAACTAAAATTGATGCCACAATTCTCTAATACCAGTAAAGAGTAGGTTTATCTAAAGTACTTAAACTTTCCTAATTCTAAAATAACCAACTAAAATGTAAACCTAACCATATTAAACTCCAAACTAACTAATTGCAGTAGAACAAAAGCTGCAGATAAGTTTATGTACCACATCCCGATACAAAGGAGAACCAAAGAACATACAATCAAGTTATGATCAAGATTCTCAAATTCTAACAGAACGACGTCAAATTTACGAGAAAAGAAAAATAATCGGCTTCGGCGTGCCATCTTGGATGGTTGAAAAATAAGCACAAGAGAAAATCAAAGATGTCAGATGAAGTCTTCTTTTATTGTAGTCCATTGCTCAATATATTATTTTTCCTTCCTTCTTCCTTTTCTTTTGGTTCCCCTATTATTGCCTTCTTCTTTTTTATTGTTTTCTTGTTATGTTGTTTCAGTGTTTATGCAGAAAAAGTTGGTAGACTGCTATTTATTGAAAAGGAGAGAACAATTAGGAAAGGCAGTGTTTGCTAAGGAATCTCATGTGAGCCCATTGTATACAATTGGTTATGTAATTATTATTTTGGGCCTATCTTTTTTCAGTATATTTCTCTTGGTCCAGAAACCGAAAATGTGAAATAAAATGGAAGGATGCCAATGCTAAATCTTTTATATTATATAGTTTACTATATATATCATCTAATTTGTCCTTGTTTCATATTTCCTAGAACCGCATTGCTTTAGAAATTAAGGATTATACACGAGACTGTAAATAACATTTCAATTTCAAACAATAAAAAAAAAAACTTATTAGTTTTGCCATGTATAATACCAAAGTAGCATCTCTCAATTTTGAGCGTGAGAACCAAAAATTGAGTGATAATAATCTCCAAGTCAATGCTTCAACAAAATCTCCAACAAAAGTACCCGAAATCTCTGTAGTCTTGTACTGTTCCAATTTGATCGTATGGTCAAAAGTCAAAACCCTAACAAAGGAATCTAGCTACAAAACTATTTTAATTCTCCAATCGTACAAAGTCGTACATAAAATATGGTTGTAGTGCATGGTAGTAGTACATGGTCGCATTAGTTCATATTACATTTGACCAAATAGTGCAGTCAAAAAGGTACTTGAATGTTCTATTTAGATTTTAATCTACACAAATCAAGATAATTGATGAGTGATGAATGCTTCGTTTATATTTTGTGAAAGAAGTGATAAGAAAAATGAAGTATTCTAGACCTACATTCATAACTTTTTTAGATACAATTAACTTCTAAATGTGTTCTCAATTATTTAAGTATGATACGTATGTATGTATCAAATTTAGACAATTAGTCTTCCATCAACAATTTATCCCCAATTTTTATTGAAGAGTTTGAATAATTATGTAATAATCTATTATAATATTTTTCATTTTAGTTCTTGAATATGTCATGATTTGATTAAAAAATGTTACACTCACTCTCATTGCTTTGGTGAAAAGCAGCTTTGCTGCCTACGAGCGTTTGAAAAAAAAAAAAAAAAATCAGCTTTGCGATGGGTAGAGCTGGAACAGCTTAATCGCTTATAATAATCCCTCACCTCTCGACAAGTTCACATGCAAAATAGACTTGTTTCTGGCCTGAAAGACTGAAATCTATCTGATCCAAAAAGTTTGCTGCTGTATAAATTTTCTTGATTCACACAACCCACCAATGGAGGAGGTGGAGGTGGACGGTGGTAAGAAGCGAAAACTTCATTAGCTTTGCTTTCTTTCCTTATTTTTATGTTTTTTTTATATAAATTTTTTTATTAATCTCAACATTATTTTAAATATCTTTTGTAAAATTTAAATTTATATTTTTTTATAGAGAGATAAAATTTATAATCGTTGTATTAAATCTATCGTTCTTCTTATAAAATATTTTTATATATTTTTTCAAATAAAAATTTTTATTAATTTCAATATTTATTTTTTTAAAATATTTTTTTACAAAATCTAAATTTACAAAAAAAAATTATTATTATTATATTAAACGTACGGTTCAAAAAAGAAATTTTAATTCTGCATAGAGAGAAAAAGCAACCTGAGAAATGAAAACGAGCTTCGGAACACTGAATGAACCATCACTGACACGTGTCAGTGAAGTCGGCATGTCCCCCTTGTTTGCTTGTCTGAAGCCGCCAATCATGCTCTCCCACCTGTCGCCATCTTGCCGGTCCAACGCGCATTGGGCACTGTATATATATTTATTTATATATATATTTCTCACGGTTAAAAAACCTTTTTACCATTTTACTGTGTTGCGCACGGTATAAGTGGAGGAATTTACATCCGCTGCGCTATTTTATTTCAGGATATCCTATAATTTTCAGGTCTCAATAAAGTATAAATGAAAACAATATTTTTTCTAATTAAATTTGAATAATTTAAAATCAATAACAGTAAAAATATCATAGTTTTTAATGACAGCGAATGTGGACTCGTAAGTGAAGAGAGATGAGTGTCTATTGCTGTTGTTTTCAATGGTACATCTGTTGTTATTGAATATAAAACGGTCTGATTTGATTAAATAGCTTAGACTTAATTATTGAAGGTATTTTTTTATTTATATTTTAATGGTTTTTATATATTATAGATTCAAAAAAATTATAACATAAATGTAAGTATGCATTTTTTTTTATATATATACATATTTGTATTCATATATATAAGATATCATATTTAAAACATATTTGTTATTAGTCAAATAATTTAAAGTTTGTAAGGATGTAGACATATTGATGTTACTTTTTTGTAAACTGGATTTAGCTTAAAATATTACTTGTCCAGATGACTGCCAAACCCATATATATGTAAGCTTATGTTACTCGCTGTGTAGAAAATCATTAAGTTTTGGTATTTTCCTTTTATGTTATGGAAAGATTTATCTACCATGGTTCTCCGTTATAATATAAAGGATTAAAAGGAATTAGAGGTCTAATACAGTATTGATAGGCACCGTTTTTCTATGAAAAAAAACGTAAGTTTAAATCCCGTAAAAAACATTTATAAATATAATAAATATTGAAATTAAACGGAGTCTTTATAAAAAATATATATAAAGGATTAAAGGATGATTTAGTTATAAGATAACCTGGCCCATCTAGAAATATTTATCATTCTGGTCTTCAAAAGAAAGAAAAGAAAATTATTGGCTGGAATCCTATGGTCTCAAGGAATATGTCCGGATAAAGGTGGTGGATATAATAAGTTTAGACCTCTTTTCATGATTACTAACAAAGTATTAATTTTATTATTATCTAACCAATCAAAAACTTGTTAGTTGCTTTTACAAAAGAAAGTTAAATTTATCCGCAAATCGCTTTCAAAAAAGAGACCTTTGAAATCCTCATGTTAACGGAACGTATTGATTGGCTTGATTTTTATTCAAATTTTGAATTTGCCACTTCTGACACTAAATTACTTTTTTAGAAATCAGTTCTTGATTTTGTGGTAATTTATATATCAATAAATCACCGTACATCTAAAAGAAAGAAGCTACATTCAATTAAGTTTAATTGAAGCAGTAGTACGCTTCCACTAGCAACGCAAATAATGAAGGCAAATTTAAACAATGACAGAGAAAAAGTAGTTCGGAACTAATGTTATCCTTATTTAATGAAAAGTAATAATAAGAGCTGGGACCTATGACATGTAGCTTTAAGACAAGCTTCTTATTGTTAACTATTAACGCTCCGAATATATCCAAACTGTAGACATTTGGAATTTGAAAATAGAATTTTTAACGTTGTGATTTGGATATGAGAGCTGACATATAAATATCGTTATTGATATCATCGTTGGTACTGATTTTATTATTTAAATTAAATGAGTTATTATTCATGTTAGTGATTTTATTATGTAATTTATTTGTATATTATTTTTATTATATAAATTTAAGTGAGTTATTATTCAGATTAACAGTATTTGAATTGAATAATAAAATATTGTACCAAACAAGTTGCATAATAAAATCATTAACATAAATGATAACTCAATTTATATAAATAATGAAGTCGATATCGATGACGGTATAAATAATGGTATCTCCCAAATATTTTACTTTGGATATATACTAATGTAATCGATGAATATTTAGTTTTTTGAAATTCACGAATTTTACAAGTTCAAGCAAATTATTCAGGAATAAACTGTTTGATTCATTTAATCATATTAAAAAATAGTTAAAGAAAATCATACAAATATTATTAGGGAGTATTACATGTTCTAAGGTTTGAGATTCATTAACAATGACTTCCTTTATTAATCTAGACATGCATTTTCAAATCAAGTAGAAACTTTTTTAAAGAAAATATATAATTTATACAGACATTTTAACATTATTGGTTGGTGTGTATCAAATTTAATATTTTTTAAATGTCATTTGATTTGTAATTAAGTAATATTAAATGTGAACCATTGCAAACTTCAGTTATTTCATAAATAATGAAACTTGCATTATATTGTTTCATTAATTTCCACACATATATCATACATAAAGCATACATTATGATGTAACCTTTGAATTTCTAAAATTTTAATGATTATATATATTATTAAGTTAATCAGTTACAAAACCATCCCAATCCATTTCCGAGTTGGCATCAATGAAATACTTTATCTGATCACTTTTTAGAGGATATGGAGTCCCTATTTCCAGTGAAAAAGAATGGATCCATGATTTCCATATTATCCGAGCTCAAAAAGCAAAGAAGCAAAATCTTTTATTTTTTTTAAAGTACAAAAAGTAAAATCTCCTATTCACTATACGGAGAAGAAATTCTAACAACAATCTCTCCGCCTTTCCCTCCAAATATTCTTTTCTTTCCATGCAAAGAAAAGAAATACAACAACACGCCAATGAAATGAAATGAAATAAATCAAAGAAATATCCTCCCATTCGTTTACAATTGAAAAATATTATGAAGATATTATTATTGATATCATTGTTGATGCGAATTTAATTATATACATTAAATAAATTATTATATATATTAATGATTTTTTTATATAATATTTATATTATTCAATTAAATATCATTAATATACATAATAATTTATTTAAATTAAATAATAAAAATATTATATAAAATAAAATCATTAATATATTTAATAATTTATTTAATATATATAATAAAATTTTAATCAATAATATTGTTATCATGTATGGACTCTCGTTACAATTTTTAAGTATAAAATATTCCTGATGGCCAACATAACGCCAAAAGAAAGGGAATCCAGCCCCCATAAAAGGCGTGCACTCTGAGCTCCACTGACCACTAACTGCTGCTCACCACTCTCTCTTCCTTCCTTCCCTCCCTCCCTCTCTCTCTCTTTTGTATTCTACCTTAGACCTCAGTACCTCCTCCTCTCCGATTCTGAGAGAGAGAGAGAGAGAGAGAGAGAGAGAATGGGGGTTACATGGACACGGTTCGCGCCGTTCGCACTGAGCCTCCTCCTCCTCCTAGCACAGATAGCCTCCGCCGCAGTAGAAGATGGTGAGCTTCCATTTCCCCTTTCTCTTTCCTTTCTTTTACTATTCTTTTGTTTATCTAAATGAGCAATGCTCTCTGTTCTTTCGGTCCGTACATTTTGAGACCAAAATGTGGCTCCATAGCATTGGCTTAGTGTAATTTCATTTCGGCTTTGCAATGGGTTTAGAGAGAGATTTGGAGGGGGGGTTAAGATTGGAGTCTCATGGACCTGGTTAGTGCCAATCTGTTCAACTTTGAGCTCGATGTGACAATGTGCATGATATTTTCTACTCTCTTAGCTTCTGGTTTGATAATTTGACATTGGACGTGTACTAATCTACTTCATTTTTAAGGTCTCTGAGTATTGTTTTTGCTAGACATTAGTTTGCTTATGGCTTGATTTAATGTGAGATTTAAGTATTGGTTCCAGGAGAAAGATTAAACCCCTGATTTTTAGTTAGTGTTCTTGAGAAAATTACTTTTCGCTCTCTATCAAGAGAAAAGTGTTGATGTTCCTTTTCTGTTTTATTCTTGGATGAAGAAGAATATCCCTCTGATACTGGAAATGAGATCTTAATTAGAAAGTGACTAGAGAACTAACATGGAACCATACAAGGAACAAAAGTTAAACCCAGTCGGTACCTAGATGTTACTGGTACCTAAAACCTTGCAATGTTAATAGAGCTGTTACATAGAAGTAAATCTCTTACTCTGTTTTCACAGTTATTTGTGTGTCTCAGTGTTAATTGAGACTTAATGGTGCCTTAAAAATGTATATCTCTGCTTTGTATTTGATCAAATGTTTGCCAGGTCTAGTATGGGTATGCACTGGTACTAGTCAGTCTAACAGTATGTCGTCCAATTGTCCATGTAGATTGTAGATCCTGTTACATCATATCCCATGATAAAAAAAAATTTTCCTCTTTCCAAAAAAAAAAAATGATCTTACTGGGATGCTTGATTAAATTTATATTTGGCAGGCTTGACTAACCATACAAGTTATGGATAAATAGACTTTGGTACAGAGAAAAAAATACTCGACTTTTGTCTGTTACCAATTCATTTGATGTTGACTTCTCAAGTCCTCTAGTTCTGCAGTTTGCCTTTTTTCTTTATGATCTGGATCATAATTTACTGTGACACTTCATGGTGTGATTATTTGCACCATGGATCAATGTGGTCCTGTACTCCTATGTGACATTATTTGTAGAAATTAGCCACATAAATGGCTGTATTGCAAGTGCCATCTAGAATACGGCTCTGTGCATGTGCCTTACTAATGGCTAGCATGCCTATTCAATGACTACTTGATTAAGCATGCTTATTTGATGGCTTGCCTTTATTTGTGAATATCATTGTATGTGGCATTTCCTGTCTGGCCTTCTCTGTGTTGATTACCTACTCTTCTACTCACAGCTGGAAATCAAGGGTGGTCATAAAAAAGCAATTGAGTCACACAATCTGGGGCCACAAAATATATTACTTGGCACGTACCGTGTTAATTGCTACTTAATTAAGCATTGCCCATATGGGGAGAATTTAGATCATTACATGTGTGCACTTTTTCTTCATTAGTATGATAAAGACATGGGTACGGGTTCTCTGCTGTCAGGCAATAATCAACACAACAACCTCACATATACTGTCCTCTAGTTGTTTGATATACTGCCTGTGAGAGATTTAGTGCTTACCTAGAATATGAATGACATTTACAATCTTTTGTGTTTAAAAAGAATACAAACCTTGTGACCATATTTGTATTAATCAGTGGGCCCTTAATTACCTGTGGGCCCTGATCTTTTTTATCCTTTCTTGCTTAAGCAATGGCCTTGCACTATGAAGTGAGATTTATAGTAGTTGGAGTGTGTGCTTGTTAGGGTAATTAGGCGTGTGCTGGTCCCATTCACCTAACCTTTCTATGTAGCCATGAGCCTTATCCTTCACTATGCCCAATAGGCTTCTTTTACCCATGTGAAACAATAGGGGTTTTACATCAGTTTTGAGGTGAGCGATTGAGCTCTTTTGGGTCTGGTAATTAGTAAATTACGAACTGTGAAGAAGTTACTTTAGAAACAACATGTTTGTTATGTATAGCCTGATTTAAGTGATTAATTGTTACATTTGCTGCAAACTGAAGTACTTAACTTCTACCGTACCATTGGTATACTGGTAAGAACATATAATGCTAATGTGCCTTGAATAATTAAGCAATTCAATTGAAACTGAGCTGAAATTCATTCACATTGTAGGGTTGCTTAACAATGGCGACTTTGAGACAACACCAACTGGTGGATTTGCAAGTGCCGCCATTGGAGAAGGGGTCGCATCCATCCCTGGGTGGAGCATAAATGGCACAGTCGAGCTTGTTTCATCTGGCCAGAGGCAAGGTGGCATGATATTGATTGTTCCACAGGGTAACTTGGTCAAATTCAAAGCTAATAGATCTATGCAAATGCTATTTTTTATCTGGTCATGCTGGTTTGTTAAGATAGCAAGTGTTTTATGCCATACTTCACCACTGTACCGGGCGTTCTTGAATTGTGTATAGTAACTACATGTACTGTCCAGTCCAGCATTAAATGAACGTTGCCCCCATGTACCTTGAAGCTTAGTGTTTTCAAACTTCTTTTTTGTTTACGTATAAATTCTTTGTCAGCATAAACTCATATATCATGGTGTTTCCTTTTTTTCTGATTAATTAAAGGTGAGCACGCAGCCCGACTAGGCAATGATGCAGAGATTAGCCAAACTGTACAATTCGAGAAGGGATCCCAATATGCCGTAACATTCAGTGCTGCTCGCACCTGTGCTCAGATGGAGGCATTGAATGTATCAGTGGGATCCACTACTCAGACAATCGAACTGCAGACTCTGTACAGTGTTGAGGGATGGGATGCATATGCATGGGGGTTTCAGGCAGCTGTCGAGGAGGCCCGCCTGGCATTCAGAAATCCCGGAATGGAAGATGACCCAACATGTGGGCCCATTATTGATAACGTAGCAATCAAGAAGTTATTCACACCCGATAGAGCTGACGGTATGTAAAATTTTCATTACTTTAGTTCCAGTGCATACTGTTTTGACTTTTGAACACCATAGTTTTGAAATAACTCCTCATGTACAATATTTTAGTAAAAATGTGGTTTTGGACTTAGATCAAGAACGAGGGAATATAAATGATTTTTTTCATGACAGGGATATGTCTGACATTTTTAGGGGCAAGCTTTGTATACATCTAATCTAACAATGTAGTTTTGTGTATAGATCTTGTGAACTCTTGTCAGTTGACATTCCTAGGGACCAGAAAGAGTTAGGCTTCTGACAAAAACTGTAGATCCCCATAGTATATTAAATCCTCTCTAATCTTTGACATTGAGTATAACTTTTCTTCAAAAAGAGAAGGGATAATAATTTTGAACTAAAATATGCATAGTGAGTGGAAGACAAAGCACCGTAAGGCACTTGGTTTAGTAAAACCGAGTGACTTGCACTAATTTAGGAGTATCTATATGTTGGTCGCTAGGTAGCACGTACACTTTTGTTCACACTGTTTGGAGAAAAAAATCTTGGTTCAAAAAAGCCCCAAATTTTATATTCAACTACCTGTTAGAGCACATGCATGGACCCTACTTGGTTGCCACCATCTTTTGTCCATCTCACATGTGCATGGGGAAATGAATTAAATTGAAAAAAAAATGTTTTGGTTTTCCTCTTCTCCATTTCTTGCAAGGGCTGCAGATGCATGTCTTCTTTCCACAATGTAAATCCACTGAACTTGCATGGCACAGCTTGAGGGTTATTTTTTTATTTTTTATTTTTTTGTGGGGAGAGGGGGTTGGGTTTACAAACTGGAGTTCATGTTGCTACATATAAGCATATATATATATGATACTTGAGCTTCTAATACAAGAACATGATGCTTCAGTTTCTAACAAAATGGAGAAAAGTGATCTGGGAATATCATCCCTATGTTGACCCGTGCACTAGGTTGCAGCTACTCGTAACTAGTAATTTGTCCTAAAAGCTTTAGGAAATAATAGTACATATAAACTAATAAAATAGTTCCTCTTATTTCAGAAAAAGAAAAGATGAATAAGGAAATTTTAGTTTACTCAGTTATTTGGGGTTACCTTGATCTAACCCAGCTACTACTGTACTGTTTTCTTTATCAGATAATGAGGTGTTGAATGGGGACTTTGAGGAGGGCCCATGGCTGTTTCCAAACACTTCCCTTGGCATTCTACTCCCAACCAACCTTGATGAAGAAACCTCAGCCCTGCCCGGCTGGACAGTCGAGTCGAACCGTGCCGTGCGTTTCATCGACTCGGCCCACTACTCGGTCCCACAAGGAAAACGTGCTATCGAGCTGCTCTCTGGCAAGGAAGGCATAATTTCCCAAATGGTCCAAACTACCCCTAACAAGCAGTACAACCTCACCTTCACCCTGGGCTCTGCCGGTGACAAATGCAAACCGCCAATAGCTGTGATGGCATTTGCCGGTGATCAGGCACAGAATTTTCACTACTCGCCGGTCGGCAACGCGACTAGCCAGGCCGCCAACTTGACATTCACAGCCCGGGCCGAGAGGACACGTGTCGCCTTCTACAGCGTGTACTATAACATGAGGAGTGATGATCAAAGCTCTCTCTGTGGGCCCGTCCTGGATGATGTTAGGGTTTGGGGGCTTTCTGGGGCTGTTGGATTGAGTGCAAGTGGATCCAAAATTGTTGGGCTTATTATGGGCCTGGTTGTTAGCTGGGTTTTGCTTTAGTTAGGTGAGAATATGAGATGTATTTGTTTGGTAAGTTTTGGGTTTTCAATAGTTTTAGTTTGTCCAAAGGAAGATTTGTAAACAAATCATGGCAAGGTAGCCCTGTGGGGCTTTATGGAGAATTGGAGGTGTTGTGAACTCGTGATATATTAGTAAAGTTTGCAAGATCTATTATATTTAGTTTGATCGTGGTTGCTAGGAAAGAGATCATGGAGAATTGGAGATGGTTGTAAACGCGTGATGTGTTAGTAACTAGTGAAAGTTTGCATGATCTATTATTATATATATATGGATTGGGCTTGTAAGAGACTGTGATTTTGCAATTTACGTCCATAGTATGTATGAGACGAGAAAGCGTTTGACACGTCCGGATTTTGATATACTCAAATTGTTGTTGCCTGTTAAGAATTCAAGTGACAAACCTAAAATTCGGACTGCTAACATTTGGGTTGACATGCTACTAATGAGCTCAACTAATGATCTGCTCAATTTATTTTAAATACTAACATTCTAGCAAATTTTCTATATGTATTTATATAAATTTATTAAATTTTACTTGGACAGCAAAAAAATTTGCATTTGTACTTATGTTACGTTAACAAAAAAGAATATTTAAATAAATAAATAATAAATAAGTAAGAGTTTGGGATAGAAAACTATTTTCAGGCCATGCTAGGGTTGCAGCATGCAAAATGTGACTCATGAAATGAGCTAAAAAATGTTTGACGACCCATTATAAGAATGGAAAATATTTTCCCTTCTATGATGAAGTTGTGAAAAAAAAAAAACAGAATTCATGTTAAGGAGGAAAAAAATATTCCAGTTTTGGCTCTCTTGTTTTTTTAAATAAATATTCTTAGGTTCCATAAATCTGTTCTACTTCAAAATATAGCTTCTATGTTCTAAAAACTTAATTTTGGATTAAGATCTATTAATTTAAAAAATGTGAGCATTTAAATTTGTTTCCATTATTTATGATTTTGGGGAGTATATATATAGCAATTATACAAATTATAATTGATACTATTTGTCATTTGAGGATATCAAATTTGATTATTAACAAACCTGGCTGGACCTATCTAGTCCTGGAAATCTTGAAATTATAAATTATTGCGATACCTCCAATCCTCCATCTCGACATATAATAGCATTTCATAATTATTGATGGTTTCTTTTTATATCTTGATCCACTCAATTAGTTAATAATTTGAAATTATAATATACTAAATTCTAAATTCACATGAAGAAAAAATATGTATATAATATTATATTTTTTGAGAAAAAAATTATGAAAATATGCTTATGATATCAAATAATAGTAAAAATATGTTTCATTATGAAATATTTACCTCATCATATACATTTTTTTAATTTCATCCCTAAAGTCTGATAGAGGCAATAATTTCCCTACTAATTTTTTTTTGAGGAGAAAATCTCCCTACTAAATTTGAGATTATTTATTGAAAAAACAAATATTTTTTTAATAATTACACAAAAAAAATATTAATTTTAATACATCATAATCTATAATAATACTCTAAATCCTCAAGAAATATAACTACTTATCTACGGTGCTTAGAAGTAGTAACATTTACCGTAGCCTAATCGTGCCTATTCGTTGGATCTGATTTTTCTCACAAGGAGTACGTGAAAATCATTCTTTTGTTCTTTGTAATTTGTAAAGATGAAACCATTTCTATAGGAATGGATATGGTGCATTCAGCTCTCTTTCTCTTTATATCGTTCTGGATCTATGGATGAGAATCATTTAATCACCTTACATTTTTTTCCCCTTGCATCGTGTTCAGCAAGGTGGCCCTTTTGAGTCTTGAATTTTTTCTTGCGTTCTGACATATTATTGCATTGCCTTAACACCTATTCTCTGTGTTTGGTAGCTGCATTAAGCTCCTGCTTCACTTTAATCTTGCCAAACGAAGTTCAAATGGAGTTAAGTGAGATAGATTAAAGGGATCATTTACTCTAGGAAAATTACTTCACCACAACTAGTGAAGTAAAGTTAATGCAGCAGAAAGCCCTATTTTTTTTACCAACCAAACCCTTTCTTCTACTGTTCTCTTTTCTTTGTGCTGGAGTTTTGAGCTATGTAGAAGAGGTGTGGCTGAAGGCGGTTTTGTAGTTCCTAATGGTAGGTTTTATCTCGCAGACTCAAGATATGCAAATACTTTCAAATTTATATGTCCATACTGTAGATTGAGATACCATTTGACACAATTCAACAACATGCCTCGATCAAGAAGATATAGTTGTGCAGAGGATTTGTTTAATCATCATCATGCATAACTTTAGAATGTAATCGAAAGAACATTCGGAATTTTGAAGAAGCGGTTTAAAGTACTTAACATTATGCCCTCATATAAGTACAATAAACAAGTTCTTGTCGTAATAGCTTGTTGTATAATACATAATTTTATCAAGAAACAAAATAACTCAGATAAATTCCTCAACTCACAAATACCTTTAGAAGATGAAGATGATGAAAACGATGAGAATTCAAGTTTGTACACCGATCCAGGAGAGACACATGTAGAGGAAGTAATTAGGAGTAATATTAGGGACATCCTATGATGCCAGCATCGCTTAAACTAGATTATTAGCATTGAATTTGTATGGATATTTATTTTATTTGGACTTGGTTGTTTATTGCTACTATCTATTTAAGTATAATTTATATTAGTTAAGGCGTCATTTTTATTTTTTACATAAATATTCTAGTAATTCATCTTGCATTCTAACATAACATAATATACATAAGGGCATTTTGATCTTTTGATTATAATTCTAATACTTAATACCAAAATTTATATTATTTTTCAACACTATTTCATCTAATAACTTCATCGTACTTCAATATTACTAAACATTAGTGAATTAAAATTAAGTTAAAAAACTTAAACTTTTATTCCATTTTAATTTTACTTCACTTATCAAACATTCAAACATAGTGATTGTATATCTAAAATAGATTAATACAGTCAACAATAGTCTCCTCGAGACAAGTCTAAGCCACAAGAAGTTAGTCAACAATGCATATAACATCAACATCACAATATTTCATGACGTTTTATTTTCTGCAATTTTTCAGTTCTAAATTGTTAGAACATCTGCTTTTTTTTCACTTTAATCTTCTATTCACATTTTTTTTGTAAAAACATTATTTTTCTCTTGAACATCAACTACTTTCTCAGATTGTTTTGCACAATTTTTTTACCTTAAATTTCAGAAATTTTTTTTTCCTAAATGCAGTCTTCTCATATATGTTCGAGGCAAACATTGAATTAGCATAAATATAATTACATAAATATTATTAACTTCATATCAATTATTATCCATTCGCACTTTTCTAATTTTTTTTTTACTTCGTATGGTATATCTATCATATTCATTGTATTTCTAATAGTATCTTGCATTAATTAGAGATTTATCAGACTGACATTTCTTCACATTTTTATCACCGAAAAATAATAACTCTTGATTCGGACTCATATTTTATTGTATTATTACTTAATGTTATTAATGATGCAACGGAGTACGCATATTTTCTAGTATTTATAATGATATTTTGATCTCTCCTAACATCAAACGACCATAAAATGCCAACCACTATTTAATATATATATATATATATATTTGTGTCGATACTATTGTTTTAAAAGAATAAGAAATGAAAAAGAAAAATAAGTACCGAAAACCAGCTAATAAAACGCACAGCTGCAAGTCTGCAAACCTAACGCCTTCAAACAAGCCGAAATTTGGGCGCCGTACCTTTGGTTCCATACTGCCTCTTAAAACTTACTTCACCTCGCCGTCAAGTAAAACATTTTTGTTACTTCTTATTTTTCTTGTGGTTCTCACATTCTGGGTGAACGTGTCCTTTGTGAACCATGTTCTTTGGGGAATTTTAACATTATTTTTTAGAGAGGTTAAGATATTTTGAAGCTTATTTGAAAAAAAAATTATTAATTAAATACTGGGTGTGTGGTTTTTAAAATTTTCTAATACTTTATTTAATATAAAGTGTTGCGTTTTTTATTAAATGTTTTGTTGTATTTAAATTCACGTAAGTAACATTCAATGAATAATATTTAAGTATTTAAGTTCACGTAAGTAACATCCAATGAATAATATTTATTGTTTGAAATTGATGGCATTCATAGAAAAATCTAGCTAAAAGGAGAAAAGAATGTATTGTATGTTATGTTTATTTTTTTTCTATTATAGGACAATATTTCGGATTTGAGTTCCTTTATAGTTGATAATCTTCATGGTATTTTTTAAATTAATTAAAAAAGGTAAATATTAAATTCTAGTCAAAAATTTTCTTTTACCGTTTCACTTTTCTTTATCATGTGGGATGGAGTTCTAAATAATTTCCGATAAGAAACCTCTTTACTTAGCTAATAAATTTATTTTATACAGCTTGAAAAACAACAAAATTTACATCTAATTCTATCAATTTTCGTGAACATCATGTAAATACAGTGTATATTACCCTTTTTAAGTCTTGATTTCAAAATTACAAATTACTTAATTTTATTTCCAAAAATATCATACTAATATTGTTTTCATAGATTTTCACTCTAACAATTTATTCATCATAAGTCATAATTCATTGTTATACTCAGAGATTTCACAAATTCCCTTATGTACCAGGTGCATTCAACAAATCCTCCCGTTTGTTCAACGGTTAGTTCGTCAGTCCACAGACACGGACAAGAAACAACCTGATGGGCCCCACCTCTCCTCAGTAATAGACACACACCAGAACTCCTTTAACGGCTACTACACTCAAAAAATCCCGGGCCCACAGTCACGCGCATCATGTACCCATTCGAACGTTTCAGAACCTTTCCCTTTTCCCAACGGCTCTTTTGTATCCCCCCCCCCCTCAATTAAATTTCTAATAATTTCCCAATTCTCTCCTCTCTCTCTCTCTCTCTCTATAAATACCTCTCAAAACCCACACAATTCACACCAATTCAAATCCCAAGCATTTCATTTGAGAACAGAGAAACGAGAACATATCCCATCCCTCTCTCCCAATTCCTCAGTTCTTCAATTTTCGCTCTCTCTTTCTCTCAATTCTCTCTAGTTCTCTGATGGCCATGATGAAGAGCTTCGCACTTCTCTTTGTTACCTTGGTTGTGCTCTCCGCTGTTGCGAATGCGCGGGAGGAGTTCTTCATGAACTTGGCAGCACCGTCCCCTGCTCCGGCAATGGAGAACGGGTCGGGTATGGTTGTACCCGGTTTCTGTGCAATTCTCCTGGCATCTCTCATCTCTCTCATGGGTTTCGCCATCTATTGATTGAGACATGGCATCTCTGTTCAAAGGGGAAAGGATGGGGTATTCATTTGTTTATTGTTTCGTCGCGGGATTTGTTATGTTGGTTGGTTGTTTCCTGTTGCGAGCCTGTTGTTATCTGATCTTCCTTTTGCCTGTAAAAGGGAGAGAGATGTTCTATTTATTTAAATAATATAGATATTTAGTTAATTTTTGGACTTAAATTGTGTTCTTTAATTGCTTCATTTTACGTGATCGGAGTGTTTAAATGCTGTGAGTAATTTGTATCAGCACTTTAATTATTTAGAACTAAAGTAAAATTATTATTGAACTATTAAGACGATAAAAACATAAGAAGTTGATAAATAACTAATTATTGAGGTGATAAAAGCACAAAAAGTAGAATTATTAAGGCTTCCATTCTTTAATTCTTCCATTTAGTTAAGAAATGTGTCTAAATAAATTTCATGTCTTTTTGCTTCAGCAATAAACTTTATGGTAATGAGCTTATAATAAAACTGTATGGTACTTTTCTTAAGAATTTGGAATTGCGATGAGCTTAAAATGAAATTGTGTAAATGGTATTAAGGATTGGCTAGCAAAAGAAAAAAAAAGGGGGGGGGGGGGGGGGACAGGAAGCACCTTTTATTTCTGTAATTTGAAAATAAAAAAAATAGAGTTTAAATTGCATATATTTGAAATTAGAAAATTGACATTCATTGTCCGCAGATCAGAATTAGTTTCACATCCGATATCCGTGAAATCAATTTCATAAATCTGCAAACTTGATTCAGTATTTTCTGCACAATTGGGATTAAAACAACGAAACAAGCCCATATTAAAGCTATAAGCAAAAGCCTAATTACCATGACTTAGGCCTTCAACAAGCCCATTTTTTCATGCAAATTAGGCTGGGTCATTAGCTCTCTCAAATTTTACTCACTATAAATGGCCCAAATGATGATATTCTCTTTTAGCAAACCTACTTTCTGGTATACTGGTACAATGTAACAGTAGATTTGAATGCCAAATCTGGATCACCATTGCTTGTGCTAGACAAACAGCATCTTCAGATATTAAAATTTTATCAAGCCTACTCTCTTATTTTTGTTTCAATAAAAATATAATTAAGGCATTAAGCATCTATAAATATTAAAATTTTACAAAAGTTTTCTGCTGTGAATAACTTTTTTCTAGATTATTAAAGCAATACTTTCAACAAAATCCACCTTTTGTAGTAATTTATTGACTTGAGGTGAACCTAGATATGTTATCATAACAATAACATATTTCTTTTTCCTGAGTGGAAGAAGCCTAAAAAATTATTCGATGCTGTCATTTCGGAATCGTATTATTGGATTAGCAGAGAATCTTAACGACAGAGAACCGAAGGCACTGCATTTTTTTTTTGTATATATATTTATTTATTTTTTTATGGAAAAAACTAAAGAGCATATCTTTTCTTTTCAGATCAGTAGGTCAGAATAAGTAGATTATTAACCCTGAAGAATCACCAACAAAAATGATTGATGTAACTAATAAGAAAAACCTCATAATCAGGGAGAAATCCATCTCCATAGATGATAATCATAAATCGTGCATGCGCGCACCGAGTCTTTTCGATTCCGGTTTCAAATTCCATTACAACATCTGGTATCACATCCGAAACGGTACCATGCTGAATTACAAATCCAACTTACAACACACTAAGAACTTTTGATTTTGCTCTGTGAAAATGCATACAAAGAAAGAAAATAACCATAATCAGAGCATAGAAATTGAGTGTGGTTTTACCGGTACCGGTACGATTTCATTGGAGGTAACAAAACTTAACCTCATCCAACTAACCTGCCTGATCAGTAATGACCCGAGATCCGAAAAAAAGCCGACGCTAGACGACTGAAATTCTGACCCAAGTCAACTCAATTCATGTCCTGATAATTATTCTCGATCAAACTAACCCGACCTGATCTGAACCCGACCCGATTCTCCTGATTGCAAAACGCCAAAATCAGACACTGACCTGACGAACTCACCCGACCCGCATGACACCCAACTTAACATAATCTGATTTTTTTCAAAAAAGCAAAGTGACCTAACCCAACCCATAATTCAGAAATCCTTTTCGGTCAAAATAACCCCACCCGACCGACCTTTCCAATTGCCACTTCTAGATTTCATACCGTTGGAATGAAATGTTCGACTCATCTCGGCACACATGGCACATTCTCCCCTCACCTCTGGTGTTTCTATCATGCAAACTATCACTTTGCAAGTACGATCTAGTGCTTTGGTTCCTTAATAATAAGCTAGCACATATATTTTTCTAATTTGTTTGACGGCTCAGTGGGAATTTATTAATGGAGGTGTCACTTCATATACCTTTAAATATGCACGCTTCAGGGGTGGTCAAGTAAGTGACTTGATGAGAAGGGCAAACAGAACTAGGAGGACACATCAACCAAATTTTTCTGGTGCTCACTACTCAGAAAATAAAAAAAAAGGAATGAAATATCAGGAGCATATTCCATTATTTTTTTTGCTTTTGCTTTTGTTTTTGTTTTTGTTTTTCTTCATTGAATTTCTTTCAACTGAGAGTTAATTAATATTTTGCTTTTGTTCTTGATTCAGCTCTAATAAGATTGAAATATTTTGATCATAAGTTGATAACTCGGAATGAAAATATTGAAATGAAATAAAAACCAAATTTCCTGGTTCATTGAATTTGGAATTAATTGACGGTGCAAATTCAATTTCCTTTTTTTAACAAGAAAAAGACATTTGATGATTCCAGACAAGATGATGGTCCTTGATAAGTTTGCTGCGTCAATTTCATATAGTGCATCCATATTTAATTTTTATATCTGGTGCTTTCATAAATTACTAATATTTATATATATATAGACCATCTGATCTGCAATAATGATAATCTAGATATGCTTATGAGTTCAGGAACATGCAATATATTTTCTATTATTTTGAGATAAATCCCAATTAATACCCCACCCTTTTATAATTTGTTTTCCCATTTGGGCGACTTTGAATTAATTTCAAATTGTTAACTCTCGTTATGATTTTACTTAATTAACTACATGAAATGCTAATTCAGCTCTAGGAAATTAAATTTCTTCATTAACTATCATGAGATATATAGATCAATTGAGCTGTGCTATATATATGCTAGTACCACCATGAGATGCTTTAAATTAATTTATAATATTCTTATATTCTCTTGTATAATTTCTTAAGCCTCTTAATATCTTAATGAAAGATTTTTTTTTATGTTCCATCAACTTTGAATCTTCTCTAATGACATTGCTTGCAAACTCTAGAACTATTATTAGCCTTGAACAATTTTGTCAAAAGTTAGCAACAACAACTCTAATTAGTAGATTTTATTTCAATCAGATATGACACCAGATGTGGATGCTAATAAGATACCAACTATATGAATTTTTATAAAAAAAACGGCTATATAGTGTTCATGATGAGTGTGTGATGATGACAGTTGCTGAATTTTAAAATTATTGTCATGAATTTTATATCAAAGCAATCAAATAATGTTAATGTATATATAATTGAGCATAATACATACTAAAAGGAATAAAAACAGAGGTTAATTAAGGCATTCAATAACTGTAATTCTGTATTGTTAATGTTTGAATGATGTCCCCTGTTTTTGCATATGTTATCTTTATTCCTTTTAAAATTTTAATTCATTAATCTCTGGTGGCTGTATTAACTATATATGACTTTGGTAGGAAGTTTTCATTTTTCATAATCTCAGTAAACACAAAGAAAGTGGAAAAAAAAAAAGTTATGAATGAGTTTCAGTTTTAGTTTCACATCAATAGGTATATTTGTGTACAAGAGAAATATAGAAAACACATTTTGAAGTAATTTGCACATGTAAAGCCATTTCATTTGTGTTTACAATAAATAATTGATTTTGAAAAAATAATATGAGGGTTCAAAAGCCTCATTTTTTGTGTATTCATTATGTCTCTATCTTTTAATTTTCTAATAATAAAAATTTTAAAACTAAAATATTGACATAAAATTGTTAGATATGATATATAGAGTAAAACTAACGTGTTTCTAAGAGCATCGAATCTCTCAGTGTTCTTAACTCCAAATCCGTCCAATCGATTTCAAATGATAAATTCAAGTTATTTAATAAATTCTTTATATTAAGATATGCTTTTTAAGGGTTGTAATTTTTAAAGATTCTCCTTTCCTGGATCACATACCTAAAAAGAGTTCAAAAGAAAATTAATGAAATGTGAGTTGGATTCGAGTCTTTTGACAGAAATCTGCCGTCACTCTTTGATTCTTCCACTAAGCAATAAATATTAAAAATGAACTGAATGAAAAGTTATTTGACCAAAGAAAGAAAGAAAATTTAACATGTAAGATGATAACTAGATGATATTCCACATTGGTTTCTTTAATTTGCCCATAGTTAAATTTTGATTTTTGTAATATAATAGATTAAAGTAAATAAGGCATCAGTATCTTGATATTAATTTCAACAATTTAGTGGGGTTGCTTGACAAAGCTGCCTCATTTTGTGCCTCTTTCTCACATGTTACTTTCAGAAGCTTGTAAAGGTTCTTTGTTCTTTTTTTTTTAACTTATATTTTGTTCCATCTGGTACCTAAGAGGTTCTACTGGTCTATTCTGGTAAAGAATCTTTCATAGTTTTGCAATAGCTTTATGTATCATGTTTTATTTGATGTTTAAAAGCTGTATTAGGATTTATTTAAGGTTAGAAAATAACCTAATTGGAAAAAAAGTAATTTGTGCTACGTTTGAAGTTAGGTCTACTAATAATTTTAATTTGTTGGAAAATTTCAGAACTACCAATCATAAATATACATTTGACAAATTTCATATATATTTCATAATTTTTTTTTCAACTTTATTTTTTCAATTTCCTGATACATACAAGAAAGAACAACAAGGGACTGTTTCTGTTTCTGTTCTTTGATAAAAAGTGGGATTCTGCATTTTGTTTTCCAACCGTCCGATCTAAAACAAACAATCAAGATCAAATCAAATAATATTATTTAAGAGGCTCTTAATTTTTTTTAATGAAAGATGGAGATCTCAACCATTCAATTTTAAATATCCGTAAAATTTTTTTATTCAGATTTTATATTTATAACATTTTATATAAAGAACATTATTTTTAATTTCATGTGGTCCATTCATCATAAACTCGACGAATCAGACGTGCGAAACACGGTATTACTTTTAGGAGGAGGATGAAACGTAGGGGAAACAAATCCCAATAGCAAACTGATTAATTACTGATTAGTTGCTTTATACATATTCTGATTGATGCATAAGTTTTAATTGTACAATCATTTTTCTCCTCCACTCAAATAGCAACACTCAAATAATCAACATTGTAACCAATCTTCAACTTAACTAACCACCTTTGATTGTGGTGTAATCAGTGCACCTGGGCTGGGAATGTATGACATGACAATGATATATATACTTTGCACACACACACACACACACACACACGTGCGAATTCACAAAAGAGAAAGAAAGAAAGAAAGAAAGAAGGAAGGAAGGAGGCGACTTCCTTAATTCCTTTTTGCACGAATGAGCTAAAATTAATGCGCCAAACAAACATCAACCTACCTAATTGATAACCAATATAAACATTGCATCAGTACATCAGCATGTGATTCGATTCTCTTAATATATAATTATACACCCACAAATATATATTGAGAGCCTCCCTTTTGTTTTATAAAGTGATCCCTCAACCCCAGCCAGCCAGCCAGCCACTCCTCTCCCTTCTTTTTGACTTTATAGACTTTCACATTACCTAGTCACTCTTTGATATTATATTTATTCATATATATTAATTTTGCTGACTCTTGTGGGGCCCACAATTGGGGAATTTAATTTGAAGCACAAAAGTGGGAATATTTTTTATTTTTATTGGTAATCTCATCTCCATTTTTTTTCATTTATTGTAGGGAATGCAGATTGTTAATATTTTGAAAATTTTTTGTTCTTCCAAATGAGTAAATATAAAGGTGCTAGGTATATTTAACACATTTATTTGTTGTGTATGTATATATTACTTAGAAATTATCACCATTATGGCACCCATTTAAGTTAATTAATTAAACAACTCAAAGTATGTGTGGTATTAGTATATCAAAGATTATGAATGTGTATTTACTTGTTGTCACTATATATTGTTTTTTCTATTTAAAAAAAAGACTTCTTAACATGCTATTCATTTATCATTAGTGGAGATTTTTTTTTATAGCAAGCTAAATACAATATTGACGAATGTCATTTATCATTAATGATTGTGGTAAAATAAATATCATCATCATATATAACTGCAAAAATAACAACACCAACACCAACAATAACAATAAGAACAAAACATTTTCAATTTTCAAAGATCGTAGCATAAAGAACCAAATCGAATGTTTATGCAACAAAATAGTGAAAAAACACTTATATAGTACTTCAGTGTACTAATACCACAAATACACATACTTCTTTCATGGTTAGAGTACAATATTTTTTTTATTTATATAATTATTGTAATAATAAATCATCATCATCATTTTAGAACTACTATTTAGAAACTGGTCATCTCCATTATTGAAAAAAACGGGGGGCAGTTCGCTTGTATTCTTAAAATAAAGATTGATGACTGTACTACAAAGAATAAAAAAAAGGGGGGGGGGGGGGGGGGGGGGGGTAGGAACTAAAACCTAATACAGTCGGATTGATAGAACAAATAACTAACCTAATAGAATAATTGTCCCTTCCTGCTCATCTCCAAATATTTTATACGCTACATGTTTCATTGCGTTGATCTTGTGTGAACCAGCGGTGTGGCAATCATGTAGCAGGTTTGCTGCTCTGTTGTTGATATATCATGGAAGGATGGCAAATTCATAAATAAGAAACTAACAATAGTACCTTTGATTAGTTACATGTGCCATTTCTAATAGTGCAATTGTAGCTGATGCGAAAGGATATTTCGGATTCTTTTGGAGGAATATATCAAAATATCATAATGTTTTAAATATGTCCAAGTATTAAATATTATGTTTAACTCAAATTGAGATAAATATAAAATTTATTACTCATTAAAAAAATTAAGACTCTAACACTGAAATGTATAATTGAGATTCAGATTCTCTTTAGTTGTTTGTAAATAAAATACTAAATGTCATATTTATTTAAAGTCTCAACTTTGGATTATTGTTTTATTTTTTTTTTCAAGTTAACTCGTAATAAGAGAAGCGACTATAGAAAACTTGTAATAAGAGAAGGAAATTTGTATAGAAAAACAATAATACAATATCGAGGGAGAAGAAAAAAAGAATAAATAGACAAACGAATATGTTACACAATATTTAATTTTGTCCTAAATACCCATTAAGATATGCATCTTTTCAATCGATTCCGTACTAAAAACATCACCAAATAAACCGTCTTTGCACCTTCACCGCACGTAACAATAAACAAACATCTGCGAACTCCGTTTGATCACAAATCCCATGTAAAAAAAGAAAAAGAAAAAAGAATGCATCAAAATTCCACACCCGCTACACGAATGCCCACAGCAAAAGCGACAAGGAGAAATCCGGATTCCACATTATTAAAGTGCAATGCATGGTGCTGAACCAACGGTGAATAAAATCCCGACAGTGTTTTGTTTAGGGGAGTTGAATTTCAAAAAGACTAGATTGGACGGGGCCGTCAGATTCCCCTTTTCCCGCCTTTTTTTTTTCTTAATTATAGTTTAATTGACTTAATACTGTTGTTTTGGTAGGTCGGTCGGCAGATTAACACTTATAGAATTGCGGCTTATGTGTATTTTCTTTCTTTCTTTCTTTGATTTTTTGTTTTGTTTGGAATTTAAATTATCATCTTTCGGCTGAACAAGTACGTAATAGAATCCCCAGACTGTAAATAAATCCATAGAAAAGAGTGCATAGATTGTCAAGATTTAAGAATGTGTCAGTAATTTTTTTTAATTTTTTTAATTTTTTTGATTTTATTTGAAAATTTATTGTTAAGATTGTCAGAATAATTAATTGTTATGTGATACTCTCTTTAGTAAATAATGAGTCTCCGTAATTAACTATGATTGATTTTTATGGAGTATAAATTTTCTGGATTTCACTCTAAGAAAGAAAACATTAAAGAAAATTATAATTCTTAAATCAGAAGACCGTATAATTACATTAGAAAAATTTAGATTTAAAACTTTGTCAAAACTTTCTTGTATAAACCTCATCCATACAAATATTATCTATATTGAAGTCTGTATCTTCTAAAGTACTTCACACCATCAGCAAATTAATTTGAATTATTCGATTTGAATCACTAATAAATGTAAATTTATAGAGGATGAATAGTTTTGAAACTGATGACAAACAATCAAAATTTTAATCATTTCAATAAAATACTTCACTCAATATAAAACCTCTGTGCTGACGTGGCTTCAAGATGCAACAATTTGAGCAACTCGAATTCACATCTAATCAAATTGCCTCTGATGAGAAACACAACCTCAATTAATTAATTTGCTTCCACTTGGCCAATTTCAACAAATTTTGCGGTCGTTTCAAATCCAAGGCTTAAAAATCAGCTTTTTCAAACTGACAACTGGTCAAGATCCAGATAAAAGGACCAGATAAAAATTTATCCAATTGTACAAACAACAAATTGTATAGAATTCCAAGTACACAATCCGGATTAGTTATATTGCTTCGAGCCGTGAACCAAAGAAAGCCATATATATATATATTTTTTTTAATAGAAGGCAGTGTCAATTTTTTTACATTCCATGTAGCTCCTAATCCCCAGAAAAAGCAAAACTTTGAAGAGAGTGAAAAAGCTGACGACAGTAGACTTTGCACAGCAAGAAAAAATTATATAATAAGTAAAAAAGAAGCAGCATTGGGATGTACTTCTTTATTTAATTATTTTTTGGTTTAAACTTGAAAGCATGACATGTGTGTGTTTGTACTTTCAACTTTCAAGCCCACAGAGAAGACTAGAATATTGTAAGGTTTTTAGTAGCCTTGTGAAAAATTAGAGGAATTAGGACTTCATGTATTTTTAGTAGCAAGTGATTATGAAGAGAGAATAATGTTTAATAGAGTAGTGATGTATTTTATTTTTTTTATGAAAATAATTTAAATTTAAATTTTATAAAAAATATTAAAAAAATAAATGTCGAAATTAAAGGAGTTTTCATTTAAAAAAAATAAAAAGTAATTATGGACAGTGTTGTATATAATCTGTCAATTTCAAATTTCAAAATTAATTAATTTTTCATATGTCAATAATAGATGCTAATAGTTTGAGTTTGATTTAGACCCTTTTTCAGTTTTCATGTAGACACTAGACTGTCTGATCAATGTCACAAATAATGTATTCGTTGTTCGACTTTGGATTAATATGAAATTAATGATTCAGATGTGTAATGTGTACTTCTGAATTAGACACCAAAGAGATATCAAGTCACCCAATTAATGCTCAGATTAAGATTAGATATTTTATATTTTAGATAGGATTTAATCCAAAATTACTTATAAAGAAATTAGTTAAAGGATGAATCATCCCATTTGACATGAAATAACTGTTCATATTTGTTTAGGACTTCAAGAAATTTCATACATTAGACATGTTTGCTTCTCAATAAAATTTCTTAAATGATTTTACTTTAAGTTTGAGCCGCCCACTTTATGTAGAAAAGTATAATCGAGCTAATTATTTATTATAAAAGTAGGAGTGTCAATGAGTCAGATGAGTTGGGACATATTTAGATTGGATCGGATTAATATTATTTTATTATTTATTCGACAAGTCCAATTCAATATGGGTCCAATTTCTATAGTCTAAACATGTGACCAATTGATCCATATATAACTTGATTAAGTATCTAATAATTTTTTAATATATAATAATCTTAATGAGTATGTAATAAATAAAATTAATATTAAATTCAAATTAAATCCTACAAAACATAATTAAATGGATTGACCCGACCCCAATCAAAGACAAGCCAAACAATCTAGACTCGTACTTTGACCCATTTAGTCACAAACAATGTTTTATGTCTGATTGAGTTGGGTCGGACAAGAATTTGAAACTCTTGAACGAAAGTCAATAATGCGGGCATATTCAAGTATAACACGATTAATCCATTCAACATGATCGATTTGACCGACTCAAACCAAAAGATCACAGCTTTGGAGTTACATTTGTTAAATATGAATTGAATTTTAAGATGAAAAAATCATTTTTAAATAAAACCGATCTTTTTCACACTATTTGAATAGATTAGTTAGGAGATTATCGAAACAATAGAAAATTGCTATTTTAATTGTTTTTAGGAAGTATGAAATAATGTAAAAAAGTAAAAAATTAGACATATTATAGCCAATTAAAAAAAAATACTCTTTCACTATTCCATTTCCTAATGAAATATGAAATAATCTATTTTATGTAATAAGGAGAAACTAAACTACAAAACATAAAGTTTCATTGTAACTTTTCATTCCAATATTCTTTTCCAAATTTCATTTAACTACAATTCTGTTTGTCATTTATACATTCTAACACAATTTCATCACAAACCCTATATTCCTATCCATCCAACAAGCCTCTGTATATAATTTGTGATGTTCTCTCCACAAGTTCTCTCAGCATTTTGTCACCTGTATGTTGACAAATAAAAAAATAGTACTGAGAGGAGTCCACCTCCTTACCGTCCATCATTTATTTATTAATGTCAATTATATATCTGTTAACTATAAATATATTATTGTTAACTAATAAAATTTAGTCATTCTATACATAAAATATAATTAACAGATACATAATTAACGTTAACAAATAAAAAACGAACAAATAAGTAGAAAATAAAGAGACGAGCACTAAATATTTTCATTTAAAAAATATGTGCTAAGCTATGCATTTTGGCTTACTTTTAAAAATAATAATTCTGACATATACTTGTACTAGGTGCATATTATAATCAACAAGTCCGGACCAAGTAGACAAATAGGTGGTACGTCTATGCATGCTTTGCTTTGGTAAGAGGAAACACTAGCAAAACAATGTGCAATTCCACCAATCCTTCAACAGAAACAAGAAGAAGAAACCAAAAAAAAAAATTTACATTTAAGAGTGATAATTATATTTTATAATTATATCTTTTCATCTGTATTTGTATTAAATAATAAATATTATCTTACAAAATTTAAAATTATGCAAAATAATATTTTAAATTTGAATTTTTTTCGTATTATTCAAGAATGAAAAAATGATAAATATTTTCTGTATTAACTATAAATACTTATAAATATATATATTAATAAATTATTTATTTAGTATAAGAGATGGAATATAAGCTGCATGAATAATTTTTTAAAAATTATAGGATAACAATTTGAAATCAGTGCCACACTTTTTTAGTTGTACTGATATCAATACATTAATATATTTGAAACAATTTGAGCTAAAAGTAAGTGTCAATTACAAGACAATTTGAGCTATTGAAAATAAAAAAAATGTATATATATGACCATAAAATAAGAAAAATATGGTAAGTATGATCTAATGGTACCAAATTAAACAAGCAATATCAATGTGATAAGATGACGACTATGCAAGGACAAGCGAGGCAAAACAATTAGTACATCGTAATTCGTAATTAAAAAATGATAATAATATTTATATATGTAGAAGTGACGTATAGTTGGTATATATGTATTACAAATGAAACTAAAACCACTAAACCAGTGTACCAATAATGGTAATTAATTCATTAAAATGTTGAAATTCCCATGTAAATGTAGGTGTACATAATTAAATTACTTGAAATAATCCATTAAAATTGAATAAACACCCTTAATGAAGTTTATCAATACTAATTATCATGAACGTCCGATCGATCGTACGTGTAACGCGTATAAATTAAATAGAACCAAATTTAATACACTGCTCTATTTAAACAATGAAGAATATATTTTTTTTAAAATATATGTATCATAATTAGGAGGTATATTAGAATTAACCATTGAACATGGTTAAAATCCCAAACAATTCAGACTAATGCTTCGTTGTAGTCTTCTAATTCTAGTCTTCTACAAAATTTCTGGATATTAACTTCCTGAAATTCAGTTTGATAATTTTATAAACTTATAATTTTAATTAATTATTGTATCCATGCTGGCTTCAGCCTAGTGTCACCTTTAATTTAGCATATAATTGAATTCCTCAGTGTATCAGGCATCTTCTAAAACAGTGTTTAGTACAAAGCATCTTCTAAAACAGTACCCAACTAATTAACATCTCCCACACAACACACAAATTTAATATTTGATTTATGACAACTAATGTACATATACCGTAATTGATACAGTTGTCGATATCGACTTTGTTATTCGGATTAAATAAGTTATTATTTATATTAACGATTTTATTATGTAATTTATTTTATACAATATTTTTATTATTCATATTAGCGGTATTTGAATTGAATAATAAAGTACTGTACAAAACAAATCACATAATAAAATCGCTAACATAAATAATATCTTATTTAATACGAATAACAAAATTAATATCAATAACAATATCAACGATGATGATATTTTTCAAACATCTTCCTTAACAAATAGTTATTTTAAAAATTATAAACTATGATGAACCTTTTGAGCTTTGCAAATTGCAAAACGAAATCCACCTATTGGCTCAAAAATTAGGCAATGTTTCGATTTAAGTGGCCAGGCAGGCTGGCATTTTTTGGAAATTTAAGTAATTCCTGATTTCTATGTGCTTCCATAGGTTCGTACATGCAGTCAAATCTGAACCTCAAATCCACCAATTTCTTTTGTTTAAACAAGAAATCAGCCATTGTATTTGAATGACAGAAAGGAGGAGAGAATTAAGAGAAAAAAAATACTGACACTTGGAGTTGCGTTTCGGACTCTAATCGGAATTAATTACTTAAAAATTTGTCGCTTTCTTTATGATTTCGCATTGAAAATTTGAAATCGTACGATAAAACAGTGGAAATTTGGACTCTTTGTTGTAGCTATTCAACAGGAATGAAATAAAAAGTAAGTGAGAAGAGATAGAGAGATTTTTCATTTCAGTCCGAGTTTGTTTGATAAAGTGGAGACTGAACCAATTCTAAATTCGGTGTGTTATTTTTAATTTCAAAATCATGATCATTTTGATAGAATAAAAGATTTCATCCTTTCTGTGTAACATTTTACTTTTTTTTATTTTTAAAATAAAGACTCTCTCGTGTTTATTATTTTTTAGATTTTTTTTGTAAAATTTAAACTCATATTTTTCGCTGAGAGATAAAATATATCATCATGTTATTAATATTTTATTTAATAAATGAATAGATAGAGATTTAGTTATAACATTTGAAAATCTACTTGTTAATATTCCTCAATCTTTTCCACCCAAATCCAAATGCGTTCCCTAATTATTTCATTCTTTCCTACTTGTAAATATTCGTTTGAAGAAAAGATAATTTTTTAGTATAAAATTAAAAAAAACTTTGTCTTCAAATCACTTGTGGTTAAATTATTGGATCTCCAACATGATTTGCTTTTGATATCATTTGATAATAACTCTACGTTATTCTCCATTTGATGTCAACAATCATCAAATTAATGAAAATCATGTTAAATAGATTGAATCGACCGTTTAAACTTTGAAATTTGTGATTTGAATATATTGCACGGGACGATTTGTATATTTCATATTAAAAATGTGGATGTATTCTTTATTTTATTTAAAAAGTACATGTTTTTTTTTTATTTTATTTGAATGTATTGCATGGGATGATTTGTACATTTCACATTAAAAAGGTGGATGTGTTATTAATTATATTTAAAAAGTACATCTATCAAATTGGGTTCATTTGCCTTTCAAATATTTTAAAGTTAAAATGTGGATGTGTTCTTTCATTTTATTTAAAAAGTACATGTTTTTCATTTTATTTGAATGTATTGCATGAGATGATTTGTACATTTCACATTAAAAAAGTGGGTGTGTTCTTAATTATATTTAAAAAGTACATATATCAAATCTGGATTCAATATGATATTTTAAAGTTTTATTGACTCAATATGATCCACATTCTATGTATATAATTGAGAACACATATACAATTTTTTTTTAATTTGGTCAATAAATCTCAAACTGTTTTGTTTAGTTGATGTATTATAAAAATTAAATATACGTTTGAATTAACCTTAATTAATGGGTCGACGTATGTTGACAATAAACTAATTTTATAATCTCTAATTTTGAATTAATGTAAGATACTTTTAAAAATAAAATACTTTATAGATATATCATTGACCATATATATTGATTATAATCAAAATTCATACAATACAAATATCATTTTATAACATAAATAAAAACATTAAAGATAAACCACTAAAAATTGTAAACACTCAAGAAATAATAAAACTTGTATCAAATTTTATATGTTACGACGCTAAATATATCGTATAAAACACATTTCAAACAAGAATATTCAAATTTAGAAGTTAATTTCCCAATCAGCCAAAAAAAGATATATGAAAGTTTTACAGCTTTGATGAGAAAATAAAACAACATTGAATTTTCGATGAAAAAAGTTATAAATTCTGGTAAAGAAATAAGCAATTAATAATTTTCGTTTGGATGCATCATGCATATAATGGAAAGCCAACCATCATTTGTTGGAACTTGAAGGCTTGAGAAAGTTGTGATCCATTTGCTGACAGATCAATATAAAAAAAAGAAAGGAAATTCATCACGTGGGTAATAATAATTGAATAATAATGAGACTATTCTAGAAGGCAGTGCAATATTTGACCCGCTGCCCGGGTGAAAGCTGATATTATTCTACGGAGAGAGGAAGCAATCTCTTTGCTACTGTGAATGTAAATAAGAAGCTCGTTCTGCTACGGGCAGCCCGGTGTCGAATGGAATAACTCACCGCGCGCGCACTGGGCTTTGGTTTTCTTATTTTATTTTTGGAAAATGGTTAGGAGATTCCGTGTTTGATGTTTGATTGGAATTAATTTTATTATTTATGTAAAATAAATTATTATATATATTAATGATTTTAGTTCGTAAGTTATTTTTAATAATATTTTTATTATTCAATTTAAATATCATTAATGTAAATAATAATTTATTTAAGTTGAATGATAAAAATACTGTAAAAATAAATTACATAAATGAAATCGTTAATATAAATAATAATTTATTTAATTTAAATAATAATATCGGTATCAATCAATTATGGTATCTCCTTTTATTTTTTTTTCCTTTTCCTAAGGAGAATTATAAGCTGCTTTCAGGAATAATATTTTCTTTTCTTTCAATGACAAAAAGGTCTCTTTATATAGTTGGGAGGATGGTTCGATGTCCATCAAAATAAATTTAAATTTGATGGACAGAATAACCGTTCAATATATTAAAAAAATTGAATGATTTGAAAATTGAATAATCCAAAACTCAATCTAACTTAGGTCGATTCCATTTGTAACTTGACCATTCTCTAAAATAAAATTGATCTGATCTAACCATATTCGACCTGATCTTTCTTATTACAATTTCTTGGGACATTATGATCTCAACTTAACAATAATTTCATAATTTACACTCTTGATCTACAACTTAAAAATATTTATTCTCGACATTTAAACTCTTTTTACATCTAATTAAATTCACAAGTTGTTTTACCAATTTGTTTATTGTTTCATCAAAATTACATATCCGTAGATTACATTTTCCTTCTAATTTTTCAATAAAAAATGAAGAAGAAACTATCTCTTTTACCCCTTTCTATTCGTCTCCATCTCATCAATGAAAAGTGCGAAGAGAAAAGTAAGAAAACCCTAGATAGGATTGGGGGTGCTATAAATGGGATAGTTTTATATTTTACAACAAAAAGATATAATATTTTATAACTTCACAGATTGAGATACACACAAGTATACATAAGATGTGCCAGCTTTTCAGCCTTATATCTCTATTTTCATATTGCAAACGAATGTGAACCGCTCAATATAATTTTTATACAGAAATTTTTTAGAAACCAACTTGTATAATTTTTAAAAATATTTGTTGTTTCTTGGATAGGACTAATATCCATTTAGTTATTAATTGACATGGCATAGTTTCATATTCATAATTTCTCCACTGTGCAGAAAAAAAAAATATATATTCATGATTCAAAATGGAGGAGTAATTATGTGGATCATGTTGAGTAGCTCGAATCGGTTGTTCGTATCTTGAAATTAGAAATATAATATTAAAAATATGAATTGTGTTATGATGCCTCACAAAATAAATAGTTTTTCTCATAAAAAAAGAAAACATTTTTATTGTGGAAGGCATCATAACACAACTCATATCTTTAACATTTTTTTTATAACTATATTTTACTTGAAAACTGCTACAGCCAATAAAATAAATATCAAAATAAAAAATATGAAATTATAAATATGCACTCTGTAATTTATTAAAGTTTTGTATCAAACTTGATGTGATATGATAATCATTCGGTCGATAATTTTATTTTATATTTTGTTAATAATTTGATTATTTGTCGTAATTGTTAAATAAATCTCTTATCAATACACAACTTAGTCCTTACAATAATACATACAGAAACCTACCTTCTAATAAAAATGTTAGCTCAAACTGTCCAAAACATATCCTGAGAAAAAACAAAATATATTAATGACTAAAAATTTTTCTAATAAACATGGGTTTATCCAGAAAAGTACCAAGAATTAATATCGTAATTAACACAACCCCTCCCCCCCTCCCCTGTTTTGCTCTGTTATCTCTGTTCACATGCAATTTCATGCAATAGTCCCCTGCACAATATAAATACCTCCTCCTCCATTCCACCTTTGCCATGTGCATTCAATCTCCATCTTCCCTTTCTAACCTTCATTACATACACCTCCAATCCCATTCTCTCTGTAAACCATGGTTGTTTTAGCAAATCCGGTAATAGACCAAATATCTCTGATCAAATCCCCTGATCCTGGAGACTACCTTCCCTCAATCCCAACCATTGATCTTTCAAGCTCCAGTTCACAAGAAGCGATCGTGCAGGCATGCAAAGAGTTTGGTTTCTTCAAGATTACAAACCATGGAGTATCCATGGATTTGGTGGAGAAGTTGGAGGCCGAGGCAGTGAAATTCTTCGCCATGTCGCAGTTGGAGAAGGAGAAATCGGGGCCGTCGAATCCGTTTGGATACGGAAGTAAGAAAATAGGTACGAATGGCGATGTCGGTTGGTTGGAGTATCTCCTTATCGCTACTACCGCGGAGCCATTCTGCGAATCGTCCATTGCCTTTCTAAGAGATCATTCTTCCTCGTCGTTTCGGTAAGCATTGGGTTAATCTCTTATCTCTCTCTAATTTGCTTCCATTGTTTTCTTTTTTTATTTTAGTACAATATTGTGCTTTTGTTTTAGGTACAAGTGTGGAAAAATCTCTGTTTCATGACTTGTACTCCATTAAATAATTTAAGTACTCTTAGTAGTTAGCAGTTATATATCATGTGCAAAAGAAAAATATGTAATTTTCAATCTGACACCAGACATGTACTCTGTAAAATATAACATGAAGTACTTATATTATCCTGTTCTCTGAAATAATGTATGGAAACTAGCATTCACAAACGATCATTGGTTCTATCCTAAATAAAAAAGAAAGTATTATTAATTGAATTTTCATTTTCATGCAAACATAAGCAATTGTTCACAATATAATAACTAACATCATGGGACCTTACTTGAATCATGACAACTCATTTCTTCATGATTTCTCATGTAGCTCTGCTCTTCATGAGTACATATTATCAATGCGCAAACTTGTTTGTCAAGTGCTCGAACTAATGGCGGACGGATTGCAACTCAAACCGAAAGATACGATCAGTAAGATAGTACAAGGCGATGAATGTGATGAGATATTTAGGTTGAATCACTACCCGCCGTGCCCGTTACTACAGGGGTTCAATTGCGGCCTTACTGGGTTTGGCGAACATACCGACCCTCAGATAATCTCGGTGTTGAGATCGAACAGCACGTCGGGACTTCAGATTGCATTGGGCGATGGCCGGTGGGTCTCCGTGCCGTCGGATCGGGAAGCGTTTTTTATGAATGTTGGTGATTCACTTCAGGTAAGAGACAATTTTTTTTTTTTATATATTAAGTGAACCCTCCTCTGTTTTCTATTTAGTCTTTTTCTAGTGGCTTAATTTCGCCATTTTCCTTTCTTTTAATTTTTGTTTTGAACTTCTGCTTGTGACATGTTGAGGAATCAATTATTAGCTTGCTTTTGAAACCAATGCAACACTATTATTTTTTTTTGTAAAATTAATTATAGGTCGATAATTAAAGAGAAAATTAATTTCGTATTGAAGTACAACATTTATTGTATTCCACAATTTCCTACAGTCCTATTGTGGTTGGTTTTCGTCCATTAAAAAAATGGAAGTTCAATAATTATTTATGGCTGAATATATAGGCTCCACTTTTATGTAATATGATATTTTTGTATCTTTTTCATATACAAAGAAATTTCTCTACTTATTAGCAAATAATCTGCTTGACTTTTTAAGTAAAGTATTATTTTTCAATTGGCCCAGGTGGACATATACGGTTAGGTCATAAATTTATAGAATAATTTCCTGTTTCTTTGGGCAACACCATTAAATATCTCTAACAACTGTCCAGATTGGAAAAGAAAATAACATGTCCCTGTTGTACTTTGATGTGAGGCAAATATAATTATAATTTTAATTTTAATTTTTGCATCAACTTCACTTACATCATGATTGTCTTGAGTTGGTATTTTTCTATGGGTTTGGATGATGTCTTAGAAAAACTGTTGTTGATGTTTATGTAATTAAATTTTGTTGAATCTGTTTATTTTTTTAAGTACATGTTTATTTCATAACAACTTGGACATTGATATTTTAAAGTTCAAAATAATATATCAATATGTTAGGTCAGCTCCTTTTACAGTGACATGAACCTAAGTTTGTATTGTGATTTGCAGTGGCCTGATATTTGTAACAAGTATATATGTTCCAACAAAACTGTTGTTGATGTTTATGTAATTAAATTTTGTTGAATCTGTTTATTTTTTTTAAGTACATGTTTATTTCATAACAACTTGGACATTGATATTTTAAAGTTCAAAATAATATATCAATACCATTTATCTGTACCATCATGTCACCAATAACTATATTTTTTATTGGCTTAATACATAAATCATACTTATTTTCTTTTGCAATTTGGTGCCATCATGTCACCATCTCTTCAACACTTGTGTGTCAACATCTCTGTTATTAATTTATTTTTGTCTTAAATATATTTTTCTTTTTTTTTACAGTAATTTTCATTATATTTTTTTTGCCTACTCTGTCCAATTAATTAGATGCAACATGTTACACCGAAGCTAGCACCAAATTGCTTTTATTCATTCATGTGGGTTCATCTATCAATACCATTTATCTGTACCAGTTATTGGTACCAGCTGCCCCAGAGAAATTCCTGATTCTTACTTTGTCAATTGCAAATACGCAATGCTATCTATATTAGTTTCTTTTGAGACAAAGACGTGAATCAAGTCACTCAAATTTAAGTACCTATAAAGAACTTTTTCATTTGAATTTTGAACCTGTGACCTTTCACACGGAGAACCACTACCTTGTTATCTACATTATTAATTAATGGTGTATACACACATCCATCCTCAAATATTCTTGATGTTGCGTGTATATAGGTTCTGACAAATGGGAGGTTCAGGAGTGTGAAGCACAGAGTGGTCGCAAACAGTTTGAAATCTAGGGTTTCGATGATATATTTCGGAGGTCCCCAATTGGCACAGCGAATTGCTCCCTTGCACCAGCTCATGGAGGAAGGAGAGCAGAGCCTCTACAAGGACTTCACATGGGCAGAGTACAAGAGAGCTGCCTACAAATCAAGGCTGGGAGACTACAGGCTTGGACCCTTTGAGCTCTACGGATCCTCTGTGGCCACCACCTGTGCAGACCACCTTGTGCTTAGTTAATTAGTTAGTTAATTAGCTTAGTAGTTTGGATCTTAATTTGATGAACAAGTTTGCCGCCTGCCTTGCATATAATTGATGTTAGATATATGGGATGATATGGATATGGATATGGATATGGTCTCTAGACTCCTCTTAATTAATTCTAATTACTCTTATTCCAGTAAATTGGGTGGATTGTTAATTAATTAATTTGCATCATATCATGATTGGTTTCTGTGTAAAAGAGTGTTCATTACATATGAATGCTAATTAATATTGGGTTTGTTTTCAAATTAATTTTGTACTTCAAGCATATATGGCTTCATCTACAGCTTAATCTGACCTTAATTTTCACTCTTAATTGCACTTCTTATTCATTGAAACATTAATTTGAACATGTATGGGATACTAATTAATAATTGGTTTGTAAATTAATTAATCTTTCTGTAGCTCTCTCTAATCTATGCAATTGTTTATTGTTCAATTGTAATGATAACCTTGTATAATAGAAAGTCAGAAATAAACATTTTAATACTAAAACTTCCAACAAACGAATTCAATATTGTTAAACAATTTAAAGAACATTTCCGGTGCGATGCCACATTAAAGTAATGTCTCAAATATACAATAGTTCTTATCCATTGCTTAATGGAGCAAATATACAATGCTTAACATAGGTTAGGAATGCATGAAGTAATGCCTAATAATTGATCTTAGAAAAAAAATAATCAAGGAATAGATAGGAAGTTGCATTGACATTGAATCATTGATTGTGTCCTTAAAAGTTTTCTTTTCTATTCTATATGCTCCTTAGAGTTCTTAATTTTGTATGTTATTATATTGTTAGTCACCTCAAAACCAAGGGACAAAAATTCAATTTTTAGATACTATTTGTATGAAACTTTTTTTTTTGTATTTGAAACATCTAAAAAAAAAAAACCAACTTTCATTACTTTCTGAAAACAAGAGTATATAAAAAAAATGAAGTATATAAAATCTATATCGCAATCAAATCCAAAAATAAAACCAACCAAAACAAAAAGGTACAACCGGTTTCAAAATGCTAACAATCAAATAGTATTCGTGTGAATAATTAATTAATGAATAAAAATTGAACATGACATGTCAAAAGTCTGTGGACAGCTATTAAGAAATTAGAATTGGTGACAAGTGACAATCATCCTCTCTCAGTTGTAGGAAACATCATACAGAGGGGAATGTAGAGGATCCAACGGTACCTGGGCTCTTTCCAATTTTGGTCCGTGGTTGGTCAGGACAGCCGGGCAGGAACAGGCACAGGCTGGGCAGGCTGGCTAAGAACAACCACAGTTAATTGTTGACCAAATGTAGTAACTAAAATGGGTCCCATTAATTATATATGGTCAATACCAGTAATAATTTCGCCATGTGACATATTCTATTTCTTCATTAATGTAAAGAATAGTTTAATATGAAATAATCAAAATATCATAAATAAGAACAATTAATGTTACAACTCAAATGTATATATGCCTCCAAAAAAATTAGGATTGCACCATAGCAAGATAGTTTAAAGGATTACACATGTTTTTTTTTCTTCTTTTCTAAATGAATAATTAATATGGGATGACAATTAACAATTGTTCATAAAAAATAATCATAATTTGTCATGTGAGTTAGTTTACTTAATATTCTTGTTTTTCATATGTTTGTTTATAATATAAAATAATTAGATTCACTTGTGTTGTGCAAGTATTTGTAATTTTTGGCCTTTTATCTAAATCATCCGATATGATCTAAATTTGAATCGATCTACTATAATAACAATAATGAAAATGAATTCGCCATCAAATTTTTATTGAATATAAATTAACACGTGGATTTTACAAAATTTTAATGGATTAACATTTAAATTATACTAAATTATGATACAAATCTGATCCATCGGCAACCTTAATTTTGGAGTTGAAACTTGACTATGGGATCCCTTGTAGATATTTAAAGCAAAAAATTTAGCACTATTTTTTAGTTCAAAAAAGAACATGTGAAGTGTAAAACACCCCTTTTTTTTTTTTTGAAATAAGGCTCGATAATTTAGTATCTATTTTTTAGATGTATTTTGTAATAATCGAACATGCATCTCTTGATAAAAAAATAATGCATATCATCATCTATAATAAGTCCATGTATTACTCATTCATCTAAGCATGTAGAAAATCAAAATTAAAAATCTTAACGAGTTTTTATCAAATTTTGATATTTATCAAAAACACCAGCAATTTTCAGCACACATAAATTGAGATTCATAAAAAAAAATTAACTAAGAAAGAAACGTTTGATTTAAAGAGCATTTTATAAATGTTGTCAATTATCAACATCCAATAAATTCTGTTTACAGTCTTGATTGTTACGGTCCTTCGAAAGTTTTCTTAGTCTGTTAATCTGTTAATCTCATACTTAAAACATCTTTATCTCACTTACAATAAATAACTTATTAAAATTACAATTGAGATATTCAGAGATAAAAAAAAAACACTTGTTAATTTCCATCCTAAACGAAGGAACGTGTTTGCTTAGATGCAAGAAAAGCTGAGGCATCTGTGTGTGTAGCAATGAGGATTTGTGAAAAGCTCTTAGGATGTACGGCAGCAACATACCAAACTCTAGGCCAAGAAACAGTGTTTAAATGTGTGATTAAGGAAGTTGCTATCAGTTCTTTGCTTCTGTGCCATCCAAGCCAAACAGTTGTTCTTTCCATGTATTTGTTTTCTAGAGATGGCGACACCTCTCATCATTATTAGCACCATTGGAGAGAAGCAAAAGTGCCTATGGTTCATGTTTATCTCATGATCATTGTGTTCACTATTGAGGTGTGCTGATAAAAGTAATATTGGAATTAGAGAGAAAGAAATAATTCAACTATAATTTGAAAATAAGTTGGAAGAATCTCCTAATTAAGTTGGATGCCATCTCACAATATTGTTAACATATTAATTAAGTGATAATCTCAGATGAATTAACCATTGTCATATATATATATATATATATACATATTTCCTTTTATTTGTTAAGCCTTTTTGTTTCTAAATAAATAAAGAAAAAAATGAGCTGCCGTTGTTGGTTGTTATCTTGGCACATGAAATAAATGAAAAGGAAAAAAAAAGCAAGAAAGAAAGAAAAGAAAAGAAAAGAAAAGAGCACTGCATCTCGCCATCTGCTGGCAGAGCAACAAAGACTAAAGAATCTTGAGATGGGGGTCTGGGGACGAGGCGATGGAGCCCCAAACAAATGGCAACCAGAAATTGGTAGTTTCAATTTATACAGAGAGAGAGAGATTTGAGATTTCTCATCTCATCTCATCTCATCTCTGGTTGTTGGTTGAGACCAAGAGGACCCGGAAAAAAAGCTGCTCAAAGAAACCGGCCCAATTGGGTCCCACTCGATTGATCCTGCAGTCAAAGCTCTCTCTCTCATATCTATCTATCTCTCTATCTATCTATCTATCTATCTATGCCAATGTACTTTCATCGACCAGATCTCCCCCAAAAGGAAAAGCGTTTTTTCACTCCTTGATTCAATCAGGAAGGATCAATGATATGCCCGATTAACAATCATGATACTCATGTCAAATTCGGAAACGTTGTCTATTTAATTAGGTCCAGTTAATTTGAGTATTGTATGGTTTTGTCATCAACTAAAAATCAGTAATTTTTTTTAATAAAAATCATTAACAAAATGATGAATGTGTGTATTTTTATTTTCTAGATATTTAGAATAATTACAAGCAATTCCATGTTCATGTAAAATCTTTCATCCAATCCGTAAAAATATAAACACAACAAGGTTAAACTAATTGCTTAAAAATAAATAAATAAATAAATAAGCTTAACTAGTTAATAACACAAATGATGGATAAAGTAGGAAGTTCTTATTATTTGGTGAAAAATAGGAGATGCATGATTTATTAATGAGTCAAGGTTAATTTATTGTTACCATATATCGGTCAATGCAGGACATTAAGGCAGTATAGTACCGAATTTTGAATTCCGGACATATCATAAAATCTAGCATGAGGGACCTCTATCACATAAAATCTAAACAATGCATGCTCTATATATAGACTTTTTTTTAATTTAGTATCTTTTGAATAAAAAAAAAGTTTCTACTGTTCATTATATCTCAATTTGGTTGCATCATCTTTTATTAATCTTGAGAAAAAGTATTCCGGATTACACTAAATTCATATATATTCACTTGTTTGTTTCACAATATTTTTATTTGATTGTTTACTTTTTTGTTTTTGAGTTCTTTCAAATATTTGTAACTATAGTTTTTAAAGAGTTCATTGTTTTTGTTTTTTTCCAAATTATCTAGCTAAAATTTTTCGATAATGCATGTTTCTCAATATTTCTAACATTTTTTTTAATAAGGGCTTCCATTAATTTCGATATTTATAATTTTTAATATTTTTTATAGAAATTAAATATGCATCTTTTATAGATAGACGATACTCATTATCAGTTATGCTAGACTAACGATTCAATATTTCTACCACTTAATGCTGGAAAAATTCTAGCGATAAATATTCATTAAAACTCGTGTGTTTTTTTATCCAACAACATCAACTGAGTTTTATTTTCCCCTCAAATTCTAGAGACATGTTGTATTTAAGTCTGTGGAGAAACCATATAATCATGCATTGTAGAGAAGGATAACATATGAAAATCGTCAGATTAAAAGAACAAAATTTCCCTCCATTAATTTGGCTACCTCAAGGAAAGGAATGCATAAGGATCGTCAGATTAAAAGCAGTGATTTCATTTTTGTCAATTTTCTTTCTTTCCGTATCTACTGTCATAAATTCTATGTCATATTGACTGCCATAGATTTTAAACCGTCTAATTTAAATTATACGGTTCAGATTTGACTAATAAGAATGTTTTTTTGTTTATATTTTAGTGAGTTTCACATATCATAGACCAAAAAAAAAACTATGACACAAATGTATCATAAAACAAAGTATGGTAGCGGATGTGAATTCTAAGCATCCAATCTTTTATGGTTGATCATATGTGAATAACTATATATGTAGCCAATGTGTATTTTTTTTATGCTAAAATCTCTCTCTTCATTGTTCTTTCATGTGATTTTGATCAGAAGATGCATCATAATTTTATGTCAAAATCTCCCACTTTTTTTTTGCAAAAATATTTTTTTAATTTATCATATTTTTATTTCATATAATATGAAAAAAATAGTTTACCTCGTAGGAAAAATAATGCACACAAGTAGGCATTTAACATATATGAAATAAAAAAAATATATTTGCCATTTTTCCCTTCTAGTTGTAAGCTCATAATAAGTATATATATAAAAGAACCCACATGCACTGTCATAAAATTATGATACACAATTCAAACCGTTCATCATAAATCTATACAAAATCTTAAAAAAATCCCTACCTAATAAACAACCATAACAAATTATATATACTAAATTCAGATTAAATAATTAAAATCACATATCATAAAATCTTTTCCATTATAACTACGACAGCGGATTAAAACTCAGCATGATAACTCTAAAAATTGCAAAAGAGATATTCAGATATTTTGTTGAAGCACAGAACAGCTTTATGGGAGAAGTTGGTAGGGTCATGATCCACGTTAGTAGTTATCCTTATAGCGCGCATTATATATCATCATTATTATTAATAATATTATCTACAGTTCCTTTCCTTACCAACCTCTTCACCCCATTCAATGTTTCATGAATGGATCATGGATGAGGTAGGCCCCCAGTTTTATGTGCCAACTCGATATATCGTACCAGGATGGAGTTGATGATCGATCTTGTAACCAATTATTCTAACCAATACCAGACTTGACTTTACCCATGCACAGCAACTGAGAATAGCTAGCTCATCCATCCATCCGAGACTGAAAAAGGTAGCTAGATCAAATCAATGCATCTATGACCATGTAGGGAATCTATGCTAAATCATCATCCCACTATTCATTGTATGTGTTTAGCATTTTGTTATATATGTTGCATACTCACTTAATTTGCTATTCATCTATTTTTCAATATGCATTGAATTTGACTCTTTCACAAGAGAGAATAATTGAAGGTTATTTAAAATCTATACCTATCTTAATTAATTCCTCACAGTGACGAAGTCTGAATTTGAAGCGGGAGTCAATTATAACGAAGTAAAAAATAACAATTGAATTAAAAAAAATCGACTTTAAAATAGAAAAGAAAATTTTTGATACTTATCTTACAATGAAAGTTCAATTTGGTGTGCTTTATATATCACTTTTATGAAATTTTATGTTATGTGTATATCCTAATTCTTTTTGACAATTTTATAGTATAAAAGTAGGTATTTCTTTAAGAATAGATATGTTATTAATTGACAAATGGCATCATCCCATGAAAAAGAACGAAAAATAAACTATATAAGTCAAAGGCAATTAATTGATTGCATAAATTTATTAATTACCTTATAATTTTTTTACCATTTTGAAAGCAAATTATTTAAATATTAGACAACCAATTCTTATGTTGGATGGAGGGTCAAAAATAATATTATTACTAACAAAGCAAAATATTTGACTAGCCGGGGGGGGGGGAGGGGGGGGGGGGGGGGCATGCCCCTTCCATTACCACCATTCTCTTCGTCACTGATTCCTCATAGTTGTATATATGATTCTTCTCTTGCATTTTGCATGCTCAAGAGTACTTATTTTTGTGATCACCACATGCATGTATACTCTCTCAAGTCTCAATACTTACCTATATATATCCTTTCTATCTTGTGCTTTTTTTCTTTTTTTTTGGTGGAAGTTCTTCTCTCCTTCTTTCGCACATCGTCGTCCAACTCTTGAGCTTCAAAACTCTAGCTTATCATCTGAGAAACTTTTAAAACCTTTTGTTCTTTTAGTATACAACATGATCGATCTGTATTAACACAATCGATAGCCAGAGTAGCCAAATTTTAAAAATCAGTGTATTTCACACATTTTCTTATGATCGTTCTTTTATGGTTTTTTATCTTTAATCAATGGATTAGAAGGATAATTACCAAATTAATAAATAAACATGATATTTGAGAATTTTCCATTGATTTGATATATACTTAACATAATTAACTGTAAGATGGCATATAAACTGTATCTCAAATCAACAACATAGTAATAACATATTAACTTTTTGTTATTTTCTTGTTACTCCTTTTGGGGTGATACAATATGACATTCACTAAATTTATTGACGGACATATTACCCCTCAGCATCAATTTTTAATTTGAAGTTTAGATTCTAGCAAAAAAAGGAACCACATAAACTTAATTAATGAGCAAAGTTTTTGAGTACTTATTGTATGCTGATTTTGTATTATTGCACAATAACAGTCACAATTGGTAAAAATTAAAACACATTTCAGTTGTTATAGTTTTATAATGCAAATTATATATATAAATTAAGAACTTGAAATTTGTTATACTAATTTTGATACAATTTGTACTGCATGTTATCTTAAATATATATATATATATATATATATATATATATATATATATATATATATATATATATATATATATATATATATATATATATATTATTCAGAAAAATGATTACATGATAAACCGGAATCTAGGGCAGCCCGTTAATTAAAACCTTGCATTTAATAAACATCGATACCTTTTGAGCTCATTACAGCAGCTGTTGCTGAAAAAAATTGCTTATAAAGGGCATAATTATTTAAAAGAAATTTTGCTAGTTTCGTGTAGTCATAAAACAAGAAGTAGCCAACCACAACCACAGGAATCTGAGTTATAAAAAAAATCTTTGTGCAACGATTGTAAAATATATTCGACACCTTTATAAAACTAGTGTCAATGAAAGAGTCGTTGAAAATTGACAACGGTTGTTTAAATAATCGGTATTAAAGATAAACTTCCAACACCGATTATTTACAAAGAATCATTGCGGAAAAGTGACTTTTGACACCGGTTCTTAGTTAACAACCGTGGCCAAATTTTTTTCATGTAAAAACACTCTATAGCTACTTTTTTTTTAATAACCGTTATTAAATGTTCTTTTTTTTATGACCTAATGATTTTTTGTGGTTAGCTCGATAATTGTTTGTCGAAATTAGATATATATCATGCATATAATACAATCGCAAAATCCTAATTTATATATACTATATCCTAATAATAACATATAAATAATATTCACACAATCACAATATTAAAAATCATATAATCGCACAATCACATATTTCAAATTTACACGTTTAATAAATACAAAAATATAATTTTAATATACAAAATCAAATGGTACATATAAGAAATCTCACAATCATAGTTCGTACTTCCTCGATGTCACTCAAAGATCGAGTACGACGGGAGCTTCATATATATATATATATATATATATATATATATATATATATATATATATACAAAATGCTTCTAGAGTGAAGGGGGAGAGAATTTTAAAAAGTACAGGGAAAAGGTATATATATATATATATACGCAGACCCACATACATACACATATACATATCTATACACACACATACATATATATGTGTATATATGTGTGTGTGAATGTAATTATTTTTTTTTTGTACTGTAGGGTATTAATCTTATGAGAAAGAGAGGGAGTAGTCGGAAGAGAGGTGAAAATGACAGAGAAGGGTTGTGCGCACTAGCTCGACTGAGAGAAGTATGGTTTAAGAGATAGTGAGTATAGTTGGGGGAGAGAGAGAAGGGTTTACAACTTATATAGAAAACTTGACAGAGAGAAAGGGTTTAGGGGGGAAATTCAAATCAAACACATTCGGCACTAGTTATTTATTAATAAACGTTGCTAAAGGATGCTTTCGCTGAAAGTACCTGTTTTGTTTTTCAAAGGTACACATTCAACATTAGTTATTTACTAATAACCGGTGCGGAAAGACATACTTTCAACATATAACTGGTGTCGAAAGTGCGTACTTTGATTTCGCATTACATATTCAACACCAGTTTTTGTATGAACCGGTGGTGAAAGTCTTTTTTTTTTCTAAACAGTCATTTGGCAATGATTGTTTTCTAACAATTGTTTCTAAAGATCATAAAAGTTTCTAAATTACCGCTAGACACTTTCGCACCGATTTTCTTGAATAACTGTTATTAAAAGGGCGTTTGCAGAAGTTATTTTTGTAGAATCACTATTTCACAATCAATCATTATTTTAGGAGAAATATTAGAGAAATAGCATCATTAGTATCGTCATCATATCTATTTTGTTATTCAGATTAAACAAATTATTATTCATATTAATGATTTTATTATGTAACTTTTATATAATATTTTTATTTATAAATTAAGTATCACTAATTTGAATAATAACACACTTAAGTTGAATAATAAAAATATTATAATAAAATCATTAATATGAATAATATCTCGTTTAATATGAATACTAAAGTAGACATCGATGATAATGTCAATGACAATATATGTATATATTAGTTTTCTTTTTTTAACCAATATTTGAGTGAGGTTTGCTAATAGAACTCCTATTTTAAAAGTACAAACACATGTTTCAAAAGCTCTTTTCAAAAACTTTGAATGTACAATGATATTTCGGATACATCTTAATTTTAGTTACATTACATACATGACACGCAAACATGCAGTGTGGCATATTCACACCCGTTCCCTATGTCTGGACAGTAGCCATTCTCGGATCATTTATCAACCACATCTCTTTCAGCAATTTCACAATCTCCCTTTACACTTTCTTCCTTTTCCTTTTTGAATTTGAATTAGCTTATGAGAATGGAGAAGCTCTCTTAAACCGCTCTTTTTAGTTATTCTCTGATGCGTGTCGCTCTGAGAGCCTCTCTTTCTGCGTCATCCCCACATTAATTTCCCAAAAAGGCTAGTAGAAATCGAATATTACACGCTTCTGCAAGAGTCTCGCGCGCTCTTCTCCAGTTTGTGCCTAAATGGAGAGGTGGTGAACTGGATCTGATTGGATTCATCTTTCTTCAAAATTCTGACCAAACCATGTAACCAAATTTATAGTTTAGCGTAATTAAAATCTTTGTTCTTTTGCAAGATCAAGATTCTTGTATATAGATGCGTATACTTATATATGAATAAATTATATTGCTATCTGTATGTTGTTAGGATAATTTTATAATTAGTGAAACACTGGTTCTATTATTTCATGCACATATATGCGTGCATGCCACTGTTTATATAATTTGGATTGTGCATGATTCAATCACATACAATATTATTCTGCTAGTACTGGAGAGGTGATAATTATTAAGCTTTTGACTTTGGAAAGCTGCAACTGGGTACAACTATATATATATATATATGTCTTTCTCAGAAAGGAAACTTAAAATAGCTGAGGAGTTGCAACTAGATGATCAAATTGCCATGAAAACAACATTAATTAATTAATGTGGTCAATTCTAACCAGTTGTCCAATACTATCAAACTCAAAACCTTTTCAAGTAATTCATGACCTAACATTGGGAATTCATGAATTGACATCTGGTTAATTAGAAAAAGTCATGCATGCATCCAACATATATGAACCGTATGATTTTTTTTTTATCTTTTGATGAGTTTGTTTATACGACTCATTTTAGAGGAAGCTAGCCTGGAGATTGAGCTTTCATGAAAGCTACTTTTAGACCAGACGTTAAGAGTCAAACTTATAGACCAATTGATGATGTGTGAACAATATGTTATATATACAATTAGGTACAATATTCTATTGAATGCTATTGATTATTGAGTACATTTATATGTCTCAAGATTCTCCACGGCTATGTGATCAATTAAATACTATTGATAAATGTACGTATTGACATCTTTTATAAACTAAAAAATTGTGAGGTAAGACACTTCAAAAATCATTCAACAGTGACATATAGATGCTGATAATATGCTGACAAAGCCTTTGATTTCTTAACACCATTTTATTGTTAGTATTGTGTAGAAGTTAATATTATACCTCATTCTTTCCCAATAATGCTTCTAGTACAGCATATGGCTTCAATTTATGAGGGATTGGGCATAGCTGCAACATATTGAATTTCATATATATTTGATTTGCTTAATTATCTAACACTCTGTTAATTTAGCACTGACTAAGAAATAAGAAGAAAAAGAAGCAAGTCTGTGCTAAATAGTATCGTTCTTTCCTTGTGATTTTTGTAGCTTGTAATAATTGGTACTCTCACATCATGAGAGATGGTCTGATTGAATTGAGCCTGATGTCTCTTACTGGTGTTTTTAATTGGAGCTCATTGCCTATGACTAATTTAATAATTCTTTGATTGAAAATTGTGCTCACTGAATGAAAAGGGGCTAAAAAAAGTTGTTTTCTTTGTAATTTAACTCCAGTAATTGATTAGGTGAAAATATAATATTGAGACATATAAATCATGCATTTGTAATGGAGGCAAAAATGTGACTCAATTCAATCGCATTACTACCTTTTCTTTTATGAATCATAGCCCAGAGGCAAATACTCTTACAATTAATGGTCCAATGGCAAGTTCCAAAACATGGGCCCAAATTCTAACTAGTCAGTGGAAAGCATGGCCCAAAAATCAATTTTATATCTTCAAAGATACTTTTCAAATGGGAGGGATCACTCACAATATTAATGATGATTTTTCAAAAAATTCAAATTGTTAAGTGACCCTCTCTTGCTCAAATTAGAACTAAAGTTGTATCAAACTTTTTAAATGGAAATGTATATTAAATTTGAATCGATTGAAAGGTGTTTAGCCTCCGTTAAAAAATTCTAAGGTGTTTAGCCTCCGTTAAAAAATTCTAAATGTTATGATATAGTGAGGTGGAACATCTCTACAGATTTAAATTATATGAAATTTGATTATTAAATTATACATATATATTTCCAACGACGTATATATAAATTAATTTTTTACTTTTTTAAAATCCAATTGTCAAATAATTAACTTAAGTAATCCCTCATCAAATTAAATATATTATAAAAGTTGAATATATATCTTAATCAAAAAGCATTCAATAATATTTTATAATATCGGCGATAGGTTAAAACATGTAAATTAGCTATTGCATGGGTGCATTTATCGGTTGGTTAATAATGTTGTAAGAAGGAAAAAAAAAAAAACTCTGCACTCGTAACTGCAATGTCGGTCCATCTTTTGTTGGTGGGTCAACAATTGTTGGTGTACCCATCAAAATTTTTAAAATAGTCAATTTCTCCATCAAATCAATAAAATATCTTATTTCTCCATTTAAGTTAAATATTCTTTGAGCCGATATACAGATACACTTATTGATATTATCATCGATACAAACTTAATTATACACATTAAATGAGTCATTATACATATTAATGACTTTATTATGCAAACTCATTTTGTATAATATTATTATTATGCAACTTAAATGAATTATAATGCACCAGTTTGTCATTATACAACTTAAATGAGTTATTATGCATAATGATATTTAAGTTAAATAATAGAAATATTATACATAATAAAATCATTAACATATATAATAACTCATTTAATGTATATAAATAAGTCCGTATCGATGACGATATCAATAATAGATCAGAATGACCAATATACCCATGCTAATTGAATATGTAAAGGCGCATGAACTACTGGTATGAAATAAAGTGCACTGTTGATGCTAGTTGACGTTGAAAACAACAAAATTATTAGTGGGCTTCAAAATATAAATGTATATATCCATCCCTGATTCTTATAGAATTCATTAAGATAATCATATAGCAAGTTATAACAATAAAAACATTGTTCAATTCCTTGAAGATTTACTCAGTTGGATATTATATTGATTTTGCGATAAGGTTCCCTGCAAATCCTAGTTTCTATAACGATGAACCCCCGAGTCCGTATTATCTGAAGTGGGTAGAAATTGTTGTGATTATTATAGTTAATATTGTAACGAATAGCGTCGAGATTCGCCAAAAATGATTTTTAGGAGGGGATTTTTTATCACTTCACTGTAAAGTACTTTATTTGATGCGAACTCAACCCCCCCCCCCCCCCCCCCCCCCCCCTCCCCCCCGAAGGAACTATCTATGTATTCTAAACCAGCAAAAAATCGAATATGATACAATATATACTTGTGGATGGAGATCATACAAGCATGAGAAATGTGATCTGAAAAGAGTAAATATTATATTTCTTTCATTTCTTGAAATTGTAGAAGATGTTAGGTCGCAGTTAGAAAAAAGTTTAGAAAATTTATACATGATTGAAGTCTGGACTATCTTCTCTTTTAAGAACTCACAGTGAATCTTTCTCAAAGAAAAGGGTAAACTGGTCATTTTTGTTTCTACAAAAGATAAAAAGAATATAAAATAGAGAATAGAGGATAAAATAAATAATATTTAGTTTAAATGGGGAAATAGGCTATTTTGTTATTTTGATGGGAAAATTGGCTATTTTGAAAGTTTTAATGCGCCAAGTAGCAATTCACTAATTAATTTCTTTATTTTGTCGGAGAGATAAAGAAATCGTTGTTCTGACCAACTTTCTTCTAAAAAAAAACAAATTGTAGACCAATAATTAATTAGAACCCATTAATAATAGTACTCAAAGTCAAATCTCTCTAACAAAATTTTAATTTATGACAAAAAAAATATATCAACGTACACTAACTTTTTATTTTTGACAAAAAAAATACGTTCATATAATGTCACGTGTTTAAGTTCAACGAACCCAATTCAAGTGTTTGTATTATGTACTTAAATATTTATATAAATGATTCAAATATTTATATATTTTAAGTAGATATTTGTATTTTACTTTGTATTCTGATGTATATATAAGTAAATCACATATTTATATCTTATATTTATGTATTTACATATAAAATTTGAATGTTTATATAAATCGCTAAGAAAAAAAAAAGAGATAAGAGAGAGAATCAGGTTGATAGCCGTTGTCAACTATTTTGAAAAAAAGAGATGAGAGAGAGAAAGATAATTTCAAAAAATAAAAATATATGAGGGTCTGTTCATTTGTCGTGGGAATGTATGGGAGTGAGATCCTATTTTTTAATTCGTGGGAACCAATGCTCACAAGATCTATGGGAATAAAAGTGAAAATATGTATAAATAAATGTCCGTTTGTATTATGGAAAATCATATGAGAATCTATTTTTTTTTTCAAAAACTCAATATCAATGCTAATTTTTTGTAGTGTTGATATTTCTATTAACATTGACAATGTTGCATTATATCATAAGTTTTGTAAATTTCAGATTTATTATAAAATAAATAATTTTAAGAGATATATATTTATTTAAGAGGATGGATAATCATGACAATGAATTTTCATATAAATTCAAAAAAATATAAAATATAAAATGAAAATGAAAATAATAAAAAAATTATAGACATATTTTTGGACTTTTAGATTAATTGTCTTATAATTTTCATATAATTTAAATGTTATTTTACATTTCATCAGATGCCATTAAAATTACATAAAATTAACATAGAGAAAGAGATGATTCCCACGATGTCGCTATCTCATGGGGGAAAAAATTACGTCTGAGTAAATTATATTTTTTCCCAGCAAAATTTGAAGAAGGATAGTCACTGATGGGATTTATATTCCAATATCACTTCTCTAAAATATGCTTGCCAAATAGGTTTTGGGAAAATAATACCTTTTGGACTGTAGAACTCATGATATCCTATGCTTTGGGTTATAAATGAACGGGCTCTGAGAGAAAAGTCAAGAACAATGATAAGAGAGATAAGAGAGAAAGAGAAAAAAATAGTTTTGAGAAAATAAAAATATATAGAAGGAGAGAGAGAAAGAGAGTTTTGAAAAATAAAAACGAATAAGCAACAAGTTATATAGGTTACTCGGGTATTGGAGGGATGTGTGATTGAATTTGAGGGATGGTGTTTGGAGGACGTCAAACAACACGTGGGAGTTGGAATGCAAATTTGAAAAGGGCAGTAAGAATTAAAAAAACCAATAACTTATTCAATCTATAAATGATTTTGGATTACTAATGGAACAGAGAGTATTGACAGATGGTGCTTTAAAAAGACAATGTTGGGGTTGGCTAGCTCGTTTGTTTGTCACTGATCTGATGAGTCACTGCTGCAGAAAATATTTTTTCTAACATTTGTGTAGTCTGAAAATGAACGAGTCACTGCTGCAGAAAACATTTCCCTCACCTCTCCTTTTCCTGAGGAGGGAATTAAACAAGCTATTTTTCAAATGGATCCCAACAAGGCTCTAGGGCCTAATGAATTCCCAATTTTATTTTAATCAACCAATTTTGGGAGGTTATTAAATGTGATATCCTAAATATTTTTCAAGATTTTTATGCACATCACTTTGATTTATCTAGATTAAATAGAGCGCTTATATGTTTAATTCCTAAAATTAAAAATGTTTCCTCTCTTAAAGAATATTGGCCTATTAGCTTATTAAATTGTAGTTATAAAATTATCGCTAAAGTTTTTACTAATAGACTCATCCCGGTTCTTTCTAGGATAATTGGTATTAGTATAGTGATCTAAAAATCAAATACATTTAGTTCATATAATCTAAATGCTTTATATATGTAATATATATATGTTTATTTTGTTCTTTAAGTTATTTTTATTTATTAATTTTTTGAGTTGAGGATCTAAAATATGAAATTTAATAATAGAACATAAAGATTATTCTAAAATATCTCTAACTTATCAATTAGAGAGGAACATTACAATTTAAGTTAGTGTGTGGATTAATATGATGATTATGTTTCACAAGCTATGTGATAATTATTATCAGCTTAATCACACAAATACATATTAGAGAACATGATATTGAACATAATCCCAAGATGAGACATAATAATTATATTATTATTATTGATATTTTATGGGTGTCTTAATTCTAAAGTATGAGATAATATATTTCCTGCATAAGAAATATGTACTTGTAAATATTATCCAACATTGATCATAACTGACAACCATACAGATTCTATCCCAGTATATATCTCTTCTGCGGAGGGAATATATATATATATATCAAGAATACTGGTGTCCCTCATATATATCATTATGTGAGTTATGGTATCCATTGGTCACTTGATGAAATGATTTAGTGACTGCACATATATGATTAAATGTTTATCATTATTACTAATGTTATTTCGGGAATCAAAAAGTAGATGAATCTGCAAGGATGACACAAGCTTATTTTGGATTCATTCGAGATATCATGTGACAAAGAATTGATACAAGGCAAATGTTGTTTGAGGATCGTGATAGTGTACAGAACATATCATCTGTGTCATTTGGGTAGGTGTGATGCACATTGTTAAGTGCCACTCACACCTTATAGGTCAGAATGGTTCTGATGCTATTGTCAAATGGCATAGATCATATGGGTCGCATCAAAAGAAAGTGGGCTGGACTAAACATACAATACTTTAGCAGTGTCATGGATGATAAACTTAACTTGATGGTTATTGTATAAACATCATTCTCAAACTAGACAATAAAGCAGGCGCACTGCCGACAGCATTGCGCTGCTGGCCGTAACATTACGTCGTTGCGAGTGGCAGCATGCATGCTAGTTATGGGAGACATTGTGTTGAGTTGATTCCCAAGCGAGGTTCCCAAACGCGGGAGCACGCACAACGTGGGAACCTGACCCATGCTCACCCACGTTCTGAGTAGGGTGAGAGTGCTTAGCTTATCTCCCAACACCCTATAAAAGATGGTGCACACCCATACCTCCAGATATCACAGTTTTCATGTCGAAATTATGTCGCTCCACCGTCTGATTCAGTTTTGAGAGTCGAGTGCTGCCGCTGGAACACCTATAGCAAGGTTACTAGCCGGCCATTAGCGAGCTCTCCGGTGGACATCGACAGAGGACTTCTATGTTGGAGTCTAACGACATTTTTCTAGCAACCACATCAGCATTAAGCCTATCTCCAACAAAACAAAGGTACAAACTGACTTGTATTTCGTATTCGATTTGATTTTGACTACATGGATAGACCCTTTGGTGCGTTATCGAATTTTTAAAATTTCTGTTTCGCACTCGCACCATAAAATCCCGAACAACTAACAATTGGTCCAAACAAAATGCTTTTCTTAAAGGTCGTTATATTCTGGATGGTGTAGTTTCAGCTCATGAAATTTTGCATTATGTTAAATCTCATAATGAACAAGGTTTACTACTTAAACTTGACTTCGAGAGAGCATTTGACAATGTAGATTGGAATCATATACTTACTTCATTCAAACAAAGGGTTTTGATGATAAATGAATTAAATGGATGGAACAAGTGTTATGGGGAGGGCATAACCCAATTTTAGTTAAATATTTTGAATGTCACAAAGGGGTTCGACAAGAGGATCCCTTGTCACCCTACCTTTTTTATCTTAGCAGCTGAAGGTTTAAATAAAATCTTACAGCAGAGGGTCCTTAAAGGACATTTTAAAGGGTTGGGGCTTGTCATGACAAATAATCATAAAGTTCTTCATATGCAATATGCGGATGATACTTTGTTATTTTTAAAAGCCGATCCTATCCTGATTGAGAGGGTTAAATGGGCTTTAAGGGTTTTTGAGGGCATTTCTGGATTAAAAATTAACTTCTCTAAATCTGAGCTTATTCCTTTAAATTTAGATCACTCTCAAGCAGACTATTTTGCTAATATTCTAGATTGTATGGTGGGTAAGCTATCTATGAAATATTTGGGAGTTTCTTTGCAGTGAAAACGTACGTCCAGATCTGATTGGCAAAAGATTACAGACAAAATTTTTATGAAATTGCTTGTTTGGAAAGGCAAACTATTATCTTTGGGTTGTCGTTTGATCTTACTCAATTATGTCTTTTCTACTAATCCTCTTTATTATATTGCTATGTTTAAAATTCCTAAACGGGTCATTTCTAAAATTGATCAAATTAAGAAATATTTTTTATAGTCTGGTGTGGATTCTTCTTTGAGAAGAAAGCTCCATTTGGTCAGATGGGATACTATCTGTCGTGCCAGAGAACATGGAGGTTGGGGTGTTCTAGATATTGAACAAGTGAATACGACGTTTCTTTGTAAATGGGGGTGAAAATATATTTACAAGGATTCTACTGGCTTATGGAAAGATCTGATACAGCTTAAATATGGGGGTACCAGTAAAGAATTTTTTTTTCTCTCTTTTGGAAAGACATTGATTCTATTCAATAATTTTTACTTTTTGAGGCCAAAAAGGTGGTAAGAATTGGGGCAACTATCAACTTCTGGCATGATACTTGGTACCAAAATTGTCCTTTGGCCATTCAGTTCTCTTTGGTATATACTAAAGCTAGAACTAATAGGGTTACTCTTCAAATGGTATGGAATTATGGTAATATTAAATTATTTCTAACTAGGGGTGCTAGTGTTGCTATGAAATAGGAAAAAATTCAATTACTTGATATTATTCAAAATGTCACTTTTTCTACTGTTCTTGATGCTGCTATTTGGCAATGGGAGGCCTCTGGGGTATTCACTATTAAATCTATGTATAACTTGTTAAATTCTGGGATGTTTCCTGCTCTTTGACCAGATCTGTTTGGAGCTTAAAATCCCTCTGAAATTCAAAAAAAAAAAAAATTTGGATATCCTTACAGAATAAGATTCTCACTAAAGATAATTTGTGTGAAAGGGGATGGAGGGGTGATTCTTCATGTATTTTCTGTGGGGAACCTGAAACCATTATACATTTATTTTTTACTTGTGATTTCATTAAGGAATTTTGGATCAAGCTCTCTTTGGGTCCAAATCAGAGACCAGTTTTGAATTTTGCTTCCATAACGGATTGTTGGCAGTCTTGTATTTCTCTCTCTACACAAGATTTTAAATTTTTGGGTACTCTTCTAGGTGCTGCTCTTTGGTGGGGTTGGGGGGGGGGGGGGGGGGGTGGATTAGATATTGTGTGTGATGGTTCTCTGGGTTTTTTAAGGCAGGTTTGCTTGGGGTAGCTTTCTTTAGCAACTTTACTTTTCTTTATTTCATTTTCGTTCTTTTGGCTTCTGGTACAAGTCTTTTGTACCATTAGCAAAACATTGTATATTTGCTTCCGAAAAGAAATGGAAGCAGGCATCTTGTTTTGGGTACTTTTATCAAAAAAAAAACAAAGGATTTATATGTTAAATTTCCAATTCTCAAAACTGGACATCTCCAGTAGACAGACATATAACCGTTGTCAGACGGTCGACTGTTGTGAACGTGTTGTGATCTATCTGTGTAACGTGTAGCGATATTTTTGCGATCTCTCTGGTGTCCAGAGTTGCTGTTGCGACGAAAGATTCCCCTCCAGCTGCTTTCGATCCATGTTCTCTGTTACACTTTTTGTATATCCATTTGACTGACGTGTGGTCCCCTACAGATTTAAGACCTCATTGGACCCATCTGTCAGTGACTCGTAACAGGATTGATTACAACAAATGTGAAACAAAGAAACTGACTCTCTCCCTCTCCCGTTCTCAAACTCTCCGCTCAACTCGTGTCATATTTCTTTATTCAGCGCACTGTTGGCTTCTTTCTTCGTCTCCAATTTTTATTTTGATGAGATACAAAATTTCACTGGAATTGCATGATTGCAACTCCTCTCCAGTATCCACAATATTAACAAAATATTTTAATAACTTATTGACAAAATTTCATTAGAGTTCTGTTGCCACGTTATGAGTGTCCGATCATAATAATATGGTCTGCTATCACTATATATAATTAGTAGAACATAGTTGTTATATTGCTCAAAGTTCTCTGTCAAATAAAAAAAAAGATGTTTTTTTGAAGGTCATCAGAGGTAGAGTAGAGCCAAAAATTAGTAAAATATTTCAATATAATGATGCATCAAATGCATGAATTATAATTAACAAGGTCAATGATAAATGATTTTTTTTATAGAGGTTAAATATGAACATTCCATTAAAAAATAGATACATGTAAATTTTTAAAAAATATCACATAAGGAGTGATTAGAAAAAAAGCGGAAGATATTAATCTCATTTTTCATATCTAGATTCATTTGTGGAGGTTATAATACTATTCAGCACATTAACCTATTTTTTTTAAAATATGTTATTATTTAGGATGAAAATGATAGCATACAATTTACTAGTAATATAAGAAGTTTGACCGATCTTAAAAAATAAATGTAATTATTTCAAAGATGAACTAAAATATTTATAGCATAAATAGTCGCATACATGAAGCACTAAATGGATAGAAAAAGGTGATGTTGAAATAAAATTATCACTGCTCTTGAAACATAGTGTCAAAATATATGAAATTAGTACAAAACATCACAACAAATTATTCTTTCATACTCATCATCACTAAAATATTACAATAAAATCTTCAACATTCAAATGAGCTACTTCATAAATGGATCACAAAAATTATATTGAATGTATATTGTATAATTTAGAACTATCTACAATTATGGAGAGATTCAGATTCAAATGTATTATATGGATTGGGTCATATTTTAATTGGCATATTTTTATAATTCCTAATTATTATTTATATAACTAAATAAAAATATTGGTAATATTTTCTTATATTGAGTTAATGGGCTGCTTGTGCACCACTGGTTTTCTAATCTTATGTTTGTTTAATTTAGTTATGGATTGCTTGCGTGAAAATAATAAAAGGAGAAAAGAAAAATAAATAAAATAAAAAAAAAACAATATTGCTTGGTTAGATATTTAATAGAAGGTTAAATTGTTAACCTCTTTTAACCTTTCTAAGTTAATATTTTGTTAATCTCCGTGTTAAAGTGTAACAGAAATAAACTGCAGCAAACAAACAATGAAGTGAAAAAAATGTAATAGTCTCCATTTCTATTACATTATATCTTTTTTCACATTTCTGACATTATTAATCTACCTAATCCTAAATAAATACAATTTTAATACCAAGTATCACAAACCTTAATTTTTTTTATATATTTTTCTAATCTAAAATATATTTATTATTAAATTTCTATGTTATCCTTGATAAATACATAAAACAACCATAATCATAAATATTTTTCCATTATTATAAACAGATCAAATTTATATCTTTTATTTTTTCCTATTGAATAAATGATACCAAAGTAAAAACTTCTTTAAATAAATAAATTCAAGAAATTTCCAGTTTTATGTTGGACTGGAGGGCATTTTGAAGATTAACTGGACATCTCCATTCCTGGTAGGAAAAAGAGAGCTCAAATCAATTTTCAGCATCTCCTTCCCGCATTGGAGGGAGAGAGAGAATCACATGACGACACAAGTTGTTTCTTTAAAACCCCAGAAATCACACTCTGAGAGAGAAAGAGAAGAGAAAAAGAGGGAATAGCGATGGGGGAAGATCCATCGCCTACTCGCTGGAGCTTTGAGGTGAGTTGGAGAGCTGATTGCTTTTTTGTTATTATAGTAATTGTTCTTTTCTGTCTGATTGTGCAATTCGATGTGGTTTCGTTTCGTTCATCTTTTTACCAGGATTTTAAGTCATTCTGGGACGATAGATTCGGTCGGAAGAAGGATTTGAGTAAAGAAAATTCAAATTCGAACAATGCGTCAGATCAGAGGGATAGTGTGACTAATGGAAGTGTCAAGAGGTCGTCGGATTTAGCGATTTATGAGCAATATGAGAATCAGGTCGATTCCTGTTTCTTTTTTCTTTTGTTTTAGTTCCTTTAGGTTTTTTAGCTAGTTCTAATCCACCAACTATCCTATTAATATCTGATATCTCATACATCCAATGCATTCAATTTGATTCAATGGTTTTTTTTTTTTTTTTGGGGGGGGGGGGGGATTTTGTGATACCTATGCAAGTAGATTCTACAAGTGGCATCATGTAGATAATCAATTGTAAATGCTCTTGCTGCAAGAGATTACTATTTTTGGTTTTGTTTCAGTGGCATTTTGGCTGTCACATTTCCTTTTGCATGCAAGCAGCAATTCTTATCCATTGCATGTGTTTGGTTCTAGGCTGTTATGAGATCTTTGTGCCGCTGAGCTACTAGAAATTTCATATCCAGTAATTATTATTGTTTGCAAGATAATTTCTAGCATCAATGTTTTGTTTTCATCAATTGTATGAAATTGTAGGGAACAAGAACAGAGGTTCATGTGGCAGCTATTTCAGAAAGGCCTGTTCAATCAATGTAAGTCTTCCTTATGACATCTCAGTAATTTTTTTTTTATTTGATTCAATATGTTGGCCCATCTCTAATTGAATACTGCTACTGTAGTTTTTTATATTTTTGAAATCAAAATTGGATGTTGCTGCGATTTAGTTTTTTCTGGTAAGGGCTCAGAGGTACTATTTTATGAAAAGACATATTTTTTAACATGCATGCTTGCATAAGTGCTTTAAGAACTTTCTAATAGGTTAACTAGAGTATTAGACATTCAATCTACAAATTAAGCAGGATCTTTCTAATAAACGCATGTTCAGTTTGATGGTGTCTTTCAAAACCATTTAAGTGATAAACATGTCAGTGTTTTGTATCTGAGCATGCACTGTACAACACATGTCAGTGATTCAATTATGTAGGGTATCAGCCTCTTTTAAGGATCTGTAATAACTTATAGATGCTCTGTGTAACTATCATAATAACCAGATTTGCAAATAACTTGAGAATTATACAGGAATTACTCGTTTTTACCACCTTCCCAAACAAATAGATGAATTAAATGGATGTTTGAATTATTCACGAATTATTGGAGAATTTTTTTTCCTAAAAATTCAGAATTATGATATACTTATATGCAATATAGAAAACAAACTATTCCAGAATTATACCCAAATCACAAATTTTGGTCCTTGCCGAATGATTCCTCCCTGTTTTTTTCACCGTAGCCTTTAATTAATTCTGGATACTTCCTTTTCTATAATTCTGGTGTGATTGTTTGAAACTTTTTTGTTTGCTCCATTTCACATATGCATAACTTTATCAGCTTTTCATCTGTTAGGGATGGTAATTGTGCCTTTCTTTTTTATTTTTTAGCCAGAAGCCACTGTTTCCTCCTTTTGAATCAGCTGAAATGCGTAACCTAGCAGAGGCATTGAGCAGGTAATGCATGTCTAGAATCAGAAAAATTGTATTCATTTGCTATGAAGATAATATTGATATAATTTTTAATTTCTTTCTCTAAACATCTTTTGACAGAGATATAATTCGAGGAAGTCCAGATGTGAAATGGGAAAACATAAAGGGGCTAGAGAATGCAAAACGCCTTTTAAAGGAAGCTGTCGTTATGCCCATAAAGTATCCCAAGTAAGCTCTGACTTTTATCACATGTTGGTATCATTACTGGTCTATTCTCCATTGTTCTCTGGCTTCTTTTTTCCTTTTTAAGACTGTCAGGTATAATGTGAATTATATAGTTGCAGACTGTATAGCTGAAATGGGCCTTTGAGTACAGAACCTAGTGGGCTGACTCATTTTTGTATTCTTTATATATGTATCTATTTTTACATGGACAGGGTTCTCAAGGATCTATGAAAAATGAACACAAAAAGTGGTACCTGAATACCTGATATATCTTTTTGTGTGCTTTTTAGGTACTTCACAGGGCTTTTATCACCATGGAAGGGAATTTTGCTTTTTGGTCCCCCAGGAACAGGAAAGGTTTGTACTTAGGTCCTCTTGTTCATGTAGTTAATATCTTTCATTCCGTTTTTTTTATAGCATTAAGTATCACTAATTGTTGGTATAGACTTATGAGACCCAGTCAGCTTGAGTCATGACCTAGTCATGGATAAAAAGTATAAATAGAGTTGCCTATCTTTCTTTCACCGCTCTTATAACAGTTCTGAAACTTATTTTGAAAACCTGCTTAGGACAAGAATGGAGTAAAATATCTAAAATAAATCTCAAGCTAAAAGCTGCAGGGCAAAACCTAATTCTGATTCCTATTCTGTTTTCAGACAATGCTTGCCAAAGCTGTGGCTACTGAGTGCAAAACCACATTCTTCAATATCTCTGCATCATCCATTGTCAGCAAATGGCGTGGTATGGTCCTACAATTTCCTAAGAAGATTTTGTGTATACCCCCTTATATCACAAAACATAACACATGTCATATACCTATAAAATATGGAAAATAGCACCATTGCCCTTCTCCTTGTTTGTTCGAAGATTGCACTCGCTTTTTTTTTTCATTTTGTATCTATTGAATGACAATGAATGGTAGTCTTGTCTGCTTTGGAAATTACAAAAGCGATTGTTGTAAAGTACAATTTCTTCCAAGGAACAGAAGTATGGTCACCTTCTTTTTCATGTCTTTAGATTACATGATACATTGATGCTTTTTAGGGTGCAAATGAGATGCATCTCTTTTTATCTACCATTTAAATCTGCATTATAGTCACTTTATGCATATTATGCAAAAATTTGCATTGGAAATTTTTGTTAGGTGCACTTCGCTATTTTTATTTGTAGGAACATTTCATTTTCTAAATACTGATACCATAATAACTCCACAAATTTACACCACTATCCAGGTGATTCTGAGAAGCTTGTCAAAGTTTTGTTTGAGCTAGCAAGGCACCATGCACCATCCACAATTTTTCTTGATGAGATTGATTCTATCATTAGCCAGCGTGGTGAAGCGCGTAGTGAGCATGAAGCAAGTCGGCGCTTGAAAACTGAGCTACTTATCCAGGTTTGGACCAACATACTGTGAATGAGTTCTGTAATATTTGCAACCACTATGTTAATAAAAGAACCAAATAACTTATGTTAACCTTGGCATTGATATAGTAATTTCAATTTCTGACGCAGATGGATGGTTTAGCAAAGACAGATGATCTTGTGTTTGTTCTGGCTGCAACAAATTTGCCATGGGAATTAGATGCTGCCATGCTTCGCCGGCTAGAGAAAAGGGTGAGCTTTATTGTTTCAGTTTAATAAAAGAACCAAATTTTATCAGCATTGTACTTTTGTACTTAATTAATGTGAGAGTACCTAGTGTGTAGATAAACCTTTCTATGTACCACTACTAGCCTCATCATGTTCAAACAAATATCCCCTTGACATAACTTCTTTTAAATACAAAGATTAAGAAAGGCAAATGATGGAAAAGAAGGGTTAATATGATATTCCTGGATAGAATAGGGATTGGAAAAGGCAGATGTGTTAACTTTCTGGCCATTTGCACTTTGCTGCTTGCATGTGAACATGTCTGTCTGTGTGTATGCCAGTTTTAGTTGTATTCATCTGAGAACAAACAAATAATGGCTGGAAGTTTATACAAAAATATGTAATAGAACAAGTCAATTTTTTCTCTGAAAATTTCAAAAAGAATATGCAATTCTACTTGGCTTCCAATTGTGGACTTACATTGTCTTTAATTTATTCATGCAGATACTTGTACCGCTCCCTGAGCCAGAAGCCAGATGTGCAATGTTTGAGGAACTATTGCCGATTACTGCTGATAATCCCGAGATATCATATGAAACTCTGGTTGAGAAAACTGAGGGATATTCTGGCTCTGATATTCGGCTTGTTTGTAAGGAGGCAGCAATGCAACCTCTGAGAAGGTTAATGACAGTCCTAGAAGCTCGGCAAGATCAAACTCAAGAGGAAGGTATGAATCCACAAGATAGATAACCTCATTATAATAATAGATTTTCAATTTAGTATTTTCTATATAAATGTTGCTGACAAGCAGGTCAGATGGGGATAGGGTTGGGGTCAGGTCCGTGCCTTAATATATTGGAATCAAGCACTATATTTGGTTGGTTAGGGTACTGAATCGATTTGATCCCAAGTAATTGGGGTCCTAGTCATCTTCTTGGTCTATCGGTTCATCATTCTAACAGAATTGGTGTGGGCTGCAGTTCAGTCTACTCAAATTGAACAGTTGTGGATTCATCCATGACATAATTTAATCTGTGTATGTCTATCAGTCAGGCTATGGTTTTGACGTTGTAAACATGATAACATGTCACATTAGTTTTGTCAGGTCAGGTTAATGCTACTGTGCTACTTGTTTTCTGTCAGATCATGTCTCTATATTTATGATATATTTTGATTCATTCCTAGAAATATCTAACAGTAGGAGCCGGTTAGACCAGTTGTCCCATTGCCTGCTAAGTGTGCCCACTGATGAACATTTTTGAGTGTCACATATAAATGTGGTACCATATTGGTCTGATATTCTGATCTACTACCAGTGCAATAGTTTACTAATGAAAACTACTTTGTTCTTTTTCTCTGTCGAGGCTTACATATAAATTTGATCTCAAAGGAGGTTTTAAACATTATTAAGTCCTAACATGGATTGAATCACTCTATAGTCTATACTGAGACCAGGACCAAACATATCAGGTTGGTACTAATACAGCAAGAGAACAAATGGTAGCTTCACATTTTCTATTGTGAAACATTGGTATATAAATTTTGTTGAATTAATTTTGGTACAAACTGCAGAGCTGCCTGAGATCAGTCCAGTGAAACCAGAAGATGTTGAAGTAGCATTGAGAAACACAAGACCTTCAGCACATCTTCATGCACACCGCTACCAGAAGTTCAATGACGATTACGGAAGTCAAATCCTGGTCAATTAAACTAAATATCTTGTTCTCATTTTTTATTTGTTGTATTAATCTAATGCTCCAATAACCTTTTTGTTAAGCTCCTAATAAGTCAATCGATCTTATATATGAATGGAATTAAAAGCAGGTTAGTTCCCATGCTGCTATTGATATTAACCGTCCATTAGGCTCACACAAAGATACACATGCCATACTTCAAAGAACTGTTCTTGTTAAACATTTCAATTCATCAGTTCATTGCACAAACCAAAATGGCACAATTAGATCCATTGGGAGTCACAATCCTTGAGACGTCAAGAAATAGGAAGTGGTACAAGCTTACAAGTATGTTAAAAGATAATTTAATTAAATAAAAGAATTCACATTTTAAGTATGCTATAATTGATGTTTGTCATAATATTTTCTACAATGTAAGTACTTATCTGTTGACTGTTGATGTTGATTGAAAGGTGTAGATGGAGATCTTTACCTAATCTCTAGAAGGAAACTATTAGAAAAAGAGCAGTTATATTAACCAATACAGAATTTTGAACTGTCACTTGAACAAGAGTTCCTTTCCCCCAGGACCACTATAATCAAGATCCACAATCCCTATGGCCACATTAAAAGAAAAAGAATAATTATTCTTATACCTTAAATTTTACACTCTTTACCTACATTCAACATTAAATATAAATATTTTTAAAAAATATATATTTCAAAATTAAAATTTTTGCACGCTAAATTATGCACCTTTTAGCTTCAAATATTAGAATGCAAATAAAAAATACAGGTATCACTCAAAAGAAAAAAAAAATTTATCAAGATAAAGATCAACAGGGGAGGCAACACTCATTAAAGAAAACGAAGCAGTCATTAATGGGAATGATTGTTGATATTTTTAATCTGTTTAAGGTTGTTATAAAACAAAGGTGAAAATTCGCTCAGCATAAACAGATTATTGACAGAAGTGTACCAAAGAATTGTAGCCTCCGGTAACTTCCACTGCACAATTTCACTTGAACAAAGAAAAGAAGAATACATCTTACAAAATATCACCAAATGCTTTGGTTACAAATTTTGATTGCGGTCACAGGATCATCCGGAATAATTAATGATAGGATGATGAGACATCAAAAGTAAAAAGGGAGATGAAGTAAAAAGAAAGGAATAACAAGACAATATCTATGACAAGTTTCTAATAGAAAATTTTCCATTTTTACAATTGAATTTGTCCACAAGAAAGTATTGAAGGCCCATCTCCATCAGTTTATCTGCAAGGATAAAAAAACAAAATTGCCAATTAACTGTGGAGATAGTCGCGTAAAAAATTCACAGAAAATCCAAGGTTACTAAAACAACAAATTACTAAAATTTAGAACTGTTAAGATTACTATTGCAGTCAAGTTAATCAAATAATTAACCTTTACTCCATAAACTTTAAACTAGCTAAAAATATATAGACCGATATATATGTGATAGACGCAAATTTTCCAGCCTAAACAGAATATACTCTTCCATTAACTAGTCTTTTTCTCTCAAAATAATCAAAAAAGTGGTAAATTTTGCTTGGTAAATATCACATACATTGTGCCTAATTTCACACATACCCCTGCCAAACCTTTGAATATCATTATACCCCTGCATAACCACCATTTTTTTTAATACCACAAATGCCCTTCCTGGATGTTCCATCAAAATTTGATTGACCTAATTACATAACCTGGTTATGAACCAAGGCAAAGTGTTGTTGAAATTTTATGGTCAATGTGATAAAAGGGGCACTGATGGTGCTTCACTAGCTCTAAAGTGTCATCTGTAATAGTTTAGTTGTTTCTATGAGTATGTATGGCATTTAACCTTTGCAGTGGCAAACATGACATTTTTGAGGATTTACAGAATCACATGAAATTCTGTCTACAGATAAAATGCCACAATATTCCGTGTTATAGCAAATATAGCAAAGTACTGGATATAATTCGCAAATAAATAACCATAAGCTAAACTGCATTATTCTATCCAAAAACAACATGATTATTCTTGGGAACTATCCTTACAATATTTTGCATGTAGAAAATAAAATACAATGCAACATTTTCAAGCAACTAAGGTGATAAGCATCTGATAGAAATAGAATGAGCAATGAGAAAGCAATATTACCTCCTCGAAGTCCTGAAATGAGATGATGCTAGGTAAATCTCAAAATCTGCACAAGGACTCACTCGTACTCGAACTGCACATCAACATGCTCGTACCTCCTCATGAGCCGTACAATAAATGAAGTAAAACTAGCCAGCATCTGTCTCTCTTCCTTAGTTTTTGCCTCTGAAAGCACACCATGAATGACCAATTTCTTCAAATTGGGGCACCTCTCCATCATCCCAAACACCCACGGACCAAAGTGCTCGCTTATCACAGACCACCCCAATTCCAAAGTATCCACATTCTCCAAAAGTGAATTCCCTTGCAAATTGTAGTGCAGCAAACCATCCCTTAATTCATAACTAAGGGATAGGTGTCTCAGATTGGGAAACGACATAGCAATGGTCTCTGAATCAACTATTTCATCCTCTTCATCAAAAATCACACCCCAAATTCGCAACTTTTTCAGCATGGAAGCACGATTGATTGTGTGGTAAAATTTTGGCCAGATTATGGTAAAATTACTAACGTCCACGACATCCAAATTCATTGTGCTGTCCCCCATTTCCAACTGGGTCACACTGACATCATCAATTATAAGGTTCTTTAAAGATGATTTCCCCACCAACTCAAAAAGATCGAGATTTAAGGCGTTTAAATGCAGGGTTTCAAGATTATCAGCTTCCAGAACAATCTTATCCACCCCAATCGATTTGGCACAGAAAGTTTTTAGAGTTTGGCTGATTAGATCCATGGTTGATTGTGAATCGGCTGTCACAATTTCCAAGGCATCTAGTGTTAAAGATTCAATCTTTGGGCATGCCTTGACAAGCAAGTTGAGGTCCAATGCAGAGATGCTGACATGACGCAATGATAGAGATTTTAGACAAGTGAACCTCTGATAACTGGGTTCAACACCAGTTATTACACTGTGGTCTAGATCCAATGCCTCCAGTCTCTGTCTCCCACACTTCTCCAAAATATTCACATTGGGGCTTGTTCTGACATTGCAGGAAAGGCTGCGCAATGTTTCTCGGGTATACATTAACCATGCAATGACAGGTGCAGCCGAGAATTCATGAGAACTATCTATGTGGATGGAGAGGCGTTGCAAACCCATGGTCTGAAAAATGGTCTGGGTTATAAGGATCTCTAGTTGACGGGTCATCAAGTCACGAGGCCAGTCTTCAGAGTTAAAGGAGAGAGAATGGAGGTGATATCTGCATGCCTCTCTCCACTTGTGGCAAGTGGCAGAGGCAACTATCACATCTTTGGCACTAGCAAGTTGAGAAAGGATATTACCTACTACTTCAACTGGTAGGTGTTCCATTTACAGAGAACAAAAGGGATTCAAAAGGTTTAGGTTGATCCTGTTTGCATTTACACAAGTAAAAGAGGTGATTGACAAGGGTTTAATTCATCCCATTTGCACTATTGCAATGCTGAATCAATGAAATTGCTGAGAGCCATCAAAAAGGATTTATTGGCTGGATGACTGTGTGATTTGAATGCCATATAGTTCTCAGTTTTCCAACAAATTTTAAAGTTGTCACAAATATTAATCAGAAATAAAGGAAATTGAATCAGTAAACTGAGATAGAGTATTGGATTTATCAGATGTTGCTGTTGTAGATTTTCGCATACAGCCACACAAAGCATCCTCCTGGTGTTTTTATTTTTGAAGTTCTACCCACTTCACAGAAAAATGTATCATAGACCAAGTCAACCATGCAACGGTGAGTTTTGCCTTCTCTGCCATGGATCCCACAATTCAGCCATCTTGTACTGACTAGATATTCTCAACCTTAGAAAATTCCTATCCCTTTTTCTTTGGTTTATTTTTTTTCTTTTTTCCGTAAAATGAAATTCCCTAGCCAACAATTTGCCAAAATAACAAAGAAAAAGGACAAAACGGGTGCCAAATTTTCTCAAGAAAGAATTGTGATCTAACATATTTCTCAAATCTTGCAGTCGAACCATTTCATAAGTTCCTTCTTGCTGGTACACAACCAATAACGCAAGGTAATTTTCTATATGATTTCCGCTATGGAATAATTGATCTCTAATTTATCCTAGTATCTTGGAATATGCAATCTTTTGAATTATCTTAAAGAAAAAGAAAGGTAAATATCTCAAGCTGTTTAAAATTTCCTTGGCTTCACTGATACCTAATAAATGCCGGACTCAGATTAATATACAAAAATAAAAGACTAAGTTTGCTGCCCTCTTCCAGATCTCCAAGAAAAACAAGAGCAATCTAATTTTAAGCTTATTGGTTTTGATACATTGGATGCATAAACAGTCTGATTATTAATTAATGCTAACATGCCCACTAATTGCCCTTTTCCTTTGTAACCGTTTCTTGATTTAAAAATCTATGGCATCACCATCTGACAAATCCAATATTTCTATCTCAATTGACCAATCCATCTTCATGTCCTTTACTTCTGATTAAAATGCGATAAATTCAAATTTTCACCAAAACAGAGAAGTATATAGGCTTTCAAATCAGACAGTCATCAAGCCTAACAAATCATTTCTGAAATAATATAAGTAATACTTCATACGGGTAATGGAACCAAATAATAATCAAGAAAATTATGTCAAGGGGGGCAATACCTCATTCTGACACAGGCGATTTCTCTCACTAACGCTTCTTCTTCCTTCAAGTAGAATCAATCAGACAGAAAGAAAGAACGAGAGAGAGTAAGAGATCGATTCTCACAACGAAGGAAGGAATGGGAGGAACGAAGGGCGACCGATGGCAAAACCCTAATTGGAAAAGAATTCGTCAAGATCGCCTGATACGTAAGAGCTTAATCTGAAAACCTAGGCTAGAATCCTAACACCTGCCTTCGATTCAGGCCGAGGCACCAACGGTTTTGTCTCTTTCTCGATCTCTCTTTATTTCTGTTTCTGTTTCTCGTTTTTTTTTCCCTCTCAAGCACGTTTTTCTCAATCGTGCTGGTGAGTTGTGAACAATTAAGAGGGAATAGAGAAGAGGAGAAGAGAGGACTGACAAGTGGGACCCGCTGAAAGTGAGCCTCAAGCGAAAATAAAGAACATGAACTGGGCTTTTGTGGGCTACGAAGTTTCCTTGATTTCTTTTCTTTTTTTCTTTTATTTTGTTTGTTTGTTTGGTGTTTCATGTACTTGGGCCGGGTCTAATTATCAGTTTCTCTATTTAATGTTCTTGTTTACATCTATTTTTGTTATGGCAGAATTTTATATGCATCCTTGTTAAATCTCGAAATTATGTATTATGGATTTCCCCATAATATCATGTTCATTCTTTAAAAATATAGAAACATTTATATTTGTTCAATCCATTATCTACTCCATAAAAATGATCTCCACACTCATTGAATATTCATTTTACTCTCTTTATAAGTATAATAAATCCATTTTATTTTTATCCTTACTGTAAAAAAAATGTATATGATGCATTTTGTCTCTATTTATTTTTCTCACTCATATCCCTCCTATAAGTTTTTTTAATTTCATATAATTATAATTTATTATAATCGATAAACAATCACAATTAATTGCAACAATGGTTGGGAGTTCTAGTAATTTATATTTATATGATTCTCAATTTATTTTTTTTTAGAAAAGATGTTCAATTTAGTTACTTAGGTTCAGAGAGCAAAAGGAACTATGATAGTCCATAATTTGTTGATTAATATTATAATTGTAAGTTATAGAGGTTTAATATTGAGTAAATGGCATATTTAGACATATGTGATATATCTTAAATTATATTCGACAAAAATGAGAGTTTCTACAATTTTGAAAGATAAATATGATACGATGAATTTTATAGAGAAAATACATAATTTTGTGTTTTAAAAAGAATATACATGAAGTTATGCCTTTTATTAATTAACTACAAAAATACAAATTATTAAGCATTTTTAGTAAGATGTGAAACGAATCTGACAATTCAGAAAAAGTGATAGGCCCAATTTCTAAGCATTCTTAATAGCATGTATTAAATCCGGCCCAATTATTCTTAAAGTCAATGTAATAATGGCTTTGGATGTATTTTGTGGGTTTTCTTAATCTTGGAGAATTTGAAATATTGCAACAAGTTTTATCTGGTAAGATGGTGGGAGAAAGAAAGTTTGGAAAAAAAATTAATATATATTTAGATGTATTCTTAATTCATTGATAAAATCAACGTCTCATCTAATAATAAAAATGATATTTTTTTATATGAAAAATTATATACTCAAAATTCGAAAGACTGACTTGACCTTATCTTTACTTCAAAAATATTTTCTCTCATCAATAACAATATAAAAGTATAAGACTTTTATATAGCTCAAAAAAATACACCTTAAGAGTTAGATATATCAAAAAAATTAGATATACACTAGAATTATCCATATTTTAAATATTTACATTAATTTACAGAAGCATCATATAAAAAAAAATCAGGCTTGCTAATATATTGTTAATTATGTAGAAGATGATGATATTCAGCATTTGTACTGAAAACAAATTTAGGAATTTAAAACCCTCGTCTTTTATCTCATCCTAAAAAGAATAACAAGCATTCATATAGCTTTTGAAATAGCATATGATTGATAGTGAGAATGAGTTCATGGTAGCAGTGGGCCCCCCACCTCCTTCCACCTAATCCAATTATATGAATGCTTTTGAAATAATAGCATTTATATTATATTATATGTCTCATTCATATAGTATTTGGATTACATAGCTTTTTCTCACAAAAGACCATCCCCTAACGATATCTGTAAGTACTAAGTAGAGATGTCAATATGTTTATCCGATCCAATGGCTAAATCAAATGAGTTCATATCCTCTCTTTTGTGGTCAATTATGTTATCAAATGAAGTGAGAGAAATTAAATTAAAGGATTATATGGAATATTGTAGCAGATATTTTTGAGATTCGCACTAGCTAATTTAGAGAGGGATTTTTATCTAATATTGATGAAGTACTACGGAGAATCTGAACTCAAATGAAGTTGGATACAAATTTAGAATTTTTTATCATTTCAGATCAGATTGGATCGGAATCGGATCAACTCATTTAATTATATATTATTAAATCTACTTTAAAATTTTAACATTAATTAAGATTTATTTAATTTACGTACTCATTAAAATTTATTATATATATAATTTGTAATTAAATAAAAAAATAAGTGAAAATGATTTATTAGATATTTAATCAAGTTATATAGGTCAGGTTGACCCGTGATTAGTTTGGTTTGAGTTTCTATCGCTATCGAATAGAATCATATCCCTCTAAATAAATAATAAAATAAATAATAAAATAATATCAATCCGATCCGAATTGGTCCATGAGCAAATTTTGCCTTCATTTGAGATCAATGGTTTTCCAAATTCTCCTTGTTATAGAGAAGAACTGTAGATAGCTAGTAGCAGCATATATAAGTTCATAACAGGAGGTTGGAATATTATTTTGGACTTATCTTTCAACCCCTTTACTTCTATTTATTATCACAATTAATCATCGATGTGATACAAAGAAGAAGAACATGATAATTCAAGACGATCGAATACGACAATTTTGTCAACACAATACCACGACAAATTGCTACAGTGTGGTGGTAGAAATTAATAAATTATTATTATTAAAGAGACAAGTGCACGGTTGAGGTGCAAAGAAACAAAGAACCTGATTGAGAGAAAAATATTTGAATTAGATTTAGATGGTCAACCTACAAGAAACATGGTCCACTGTCACATTTATTCATCATCTCTAGCTTTTCATTGTGGTCTAAAATATATATATATACTTTGAAAGATGCAAAACATGAAACAGAAAAAAGAGAAATTAGAAGTTGGTCAAAAATTGAAAATGGTTTTAAGGGGATGTACAAGCACACAGCACACAGGTATAAATTGCATTGCAGTTTCTGGTTTTCTACAATTTGGGTTCCTGTTACATTCTTTGGAGCTATTATATACTCATAAGAGAATTTGCATTTTTTTTTCAATCAAGTGGATTAATGATAATGGAATATTATATACGGTTTCCAATTTCTCGTTCCCTGAACAACTTCCAATTTGTTTTGACAACTCTTACAAAAATTTTGAATAAATAAATGTATACTGATACAATAATCAAATGTACATTGGTATAATACTCGGATGTGCATTGAATAATAGTTAATTGTGTATTTTAAGGGGTTAAAAAAATAAGTCTAAATAAACAAGACAATTATTGACAGCTGTCATAATATGTTTTGGTTTGATCAAAATCACAGACAATTGTTAACAATTATGTCTTAACAATATAAACATGTGTTGCATTAATACTATAAATGAGTATGCATAGATACAATATACAGGTATGCATTAACAATACTGATAAGTGTGCATTCCAAGATACATGAAATGTTCACTAATTCAATGATATACTAATTGAGATTCACATAATTGTTATTTTAATAATATTTATAATTTTACAAATATGTGGTCAAAATTAAGAACATCATTCCAAAATACAAGCGTTAAAATAAAGAATTTCATAAAAAAACACATAGGTCAAAATGAGTAAATATAGCTAAGTTCTCTTAAAAAAAAATAATCAATGCAACACACTGAATCCAAAGACATGATCAAAACTACAATCCTTACTTTTTGTGCTAGACCTGTTGTGACGTGTGAATACATGCATTCATTTATGTATGAATGTATTAGATTCATTATGACAAAACTCTAACAAGTGTTTTGATCCAATAAAAAAAGCATGTAAACACAAAAGAAAAAAATTCCTATCATAAAAAAGGAGCATCCAAAAAGGAAGCTCTGACGATCAGTACATATATAGCAGCTACCCCCTAAAATTTCACTTTTCCAGACATTCCAGCTGTAGTGGCAGCAAAAAGGTTTAAACTTTTACTAAACTTTTTTTTTGTGCTTGTAATAAGAAAAATTGTAATTGAACATAATTATTTTGTGATTGACGAAATGTTATATTTCCTCTTATGATCTCTGCATTTGCTAATTCTCTCATGTGTTGTTGATTTTAAAAGTTCTAAATTGTCCAATGGAAATACCTTTTTCTTATTTGAAAAATAGTAAAAAAATCTTCATTATTATAAAATTTAATTTCTTAAAACATGGTTATTTCAGATTGTGGCTTGGGACCAAGGTTATAAATTTTAACCTTATTACACTTTGTGTAAATTCAATAGGAAGGTACCATCTCTTCAAGTTGCCTCTCATTTATTTCCAACATTTCGCCTAGAATTTACCGATCAAATTCTGAGGGGAATACCTTAAATTGAATTTGAGTTTATGCCACTTCTGCCAAAAACTACCCACAAAGATAATAATCATGCCTGAAAAATAATAAAGACATTTATTTTCACATAAATAACACAGTTCAATGAGCTCAGACAAGTTGTGTCTCCACAAATCCAAACCAACTCGGTCATACTTCAAAATTTAAAAGCCAATACAATGTTCCAAAATTAAATAAAATAAAGATTAATTAGAACATATAAATCATAATCCAACAGTTGAAAAATATAAACCCCGCATAGTCCCTTACCAAGTCTGGTTCCTTTGTTGCATTTCATTTTAACATGCTACTCCCATCATTCATGAAAAACAAGTTCACAATTCATATAAGCAAAATTAAATAGATCAATCAGAATATAATTAAACAAGTAGATCCAATAAACACCACAGATGATGATTTCTCAAGCTAAGAAACCTCGTTACCTCCAAAGTGCCTGTAACACCTTCTCTGTGGCACTCCACGTAGCGAGTCGCCACAGAGGAACAGTTCTCGATTTACTTCTGCTGCCCCCTCTTCCTCCAAAGTTCACCAAACATCCTCATGCCGCTACCGCTTCTCCTCTTTCCTTCATCCTCTTCGCCGACTCCAGGTGACCCCCATGCATACCCGAAACCGGCATTTCCATTTCCACCTGATCCGATAAAACCTTTCTCCATTGAACCACACCTCCCGGAAACCATATCACAATCTCCACTCGCCAGGACTGCCGCTGCCGCCTCAGCTGCCTTGCGCCATTGATCGGTTTGAATCCTCAACCTCCGCATTTCAGACTCCAGTGCCTCCTTAGCCGCCACCGCAACACGCATTGTTTCTTCCATTTTGTTTGCTTGTTCCATCGCCTCTTCCGCTTTCTTTTTCATCTCTGTTTTCTCCTCAGAAAGAACTTCAATCTCTTTCTCTTTCTCAATTAATTTTGCTTTTAGTTTGGCCACTTCAGTAATCTCCTTCTCTTCTTTGTTATCCTTCTCTTCTTTGTTATCCTCTTTCACCTCTTGTATTAGAACGGCCTCTTCGATAATCTTCATGGCATCCTCATCTTCTTCTTTTTCTTTCTCTTTTTGCAACTCTTCGTCATTGATCTGATCGATATTTTCTTTGTTCTCGACTAATATTTCAGCCGGCATGGTAACTTCAAAAACATCGGTTGTAGATGTCACAACAGAATTCACACTCTCAACCACTTCAACCTTTGATTCAGTCACTTCAGTTGATTCAGTAATTTCCAATTCTTGATTCTTGCTTTCGATCTCTAGGTTTTTGCTTTCTTCCGTCACCACTTTTTCTCCAGGTACAACACTTTCATTCCTTCCGACATGCTTTTTCGCCGCCTCCAGAGCGCTTTGTGCATCCTTTTTAGCTGCCTCAGCTGAAGCCAATTGCTCTTTTAGCTTCTTTAGTTCCTCTTGCGCCTTACCGAGCTTGGATTCGAGATCTGCTACGCGGGTCCCACGCTTTTTCTGATGAATAGTATACATAATTCAGAATTATCAACATAAACACCAAAATCAATAGGCAAAAACCGAAACAAACTAAATCAACATAATACCTCATGCAAGGGGCTACTGCTCCTTGGCGAGCGGTGATCATGGACCTTGGGGCTTCGGTCCACCATAGACCGGTGATTGGTTACACCGTTAGACTCAGTGCAAGCTGTGGTCTTCAGTTTGAGCGGGACCCGTGGCGACTGACGTTGCGGCAACTCAGTTCCTCTGATTCAAAAAAAAAATAGAATCAGTTTGTACTGGTAAATGCCTAAATAAAAGTCTTGATAAAGCACAATTTTATTAGGTTGGTATACTAACCTTGACCTTGGCATTGGGGAAAGCTTTAGAGAAGATTGCCGAGAGAGCTAACCTGTGTGTCAGAATGGAAAGAGATAGTAAGTAATTAATAAGTAGAGAGATGTAGAAAAGGACAAAGATTGTTGGTTTAATTAAAAACATATTCAAATTTGAAATGTCACACAAAACTACTAAATAGTACACTGTTTATCACTCTACATGGAAGAATTGCTTACAAAAATAGTAGGGTTAGTACAAAGTATGCTTCTTCCTACTGGTGACAAATGCTAATATTTTAAACCCAACATCCACATGGCCAGGAAAGAGATCTGTTTTAATTTATTTGAAAATGTAAGAGGGGAATGGGGGAATGGGAACCAAATGTTAGACATGTAGATAGGTATGTATATCCATATTATGTGTAGTAGTAGCAATAAATGTAGAGAGAAATTATTAGGAAGGTAAGATGTGAAGAGGGGAATTGGGGGCCCAAAGACCAAAACCAATAAATTGCCATGACCTACAACAAATTTATTTATTTAGTTTGAAAACTAGAAATACAAGATCTCACCCCAATTATTTGAAATTGATTCAAAAAAATTTTAGTGCCATTCAAATTTAAAGGCATCCATCCATCCACCAACCACTTTAATTTTTCAAGGTAACATTCAAATTACAAAGCTATCCACCGACGGTACAAAGGTAACTTGTCACTATTTTTCTAGCAATAAATAAGGTCAAGTGTCAAAATCCAACAACATGAGAAGATTTAATTCACATACATGCATACATGGGATAGTGTTTGTTCAAATTTTTATAATTAATAACAACACCAAACTACTTAAATATTCAGGGCAACAAAACCAAATCTAGTCACTTAAATTATTTAATTGTTTTCCCTGGTTGATCAACCTTTGACAAAGAATAAACTACAAGATATATAATATAATGACAACATACATACATGCACAAATTGTTCATTTTTTTTCTTTTTGACTTTTTGTTGGCACAGTCCAGAAATTTCCACAAGAACCAAATTTCATATGAGTATTTTTTGAGGAAGAATTGATAAGAAATTTACTAAAATACCAAACATACAAAAAGCATTGTGCTTTTTCAAAAAAAATGCAAAAGGGGAGAGAAAAATTGAAGAGAAGATAATAACAAAAACTTGGTTTTCAACGAGAAAGAATACAAAAAAAAAAGTTTAGCTAGGGTTTAAAGCACCCCCAGTAGCTTTGCTTACAAGTACCAAATAGAAAACAAAATGCAAAAAGTTATATTAGTAGATACACCAACTCCACTAAAAAGGAATGCACCTTTAATTACATGCCAAAACCAATAAATCACATTCATCCAACATTTGTGAGAATAGAATCTGGCATTGATTAATAACTATTAAAAAGGTGTACAAACCCTCACCTATAGATGAATCTCTCCAACCATAAAAGCACCAAACTTGGAGAATTATCCCCCAATGTATCACCTCACCTCACCTCACTAACCTAGAAGGAAATATATTTGAGCACACTAAGAAAACCCAGAGAATGAGAGAAAGAGATAGAACAAACAGACAAAGAAGAGAGAAAGAAAGAGAAAAGAGAAAGAGAAAGATTAGAATTGCAATAAAGTGGAAAGGTTCTTCAAAAAAGAGTGAGGAAGTGTGTGTGTGTGTGTGTGTGTGTGTGTTTGCGCCCGGGTCTATGCGCACATGCGTGGGTTTGGTTTGGGTTTGAGGCATTAATTACTCAACACACAACAGCGAATAGCGTTGTGCAAACTTTTTCTATTGTGAGAGAGAGAGAGAGAGAGATGGACGGCTGTGATTAATCCAAATGGTTGTTTTGGTGTTTGGATTGACGCAGCGATTAGTTTGTGTTTCGTTGGTGTTTTTGAGAGAGAGGCAGTCTAGCAGAGAGGAGAGCGTTTGAATTAAAGTGGTCTGCTTTTCCTCGGTTGTGTAGCGTAGTGTAGTGTAGTGTAGTGTTGTGTAGTGAGAGGGATTCACCTTGAAAATAGTGATAATGGATAGTATACTTGGCTCAAGTCAGGTACCAACATCACAACAACATGTTGTATGTCTTTTTCTTTTAAGAAATCTAACATCTTGACATAATTTAAGATTAACCTTTTTTTGTTTGCATTCCATTATTCAAAGTGAAGAACAATGTTTGGAGTATTTAATGACGAACATTAATTTAATAAAGTCAACTAGTTTTGGAAGTTGAAATAGATAATGCAAATTAAGTTCACTTTGAGTCAAACAAAATACCTAAAAGATGTTAAAAGTTGAATTGTTAATTTTGACCCTCCATCAAAATTTGAGGCTAGGCTGTACAGTGTGTTTACCGAGGTGAGAATTAATGAGACGACCACAAATAATTAAATTTTATATAATATATGGTGAAATTTTTAATGATAAGGATTCATTGACAATCAATTACTTCAGCAACTGTGACAACAGTTAAAAATAACTTATATTTTTAAAATTCAACAAGTAAATGTAATTTTTACTTCAAACATATCATAAACACAAAAAATAATAAAATTTTATATGAGTTATAATTCCTCAAATGGCATGAAATTCTCAATAGTTCATTGGTGAAAAAGAAATATCAAAAAATATTTAAGATGCATGAAAATTGATATATAAAATATCTATCTGAAAAAAATAATCCGTAGTGTTTTATTAGTTTTTTTTAAGAATTTTTTATATATTTTGAGCAATAGTGCTTTATTAGTTTTTTTTGTATTTTTAAGATTTTTTATATATTTTGAGAAAGTGTTCTCATAATTGTCAAAATAATTGAAAATTAAGTGAACCCATTCTATTTTTAATATACATGATATACACCCCATACAAATCATGTGCATAATATTGGAATTTTAAATTCAAGTATAATTTTGTAAAGACTATCACAACTGTTAAAATAAATAATTTATTTAAATGATCCTTTGTAGTTATATCATCATCATCATCATCATCTGTAATTGACTTCTCTAATTCAACAAATCCCTATACTTCAAATAAATTCCAGAAAATCAACATGATTTCATGCGCCCAAATCCAATTCAAATAAATTGCTTTTTCCAAGTTCCAACAATCATAGGTACCTCACCAGAACAGCATCTTTATCAGAATCTTCACAAGTTTATATTATAAAACCAGAAAGTAAAACATCCCACATGCAAATATATTTACACAGTGATGGATTATGGCGCAACAAAACCATCCCATTAAAATTGGACACCTCACACTTTGGTACCTCGGAAATAGCAAGAAGACGAACACATGAGATCTCAACGGGTCCCTTTATTGCTCAGTCAGAGATATCCCTTTTCTCTCTTTGCTTGCTTTGTGTTGTTGCTTGGTTTGGTTTTTTTTTTTGTATTGGAGAGCTACTAACACGGATGATGATAATCTCTGGTGCTCTGTTTTTTTTTCCTTTTCTTTTGCTCTTTTTATCTTTTTTGCTTAATACATGAATTAACTCATGCTCTTTTTGCTCTTTTTGCAAAAGAGCAAAAGGGATCGTACGAGTCATGCTTGATGCTGGAACGTATTTTTGGCAAGGTCACGCCTCGTCTTTTCGGATCTTATGTGGCCGCCACGTACTGTCGATAGTTGTGGCAACCGGCAACCGGCAACCGGTAACCGGCAAAGTGACAAGTGACTGATGAGTGATGAACTTAGTCCGCCACTTTGGTACATGCTAAGTTGCTTAACGGCAATAAAATATCATTAATTTTAAATAATTTGATTCAATTTAAATATTTTAGATTTAGATAATAGAAGGTGTTTTTTTATTTTTATTTTATTAGATCTTACTCATTATAGAGATAATGACAATCAACTATGATAGCGGATGTGAATTCTTGATTAAAGAATCCACACATTAGTCCCGGTTCGAAAAAATAAAAAAAGTTAATAATTGATATATGACTAATTATTTAGTAATCCATGAAATTAAATTATTTTGCCTATCTTATATTTTTAAAATGGATAAATATTGGACGGCTTGACCCACCTTCATCTCAAAAAAAAATTAAAATAAATAAAATGGTTAATTTAGTTTCCAAAATTTTCGAAAATAAATCAAATTAGTAAGTTTCGTTGAACTCTATTCACAAGTTAAAAGAATTTCTAAATACACGAGGAAAGAGCAAACCGAACACTTGAGTCCAAATGAATTCATATATTTCATTTGCTCTTTGAGCGTCCATTTAGAGAAATTTGTCCCGAGTTAAATCATACTTTTTAAATAAGTAAAAAATTTGTGTTATTTATTTGAAAATATTGGATAAACAAAAAAAAATTCCATAAAATCCAATGTGTTTGTTCGTTGTCTATTGCACGACATCTTCGAGTTGATATCGTATGCTATAACTAAATCAAAAGATTTTAGGATGTCAAACTCTTGATAAATATGTATTTTTCGTGGGTTGTTTTCATTGTTTATTGTGTTGTATAATTGTATAAGTCAAATTTAGCAACAACATATTTTTTAGACATGAAATACAACATAGTGAAATTCTCGTTTCATTTTGCAAGGAGCTATTAAGAGATTTTCTTGGATAATTAATTCTAGTTTATTTATCTTTGATGATATCTTGAACTGATAGCTTATACTTTTGTTATGTTGGATGGAGAGGTCAATTGAACAACCAAAAATAGATTATATTATAGATGTAAGGTATAAATATATCTGTAAATAATTTTGTCATTAGATATAGATATATATATGAGGTGGGGGTATAATTAACGAGTGCGATTATTATTCCTCAAAAATCTTTTTTTATTTAGATTTTTTTCTTAATTTGGTTAACATAAAAAAATTAAAAAATTACTATAATGGAATGTGCATCAAATTTAATAATTTTTGTTAGGTATAGAAGGTGACTTAAATCTGGTCCTATGAGACATTTCTCTTTGATGGATGTGATACAAAAAATTGATTGGGCAATGAGAGGTCTAATTATTGATCTAATTATTTAAAAAAAAAGAATTAAATATAGGATATGTTCTGTACATTAAAAATATTTATATTAAATAAATAATTTATTTATATTTATATTTATATTTATAAGTGTTTATAATTAATACAGAAAATATTTATTACTTTTTTCATTCCTGAATGATATAGAAAAATGTAAGTTAAAATCTTTGTTGCACAAATAAAAATACAGCTTGCAAAATTTTTAATTTTAATAATAAGATATAAATATTTGTGTCATTATATATAAATATTTTTTAGAATGTAGATAAAAAGATGCAATTATCACTCCTCAAAAATCCTCCTTATTTAGTTCTTTTCTTAATTCGGTTAACATAAAAAAAAATTAAAAAATGTACTATAATGGAATGTACATTCAAATTTAATAATTTTTGTTAGGTATAGAAGGTGACTTAAAGCTGGTCCTGGGAGACATTTCTCTTTGATGGATGTGATGAAATAAAAAATTATTAGGCAATTAGAGGTCTAATTATTGATCTATTGTTTGCCTCTATTTTCTTTATATTAAAAAATGAAAAAGGTTCAAAGTCCATGAGAAATGAATCCAGTGACATCTTTAAATTATAGTATCGTAAGAAGTAATTTATGTGCAAGTGGGAAGTGGCTGTTAATGTCGATTATTAGATCTTAGGGTTTTTTTTTTTAAACTTATGCCACACAAAATATTTTTATGTACGCATATGGACTACATATATTAATATTACATATGTTATCTATTTTTTCTAGTTATGTTTTTTTTTAATTTTAAATGGTTGTTTTAAAAGCTATGTCTTTTGAATTGCATATTTAGTACAGTGGTGATAGATATCATCTTTTTATAGAAAGATACAGATTCAAGTCTCACAAAAGACATATAAAAATAAATAAATACTGGGGCCAATGGGAGACCTTCTTTCAAACAAAAAAAACTATGTCTTTTAGATAAGAAGTCATAAATTTAAAATCTTTTACGAGTAAAGTAAAAAGAAAGTATTGAGTCAATATTGTCAAGAAAAAAAAAATAAAACTAGTATGAGAGACATAAGCAAATAGATACACATTTCCTTAGCTATTTAATTAGCAAGGAATGATAATTATACATCTTATTCATATCCCTTAGCTGCACAACAACAATATTTATATTTTTTGAAAAATATTTATACTTAATAGAAAGCAGTGTTTATGCTTTTATGTTATTACAATTAAAGGTTTTGAAATATGTATTTTAAGCTATTCAATAGAGTGTCCACTTTTAATTTTCATATGATCATTTTAAAAATAGAAAACAACAAATACTTTGTATACTAAGTATAATTATTTTTAAATCAAGATATAAATAATAATTATATTAAATATGAATATTTTCAGACTGTGGATAAGGGATAAAATGTTGAAACTAATTCTTATAAATTCAAATAGCTACAAAATAAAATGAAATAAATTAAATAAGTTCAAATAAATAATTAAAATTATATTACCGGATCGTGATATTATTACTATCCTTAAGCGTTTTCCGTCTTCTATATGCAATATTAAGAATCGCAACCAAGATAATTCGGGGTTGTCACTTCTTAGAGCACGATTATGAAAGTGATTGATGATAACTCCACAATATCCAACGGAATATATTGAAATAATATTTAGAAATGAAATTGAAGAATTATTTGATCAATAATGTGAGGAATATTTTCTGTCAATTGATATATGCATTGTTGTGTCAAAAACTCCCTATACTTTTCCGTATTCTTTATTTGATGGGAAATGATACATATATATACAGCATGGAAGACCAAACAAACGGCTTCAACAAATTAATTAAATGAATTAATTATAATAAAGGAGATGAATCACTGTTGATAGAGATAACGGAAGAGAGTAAAAAAGTAAAAACTGAAAACATCAATAGTGTACTCAATATAATAGTTATCTATGGATAATATGTAATTGCATGGGAAACGGATCAATCAATTAATTTAAAGAAATATAACATATAGCTGAAGATGAAGTGATTTTTATATTATTGTGAATAAATTTTTTGAGTTTTTATTATTAAATTTCCAACATAAAATACTTGAGATACAAAAATAATTTCTCTTAATTATCATACCATGAGTATATGCATCACCATATAGCAACCGCTAGTTTCATGCTTCAGACATTCTTTAATGCCCAAATTAATAATTTCATTGCGTAATAAATTCAGTGGCAGAGCAAGCATTGAGGAGTAGTAAATTTTGAAAATATTCAATTAAACAATCTTTTGAGAAGTACCTTGAATGTAGGGGTATAAATGAAATGGATGTTATCCAGAAAATCTTAAGTGTATCTACAAAAATATCTATGAATAAATGATTTAAATTTCCTTGTCATCTATTATGAATATCATATATTGCATACATGCAAGTTTATTATTAGTTATGTAATTTTAAATTCTATGTAGTTATTCTAAAATTATTACTTAATTCAAAAAAATTTCCTTGTATTTCATATTATGTACTCCTTATCTGTATTCTAAAGTGTTTATACTTAATATATAATAAGTTATATGTTATATTAAAATTCATGAGTGGTTATATCTAACATACAAAATATTTATTATTTTTTTTGATGAAGACATTCAAATTAAAGACTTAAATTAAACATGTAAAACTACAACTTTCCTAATTTTTATTATGAGCAATGTATTTGATAAAACATTTTTTCATCAATAAATAGAAAGACTTTTCATGATATATATAAACACATTGAGCTACAAATAAGAAATATAGATAAAAAGATATAATTATCACTCGTTATTTATTTATTTGTTAGTGATATTTGTCAATTATTTGGTGTGTATTCATATTCAAGTTCACATTCGTCAGATTATTTGTCCACATATACACATGTATTGATGCAGACGTGATTTTAAATAAATGTTGACATTTATTCAACATCCACTTAACATCATCTAATCAATATCTATCTATTCTATTTACAATCTTTAATGGAAATTTTGGGATCCAACAGTGGTGTTAGTGTGCTGAATAGAAAAATATCTCAATACCATTATTTATCATTACACTCTAGAAAGAAAAATGTTGCCCCACAGTTTATAACATCATCAAATAATGCTATCTTGCTATCTCATGCAAAAGGTGGAATAACATTCTTTTAGTTCAAGAATAGCAATCTTTAATATAATTAAATTAAGTAGAGTTAATTTAACATGATAGTTGAGCAAAAGTTTGTATATTTTGTTGTTAAATGCTAGTATGAATGTTGAAGCAAGCTTTTTAATTTGATGTTGTGCTGCACCTGTCCAAATTAAGTAGCATTTGATACCGATTTCATTATCATAGTCGTTGTTTTTTTCTATCTGAAATTTAAAACATCGATTTGATTAAAAAAAATACCGAATAATTATCACTGCACGTAATACTCGTTAGTTTCTATATTGGTTAAAAAAATGAAAACGCCATAACAAAACCTACATGAAAAATATGAAAACCCACTTATATGAAAAGAGAAGGGAACCAATAATCATGATCATTGGTGACTATAATATCTATTTTATTATTTATATAGTTAATATATTTAAACCGTTAGATATATTTTAATCGATCTCAATAGCATGAATATAAAAAATTATTGAATTCTAATTTTGTTTCAATAATCATCAAGAGATGAAATTAAATCACAAAATTTGATCCGTCGATTTTTTATTTGTGCTTGATGCATATGAAAACGAAGTCGAAATGATGTAATTGCTGTATATCCATATAACATGATATAAATAAAATGTCCAATTAATTAGTTTTATTATTTAAGAATTTAACAAATAATTATTTAAAATTTAATTTTATTATTTTTGATATGTCACCAATGACTATGAATATTAAACCCCTTCTCATATGAAAATATCACAATATACTATCTTTATCCACGTCACTAGAATTTAATTACTAATTAACATTTTGATGTCAATGATACCAACACACGGACTCTTTTGATTCAACACTGCCTTTTAATTAGTTGATGACTTGATGTGATTACAATGATATTCATGCAATCTATATAAGATCACGACTCGTCATTGATTTTTGGCAAACAGTACCACAGTTCAGTGGTTGTCTTGTACCATTCATTACCAGTATCATTAGCTTTTTCCTTCCATCCATGAATCCGGATTTTATTTAGATTGTACAGCAGGGGGGCTCAGCTAGCCAACTACCAGTACTACCAAGAGGGGCTAAGAGGGGCTACCTTTTTAGTGGGACCCACATGCCAGTTGCAGAGTCACAGAACTCAGATGGTGAGCTTTTATTTATTTCATCCTAATTAATTAATTACTTTGCTGATGTGGGGCTGGCAGACATGGCAGCACAAAACTCATAAAGGAAATAGGATAAATATATTCTGGTCTTCCGGAGCAATTGTCAATTTTAAGATGGAATAAAAATTAATGACTGGTGAATTGAGAGTTCAACAACTTTTTTTTTCTTTATATATAAAGGTAATTTTATATGGAAATTTTTTTACTCCATATAACAAACTGGTCACTTTTAGATTTGTCTAACAGTCCATTCATTTTTTTATTTATTTTACATTTCATTTTGTTGCTGACGGTGTAGTGATGTGGATGGATGTCATTTGTTAATATGGACAAGTTCAATTTTGATGGGCTTTAAACTTTAAACCAGCATTCATGCTCATTTTTATTTAGTAAAAAATTTCCTCTCTTATTTTTACTTTTTATGTATAAATTATTTATTTATTAATAGGTGTGCCAACAAGACCAACCAACTATTAGCCTTGTTAGGCAACCATGTGCAGTGCAGTGCAGTGGTTCATTAGTCAAACTTCAACAATTTCAAATTTCAACCAATCAATGTATGTATCTCCCTTTGGCTTTAGTTCATATTTTCTGTTACACTATAAAATAACATATTATCTAATATTTTCTGGCTTTAGTTCATATTTTCAGTTACACTACAAAGTAACATATTATCTATCTGATTATATTAAGATTTGTATAAAATAAATCTAAAAAAACTTAGACTTCATCTATTCATATATTATATAATATAGTATTATACAACAGAAGATCAGCATTGGCGTTTGGCCTTTGTCCTTCCTTGCATTTGCTGAGGAACAATAAATCAAACGGCGGTCAATGCATGCATGTGGATGGAAGCATGAAAGAAAGAATCCATTAGCTGTTGACGACGCGCGCACACCTCTCTCTCTCTCTCTTTGACTCTTTATAGATATTTTCTCCAGTGTAGTACTGCGCTCACATTAGCAAACCAGTCATTGTGCGATCATGGTAGCTGGATCATATTCTTCTGCCAAATGTTCAATTAAAACTTAAAGAATTAGACAGCAAACCAAGTTTTTTTATACTCGCCGACAACGAATTTTATAAGTTAGCTATAATAAATAGAAAAAAGAGCCCAATAAAGGCCCAGAGAACACATATCCGTATGGTACCAGGGGAATAATACCAGAACTACGAATACCAGTATGTCTGCCAAGTGCCAATCAATGCGCGTTTCCCTGATTTCCTCATAAAAAGAAAATAGTAAAAGGTGTGTTGTGCTTGTACCGTTTGTTCTTTTGTATTTGCTATTTTGGTCTTACAACGATGGTGCTATATTTGGTGGTGCACAATATGTGTTCGATGATATCTCCAAGTGACAATTTCATTGGTGTAGAGGGCCTTAACTTAAACATGTTGTATGAAAAGATCACGGTCGACACCTTCGTTGGTGTTTATTGTAAGAGCACATGGTTGGAGTTATTACGTGTGAATTAGGATCTGAAGATACATTACTGATGGTGGGAAGAAAAAAAAAAGTACCCGATTCTCGATCTCCTATTAGTATTGGGTCTGTTTGGATGCTTCCACAATTGGTAAGCATGGAAGTGATGAGTCAGCATGGGACTGTTGTTGGTATATTTATGGTTTGTGCAGTTGAAACCGGAGAATAGAGATGAGAGCAAGAAGAGGAAAAATATCAATCCTGTGGTTGGTTCATGTCATTCCACCATAGAGGCTTGGTACAGCCCGTGCGTGCTCCGGAGATAGAACAGAGATGGAGAGCGTGCACAGCCATCCTCAGTTCTAGTGGCATGCGGAGATGGAAGTACGGGATGCAAGTGCTGTGAATGAGGCTGTTTAGTCTCTTCTTCACACAAGAGATGTTGATTGCTCTCAAAACTTTTACCAGGTCAGTGTTTTTCTTGTTAAACAAGACCTAGTGTTTTAGCGTTTCTTTTATTGATATCTCATCCAGGAGATAATTTTGCTGGTTTGTAGGGGTCCTATTTTTTTATTTTTTTTGGAAGCTGGTTTTAAGGAGCTTTGACAGTATATAATAAAGATCAGATCACACAGTCATTATTCCCATACCAATTGCTTTGCAGCCTTTACTCTGACCTTTTCAAACTCTTCAATTTAAAGCTAAATGAACACTAAGAATCTGTCAAAAGCTAATATTAAGACCAGATCGAGTCAAAGAAAGGCCAAGCAAACTTGACAAAGCGATCGACATAAAACTAAACCAACTGGTCCAAGTATTTTTAGTACCCATTTAGTAATTGCATTTGGGCTTTGAATCAGGCTGAAATTGAACAAAATGACTTATTACTGGTGCCAGATTAAATTGCATTAACATTCTTAAATTTCCATGCGCGCCAATTGAGGGACTAGCCCAACTGTGGAATAACAGATGAATTGGAGCACAGACGGAGAAGCGCTAATATATGTATGTATGTGTGTATATTGTACGATAGTGTTGAAGAGGGTCTATCTGTTTGCTGTTGTCCTACAAGATCAAATTTGGTCATAGCTATGTAACATCCAAACAAGACAATAATCAAAATAAAGCCTATACCCCTCTTGAAAAGATATGTAACTTTCTCCTTTTTATGGAGATAATATTGAAGTAGTAGTATGAGCATGTTCTAAAGACAATTGAAATTTTAGAAAGAGGTTCCTTTGGTATTTTCTTAAAGGAAAATGTTATGGAGATACCATTATTGATACCGTCGTCGATAAAGGCTTTATTATATATATTAAATAAATTATTATACATGTCAATGACTTTATTATGTATAATATTTCTTTTATTAAACTTAAATACCATTTAATATATATAATAACTTATTTAAGTTGCATAATGATAATATTGTATAAAATAAATTTGCATGATAAAATCATTAATATACATAATAACTCATTTAAATTATATAATGACAATAATGTATATAATGAGCTTGCATAATAAAGTTATTAACATGTATAATAATTCATTTAATATGTATAATTAAATCCGTATCTATGACGGTATCAATAATTGTATCTATGTATCAACTCCTTTCTTAAATTCATGATTTCAGATTACAGTTTTACAATATTTACCATGATAATACTAATAACATGGTTGCCTTGGGGTAAATAATCATAAATTGAATCAAATTCAAAACTCTTTGTTAAATAAAGAGATCTACATTCTTATGCTGAGAGAATGTCGGGAGATCAAGTACGGCACGTGCAATGCTCTCATCTTTCTCAGTAATTTTCAGTGCATCAAATATATTTTCCTGCTTTTCATAAACCTATAACAAATTAGAAATATGATAAATTGCTAGTACGGTAAAAGCTATAATTTCTTTTTATTATTTTAATAAAATACTATTTGGGAAATGTAATGTTATATTTGAAATTCTTCTCTAATATGGAACAAAGTTACTCCAAAAAATCAGTTGTGTCTAAGGTAGTAACAACAGATATTCTGACAGGGCTGATAGAAAGTGAACTATGATGTCATCTAAAATTAGATGCAAAAGCATGCATACAATTTGTGCTATTTGCAATACAAAATTCCTGTATCATGATTGACTGATGGTGTAAAATGTAAAATGCAGGATCAATTATCACTTTTTGCATTTTATGTTTGATATTTTATTAGAATTGACTAATTTTACTTGGTGATAATCAAAACCATATGACACGTTTTTATAAATTTAACAGAGGGCCTATCAGAGAGGAAATGATAAGAAAAATAAACAAAATAAAAGGACGTTGGTTGTACCTCCTCTGGGAGCATCCGGATGTAGCCAACTAGCAACAGCTGGAACTGTTCTTTCTTGACAGTATAGTTTGAATCGATCAAATGCACTTCCTAAAACAAAAAGAAGCATAAACTGTTAATGCACAATAAAAAAAAGTTATCTTACCACCAAATGATAATTTAAAAAACAAACTGGTACGCGGTACCATGATTCTCTTTGGATTGTGCGAGGAATGATCCCAGCCAGTGCTAATCACTGCTTTAGAAAAACTGTGTGCTTCTAATTTGACCCAACCAATGAAAACTCCAGATACTTGGTCGGCAATAGAATCAAATGAGCTATCATCTGCTAATTCAAATATTTTAAAAAATGTTAATCATAATTAATGAAGAAAAAATTCATTTACAGCTTTATATATATGCCAACTATATTGACAAATCATGCACAGACCTTTGTTGATTGAGAGAGCATTACACGAAAAGCCCTCTCCTATTAGACCACTGACATGTATTGGTTCGATTGGGAGAGAATTTTCAACCCCTGATCCAATAAGATTAATTGACCATAAATAAAAAAAATGAAAATGATCTGAAGTAATGGAAAGGTCACAGTATGAAAAATAACAGTACAATCTCCAAAAGGTGGAAGGCCCCAGAGCTTCGGCTGGAAATCTAATAGAGAATGAAGAATCAAATCTGCAATCGAATAGCACTCCTTTTGCCCCTGAAGAGATGGCACAGCTAATACCATTGCTCCGGAGTCCTTGGCAGCTCTAACTCCAACTCTATTGAAATAGTAGTTCAAATTAAGGTGAATATGTATCACAAAATCCTCAGCTTATTCTTTGTTTAAGAATATCCAACTATCATAATCCTAATAAGAATTATATATTCTTGATGAAATTACTCACGGAGAATCCTCAATGATCAAACATAAAGATGGATCGACACCAAGTCTCTTTGCGGCCTCAAGGAATCTGCAAAAAAATCACCATAACATGACAAATGAATGATTCATCAACTTGGAAATAATACCAACTTTAAAGATGCTTAGCAAGAAGAATAAATGTGCATGAATGGGGAATATGCTTTACACATCAGGGGATGGTTTTCCATTCTTGACATCATCTACACCAAGAACAGCTGAGAAATATTCCTTCCATCCTATAGATAACGAAAAAGAACTTTTAATTTATTCAACTTGCTAGTTGTTTTCTTGTAAAGTAATAACTTGATTTAAACATAATTAAGACAAGAATTCAATTAAATTACTTCTGTTATTTTGGCGAGAGTTAGTTCTTAATTAACTGAGACGTACGTACCGGTTTGATGTGAAAGTTTGGTCTCTATATGCTTCCTCACAGAGTTTGATGCAACTCCAAGTGGAATCCCATGCTTGTGAAGGTGTCTGAGAAGTCGATTGACGCCAGGAACTGGTTTTGCTCTTGGCCACCTGGAGGTTAGACATATAAACTAGTTTAAAATTTGGCATTAACCAACTTACTAAAAATTTGTTAAAAGCCTTCTTCAATGTGGATTATCTCAACTTTCAGCAGTTTCAATTTGTTCAAATCCTCTCATGTTTTAATTAAACCATGTGTTTGCTTGGTGCTGTCATTATAATAAACCACTGTTTACGGCCACTGAGTAACCTAATAAATTTGGGTCTAATTGGTACTTGCCATTGCCACCTTGCCAGTTTTAGTTGTGTCAGAAAATAACCTAGCATTACTCTTGGTTTATGCATGATGCTTTATTTTTCCAGGTAACAAAAAAAAAAGCGCTTCCAGTACATCATACTGAAGTCTGATACAATCATACAAACTAAGAATACAGCTTGTATATCAAATTCAAAAGTTGGAGAAAGTACTGGATATAGATACAAATGAAAATCTCACTTTTCCCTGTACAATGGCATGATTGCCTCGGTGTATTCCTCCGGTGTGAGAGGCAACTCATAATCCCTCACAATTGCCGCTGCCGAATCCTTATGCATCTGCCCGAGTCTTTTTTCTTCCTTCTCCATATCTGGAACCTTTCCATACCTCGACAAGAACTCTTTCAAGAGTCCCCGCGTAGCCCTCTCTACAAAATTGTCAAATTAAGAGCTGAAAAATTAATACTGATAAGCGAATTAGCAACCCGGTGTTGTAAACTGCTGTTTCTTGTCACTTCAAGCAAGAAAAAAAAAGATTTATTTTATTTCTTTTTATTTAAATTTTTTTTGAAGTAGTAAAAGGAAGAATTATTGCAGGAAAATAACAGATTATGGTGCCTGATAGTATTATGTCTGTCATAATATTGTTTTATTAATTAAGAATAAATGCTTAAAAAAGGCATAGAGTATGCATAAATATTTATTGTGCCACAATGTATGCTTCAATTTTTAAAGCAAGAAAACTTTTGCTTCAGTTAATAAAACTTTTACTTCTTCATTTAAAAAAAAACTTTTATATTTTGTACAGAAGAAGAAGAGGTGCTTTGAGTTAAAAATTAATAATTGCTTTTCTATTTTATTATGTCCCCATCATCAAGCAATTAATTAACTTTTAGCCCCATCAATCTTGCTTTGATTGATACATAATAGGTGTGCCAAGCAAGCTCAACTTTAGAGAAAAAGTTTGAATATTACAAGAAATATGGATGAAAAAATATTAATTAGAAGTTAGTTGCCAACCCAGCTTTTGTCACCAATTATTTTGGAGGTACCATTCGGCCAAAAAGAAATGCCAAAGAATATACTTTTGAATATACTCCTTGCATATTTTTCCCCTTATACTATTTTTTTAAGAAGTTATTTCTACATCCCATTTTATCAGCACTCATTTTGCTGCACTAGAAAAATACTTATACATTCTTTTTAAAAAATATTCATACTTGATAACAAAAATATTTATATCTTTTGTGTAGTGTATAAATATTTTCACAACTAAATGTAGTCGAATTTAAATTGATTGGAAGTTCAGATTATAGTGCATACTGGTTGTTACAAAAATACCCATTATTTGAAGATACAATTAATAAGAATTTCATTGAAGTATAAATATTTTTGAGGTATAAAATTTGAGTACAAACATAAAGTTTCTAGCCATTACTTTCCAAATATATAACACTTGATATATATAGAATCCTTTTCCTCCTTTTTGTGCTGGACTCAAAATTAGTGTTGTTGTTGTGGCCATATGTCAATATCAAAACACCTGAAACCATAAGTTGGAGGCAAGTCTACATCTCATACATATGGAGAAAGAGTCTGAACAAAACAATTCTTCTTTTATGCTAATTAAATTTAAGTTACTATAATAAGAGATTGCTGATTCAGCATGTAATTCGCCATCTCAACAAGTAAATTTGAAGAAACTATAGGATGCAAACACAATTTCATAGAACAAAAAATGATGCAGAACAGTGACAGATTAATTAGGAGGAGCAAGTAATGGAGAGAGGAACTAAACCTGTATCTAGGAGGGTTCCATCAAGATCAAAGATGACGGCAGCTACTTGATGCAATTCCATTTAATTTAATTTAATGGAGCTCGAAGAAGAAGAAGAAGAAGGGATTGTTTCTTTGGTGAAGCAAGAATTGAACTGAGGTGAGGTGGGGTAATGTAATGGGAGAAGAAAGATGCAGAGAATTTGTTCTATTTGCAAGGGGGATTGGGGAAGAAGCATATTAAAATAATATGCGAGCAAATTAATTATACCTTTCTTGAAATGCTTTGCGTCATAAGCGCAATGGCGCTTAAAATAGACAGGTATATGTTATCATATCGAGAGCTGATATTCAGATATCAAAATCGATATCAATTTTATTATTTATATTATATAAATTATTATTTATATTAATAATTTTATTATACAATTTATTTATATAATATTTTTATTATTTAATTTAAGTGAATTATTATTCATATTAGTGGTATTTAAGTTGAATAATAAAAATACTGATAAAAATAAGTTGTATAATAAATTAGTTACTATGAATAATAATTTATATAATATAAATAATAAAATCGATATCAATTTAGATATTAATTTTGGTATCTCCGAAAGATTTTTCTATAATATAAAATTATAAAGCAAAAGTAAGAATTTGGTATCTGGACTTTTAGAAAATGATATAATCTCTAAACTTTCCTTTGTACCGGATTGAGTTGTTAACTTAAAAGAACAAAATAAAATAAATTAGTCTTTTAGTTTAATAAAAGGTATTTTTACACCTAGCACAACAGGTTAATGCATCCCCTCCCCCTCTAATAGCGGAGTTTGAGCTTAAAATAAGAGAGGATCAACTTAATTAAAGAAGAAAAATCATAACGCAAAACTAATTAAGAAGGGACTATTCCGTGGCTTAAATAGCAACTGACTCAGAAAATATATTATTTATGTGCGGCCCTTTTTCGCGGCCAATGCGTGAGGCATCGGCGTCCTCGCTCACGGGGGAAGAAGGTGCAGGTACATCCCTGCGCGTGTTTGTGCGCTCAAGGACTTATTATTTTAGGTGATTGTGGGAACTTTTATTTTCCGACGGGCGCAAGCCCCCGTCGTTAATTACCCCGGCTCTCGCCTCGGGAACCTCTGATTAATGGGCTAAACTAATCGAAATACATGGATCAGATTTATGGCTTTACTTCTTCCTTCTAATTTATTAATACATGCTTGAAATAACCCAAAGGTAAAACTTTGGATGATAAGACTAAATACGTATGATCTAAAGTCAGAGAAACGTATAATTCCTCATAAATCAGAGATCGAGGACGTATAATCCTATTGATCTCACGGAGTTCGAATATGAAGCGCACTGCCAACTCGATACTCAAAGAACCAGAGATGTTTGATCTCTAGAAAGGTTCATGTCAAAGACAAGGACGTATGGTCCTAAACAGTCTATTGACCTTCCAAATCCCGAATCTGAAGCGCTATGCCAATTCGAAACCTGGGAAAATTGGAGAATCGGGAACATATAATTCTTTATTCGATTTCCAAAATGGGGTACATTAAACCTGAAGCGCACTGCCAGTTTAATGTTCCCGAAACATGATTTGATATGATTTGGTATGTTGGTATGTTGGTATATTTGGCATATTTGACCAGAGATTTGGACATATTTGCATATTTGGCATATTTGACCAGAGATTTGGACATATTTGCATATTTAGCATATTTGACCAGAGATTTGGACATATTTGCATATTTGGCATATTTGACCAGAGATTTGGACATATTTACATATTTGACATGTTTGGTCAGAAATTTGGGCATATTTGTATATTTTGACATGTTTGGTCGAATGTTTGGGTTTATTTGCATATTTGACATGTTTGGTCAAATATTTGGACATATTTGTATTGTTGACATATTTGGTCAAATATTTGGGTATATTTGCATATTTGACATGTTTGGTCAAATATTTGGACATATTTGTATTTTTGACATATTTGGTTAAATATTTGGGTATATTTGCATATTTGACATATTTGGTCAAATATTTGGGTATATTTGTGTTTTTGACATATTTGGTCAAATATTTGGGTATATTTACATATTTGACATATTTGGTCAAATATTTGGGTATATTTGCATATTTGACTTGTTTGGTCAAATATTTGGATATATTTGTATCTTTGACATATTTAGTCAAAAAAACATGGACATATTGGCATATTTTAAACATTTTTTATTTGTTTTATTAAAATATAATAAAGTTGGGTCATTTTGAATACTTTGTTTTGTTTTATCAAAACATAACACAATTTAATTATTTTGAATATTTTGATTTGTTTTATCAAGATATAATATAGTTTAATTATTTTAGAATATTTTGACTTGTTTTATCAAAATATGACATTATTTGATTATTTTGAATATTTTGATTTGTTTTATCAAAATATAACATAATTTGACCATTTTGAATGTTTTGATTTATTTTATCAAAATATAACATGATTTGATTATTTTAAACATTTTGATTTCTTTTATCAAAATATAACATGATTTAATTGTTTTGAGTATTTTGATTTGCTTTATCAAAATATAACATGATTTGATTATTTTTAAATATTTTGATTTGTTTTTATCAAAATATAACATATTTAATCATTTTTGAATATTTTGATTTGTTTTATCAAAATATGACATATTTAATCATTTTTGAATATTTTGATTTGTTTTATCAAAACATGACATAATTTAATTATTTTTGAATATTTTGATTTGTTTTATTAAAATACAACATAATTTGATTGTCTTTAAATATTTTGATTTGTTTATGACATATTTTAATTATCCTTGAATATTTTGATTTGTTTTATCAAAATATACATAATTTGATTATTTTGCAAATTGTTGATTTGTTTTATCATAATTTTCACTTATTTTTAAATATCCTATTTGGTATTTTGAATTTATTTTATACATATATCATATATCTTGAATTTTCTTTTATTTATAATATAAAAAAGAAAATAAAATAAAATCAAAATTGACATTTTATAGTCTTAAAAATATTCATAACTGAAATCATGATTTTTGATATATTTTTCATAATTTTTGGTCTTGAGAAATCATTTTTATTTGGTGTTTAAAGTTTATTTTCAAAACAGATTAATATGGGCCGTCAGATTTGGGCCCATGCATCAAGATCTGAACTTAAGTTCAGTTTTTAAATCATCTTTTAAACTGGGCCGTTGGATCTCTGGCGCGCATCAAGCCTTCACTGGGTTGTTTGAATTTCATCAAGATTCGCACTTTGAGATGCATCAATATTCGTGCTCATTCTCTCTGGCACTGATCGAGGCCCTGCCGGCGTCGGATCTCCGATCAGAAGGCATGGCTGGCATCGCCGGAGCGTGGGGAGTCCATCGGTGGTGGTCTCGACGACAGCGGCGGCCTGGATCGCCGGAGATGGGGGTAGCCACTTGGTTTCGGTTGAAAAGTTAGCTGGGATGAAATTTTGAGGAATTTGAGCTGATTTTTGACAAATTAACTTGATTTCTTTGTCATATGGCATCGCCAGAGCATGTTTAACCAGTTTTTGAGCTTTAATTTGGGTTTAATCCATCAATTTTGCAACTTTGACAATTTGGTACCAAACTGGTTTGGGGGCCTTGGTACCAAATGATATTTCATGGCTTTTCTTTGCAGTTTTCTTCCAATTAACCTTCCAAACAGTGTCATTTAGTATGTTTGAACATGTTTGGATGATCAATTTCATCAATTTAGATGTGCATTGTCCTTTATGCACATTGAGTCATTTCTGGCTTTATTTTTAATTTGGTTTTCTTTTGATTTCATCACATTCTTCTCAAATTGCATGCTGGAATGTATTCCATTAGATCAGTTACATGTTTTAGAAAGGTTTTATACCAGTTCAACACATGAATTTCATTTGTACACAAGTTAATTTCATTTTTTGCAATTTCTGGTATTGACCCAGAATTGACTCAATTCTGGTTTCTTGCAGATCCAATTTCAAAAATTCATAGAAAATAATAGAAAATACCATAAATGATAAAATTTGGTGAGTGAATACATCAAAACTTATTCTAGATGCCTATGAAATTTCAGGCTAATTGAGTGAACAGAAAGCATGTTTTTGAATATTTACCAGACTGGTCAGAAATGCCCTTTCAGATTTGTTAAAAATCAAATTTGGCTTAACCTATGTGTTAAAGCCTGGTTTAATTATTCTAAACCCTTTAAAACATCACATGAGGTGTTATAAGGGTGAATTTATCAAGAAGATTTGGATTTTTGGAATCAAAAGAGAATGAACTTCTCAGTTTGACCCAAAATTGTCTTTTTTTGGAGTTTTTGACAGATGAGATTGTGAAATTCATAACAATTCACAAAAAATTCCAAAAATTATAAAATTTGGGTTGTAAGTTAGTATAAACCTACTCTACATGACTGTGAAATTTCATGAAAAATTAACAACCAAACGGAGAGATATGGATTGATCTCTCAGCTGGACAGAAACTGGAATACACTGGATTCAAATCAGTATTGATGTATATTGCTTTTTCATTGCTCAATTATGATTTTGAGCTATCAAGCACATCAGAGAACATGAAAGAAGGAACTAAAGAAGGAAACAAAGCCAATTTGCACCAAAATATCATGTATTATAACAAATTGAAATACAATACACATATAAAACATGAAATTTTGTTTCTGCATGGAATTTTGACAGCATAACAGCTTGTGTAAAGCCATTAGTGAGCTTTACATAGCCACTGCACATGTGCACAGAGCTTGAGAGAGAAAGGGGATGAACATGTGCCCATCCCCATGAAACCAGATTGGCATGTGCCAATTGGTTGGAGTATACTGTCAAATTCCATGGTGAACTAACCATGTGAGCTCCTGAGACTCATGCTCAGTCACCAATTGAGCTCTGGATGGAGGGAGGCACATGTGCACCTCCCCAGCCATGGGGCTAGCCATCTCACCCAGCAAGGTGAGACTGGCTCCTTGAGCTCAATTGGGACTGAGCCAAGCTCAAGGCTTGACTCCTATGTCCCTTACCTAGCTATTCAAGACTTGGTTTTTTCTCAGCTAGCTTTCTTTTTTGTGAAAATTTGGTGGAGTTGTGATTTTGACAGAGTTTCAGCTATGTTGCTCTCTCCTCTTTTTCTTCTTCTTCACTTGGGGTCTATTTATAGCCCAGAGGGCATGGTTTGAGCCTCAGGGCTGATCTGGCATCATCCCAGCCCTTGGTTTGATCAAATGGCCAGAATTGAGCCAGGCCTGTGCTGGCCTGTGGCTTGTCCTTGGAAGATTCCTCCAGCTAACTGGCGCTCAGAGCTCTCTATTGAGGTGCCTACACGTGTCCCTGACGCAGGCCTGGGGAGAGAGGAGTCGTTGGCTTTGTCTTCTTCTTTGGGCCAGTGTGTCATGCCTTTCAGGTGTGAGTATATCCCGAATATTCTTTAGCCTTGCTGGCGTTTGACATGTCATCAAGGTGCCACTGAGTGTGCCCAATGTGTCAATTTGGCTACTTGAGTGCTGAGTTGTGCCAATTGACCACACTCAGATCAGACTCAGGTGCCAAGTGGTGCATCTATCAATTGAGCGCTTTTCACCCCAAATTGGCACTTTAGGCGGCGTCGTGAAGGTGTCTCGGTGTTTTCCCAGGTGTTGGCTTGGCCTCTCGAGCTCCCAATTGCCCAATCATCTTCAAGGTCGAGGTACTTTCTCCTTCGATTTTCTCCTTGTTTACTTTACTATTTTCAATGCTGTTTGTGGCATTGAACTCCACTTAGGGTGTAGATTAAGTCCCTAAAATGGTTTAAGCCAACTCGAACCATACACCCGAACTCTATTTCCGAAGCTTCAATTGAGCTCTGGAGCTCGAGGAGGAAGAAAGGAGGGAGAGAGAGAGAAATTCAAAGGGTTTCCCTTGCTTGGGTCGGGTGCACGTGAACCGTATTTTGATCTTAAACTTGTCAGAGGGAGAGAGCGCTTGCACCGCGCTCATCTCTCTTTTCCTTCTTTTCTTTCGCTGGCTGAAGCGTCGTCTGGGCGCCGGGGCCCATTGGCAGCGAAACAAAGGGAGTGGGGTCCGTTTGTCGGATTTAATGAGACTCATCCCTCAGCAAAAAATTGAGGGTGAGTTCATGAGCGCGGTTCACGTGAGCCAAAGCACAAGGTCAGTGAGTTGGTTCACATGTGCTGTGCTCATTCAAACCTCAATAGATACCTTGTGTGTATGACAGGTGGGTCAAGAGGCTTGTTTAATTGTCTGAAACCCCCAACTTGTATCAAATCATGAAATTATGTTCAATCTCATGATTTATTAAATTGTGTCTTTTTCCATTTTATTTTATTTTTCATGCAAAAATCCACGAAAAATTACTGAAAAATCACAGAAAAAATATTCCATGATTATGTTATTTTGGGTAATATTTTTGGTATTTTTGGGTGTGAAATTAGACATTAATTTCACTTAAATCATTAATTGTACATGATTAGACATATTAATCTTATACAATTAGTATTTTGGCATGATTATCCCAAAGAATCATTTTTTAATTCCAAGGGATAATATTTGGGGCATTTTTCATGAATGAAATTCATGATTTTTTTTTGAATTTGGCATGTTTAATTATATGAAATTGTTTCTTGATTTCATATAATTAGGGTTTTGTGCATAGATTTTTTTTTGCACACATGTATATATATATTTTTTTGAAGGGGGTGTTTGGCATAATTATTTCCTAAAATTATTTTTTAATTTCAAGAAATAATTTTGGGATTTAATAAATCATGAGATTGAACATAATTTCATGATTTGATATTTGACATGGCTATTTCATGAAATTGTTTCTTTAATTTCAAGAAATAATTTTCACATATAGTATATTATGAAATTGAACATAATTTCATAGTTTCAAATCTTTGGTATGAAAATCACATGAAATCATATCATTAATTTCATGCAATTCAATTTGTGTATTTTTCTGGCAATTTTTAAACAGCAAACAATTTATGTATAAAATTTTGGATGGAAAAAAGAGGCCATGGCCCACTGTGGCAAGAGCAAAGCTCCGCCACTGCCCCCCTCTCCCCAGAGTTTGCATCCGGTATAGCAATACATGGGATGCCCAAATCTGGACCATTCAATACGAATCTTGATGCTAACCATTTTATTAAATATGTCCCATAATAATATTATGTGGTCCATATTATTTGATTGCCCACTGCACAATATGTAGTACTATAGAGGATCTTGATTCCTCTTCGCTCCCCTTCAAAGGCTAAAATAAAAAAAAAATAGTCCTCGAATTTTGGAAGGAAAAAAAAGTTAGTTTTAAGCATTTATTTGCGAGAGAATTTTAGAAAAGAAAGTTTAGTTCGTACTTAAGTTTCTCTTAAAATAATCAAATTGTAACAAAATTAGTTATTTTAAGAGAATCTTAATGACCAAACAAAATTCTTTTCCAAAGTTTCCAAACTAATTTGGCATTAATAAAAAAGTACAAGACCAATCTGATTCTATTGCAAAAGCTTTTAAGGATCAATTTATCATAAACAAAAAAAATTCAAGAATCTATATATTCTTTTTTAACAAAGTTAAGGACTAAGATCTGAACCTTTCTGGGGGAAAAAAAATGAAAGTAGTTATGGACTACCTTTAAAAAAAAAATGAGGAGAGTAGTTGATGCACAATATGGATTCCACTTTAAAAAATGTTGAGATCTAAAGGAGTTGTTGCTCCATTATCTTTATTTTTCTCAAAAAAAATTGGTGTAGTTTAATTCAAATTCACTACTTGTAGTGGGATGCACCACCCAAAAGATGGCATGAGTTGAGATAATTGATAGGAGGTTGTCACAAACCTATTTTTATCATGTGAAAATGCACAACCAACAAATTAAACCTCACAATTCATTGCTTGAGTATACTTCCTAATTTGTAATTAAACTTAATATTAATTTGATTATAGTAAATTCTAGCTACCTTTGCAATTTGGGTACTAATTGAATGAATTTTTTCAACCTCTCAACCCACAAACTCTTTCAACCCCGCTTTCTCTCCTATATAATAATAAATTGCTAATTCTGCTATGGATCAAAATTTATATTATAGATGAAAAGATTAAATTGAAATTAACGATTGTGATTTATTAATCACTAAAAATTTTAATCCATAACAAAATTTCTCATAATAAATTTAAGAGTACGTCATATCACTCCTTTATTATCGATCCAACAATCTACCTTCTTATTTGTTATTTAATTATATATCCGTCACTTAAAATGCACAATTATTAACTATGAAAGTTTAATCATTTTATATATAAATCTGCACAAAATTTAATTATTTTCTATACATCTATGCATATTTATATATAAAATTATTAAATTTTGATAGTTAATACTTATGGTTTTTTAGTTGATAGATATACAATTGTAGTTAATAAATAAAAAGTGGATAATTAGATAGACATCAGGTGGATAGACTGCTTATGTTTTCATAAATTTGATTTATTGCTTTTAGTTTACACCATAACTTCGTTCATAATTTTTTCTTTGTTTTACCTTTGAAAATGATATGTTTCATTCAAATATTTTTCAACATTAAAAATTATTCAATACTTAAGTTATTATTTCTATTATATTTTTGTTGGAAATTATGTCTTATGTCCATATATATTTTTAAATTAAATTTACTATTATATGAAAAATAATTAGAAATAACTACATATATGTTCATTCAAAAAAAGTACATACATATGTGAAGTATTGTATCCTTAGATTTTCAAAACGAACTGGCATATCACCGTATTTGTATCATATCTATAATGATATCCATACCAATAATGTGCTAGTACATGCTTCTGTGTTGGAAGAACAAATACAATTGAACCACTTCTTTATGTGTATCCAAAGTATAGTTATTAAAAATGAGTCTTATTACAAAGAACATAATATAGTTGTTTATAAATAGAGAGATTTGATGGAGGTGATCTTTTTCATTTATAAATAGAGAGATTTAATGTTTAAGTAAAACTAAGAAATGCTAAATTTATGGTATAAAAACTATTAGTGCTGTAATCTAGGAACCAATCATGATGATGATGAAATCCTAAATTTTGTTCATGAAATAAAATGATTGTTCCTTGAGTGTTTTATTTTATAGATCATTTAAGTTGATAACTTGAGTTGTGGAATTCTATAATGGAAATTAGAATAAAACTAGCGTGCTTCTAAGAACATAGAGTTCCTCGGTGTTCTTAATTCAAAATTTATCAAATCGATTTTCAAACGAAAAATCAAAATTGCTCAATAAATTGTTCATATCAAAATCTTATAGGATATCAATTTTTAGGGTTTTCTAACTATTTTTTTTCAGATTTTTTTTAGATGACTCTAATAATAATAAAAAAAATAAATAATTTTTTACTTATAAAAATAGGTCATTTTCAAAATTATAAAATAAATAGTTAAATAATCTAAAAGTAGAAAGTTTTAGTATCCTACAATATTTTAATATAAAAAACTTATTGAGTAACTTGGATTTGTCATTTGAAGCCGATTCAATGGATTTTGAGTTAGGAGCATCAAGAGATCTGGTGGTTCTAGAAGCACGTTACTTTTACTCTCAAAATTATAAAATACTCTAATGCCTCTAATCTAGGTTATTAAATGGAATGATGAATAACCGGTGTAAAGATTAGTATGTGGATTAAATATAGGTCATATTCTATAGGTCATATGATAAAGGGTTATCAATTTAATCATATAAATACTTGATGGAGATCAAAGTATTGGATATGACCCAAAATAAAATATTATATGGAATGTATTTAGTATCATTAATGTTTTATTTGTGTTTAGAATTTCGAAGTATGAGATGATTATTTTTCCTTCATAAGAAATATATATTTGTAGATATTATTTAATTTTAACTGTAATTGACAGTTATATAGATAATGTCTCAATATGTATATCTTGTGCAGAGGGAAAATATTTGTCAAGAATACTAATGTTCCTCATAATTAATTTTATGAGTGAGATATCTTAGGGCCCTCTAATAAAATAATACAATATGCATGCAAATATGACTAAAGCGCTAATCGTTATTTACTGAATTATTTCAGAATCAAGTAAAGAATAAATTTGTAAGGATGGCATACTCATATCTTGAATTTATCAATGATATCATGTGACATGCAAATTAACACATAGCAAATATTGTTTCAAGATCAAGATACTGTAGTGTACATGTTATTTGAGTAGTTATAATACATACTGCTAGATGTCACTTTAAATTTATGGAATTAAAATAGTTTTAAAATCATTGTCAACATGATATAGATTCATAGGGTCACACCATTAAAAGAAATTGGCAAAAAAAATTATTTGGGCATATTATGTATAGATATGAGTATGATACCAATTAAATTGATTACAAAAGTTGTAATTAGTTTAATCGTATGGTAAATGCCAATATAAATGTTATAAGATAACAAAATTCAAATCAAAATATTTTATTTGACATATAAGACATGTGAAATAAATTTAATCTCATGAAAAATGGTTCATATAGCATATAGTATGTATATATGAATTGGGCTTAATGATTAATTGATTAATCAATGCAATTAGAGCCCATAATGGCAAATTTATAATAAGTGAAATGGCTGCATGGAGAGAGCATCTTCTACGGGGATGAGGCGGAAATGATGTGTGAAGAGTGTGATTCATTTGTGCCAAGTGGCAGCAGCCCATTGGATAAGATGATTCACTCCATTCTAATGATCATTTGCCCTTGCCAAATTCTTATTTTTAATTCAAATTATCTATATCATTTTGGACATTTAATACCTTTAGAGAGGTCCTTAAATACAGGGGAATTTTCAGATGAGATTTAGTTTTTGTTCATTCTAGCAAATTCCTCTCTCTCTCCTCACTTCGGCTGGGCACAAGAGCAGCCAAGCCATTGCCTTTCTCTCTCTATCTTTAGCCGATTGCCTCCATTTTTGTGAGATTTTTTCGTTTAATTATTATCTGTGAAAACAATAAATAAAAGTAATACATTGAGAAGAACAAGAAATAATATCATATTTCAATTGATATATTAAAAAGAAACAAAAATTTATGAAATGGTTGTGGGTTGAAAATAAAAAAATCAAGCTAAACAATTATCCAATAAAGAAGATAGTTGAGTAAAACTGTCATCTTCATAAACCTGAGTTCCTAAATCACCATCAAATTTATATGTCTTCCATCATCTATTGCATTACCCATCGAATATAGATGATGGAGATAAATCAAGGATAATATTAAAGAAAAAGAAATCAAGAAAAATAAGCTGTTAGTAAGAGAGACGAAAACAATGGAATCAGGATAGAAAAGACGGAACAGACTAAAGGGACTATTTTAGTGCTTTGATTGGAACGGTAAAAAATAGTTTACATGCAAGGTTTGAATTTATTGGCATGCTTTGATACTGAAAATTATTGACTCCGAAGCTCTTCTTATATTGTAATATGGTTAGATTTTAATTGAAAAAAAGTTAACTCAAAATATGAATTATTGATTAGCTCTAATGTCCCATCGAAATAATTCACTTTAGTACAAAAATATTAATGATTGAAATTTTAGACAGCAAAAGAAAATTTATTGGAGACTGTTTCTTCATATCTGCCTTTCTAAAAGATGGTAATACAAATAGTAAATTCGCACTCAAATTGCTTTTTGTATTTTTTATCACGCATGTCTCATGATCTCTTTTATTATTTTGTTTTGAAATTGCACGTCTCATGAATTGAACTACATCAATGCATCACTAATTAATCCCTCAATGTCATGTATCATGTACATGTAATATTACATTTGTCTTTTTATTTTTTTGACAGTATTATGGGCCTGGGCAGCAATATTATGTTTGTCATTAAATGGGCAATAAGCTCAAGTTTCAGATAGCATCTCAAGTTCTCAACTGAGCATACAAAGACTCATTCAATATCATTAATTAATTAATTTATAGGCCTTAGGACCTTGAAAATCTAATGAAGGCCGGGTCTTAACAAGATGATGTTAATTTTCTTTTTTACAAAAGGAAGTCACATGCAATATTGATACTTTTATTAAGTTTCATATATTCAATTCAAATAATTATTTTATGTTTCTCATATCTTAAATAAATAAAAATACAACTAGAACACCTTTTTTTTAAAATGGAGAAGCCTTTCATGAATATTAAATTTATATATACAATTTACGCAAATGCTGACTTTAGATTTTATTCTAATTACAATTCTTAATGTTTTATAAACTATTTTTCGTATAATTAAAACTGAAAGAATAATAAACACTATTTCAAGGCAGCGTCTCACAGTGCAAAATACATAATTAGTTCTAATAAACATTGACAATTTTTTTTTGCACTTTCTTTGCTTTTTCCAGTTTTGGAAAATTTGTTCCTGAATGGTAAAGCAATTAATTTAAAAAGAACAGGAAAAAAATGATGATAAATTAAACAAAATAGGAGTAAAAAATCTTTCTGCCTGTGGTTTGTTTGTCTTTTAATTTGAAACTAGTACATGAAAATACTTCATGATACAATGCCAAGATCTCATATCTAGGAATACACTCTCTTCACCTAGAATGAACATGCCAAAATATATATGAAGCATTGACACAAATTTAAATATTAGAGCCTCTCATTGATCAAGATCAACAGGAAGCACATACAGAAATGAGATACAACTTCAATTACTACAGTACAAATATCACATAATGGAACATGCGTTAGGGTTCTCCTCACTGAACAAATCCCCTGTTCTCTCGCCGGTAACAGCAGAATGTCCAGTGTTATAACCATAATGCAAGCGTGAGTCGTCGTATCCATGCTTGTGATAGTTATACGAAGACGAAGAGTTTCCATTGAAGCCCATGTTGTTAGTCTGAGCGAGTGCCGGGTGGTGTTGCTGGTATAGATGCTGAGTTTGTACCTGGGTGTTGAATGGATATGGCCAGAGCACCGCTCTCCGCCCTGTTCGTCTCACGGTTTTCAGAATCTTCTTTTGGTCTATGGATCCGGTGACGGTGACCTTCTGGCTCGGCATATCGATTTCCACGCTGTCAACCCCTGTTTAATTACGAGAAACGGGAACCATAAATCACAAGTAATCAACAAAAAGAATAAATAGAAGCAAGGTAAATTATAAGTACCTCTGATCTTCTCGAGCGACTTTCGTATCTTGTTCTGGCAACCATCACAGTCCATATGAACACACATCTCCACAATCTAAAATGAAGAAATACAAATATGAAGGCAAGTGAAGTAATATAATTTTGTTTTAATGAAATGGCTGAATCCATCCACTATACATTCAAAAAAAATAAAAAAGCAAGCAGTTTATGATTAAATACATAGCTCATATTTTCCGTAATGAAATGAAGTCAATATGCGAGTAACAAAAATGTAGTCGAGAGGATGAACGTACCGTCATATCGTTGGATCTTTGAAAATTTTGAAGTCACAGGGAACTACTTGTTAAACAACTTTCAGGCAATTGAAAGATGAGATTGTGATTTGCTTTCTCTTCTCAAAAATGGGACTGAATTCTTGAAATGATGAGTATAGTTTGTGAATTGTGTTGATGTTTCCCTAATGCTACCTTATATATATATACACACACACACATAGCTAAGGGATTGTAGGGTCCCTAACGGCCATCAATCCATGTTAGTATAATAATTTTTCTCAATTTTTTTTAATTAACAGCCAATGCTGGTATAACACTTAACATTGAATTTTCTTTAGTTCCTTTCTAGTACTATGATGCATAAACAAATAATATACGCACCGACTATTCCTAAATAAGTTCTCTCCTTCTCCAAATTCAAGCAATCAGGCAACAGTTCCACATGAGGAGCTCATATTCTTTTTCTTCAGAGAGAAACACGGCGTAAAAAGAGCTAAGCCGACTTCTGTAATATCAGTACTGTCATGTGTGGGTTTGACAAACAGCAAACAGCGCCAGTATCCATTGAAAACCGTTAATTAGGTACAGCTGTGATGGATAGTTTGCTGTTTGTGATTAGGTAGGCGATCGCACGTGGCGGATCGTGTCTTTTTAAGTTTTTTTTAAATTTTTCTATCATTTTTATCGGAAAATAGCGTAGCATCTTTTGCTGAATTGCAATGCACTTTTGATGCAATTCCAAAGCTGCACTTGGTGCATCCCGTACTAAAGACCGTAAAAAGGGAAAAATATAATGATAGAGAATTTCAAAGCTGCTTTGATGCTATCAGGTTTGAATTAATTTAAACTAGAATCAAAATCTGCCTCTACACGATTTCTAGTTAATTATTTTATACTTATTTTAATAATAAGTTTTTAAATCAAGATTACTTAATTATTAATAGTAGGGTTAATCATTGGTTTCACCCCTCCTCCCCCAATCGAAAGTTAGATATTTAAGATGAGAAAATATTTTTTATAAAGTAATTTCATGTTAAGCAAAATTTTTAATGCAAATAATTTTTTTTGAAATGCTTAGATGTTTATAATAATAAACATGATAAATTATCATGTTGTTTATAATAATAAACTACATGATGATATATATAGAATGATACAAAAAATTTGAGTAAATTATACGAATAGTCTCTAAAGTATTATCTGTTTATCTTTTTTATCCTTAAAATTTTAAAAGTATTAATTTGATTCTTAAAGTATAAATTTGATATTATTTTGGTCCTTAAAGTTTCAAAGGTATCATTTTAATCCTAAATTTTTTTAATTTATACTAATTGGTCCTACATTTAAAATCCATTGCAAAAAAATATCAATTTTATCTATAGTGATATTATTTTGTGCAAATAATAACTTTAAATTTGTGAAAATAAATATAATTATTTTTATGGCATAAAAAATTGATAGTCATAAAATAACAAATAATATGAAAACGAATGTAATTATTCATGCCATCAAATATTATTATAATTATCAATAGTTTTAATTATGTACAATTTAATTAAAACTCATATATACATATATTGTATATGTATCACAAGATTATATTATTATAATATAGGTGTGAACATAAATTTTTAATTTTCTTTTGATCAATAATAATTGTAGGATTAATTTGTTATAAATTGAAAATTTTATGGACAAAAATAAAAAATTAATGATATTTTGAGGACTAAAAAGATACATTTGAAATATTAAGGATCAAAATGGTAACAAAAAAACTTTAAGGATCAAATTGATATTTTTAAAATTTTAAAAATTAAAATGATAAATAAATGATAATTTAGGGATGAATTGTAATTTACTCAAAAAAATTTGTATTGTTTAAAGAGTATTGTATTGGAGACACATCACGTTCATATCTCTTTAAATGATGAGAAAGAAGTCCGGCACACGATCCAAACAAGAGAGACGTAGAAAAAGAAACCAGATCGTAGATTGAGAGTACAAATAATTAATGTTTCATAGATAGATGTCAATATTAAATTGTGACGATAAACTTTAATTTTCTCTACAGATGGTTTCTTTTGTCGTGTTAGATAAAAGAAAACGGCTGGTATCTTTTTATGTGTATTTCAAATTTACTAAAATTATTTGTTTTCGTATCGGTTTTGCATAAAATATAGTATGGGCGAGTAAATTGATAATTTCCATTCGCGGTTGTTAAGTTTTAACCTTATTGGTCCGGATTTGTATATTTAGAAAATTTTATTTTTATCTACATATTGTCCAACTAGTAATGAAAGTTTTTTTTTTTTTTTGCATTTTCTTTCCGTTTAAGAATAAATTTGAGTACTCGGTACAGTGAACAATAAGTGAGATAGTAACTTTTTTTTTTTTAAATTAGCAGGCGAAGAATTTACTAAACATTTTATAAAATTAAAATGGAAAGTTTACAAGATGGGCATTTACAGATAAAATGAAAAAAGAATTAGCAAAAACTACTAAAAAAAAATCAAGAGGCTCATCTCAAAAAACCAACTGTTAGATCTAATATCTCATCATGGCACAAAATCAAAATTTCTCCAGATTAATAAATCTTCTATTTGATCCATGCTAGACAAGAACATATAACACAAGGATCAATTTCAACTATACAGCCTATATAACAGATTCATCCAAAAGAGGTTGTGCTTATTTCTACTGGCAAAAGTTAAACCTAATTAACAAGACAACAATATGCAAGTCAAATCACCGTTTCACCACATCCGACGGCCGGTAATGCGCCTAGCCAAGTGCATATCCTTTTGCACTGAAAAAAAAAGAGAGAAGATAACAGAAATGGCTGTTAGAATTCAAGGTGCATGGTTGATAATTCAACAGTAAGTACAAAATAACCATGGCAGAGAGTCCATGTATGCACCAGGCAGTACAGACTTGTACCACTTGCCGAAATTTCAAACACCCACCTTTTTCTATACCGATTTAATTGTATTGTGCTGCGCAAATTATGTCTTGGTTTGATCTGGTAAAGGTGATGTACCAAACAGTACATAGCACTGTAAACCAGGTGGTTATGGCACAGAATTAAGACCCAACCCAATGAGTTTAAGCAGACTGAACCAACAGTCTGAAAACCAAACTGGCAAACTATATTTGACATATCCAACAGGACATTCAACGTAAACCAAGTACCAAACCCAGCCAAAGCATACCAGCACTCAACCTTATACCTGATAGACCTGCAAAACTGGAACTCGAAAAAAAGACCTGACCAAAAATGGCCTCAACAAGAATTGAACTCAACCTGAACATTTCAACCTGACCTAAAGTGCAAAGGAACACATTGACAAGTTTTATGACTTGACAATTTGATCATAATATAAAAATTACATTGAGGATATTTTTGTCTTTATAAACACTTCAATTAATTCAAATAATCTCCAAACTTACTTCTAAGAATATTGTCAAACATCTTTTCAAAATTTCGAGATAAAAAGAGATAAAACTTATCTCGCCATAAAGTTATCTCTCTATTTATCTCGTTATCAAACGAAATCTTTACAAAAAAGTTTCAATCAAAGTCTCCTCTCTTCAGGACTCAGATTGATGCCATCTGTCCAATCCGTTCGATCTCAGCCATTCAATGAGTGCATCGCCATGTCACTCTGAAGTTAGTTGTTGTGGCACTTTGATTCTGCGTTGACTTTTCAAGCTACTCCAATATAATTCCAAAGCTGCACTTGGTGCACCCCGTACTAAAAACGGTAACAAAGGAAATATAATGACAGAAAGATTTTACAAGAATATTTTTGTTTCTAATTTTACGGAGAAAAGGTATTTTATAAAAAATTTCGAAAGGAATACTCTATATATTTACAATTAGTCTTATATCATCAAAATAAAAGCTATACAAAATGAGATCTAATTATGTGGCAAATTAATTGACAATCTTGACAATGGAATTTCAAATAAATTTAAAAAAATTATAAATAGAAAAAAAAATTATAAATATATTTTTAAACTTATAAATTTATTATGTTTTAAAATTCATAAAATTTAAATATTATTTAGTAGTTCATCAAATATCATTAAAAATCATATAATTTTGAACTTCTGAAAAAGCAACTGTATTCTCTATTTGAAAATAACAACTGAAATATAATCATAAATTCAATACAGATTGAGATGAATGTCTTCTTTTATTTGCAAAAAAGAAGATTCATATCCAATTTTTATAAAAAAAATATTTAAAAATAAATAATTATCGAAATTAACTGAAATTTTATTTTAAAAAAATAATATCCAAAATTGAGCGGAAATTGTGACCTCACACTTCACCTACAACCTACAGCCGCCAAGGTTGGTTGTTTAATTTCTTTCAATCAAAATTCTGTATAGCATAGTATAGGATTGCTTAAATTCTCTTCTGACTGTGATCACACAACCTCACAAAAAGACATTGTTACATCCCTGTCAATAGTAAAACCGTACACTAACCTCCAAATTGGGACATGTACACCAATTGCCACCACACATGTCATGACAAAACCACAGAGGGGGGACGCCTTTTTTTTGCCTTCTCAGAGAAGAGAGAGTGACAATGAAGTACGCCCAAATAGTGACTAAGGTACCTATCCAAATATAAAAATTATTATTCACTATTTTACCTTTTTTCTTTCAGCAAAGTGTTTTAACGTATATGGAGAATTTTATAGTTTTTAAGTGGGGACAAAGTATCTATTAATTATCTCATTAAAGAAAAAAAAATTAGAGAAGTTACAGAAGTTAACAAGTGCGGAAGGGAAAAGGGGATGAAAAGAAAAGAAAAGAAAAGAGAAAGAGAACCATGTCAAATTTATTTGGATATGGTAATATTATTTGGAGTTTGGAGCTATGCTAGTATAAATTTAATTTTACTAATAAGATGGTTGACGAACCAAACTAAAATGATATATTGATTGATTTTTTAAACGACGAATTCAAACTGTTAAAATCGATTATTCATAAGTTGTGTGTCTATGCGTCAAATTTGTTAATTTTTAATTTTTATCAGGTCAAATAAATAATGAAAAATGAATACATTAAAATAATTTTTAAACATTTATCTTTTTTTTACAGCTTAACCATGTATCAAATAAATATGAAACTTTATACATTTTAATTGGAAATGCATCACTCGAGAAGTAAATTGATTTCAATAATTTAGATAATAATAAAATATATTCGATAAATTTTGAAGTTAAAACCGATCATCTTAATAGGTTTTAATACATATAAGGTTCACTTATATTCTCTGTATGAAAAATGCAAGTTTGGAATAAGTTAAAAGTGATTTTAACCAAGATATTAGCAACTAAAAACTGAGCTCTTTCTTAAATTGAAAGAAGAAGAAAAAATTCTAGAGAACAATTATTTAAACAATTAGAGCAATCAATTGCAATAGGACTCCCAAAACTGCAAAGTAATTTTTAATGATACCTCATCTTGAAAAATTTTAATCTATAAATATAATTATGTTTTGCATACTACATACAGAAAGGAAATAATAATTTTATGCAAACATATTGTTACATAAGGGTCACACTATTGTTACATTAGGAGGTTGATAAATGATAAGTGGTCAATCTGGCTAGTCAATGAAAGAAGAATTGGATATTTCATTTTTAGAAAGGACATTTGTTACATTTCTGGAAAAGAACACTAAAAAAAAGCAATTTGAGATGTGTTGGAATTAATTTTTATTAATTATAATATATATGGGTTTATATGTGATATAAATATATATTGAATAATAAATTGTCAAATATTTAATAAAGGCTCGTTATGAAGTGATTAAATTAAATATTATTTATCGGGTTTAATATATGTCATGAGAAGTGGAGTTTTTAATGTATAGAATGTGTATTAATAATTTTATGATTTAGTAATGGTCTAAATTATATAAAATTTGGTAATAATAAAATTATGTTATTGGTCCTTGGGAACACAATTAAATATGACAATGTTCTGTAAATAAGAAAATATCCAAATATAAGCATGTTCTGAATTTAGATCCGCTAAGGATCCAATAAGGAAATAGACTACATATTATCTTTTGGAATCAAAGGCGTCTTTTCCTCTGCTGCCATCTCTCTGTCTCCCTCTCTCAATATAATTTCGGATCTCTCTCTCTGTCTCCGTAATACAATAAACAAGAAACATAAAATATTGAGAGGAGTGAAGAGAAGTGTTTTGAGTCAAGAATTTAAAATCGAATGTCTTTTCTTACACAGAAGAGAATTGTCGTTGTCGTCTCTCTCGCTATCTCCATTGAACTTGAAAGGGATTATTTGGAGATCAAAGACTTTTAGTAATCACTGGCTATTATATCTCTCTAAAAGATTATGATTATGAACCAAAATAATTTAGAATTAAAGATTAAATATTCACTAAAAAATCATGCTAAATTTAAAATTTCTGAATTGCAGTATAGTTATGCATAAACTAAATTCTATCAAAATGCTGAGTGTGTATTCATTATTTTTTTTTTCCTTAGAAAAATGTAACCTATTATTACAAATTGGAATGCTTGATTTAAAATGAACAGAATCTGTACCATACCATTCAGAAAAGTTGTAAAGGTACTAGATAATTTCATATGTAATTTCATGCCACATTAACCTGAAGTCAACAAAGAAATTAACAATGATGATCTTCATTGCTAATATATGCCCCCATTTTATGTAACAACACAAAAAAGATAAAAGAAAAAAATATATATGAAAATAATCAACTATATAGCCCGGGTCTTGCGGCGACCGGAGCCAAAGGGGACGTTACGGAGGGACCCACCAGCAGTCCAGTAGCGGTTGCAAGTGCGACAGAAGTGCCGTGGCTGGTTCACGTTATAGTTGTTGAAGTAACAAAATTTGGTGTCCATGCTGTTGCAACGGGGGCACGGCAACACTGCCTTCATCAAACTCTCTTGGCTTATCGACTCTGCCCCATCGACCTCTGCATGTCCACCTCTTTCGGCATCCGGCGCCACTGCATTCTGAGTACAATCATTACTTTCTTGCTTCGGTGGTTGCGATATGACCATGCCAAAGAGTTTGATTACCGTTGACCGGTCGATGTCCGCCATGTAAGAGAGAAATAGAGAGTGAGAGACAGACAGACAGATCTGTTGTTACTTTATTTATGTGATTTTGATGGAGGTTTGTGGATGTATGGTGAAATCAAGGAATGAAATAAAATGTAAGAGAGGGAAATATGAAAGCAAGGGGGAGAGGGATGGATGATGGATGATGGATGAAGAGGTTCTTAAATGCCATCTTTGGAGTAGTCTCTGACCAGTTCTTATGAGGGGGGTAATTAATTATTGGTCAGGTTGGATTGGAATAAGACAAGAAACTTCTCTTATGAATTGGATTTGCTATTTCTACAATCTATTTCCATCAATTTTTTCCCTGTTTTTGTCTGTTTCAAAGTAGTGTTATGTAAGCTTCCATTATATATTTATGCTTCACTTTCCCTCAATTCTTTGCTGAATTTATACTGTAATGTAATAGAATTTCATATGGATACGCCAGTATATATCAGAAAATTCACAGTTCATTAATTTTTATTTAAATAAGTGAGACAAGTGACATGTAGATTAGATGATCTTTTTTTTTTCTCACTATCTGGAGTGTACAAAACCGAATTTGAATATCATAATTTTAGTGTAATTGTAATTAAAGTAAACCAAATTGGATTTAATGCTCTAACATTTTTTTCTATTGATAATTTGGCAAAATTGGAGGCACTGAAACTCTTCTTTTTCTGAAACAATACTCAAGCTACTTCAATACGGTTTAAATTCTGAAACATCAAACAAGTTACAAGAAAGGGTCCATAGCCTTATATTTTCGGATGGTTGTATACTTGTCAGTACATTTGAGGGAATTTTTTTTTCCTGTAACTTGAATAATAATGACAAAGTAGAAACTTTTACACTTCAGAAATGGGCAATTTTACAAATTACCCTTCCTCTTCCTCTTGCATTTGAAATAGAAATTTTAAGATCACAAATTAAGTAGAAATTTAAACTTTTGCATTTGAAGATTTTAAAGCGTCATTTTTTAAATATTATATTTATTTAAATAGATACTTCTTACATATTATTTTAAAATATGAAGCTAATTTTTTAAAATTATGAATTATTAAAATTATGAATATTTTTATTACGAAAATTGAAAATTAAAGTATTAAAAATCTGAAAAATAAATTGGAAGGAAGTGAGGGGAAGGCAAAAAAAAGGGGAGGGAAAGGTAATAATCAAATTAATGGGATTCACAAGCGTATTTTGTTTTAAAAAACTTAGATGCAAGAATATTTTGTTTTAACTTTTCAAAGGTAAAGGCAATTTGTAAAATTGCCCCTTCAGGAATTAGCCTGAAAATTTTCTCCTCTCTCAACACTTCCCCATATCTCAAGATAGATAAATCTAAAACTTGCTATTTCTAGACTGGATGTTCCTATTCCAGTGCCGCTTGGAAGTAATTTACTCAACCATTTAATCTTTTTTAAACTCAATTTGAAATATTTTACCTCACTATTAAGTCCTAGCTTTTAGCATGATCACATAAATAAAAGCATTGCACCGTCAAAAGCTTACAACAAGCATGTCGTTTGTGGGAAAAAAAATAGTCAAAACTACATTTATTGCAACATGAATGTCATTGATGCCACATTGGTAATAACATGGATGCTATGGTTCCAACGTTGAATGCTATACTATGGTTTCAGCATGAAATGTGGGGATCAGAGTAAGATGCATCTTTGATCGTGTATTAATATCCACAAGTCAAACCTATATTTAATGCAACATGGATAGTATTGATGCCACATCTTTGCTCATAATCACAAAAAGAGAATGATTCTAGAAAGAAACCACAACAAGATAAATGCATATATAGACTCATTTTACAAGTTCAACATATGCGAACACAACAACACATCATAATCTTGCCTCATACATTATTTTCATTTCGGATAATTTATTTCTCTCATATCACGGCAACATGAGCCATATAAAACAGAGAACTCATGAAAAGTAAAAAGATAGATAAAATTAAAAAGGAGCACAACACCAAGCTGGACATACACTTAACCTGTGTTTTGCAAACCGGCGGCAATACCCTTCATGGTGAGAATGAGAGTATCCTCCAAACCGGGTGCATACTCGCTTGTTGGGTTAAGTTTGACAAGCTCATTAGCAGGTTTAGATTCCATGATCTCCCTTGACAGGTGGGGCCGGCACTTGACATGGTAGTTCGGGTCCCTGATCCGTTTGAGAGTGTAGGCTTGTAACACATTGAGCGTTGTGATGTAGGCATCACGGAGGCGCAGTCTTTGCTTTAGGTAGGGATCTCCTTCCAGAAGGTCCTTGTGGCCTGCAACCTACAGACAGATTAAAAACCCTTAGCTATGTCTTTCGGCAAAATATTTGGGTCACATTATTATTAAAATTCTGAGAATATGCAAGTAACAGTACCAAAACTTTTGAGGAGTTTAACAGGTTTTCACATTTTTGAGAATCGAGCATCAAGAGGGACTAAGATGCAAACTTTTGCCCACTGAAGTATTCATGCACCCTGCTTAACCGCTTTTGTGTTTCTTTTAGTGTTTGGCTCTATAGACTGGCTCATAGGGTACTAAAATCAAGCTTGAATCCTACCTCATTAAGGTACTCTCGATATTTTTGCAGTGTTAAATTTCTATCAGCCCTCACACTGTTTGCTCACCAGGTTCAGAGTTTCCACAGGTACCAAAATGCAAATTTCTATCCAACAATATATACCTGAAGAAGAAGTTTCTTGGTTTCTTCAAAATTAGACCTCAATTTCTCCCCAAACGGCCACAAATCTTTAGATACCAACAGCTTATCATACAATGCCGCAATTCCTGGGTCACCTTTGGCAAAAACCATCTCCACCAGATCGATGGTGACCCTAAAGAATGGCCATGCATTGTACATCTCCTGGAGCATATGGATGTTGCGCACATCCTTCTCGATCACATGCTTAAATGCAGCACCAAAACCAAGCCATACAGGCAGGTGGAAGCGGGTCTGAGTCCATGCAAAGATCCATGGGATGGCACGAAGCGACTCAATGCCACCACTTGGTTTGCGCTTGGACGGACGGCTGCCAATGTTCATTCGGCCATACTCCAGCTCAGGTGTAGCCTGTATATGATAGGAGGCATTTTCAATTGTTATTGCTATTGTTGGCGCTTTAAGAAGGAACACTTGATAGAATGATCCACTTTTTATTTCTCTATGCACTTTTATTATATGTACAAGGCAGTAAATACTTGGGACTTAAAAATCAACTTCCAGCTGAAAATCAAGTATAATTCATATCGACTACAGTGTGATAATGCCAGAAGCATGTCATGTTGAAATTTGGGGGGGGGGGGGGGGGGGGGGGGGGGGCATAGTGCCAAGTAATGTCATGAGATCTCATGACAGGAATGCTAATTGGGTACTGAAACAAGGCTAGTAAGATTTTGGTTGCCTGTATCCTGTTTCCTATTTTTGGTCTAGTTGCTTGCTTTTGGGCTGGCTGATATCAAATCCTATGCATCAATCTAGGGTTCATTCAGCCTTTAACATTTCTTCCAGCAAACAAATATAAAAGAAGAAAAGCAGGAAAGAAATCTCAAAAGGTGAGGGCATGAATATTATCAACAACTGTATAGCAATTGAAAGAAAAGAATGATACAGAACTAGGATACTAAAAAGAAAAACTCACCAGGCGGAAATACTCAACAAAGCGAGGCTCCTTGAAAACGATCGAGCGATACTCCTCGGTGGCGATAATAGCCATCTCGTCCATAAGTGCAGCCCACTCTGGCTTTGGCGAAATCGGCGGGTGCATGCCATGCTCCAATGTAGCAGCTGTGAACCTTTGTAGTGTCCTGAAGCAGAGATGCTCCTCACCAAATGACTGCTCAATGACCTCTCCCTGGACTGTAACCCTGAGTGACCCGTGAATTGTATCCGGTGGCTGAGACAGGATAGCCAAGTGGGTGGGGCCTCCACCTCTACCCACAGTCCCACCACGACCGTGGAACATGGTCAGCTTTATGCCGAATTGTTTTGCGACCTTTACAAGCTCAGCCTGGCTCTTGTACAACTGCCAAGCGGCTGAGAACCTGCCTGCATCCTTGCCAGAGTCAGAATACCCAATCATAACCTCTTGTTTGCCATTGATTCTGTTTCTGTACCAGTCTATCGAAAATAAACGTGCCACAGCAGCAGGAGCTGCCTCAAGATCAGCAAGCTTCTCAAACAGCGGCACAACACGCAGTGGTTTCTTCACATGGCACTCACGCTGCAACAGCTCTACAGCTAGAACATCAGATGAGGAGGTAGCCATGGAAATGATATAGGCTCCAAAGTTGTCTGAGGGGAGCTCAGCAATGACATGAAGGGTGTCAAGCACATCTTTAATTTCTTCTGTCTGGGGGAAGTCATGGGGGAACAGGGGGCGTTTTCCAGTGAGTTCAGAGAGGAGCCACTCCTGGCGCTTCTCCTCAGACCACTCACGGTAAGACCCAATTTCAAGGTATGTGGTGATGGCATCAAGTACATCGGTGTGGCGATCCGACTCTTGGCGGATGTCAAGTCGCACAAGGGAGAGGCCGAAGGTGGACACTTGGCGAAGGAAGTCAAGGAGGCTACCCTCAGCAATTGTTCTGTCGCCACATGCACAGAGGGAGCTATAGCAAAGCTCTAGCGGCTCCAAAAACTACAAGATAATTACAAAGAGAACAAAATTAAGTAATTAACCGTAACTTCTTCCTTCCAAAAAAAAGGTAGGAATACAGTTGAGAATAAAGGGTAACAAATAATGGCAAGCAGCTTCAAACTACTTTATTCATTTGTTGTTTAAGAATGTACTGGAACAGTAATCCTTGAAGTGTACAAGACATACCTCCTCGACATTGGTAAAAGTGGCATCCTCTGGTATGTCAGAATGTCCCTGTGATAGGAGATGGCGTGCTCTCTCACGTGTATTGTACAGCTTGTCTCTCACATCACCGAGTATTACACGGTATGGCTCATTTGGAGGGACTTGTTTCCAAAACTCTGGGTTCAAGCCAAAAAAATAGACAAGAATATCAGAAATAAAAATGTATACATCAAGTCCCATTTGGTATTATACTCTCTCCACTTTTTCATCGGAGCATATTAACAAGTGTCGGGAAGTGACTGATGGAATTTAACCAGCAATATGCTAGTCATATCGAATGCCTACAAGTTGCAAATTTGATCTGTATATATGGACATCACCACTACTGCTTACCATTTCCTTGTAATTATAACTTTATCCTCTTAAGAGCTAAATCGACCTTTCCTACGTTTAAGCATTAAATACTTGCAGGCTCTCAATTAGGCTCAGTTTAACATCATCATAATCCTTGAAAGAAGCAAAGCACAAATAAAATAAAAAACAAGATCAAGATCAAGTGACCAGGTACTAAGCCATGATTGCAATCTTGCCCCTAATTCAGTCAGAAGATTAATTGAAGTTTGCTAAGAATCAATGCAAAAAAAAAAATTCACAAAACATACCAATATAGTGCTTATTGTCTTTCTTTATTGATGAATGCAACATCTCAGAACGCTGGCGCAGTTCCTCCGTGCAACGCCACATGGACAACTACAAAAATTTAAAATTGCCTCATTATTTCAAGGATCTTACAACTTGATTCTGTAAAAATACATGTTGGATGCAGTACAGAAATATTTTATGATTTTTCTTGCTTGACATTTATGCAATAAATAGGTCCGGTCTGATATAGGCATAAGGATACAAGAGAAATAAAAGGTACACACCTCAAACATGAGATCTTCTATCTGTGAATAGTACATGTTAGCGGCCATTAATCGAGCCAACAAGCATACATCCCTTGTGACCTCTGGAGTCACTCTTGGATTCCCTACATTAATTGCAACAAAGAAAGCAATAGTAGTTAGTTTGGTTATAATCAATTGATCTGCTTTCTAATGCATATGTCTTCTTGCATATATACATACAACTTTGTTATATTACTTCACACTAGGCTCTCTCTCTCTCTCTTTCTTCTTTTTTTTTTTTTTTTGGAGGTAAGACTTCACAGTAGTGGAAGCTCAATCATAAAGAGAAACCAGACCCCCAACTACCTCCCCCTCTTCCCACCCCACCCAAAAAGAGTAATTAAAGAAAGAACTAAAGGTTCTTTCATTATGTAATTATTTCAATAGGGTTTATACCATCACGGTCTCCACCCATCCAGGAGGAGAATTGTATGAGAGGTGCATTGTAAGGCATACGCTCATTGATGCCTATGTTCTTTAGAGCGGTGTCAACTCTCCGTAGGAATTTGGGGACGCCTTTCCAGATGGTCTCGTGGAAGTAGCTCATTCCAGCCCTCATTTCATCTTGAGGGGTAGGAGGCGTTCTCCTTATCTCATCTGTCCTGAATGCTGCTTGAATCTGATGTAAAGAGAAGGATGGCTTAATTTCAGAAAGTGTGGTTGAAATATATGTATGATACAATAAAACAAAGGAAACTTCAGCCAGTTTCCTCTTATTCTAATTTTGAACTTGATTTCCCATCAGAAAATTGTCCAGTTCATTGATATAGCATGTTACATAGTTGTGTTGCATTCTACTTAATCTGCTTAAGATGCCCAATAATGGACACAAGTTGAATCAGTCATTTGTGGTAGCAATGATCTTTGTATATGAATACTTTAAATCATATCAAACAGATTAGATAATTACCTCTCTTTGGAGGGCCTCATCAAGCTCCTGCTTGTCATCTGGAGTTACGTCTTTTTCATTCAACTGCGCCAAACAATTCCTTATCCTGCAAAGCATAATTTCAATTTAATATGCGTGAGATTGAACTTCCATCTAAGTTTTCATTTTTGTTTCTAATTCCAAAGACAGGCTTTTAACTTCGATAATATCAAATGGGCCTTAATCAGCAGATACATCCCCTGAAATTAAAGAATCTGTAGGTACACACAATGAAGGCATGATGAATCACCAGTAGATGCCTTGCCCAAAACAATACCATACCTTCCATGTTTCTGGAGTAGGGACCGCCTGACAGACTGGGTAGGGTGGGCAGTCAACACCAAGTCAACTGTCTGGCTCTTGAGAGCATCAAAAACTTCAGCTGGTGATTTGTTCATATCAGACACCAGCCGCTTTAGAGTCTCCTCTAAATCCGACTCAGTTGTGGCTGAGTTCTCATCAGCAAAATCTCCCTTTTTAAGCTTTTTTATCCTCCGGCGGTATGCAATTTGCACCTGTTAAAAGTGTAAATTGATGTCAAAAGAAAGCAATCCATTTTCGATTTAAATTCATTTTCATGTGATCCATGCTATTTTTGTAGAAACCAACACTTCCAACTAACACTCACATAGTCAAATTCATATAGCAAATAAAAGGGTAATCCAGTCACTTACCTCCTCAGCTAAATTGGCCAAGTTAAGCATGTGAGAGAAGGATTTGGCAAGCACAATAGAGTCGCCTGCATCGAGGCTCATCAGAACATTCCCCAATTCATCAAGCTTTTTCTGGTCAAGTTTTCTCTCGTACTCAGCTGCGAGCTCATAACATTCTTGCACCTAAAAGTATTTAAACTTAAAATTAATAGTGCTCTTATTAATAAAATTTGCATTTTTCTTTTAGCATGAGATGAGAGTCGATGCTGTCAAATCACCCGCAATAGCATGTACTGGATTTCATTCTAGCAACCTCCAACACAGAGAGTAATGTGTTGGCCAACTGTTCTGGACATAGTGAATCAAACTTATTTCTTTTATTAATATATTTACATTACTATATTTTAAGTGGTGGTTAGTAAAGAACACACAAAAATGACAAAGACAAGTGAAAGGAAATTGACAAATCATCAAAGATTAAACACGGTCAAGAAAAAAATTTAGTCAAAAAAAAAAAAGATGAACTGAGGGCATCTTGTCACTTCACTTCATGAGGCCTTTTTCTTAAATTAACTAAGGAAGTGACTTTTGAAATCCATTAGACGTTAACAAAGGAAGGCTCTTTTATGATATTCTGAACCAAAATGCCCTCCATACAATTGAAAACATTAAATCAACAGAAGTTGAGAAACCTAATGCTTACGCAGCAGACTGGATACTATACTATCATAATACAAAGAGTTTTTTTTATTTGGCAAAGAGCATTCACTAATAGAATGATATGTTTTTGCTATTCCAACTTGATAATTCGCAAGTTAACCAGGGTAAACCCCGCCAACTCTCCGTCCCCCACCAAAAAAAGAGAAAAAAAAAAGAAAAATCTTAAAACCGTGCAATTGGGGTAGTAAGTATTAAGAAACACAACTATTTAGCTGTTATTTGAATGAAAAAGGCATCTAAGAAATTATCCTTGCATATAACAAATAAAACGGCACATGAAAAGCCAAGCATTAAGTGAAGTGGGACATCACTAAAAGAGGGATTGATTGGAATTACTCTTTAAAAAGTATAGTATAATAAAAGATAGATTAACTAATTTAAGACCTGCGGATATAATATTAATCCAAAAAAATTGGCCAAAGTGGGCAACACGACAAAAAGCTTACAACAATATTTAACACAATAAACCAATAATAGACTTGATTTGTAAATGAAAAAGAGTTACTGAAAATGCAAATATTCAATCATCAAGCTTTCTGTTCCTCTCAGTTATCTCCAAAGTATTAATGATAAAACCTCTAAAGTTGATATAAAAAAGCATATAAAGGCGGTAATTACTAAATATATCAAAAGGGTACTATTGTATACTACAAACTAAACAGAAATTCAAGTGATAAAGATGTTAACATGAGAATCTATTTTTTTTTTACAGAAAACACCAGAGCCTAATTGATTGATCAAAAGGGTAGAAAATAAACACTGATTGATTGAACTATGATCCACAGAAAACACCAGCCTAATCAACTAGCATGATTTATCTATGGTATATATTTTTTATTAATACTTCCAAAGAAATCAGAAGCAATTCTTGTCTAATGGATAAAGATGACTTTGGATCACTTGGTATCTAAATCTAATAAATCAAAATGCAAAGGTACCAGTTATGATAGATGAAAATGCAATTGTATATTAAAAACGTCTTTCAGTGGCATTCACACCATGGAAAACTAGAGAAGGGGCTTTAGAGAAAAATGAAAACTTCCAAGTTTTTGTGAATTTTCCGTAAGTACAGTCCCAAACAAAGTGGCAAATCAGGAAGGGAGGAATTTATAAGAAATTGTCATTTAAGTCTCTCGAGATCACCCTCTAAAAGATTAAAAAAAAAAAACCTAACCTGCACTAATTCTGTCATACCAAGTAATTGCTGAGGTGAGAACCAATTAATAATGCAGTCTTTATCAGAAAAAAAATTGTGAACATTTTAGAAAAATTGCTAAGCTGGCACCATAAAAATTATACCCCATAACCACAGTAAAATTTGCTCTGAAAAAATAAAAGTTTCCCAAGTACAGATTGAACAACTCACCGACAAAACTCATGACAGGAACAAAAAATCCACCAAAATATAACCAATTTGCAACAAAAAAAAATAATAAGACTCACAATTGCACAACTAAAATCTACCTAAAAGCCAACAGAAAAGATAAACTAGAGAAGAAATAAAATCTGCTACACAAACCCTTAAAGTACTTATGTAAAGACCAAGTAAAAAAAAATATAGCAATTACTATTTTGAGACAACCAAAATATCATCTAAATTTTCACAGTAGACAAAAGCTGCTAAACACTCCATGCAACCACTCAAATTGACAAGACATGAGCAAATCTGAAGTCAAAATCATGCCACTTCTTTGTCATCCTCTCCATGCAAACCCTTAATTACATGTATACTCCAAAATGTCCTCTTTTCTAGAATTTCCTCCAGACAACTTGAAATTAAAAATCAATCACTGTTCGGCAGGTTAATGATTTATCTTTTAAGACTTAACAAAAATTCAAGTTGACAATTATATTATATTTTGATCCAAGATTCTCTCCATGCAAACCTTAGATCATACCTTACACCAAATGCAACCTTTTTTAGATATATCGTCATCAAATAAGTTTCAAATTTCCGATCAATCAATTGTCCATGAATCAAAACATCAATTCCACAGATACACAAAGGAAAACAAGCTTTCAGGTTAAAAAATCATACTGTTTCTTTCAGATCTTCTCCGTGCAAGGCCTGGAGTATGTCTAAAAACCGATCGAGCAAGAGAGCATCATACTCGACGAGTTTGTCATCCTCCGACACCTTCTTCGGTGCCAGAAGCCTCAGATGTGCATCGATCGACGCCAATTTCTCCACTGAATTCTTCGCCATCTCGAACTCGAATCAGGACTTAACCCTCGCAACTCTCCGAAGAAGAGACGAGTGTTAGAGACCAGACGAGATGATGAGAGTTTGAGGAGAAGAGAAAGGAGAGAGAGAGAGAGAAAGTACACCACCGGTACCAGTAGAGAGGGTCAAGTGGAGAGTGGTACAGAGATGGTTTATTTGTTACTTGGTTAGAAACTAGAAAGGGGGTATTTATAGAAAAATTAGCAACATAGGCTTGAAAATGGAAAGCACAGGAGGGAAATATTTTGGGAATTTTTTTCTTCGGAAAGTAATAATTACATTCTCTATTTATAATTTATATATATTTATATTTTTTAAATGTGTTTATTTTTAATCACAAACATATTTTGTATATTATATTATTATAATTAAAAATTTTATAGGTTTTATTTTTATTTTTATTTTTACAATAAAAATTTTAACTTAAAATTTTTTATATCACTGAGAAATAAAAAAGTGATAAATATTTTTATACTAATTATATAAATATAAAATATTTATTTATTTAAATAAATATTTATAGTGTGCAGAAAAAAATACAAAAATATTTTTAGTATAATTATTTTGTAAGGTTTGCTTGTGCTCGTTTTAGAAAATAAATACAGAAATACCCCTCTGTAAAGAAATGTTTACAAAAGTATATCCAAGCCTTTACTGGCATCTATCTAACAAAATATGTAGTTACAACATAACATGCAACGTGTCACGTGGGCAGAAAAAATTAAATTAAAAATTTTAAATATAGTTTTAATTAAGAGCAGGTACAATTGAATTATAATTGTAATACTCTGCACATGGATATAAAAATTTATTAAAATTAATAATGTCATAATTGTAGTTCTATTTCAAGGATATAACTGAAAAGGAAGTTGCAAATGTCAGATTATATTATTAAATGGATTTTTTATAACAAATAGAGATTAGAATTAATTGCAAATAAAGATGTTAACCAAAATCAAATTATTTAACTTCAATATGTGAGATCCTCTTGATATTTTAATATAATCTATTTTTTCCAACCGTCATTTTGAGCATACACAAAAATATTTTTTGTCAATATTATTGTACTAATATTAGGAGAATTGGTAGAATATAAAGATAATATGACTCATCTTAAATAAAAATGTAGATTTAAATTTTATAATAAATATTTAAAAATAAATAAATATCGAACTAACATAAACACTTATGAGTGGTTATGGAAGGAATTAATTGGGTAAATTATGCCAGCAAGAGCAGTAAATAGTGAATCTGGATAAAGAGGAGATTTACAGTCTGTTATTCTTGCAATTGCATATTTTTAGAATTTCTAAATTTGTCAGTTGTCACGCAAGGATAAAAATATTGTACATGTTATAATCAATAATTAACTAGGTCAAGTTGATATTCCGAACTTATGGATCATCGCATTATATTACAGACCAAGTATCATATTATTATTATGTCAGTGGTTGAAGATTTGGGAAAGGGAGCAAATTGTATGTATTATTATATTATTGGAAAAAAAATCAATAGAAGGATTGAACAACATCTAGAAAGATCTTTGTTTTGCTGATTTTGTAACCGTAGTAAACATTTAAACAAATTTTAAATTTGACATCAAAGCATTTTTTATTTGACAACGCATTTGGAAAGGAGTTCATATATTCAACGATTGATTAATGGCGACATTTGAATTTGTTTTTGAAGATTTCATGTTATCTTTTGGAATTAAATTAATTTGCAATCCCATATTTTTTTTCTCATGGAATGACACCATGATATGTTATATTATTATATTTGTTGTCTGTATAATTAGATTCTAGTTATCTATGTATTTCAGTTTGCATCCATAAAAAAAATGTTAATTTTGTTTCCTTTTCTGTGGGACTAATAAAAAAGGTATTATGAGGTTTTTCACATCTGTGATTCTATATCGATTTCTTAATGATAAAAATATAAATGTTACAATTTTTATATATATAAAGAGAGAAATTTATATATATTACATCAAACGGTTCTGCTTTATTATTTGAGTTTGATTTGTAGGCATATTAAGAAGGTGAACATTGTCGAATTATTTTTTTTTATAACGAATGAATGGATTAATTGCAATCGTAAAAGTAGATTTTGAATTTCTAATTGAGAGTTACAATTATTTTTCTTAGAAAATTAATTGACAAAACACGATAAATATCCACGACAACACACAGAATTTAAAGAGTCGGATCCGTTAACAATTTCGACAATATTTTCTAGCATTATTAATGACGTGTATCGTATTTTATATTATTTAAATATCATTTATTATTCTATCAATGATGTCAGACCGCTATAAATTTTAAACCGTTCGATTAACAACAAAACCAACATTATTTCTCCCGTGCAAAATATACCCGTAAGCATGTATCATGTTCTAATATTAGATATAAAAAAAATACATATCTTTAATTTCCAAAAATGTCAAAATCATGAAATCACTTAATCATAATTTATAAATGAACCCTCTTCCTAAATTAAATACCGTCATCCGCAATTACAAACATCATTTTCCCATTCCAGTTTTATAGTCCAAAGTGGCTGCCACTGGGAGAATGCGCCGAACCTCATTAGATGCTAGCGCTCTGGAACGAATATACCACATCCATATTCTCTTCCTCTTCCTATCCTTTCCTAATAGGCGAAACTTCTGGGACGGCATGTCGCTTTCAATAATTTCCCTTTTTCACTGTTCTCTTTTTTGCTCTTTTGCTCGCTTTCTTTTGGGGTGGTGTGGTGTGGTGTTGTGTTGTCGTCGGTTCTCATGAGTCGTGAGTCACGAGATCAGCGCCGGGACCCGTTGTGCACGGAGATTGTGTTTGCCTGTTTGGACGAGAGAACTGACACGGTATTTACTGGTCAAAATGGGATGAAGTGAATGAGGGGGAAATTGATTAAAAATACCAACATAATTATTAAAATATATTTATATTTTTGGTAGAATTTTATGTATAAAATTTTTTGTTTGTATTTAATTTTGTTCGGATAAACCGGTGAACATGTAGAAAGTAAGATTTGAAATATTTCTATGATTTTTTATGATTTTGATCACAAATAAGGCATAGATTAATTAGAAACATTAACAGATTAATTAAAATACATTTAAAATGTTTTCGGCTATAACTTTATGGGCAAAACTTGTCGTATCTGTTTGTTGTTTAAAAGTTGCCAGAAAAAAAAAATACACAAATTAAATTACATGAAATTAATGATATAATTCCATTTGATTTTTATATCAAAAATTTGAAATTATGAAATTATGTCCAATTTCATAATTTACTATATGTGAAAATTATTTCTTGAAATTAAAGAAACAATTTCATGAAATAGCCATGTCAAATATTAAATTATGAAATTATGTTCAATCTCATGATTTATTAAATCCCAAAATTATTTCTTGAAATTAAAAAATAATTCCATGAAATAATCATACCAAACCTCCTTCAAAAAAATATATACACATGTGTGCAAAAAAAAGATTTATGCACAAAACTCTAATTATATGAAATCAAGAAACAATTTCATATAATTAAACATGCCAAATCCAAAAATCATGAATTTCATTCATGAAAAATGCCCCAAATATTATCCCTTGGAATTAAAAATGATTCTTTGGGATAATCATGCCAAAATATTAATTGTATAAGATTAATATGCCTAATCATATACAATTAATGATTTGAGTGAAATTAATGCCTAATTTCACACCCAAAAATACCAAAAATATTACCCAAAATAACAGAATCATGGAATATATTTTCTGTGATTTTTCAGTATTTTTTCATGCATTTTTGCATGAAGAATAAAATAAAATGGAAAAAAGAATAAAAAAAATACCAAAAATCAGAACTGGAGATAGTTCTAGGTGCAATTTGGGGGATGTGCAACACTCTGGGTGCAATCTGGGGAGCTCAAACACGACTTCTGCCCTTGGGACCCGCCTGTCATACACACAAAGTGTTAAAGACGCTTTGCGTGGACCTAGTACACATGCACCATACCACTGACAATACGTTTTGGTGCACAAGGACCAAGCCCACAGCCCAACCCTCAGTTTTTCGCTGGGGTTGTGTCTCATTAAACCTGACGACTGGGCCCCTCTCCTTCAGTCTCACTGCCAAGGGGGCCCAGCGCCCAGAGTTATTTTGGCCAGCGAAAAGAAAAGAAAGGAAAGAGAGGTGAGCGCGGTGCAAGCGCTCCCTCCCTCTGACAAGCCCGAAACCAAAGCACGGTTCACGTGCACCCAACCCAAGCGAGAGAAACCTTTTGAATTTCTCTCTCTCTCCCTCCTTTCTTCCTCCTCGAGCTCCAGAGCTCAGTGGAGCTTCGAAAATGGAGTCTAGGTGTACAACGCGAGTTGGCTTAAACCATTTTAGGGACTTAATCTACACCTTAAGAGGAATTCAATGCCACAAACAGCATTGAAAATAGTAAAGTAAACAAGGAGAAAATCGAAGGAGAAAGTACCTTGACCTTGAAGGTGACAGGGCAATTGGGAGCTCGAGAGGCCAAGCCAACACCTGGGGGAGCTCCGAGATGCTTCCACGACGCTGCCTGAAGTGTCAATTTGGAGTGAAAAACACTCAATTGACAGGTGCACCACTTGGCACTTCAATCTGATTTGGGTGTGGTCAATTGACACAACTCAGCACTCAAGCAGCCAAATTGACACGTTGGGCACACTCAGTGGCACCTTGGTGACATGTCAAGCGCCAACAAGGCCAAGGAAGGTTTTGGATATACCCTCACCACAAAGGCATGATGCTCCAGCCCAAGAAGAAGACAAAATCAGCAGATTCCTTCTCTCTTTCCAGGCCTGTGCACATGGACACGTGTAGGCATCTCAATGGAGAGCTCTGAGCGCCAGTTAGCTGGAGGAATCTTCCAAGGACAAGCCTCAGGCCAGCACAGGCCTGGCCGGCTCAATCCTGGCCATTTGATCAAACCAAGGGCTGGGATGATTCCAGCTCAGCCCTGAGGCTTAAACCATGCCCTCTGGGCTATAAATAGACCCCCAGTGAAGAAGAAAAAAAAAGAAGAGAGCAACATAGCTGAAACTCTGCCAAAATCAAAACTCAACCCAATTTCTACAAAAAGAAAGCTTAACTGAAGAAGAAATCAAGTCTTGAACAGTTAGGTAAGGGATAAAGGAGCCAAGCCTTGAGCTTGGCTCAGTCCCAATTGAGCCCAAGGAGCCAATCTCACCTTGCTGGGTGAGATGGCTAGCCTCTGGCTGGGAGGTGCACATGTGCCTCCCTCCTTTCAGATGCTCAATTGGTGGCTGAGCTTGAGTCTCAGGAGCTCACATGGTGAGTTCACCATGGATCTTGACAGTGTACTCTAACCAATTGGCACATGCCAATCTGGTTTCATGGGGATGGGCACATGCTCATCCCCTTTCTCTCTCAAGCCATGTACACATGTGCAGTGGCTATATAAAGCTCAATAATAGCTTTATACAAGCTGTTATGCTATCAAAATTCCATGGAGAAACAAAATTCCATGTTTTATATGTGTATTGTATTTCAATTTTTATAATATATGATATTTTGGTGCAAATTGATTTTATTTCCCTCTTTAGTTCCTTCTTTCATGTTTCTATGATGTGCTTGATGGCTCAGAACCCTAATTGAGCAATGGAAAGCAATAAACATCAGTACTGGCTTGAGTCCAGTATATACCAGCTTCTGCCCAGCTGAGAGATCAATCCATATCTCTCAGTCTGGTTGTTAATTTCTTATGAAATTCACAGTCATGTAGATTAGGTTTATACTAACTTACCACATAAATTTTATAATTTTTGGAATTTTCTGTGAATTGTTATGAATTTTACAATCTCATCTGTCAAAAACTCCAAAAAAGTCAACTTTGGGTCAAACTGAGAAGTTCATTTTTCTTTTGATTCAAAAATCCAGAATTTCTTGATTAATTCACCTTTATGACACCTCATGTGATGTTTTAAAGGGTTTAGAATAATTAAACCAGGCTTTAATCCATAGGTTAAGCCAAATTTGATTTTTAACAAATCTGAAGGGGCATTTCCCTCCAGTCTGGTAAAAATGCAAAAAACATGTTTTCTGATTATTCAATTAGCTTGAAATTTTACAGGCATATAAAATAAGTCTTAATGCATTCATTCACCAAATTTTACCATTTTTGGTATTTTCTGTGATTTTCTATGAATTTCTGAAATTGGATCTGTAAAAATCAGAATTGAGTTAATTCTGGAATAAATGTCAGAAAAGGAAAAAATGAAATTAACTTACATACAAATGAAATTCACATGCAAATCTAGTGTAAAACCTTTCTAAAACATGCAATTGACCCAAATAAACATACTTAAACATGCAATTTGAGAAGAATGTGGTGAAATCAAAAGAAAACCAAATTGAAAATAAACCAGAAATGACCAAATGTGCATAAAGGACAATGCACATCCAAATTGATGAAATTGATCATCCAAACATGTTCCAACATGCTAAACGACACTGTTTGGAGGGTTAATTGGAAGAAAATTGCAAGGAAAAACCATGAAAGTCCATTTGGTACCAATGTCCCGAAACCAGTTTGGTACCAAATGGCCAATGTTGCAAAATTGATGGATTAAACCCAAATTAAAACTCAAAAACTTGTTAAACATGCTCTGGCGATGCCATATGACAAAAAAATCGAGTTAATTTGTCAAAAATCAGCTCAAATTCCTCAAAATTTCATCTCAACCAATTTCTCAACCGAAACCAAGTGATTACCCCCATCTCCGGCAATCCAGGCCGCCGCCGCCGAGACCACCACCGATGGACTCCCCACGCCCCGGCGATGCCAGCCATGCCTCCTGATCGGAGATCCGACGCGCGGCAAGGCCTTGATCAGTGTCGGGGAGGATGAGCACGAATATTGATGTATCTTAAAGTGCGAATCTTGATGAAATTCAAACAGCCCAGTAAAAGATTGATGCACGCCAGGGATCCAACGGCCCAGTTTAAAAGATGCTTTAAAAACTGAACTTAAGTTCAGATCATGATGCATGGGCCCGAATCTGACGGCCCATATTAATCTGTTTTGAAAATAAACTTTAAACACCAAATAAAAATGATTTCTTAAGCCCAAAAATTATGAAAAATATATCAAAAATCATGATTTCATTTATAAATATTTTTGAGACTATAATGTGTCAATTTTTTATTTTATTTTTATTTTTATGTTATAAATAAAAGAAAATTCAAGATATATGATATATGTATAAAATAAATTCAAAATAACAAATAGGATATTTAAAACTAAAGTGAAAATAATGATAAAACAAATCAACAATTTTCAAAATAATCAAATCATGCATATTTTGATAAAACAAATCAAAATATTCAAGGACAATTGAAATATGTCATAAACAAATCAAAAAATATTTTAAAATAATCAAATCATGCTAAAAAAAATGTTCAAAATAACCAAAATATTCAAAAATGATTAAATGTGTTATGTTTTGATAAAACAAATCAAAATATTCAAAAATGATTAAATATGTTAAACTTTGATAAAACAAATCCAAAACATTAAAAATAATTAAATTATGTTATATTTTGATAAAACAAATCAAAATATAAAAAAATGATTATTTCGGTTAAACTTTGATAAAACAAATCAAAACATTAAAATAATCAAATTATGTTATATTTTGATAAAACAAATCAAAATATTCAAGATAATCAATTTATGTTATATTTTAATAAAACAAATAAAAAAAATATTCAAAATAATCAAATTATGTTATATTTTGATAAAACAAATCAAAAATATTCAAAATAAGCAAATTATGTTATATGTTGTAGAATAAATTAAATTATATTATATTTTGATAAAACAAATCAAAATATTCAAAATAACCAAACTTTGTCATATTTTGATAAAACAAATTGAAATATTTAAAATATGCAAATAAACCCAAGTATTTCCAAATATTTGACCAAACATGTCAAATATGCAAATATACCCAAATATTTAACCAAATATGTCAAAAATACAAATATGTCCAAATATTTGACCAAACATGTCAAATATGCAAATATACCCAAATATTTAACTAAATGTGTTAAAAATATAAATATGTCCAAACATTTGACCAAACATGTCAAATATGCAAATCAACCCAAATATTTGACCAAATATGTCAAAAATACAAATATGTCCCAATCTTTGACCAAACATGTCAAGTATGCAAATATACCCAAATATTTGACTAAATATGTCAAAAATAGAAATATGTTCAAACATTTGACCAAACATGTCAAATATGCAAATATGACCAGACTTTTGATCAAATATGTTAAATATGCAAATAAACCCAAACATTTGACCAAACATGTCAAATATGCAAATACACCCAAATTTCTGGCCAAACATGCTAAATATACAAATATGTCCAAACTCTTGATAAAATATGTCAAATATGCAAATATGTCCAAATCTTTGGTCAAGTATGCCAAATATGCAAATAAGTCCAAAACTTGGTAAAAACATACCAACATATCAAATCATATCAAATCATGTTTCGAGAACATTAAACTGGCAGTGCGCTTCAGGTTTAGTGTACCTCATTTTGGAAATCGATAAAGAATTATATGTTCCTGATTCTCCAATTTTCCCAGGTTTCGAATTGGCATAGCGCTTCAGATTCGGGATTTGGAAGGTCAATAGACTGTTTAAGATTATACGTCCTTGTCTTTGACATGAACCTTTCTAGAGATCAAACATCTCTGGTTCTTTGAGTATCGAGTTGGCAGTGCGCTTCATATTCGAACTCCGTGAGATCAATAGGATTATACGTCCTCGATCTCTGATTTATGAGAAATTATACGTTTCTCTGACTTTAGATCATACGTATTTAGTCTTATCATCCAAAGTTTTACCTTTGGGTTATTTCAAGCATGTATAAATTAGAAGGAAGAAGTAAAGCCATAAATCTGATCCATGTATTTCGATTAGTTTAGCCCATTAATCAGAGGTTCCCGAGGCGAGAGCCGGGGTAATTAACGGCGGGGGCTTGCGCCCGTCGGAAAATAAAAGTTCCCACAATCACCTAAAATAATAAGTCCTTGAGCGCACAAACACGCGCAGAGATGTACCTGCACCTTCTTCCCCCGTGAGCGAGGACGCCGATGCCTCGCGCGTGGGCCGCGAAAAAGGGCCGCACAGTATCTAGTTAATTTTACTTAAATAAATTTGTAAACACGTAGAAGACATAACTAGAAATATTTTTGTGTATTTTGGTGATTTTACAATCACAAATGAGACATAAATTGATTAAAAATATGAAGAATTTATTAAAATACATTTTAAATGCTTTCTACTAGAATTTTATGAGTAACATGTCATATCCAGTTAATTTTACTCAAATAAACTTGTAAACACGCAGAAGACATAATTTTAAATATTTTTGTGAGTTTTGATGATTTTAGGATCATGAATAAGACATAAATTGATTAAAAATATCAATATATTCATTAAAATACGTTTAAAATACATTAAGATTGAATAAAATATCACAAATGAGCCATAAATTGATTAAAAATAATAATAGATTCATTAAAAATGCTTCCTAATAGACTTTTATGCATAAAACCTGTCGTCTATATTTAAGTTTGCTCAAATGAACTCGTAACACGTGGAAGGCATAATTTTGAAATATTTCTGTGAATTTTGGTGATTTTACAATCACCAATGAAAGCTGCTAAATAAGTCATCTAACGTTTATATATATTTTTTAAACTAAACTAAAAAGATATGACCTATATTTTGTATGAAGTTGCTTTAGAATGCATTTAAATACAATTGAACATGTTTATGCACATTATTTATCAATTTGGCCTCATTTTTTATTCAAATATCATCAAAATTCACAAATAAACTACTAAATATGTTTATCTCACGTTTATATGTGTTTCTGAAGATAAACTATATTTTACCTAAAATTGTATTAGAACACATTTCAACACATTTATTCACGTTCTTTTTATCAATTTGATCTCATTCCTGACTCAAATATCGTCAAATATCACTTATAAATTAAAGAGATCCAATCTATTTTACATAAAATTACATTAGAACGCATTCAAAACAAATTTGAACATGTGTTTATGCACGTTTGTGAAAATTTTGGCCTCATTTCTCAATCAAATATCATCATAATTCACACATAAGCTACTCAATATGCTTATCTAACGTTTATATATGTTTCTGGAGCTAAACTAAAGAGATACAACCTATATTTTGCATAAAATTGCATTAGAACGTATCTAAAATGCATTTGAACATGTTTGAGCACATTGTGCGGCCCTTTTTCGCGGCCCACGCGCGAGGCATCGGCGTCCTCGCTCACGGGGGAAGAAGGTGCAGGTACATCCCTGCGCGTGTTTGTGCGCTCAAGGACTTATTATTTAGGTGATTGTGGGAACTTTTATTTTCCGACGGGCGCAAGCCCCCGCCGTTAATTACCCCGGCTCTCGCCTCGGGAACCTCTGATTAATGGGCTAAACTAATCAAAATATATGGATCAGATTTGTGGCTTTATTTCTTCCTTCCAATTTATTATAATGCATACTTGAAATAACCCAAAGGTATAACTTTGGATAATAAGACTAAAGACGTATGATCTAAAGTCAGAGAAACGTATAATTTCTCATAAATCAGAGATCGAGGATGTATAATCCTATTGATCTCACGGAGTTCGAATGTGAAGCGCACTGCCAACTCGATACTCAAAGAACCAGAGATGTTTGATCTCTAAAAAGGTTCATGTCAAAGACAAGGACGTATAATCCTAAACAGTCTATTGACCTTCCAAATCCCGAATCTGAAGCGCTATGCCAATTCGAAACCTGGGAAAATTGGAGGATCGGGAACATATAATTCTTTATCGATTTCCAAAATGAGGTACATTAAACCTGAAGCGCACTGCCAATTTAATGTTCTCGAAACATGATTTGATATGATTTGGTATGTTGGTATGTTTTCACCAAGTTTTGGACTTATCTGCATATTTGGCATATTTGACCAGAGATTTGGACATATTTGCATATTTGACCTATTTTATCAAGAGTTTGGACATATTTGTATATTTGGCATGTTTGGCCAGAAATTTGGGTGTATTTGCATATTTGACATGTTTGGTCAAATGTCTGGGTTTATTTGCATATTTAACATGTTTGGTCAGATGTTTGGGTATATTTGCATGTTTGACATGTTTGGTCAAATATTTGGACATATTTGTATTTTTGACATATTTGGTTACATATTTGGATATATTTGCATATTTGACATGTTTGGTCAAATATTTAGACATATTTGTATTTTTGACATATTTGGTCAAATATTTGGGTATATTTGCATATTTGACATGTTTGGTCAAATATTTGGGTATATTTGTATATTTAACATATTTAGTCAAATATTTGGACATATTGACATATTTAAATACTTTGATTTGTTTTATCAAAATATAACAAGGTTTAATTATTTTGAACATTTTTTATTTGTTTCATAACATGATTCAATCATCTTTGAATATTTTGATTTGTTTTATCAAAATATAACATAATTTTGATTATTTTGAATATTCCAATTTATTTTATCAAAATATAACATAATTCAATCATTCTTTAATATTTTGATTTATTATATCAAAAGATAACATGATTTGATTATTTTGAATATTTTTATTTATTTTTATCAAAATATAATGTCATTTGATTATTTTGAATATTTTTATTTTTTTTATCAAAATATAACATGATTTGATTATCTTTGAATATTTTGATTTGTTTTATCAACATATAACATATTTTAATCATTTTTGAATATTTTTTTATTTATTTTATCAAAATATAGCATAATTCAATCATTTTTGAATATTTTGATTTGTTTTAACATATTTAACCATTTTTGAATATTTTGATTTGTTTTATCATAATTTGATTATTTTGAAAATTGTTGATTTGTTTTATCATAACTTTCACTTATTTTTGAATATCCTATTTGGTATTTTGAATTTATTTTTTTTTTTTACATATATCATATATTTTGAATTTTCTTTTATTTTATAATAAAAAAAAAAGAAAATAAAATCAAAATTGGCATTTTATAGTCTTAAAAATATTCATAAGTGAAATCATGATTTTTGATATATTTTTCATAATTTTTGGGCTTGAGAAATCATTTTTATTTGGTGTTTAAAGTTTATTTTCAAAACAGATTAATATGGGCCGTCAGATTTGGGCCCACGCATCAAGATCTGAACTTAAGTTCAGTTTTTAAAGCATCTTTTAAACTGGGCCGTTGGATCTCTGGCGCGCATCAAGCCTTCACTGGGCTGTTCGAATTTCATCAAGATTCGCGCTTTGAGATGCATCAATATTCGTGCTCATCCTCCCCGACACTGATCGAGGCCCTGCCGGCGTCGGATCTCCGATCAGGAGGCATGGCTAGCATCGCCGGAGCGTGGGGAGTCCATCGGCGGTGGTCTCGGCGGCGGCGGCGGCCTGGATCGCCGGAAATGGGGGTAACCACCTGGTTTCGGTTGGGAAGTTGGCTGAGATGAGATTTTGAGGGATTTGAGCTGATTTTTGACAAATTGACTCGATTCCTTTGTCATATAGCATCGTCAGAACATGTTTATCAAGATTTTGAGGCTTAATTTGAGTTTAATCCGTCAATTTTGCAACTTTGGCCATTTGGTACCAAACTGGTTTCGGGGCATTGGTACCAAATGGTATTTCATGGCTTTTCTGTGCAATTTTCTTCCAATTAACCCTCCAGACAGTGTCGTTTAGTATGTTTGAACATGTTTGGATGATCAATTTCATCAATTTAGATGTGCATTGTCCTTTATGCACATTGAGTCATTTCTGGTTTTATTTCCAATTTGGTTTTCCTTTGATTTCTGTACACTCCTCTCAAATTGCATGTTTAAGTATGTTTATTTGGGTCAATTGTATGTTTTGGAAATGTTTTATACTAGATTTGCATGTGAATTTCGTTTGTATGTAAGTCAATTTCATTTTTTCCTTCTCTGGTATTTATTCCAGAATTAACTCAATTCTGATTTTTACAGATTCAACTTCAAAAATTCATAGAAAATCACAGAAAATACCAAAAATGGTAAAATTTGGTGAATGAATGCATTAAGACTTATTTTGTATGCCTATGAAATTTCAAGCTAATTGAATAATCAGAAAGCATGTTTTTGTATTTTCACCAGAATGGACAGAAATGCCCTTTCAGATATGTTAAAAATCAAATTTGGTTTAACCTATGGATTAAAGCCTGGTTTAATTATTCTAAATCCTTTAAAACATCACATGAGGTGTCATAAAGGTGAATTAATTAAGAAATTTTGGATTTTTGAATCAAAAGAAGAATGAACTTCTCAGTTTGACCCAAAGTTGACTTTTTTGGAGTTTTTGACAGATGAGATTATAAAATTCATAACAATTCACAGAAAATTCCAAAAATTGTAAAATTTATGTGTTAAGTTGATATAAACCTAATCTACATGACCGTGAAATTTCATAAGAAATTAACAGCCAGACTGAGAGATATGGATTGATCTCTCAGCTGGACAGAAACTGGAATTCACTGGACTCAAGCCAGTACTGATGCTCATTGCTTTTCATTGCTCAATTATGGTTCTGAGCCATCAAGCACATCAGAGAACATAAAAGAAGGAACTAAAGAAAGAAATAAAACCAATTTGCACCAAAAAAAATCATATATTATAACAAATTGAAATACAATACTCATATAAAACATGGGATTTTGTTTCTCCATGGAATTTTGACAGCATAACAGCTTGTATAAAGCCATTATTGAGCTTTACACAGCCACTGCACATGTGCACAGGGCTTGAGAGAGAGAGGGGATGAGCATGTGCCCATCCCCATGAAACCAGATTGGCATGTGCCAATTGGTTGGAGTATGCTGCCAAAATCCATGGTGAACTCACCATGTGAGCTCCTGAGACTCAAGCTCAGCCACCAATTGAGCTCTGGAAGGAGGGAGGCACATGTGCACCTCCCCAGCCATGGGGCTAGCCATCTCACCCAGCAAGGTGAGACTGGCTCCTTGAGCTCAATTGAGACTGAGCCAAGCTCAAGGCTTGACTCCTATGGCTCTTACCTAGCTATTCAAGACTTGGTTTCTCCTCAGCTAGCTTTTTTTTGTGGAATTTGGTGGAGTTGAGATTTTGGCAGAGTTTTGGCTATGTTGCTCTCTCCTTTTTTTTTCTTCTTCACTGGGGGTCTATTTATAGCCCAGAGGGCATGGTTTAAGCCTCAGGGCTGAGCTGGCATCATCTCAGCCCTTGGTTTGATCAAGTGGCCAGGATTGAGCCAGCCAGGCCTGTGCTGGCCTGAGGCTTGTCCTTGGAAGATTCCTCCAGCTAACTGGCGCTCAGAGCTCTCCATTGAGGTGCCTACATGTGTCCCTGACACAGGCCTGGGGAGAGAGAAGGAGCCGTTGGCTTTGTCTTCTTCCTTGGGTCAGTGTGTCATGCCTTTCGGGTGTGAGCATATCCCGAATATTCCTTGGCCTTGCTGGCGCTTGACATGTCACCAAGGTGCCACTGAGTGTGCCCAACGTGTCAATTTGGCTGCTTGAGTGCTGAGTTGTGCCAACTGACCACATCCAAATCAGACCAAGGTGCCAAGTGGTGCACCTGCCAATTGAGTGCTTTTCACCCCAAATTGGCACTTCAGGCAGCGTCGTGGAGGTGTCTTGAAGCTTCTCCAGGTGTTGGCTTGGCTTCTCGAGCTCCCAATTGCTCTGTCACCTTCAAGGTCGAGGTACTTTCTCCTTCGATTTTCTCTTTGTTTACTTTACTATTTTCAATGCTGTTTGTGGCATTGAACTCCCCTTAGGATGTAGATTAAGTCCCTAGAATGGTTTAAGCCAACTCGCATTGTACACCTAGACTCCATTTTCGAAGCTCCACTGAGCTCTGGAGCTCGAGGAGGAAGAAAGGAGGGAGAGAGAGAGAAATTCAAAAGGTTTCTCTCGCTTGGGTTGGGTGCACGTGAACCGTGCTTTGGTTTCGGGCTTGTCAGAGGGAGGGAGCGCTTGCACCGCGCTCACCTCTCTTTCCCTTCTTTTCTTTTCGCTGGCCAAAATAACTCTGGGCGCTGGGCCCCCTTGGCAGTGAGACTGAAGGAGAGGGGCCCAGTCGTCAGGTTTAATGAGACACAGCCCCAGCGAAAAACTGAGGGTTGGGCTGTGGGCTTGGTCCTTGTGCACCAAAACGTACTGTCAGTGGTATGGTGCATGTGTACTGGGTCCACGCAAAGCGCCTTTAACACTTTGTGTGTATGACAGGCGGGTCCCAAGGGCAGAAGTCGTGTTTGAGCTCCCCAGATTGCACCCAGAGTGTTGCACATCCCCCAAATTGCACCCAGAACTATCTCCAGTTCTGATTTTTGGTATTTTCTTTATTCTTTTTTTTTCATTTTATTTTATTCTTCATGCAAAAATCCATGAAAAATTACTGAAAAAATCACAGAAAATATATTCTATGATTCTGTTATTTTGGGGTAATATTTTTGGTATTTTTGGGTGTGAAATTAGGCATTAATTTCACTTAAATCATTAATTGTATATGATTAGGCATATTAATCTTATACAATTAATATTTTTGCATGATTATCCCAAAGAATCATTTTTAATTCCAAGGGATAATATTTGGGGCATTTTTCATGAATGAAATTCATGATTTTTGGATTTGGCATGTTTAATTATATGAAATTGTTTCTTGATTTCACATAATTAGGGTTTTGTGCATATATTTTTTTTGCACACATGTGTATATATTTTTTGAAGGGGGTTTGGTATGATTATTTCATGAAATCATTTTTTTTAATTTCAAGAAATAATTTTGGGATTTAATAAATCATGAGATTGAACATAATTTCATGATTTAATATTTGACATGAATATTTCATGAAATTGTTTCTTTAATTTCAAGAAATAATTTTATGAAATTGAACATAATTTCATAATTTCAAATCTTTGGTATAAAAATCACATGAAATTATATCATTAATTTCATGCAATTTAATTTGTGTATTTTCCTGGCAACTTTTAAACAGCAAACACACATTTTTTCATCAATTTGACATAATTTCTGATTCAAATATAGTCAAAATTCACAAAAAAAAAATCCTAAAAACGTGTTTATCCAATGTTTTATATGTGTTTTTGGAGCTAAGTTGAAGAGATACGACCTATATTTTGCCAAAAAATTGCATCAGAACGCATTTAAAATGCATTTGAACATTATACACATTTTTTTCTCAATTTTTCCTTGTTTCTGACTTATATATCAACAAAATTCACACACAAACTACTGAATATGTTTATCTAATGTTTATATATGTTTCTGAAGCTAAACCAAACAGAAAAAACCTATATTTTGCATAAAATTGCGTTACAACACATTTAAACACGTTTCTGCACGTTTTTTTATCAATTTGGCCTAAGTTCTGACACAAATATCATCATAATTTACATATAAGCTGCTAAATATATTTATCTAATGTTTATATATGTTTATCGAGCTAAACTAAAGAGATATGACCAATATTTTACAAAAAAATTGCATTAGAACAGATTTAAAACACGTTTGAACAGGATTATAATCGTTTTTTTTTATCAATTTGGTCCAATTTCTCACTCAAATATAGTCAAAATTCATCCATAAGATGCTAAAAAGTGTTTATCTAATATTTATATATGATTTTGGAATTAAACTAAAGAAATATGACCTGTGTTTTGCATAAAATTGAATTAGAATGGATTTAAAATGCATTTCAACATGTTTATACATGTTTTTAATAAACTTGGCCTCATTTCTGACTCAAATATCATCAGATGTCACAAATAAGCTACTAAATATATTTATCTAATGTTTATATGTATTTTTCGAGCTAAACTAAAGAAATATGACCTATATTTTGCATAAAATTGCATCAGAACGCATTTAAAACATATTTGAACGTGTTTATGCACGTTTTTAATCAATTTGACATAATTTCTGACTCAAACATAGTCAAATATCACAAATAAGCTACTAAATATGTTTATCTATTGCTTATATGTGTTTTTGGAGCAAAAGTAAAAAGATACGACCTATATTTATTTATTATTTATATGTGTTTTTGGACCTATACTAAAGAAATACAACCTATTTTACATTAAATTGCATTGGCACGTTTTTTATCAACTTGACCTCATTTCTTACTCAAATATCATCATAATTTACATACAAGCTGCTAAATATATGTATCTTATGTTTATCTATATTTTTGACACTAAACTAAAGATATACGACCTATATTTTGCATAAAATTGCACTAAAACACAATTAAAACACAATTAAAACACAAGAACATGTATATGCATGTTTTTGCAGAATTTTGGTTTCATTTCTGACTCAAATATGATCAAATATCACACACAAGCTGCTAAATATGTTAATTTATCATTTATACGAGTCTTCGGAGCTAAAATAAGAAAATACCACCTATATTTTGCATTAAATTACATTAGCACGAATTTAAAACGCATTTCAACATGTTTATGCATGTTTTTGATCAATTTGGACTCATTTCTGACTCAAATATCATCAAAACTCATAAATAAGCTACTAAATATGTTTATCTAATATTTATATATGATTTTGTTACTAAACTAAAGAAATATGACCTATGTTTCGCATAAAATTGAATTTGAATGTATTTAAAACGTATTTGAACATGTTTATACACGTTTTTGATCAATTTGGCCTCATTTCTAATTCAAATATATTTATCTTATGTTTATATATATTTTTGAAGCTAAACTGAAGATATACTACCTATAATTTGTATAAAATTGCATTAGAACACAATTAAAACACATTTGAACATGTTTATGCATGTTTTTGATCAATTTTGGCCTCATTTCTGACTCAAATATGGTAAAATATCACACATAAGCTGCTAAATATGTTTATCTATTGTTTACATGTGTTTTTGGAGCTAAACTAAAGAAATACAACCTATATTTTCCATTAAATTGCATCAGCACAAATTTAAAACGCATTTGAATATGTTATGCACGTTTTTAGTCAATTTAGCCTCATTTTTTACTCAAATATCATCATAATTCACACACAAGCTGCTAAATATATTTATCTTACGTTTATGTAATTATTGAAGCTAAACTAAAGATATACGACCAATATTTTGCATAAAATTGCATTTGAACATGTTTATACATGTTTTTGATCGCTTTTGGACTCATTTCTGAGTCAAATATGGTCAAGTATCACACATAAGTTGCTAAATATGTTTATCTATTGCTTACATGTGTTTTTGGAGATAAACTAAAGAAATACAACCTATATTTTGCAATAAATTGCATTAGCACGAATATAAAACGCATTTGAACATGTCTATGTACGTTTTTTTTGTTAATTTGGTCTCATTTTTACTCGAATGTCATCATAATTGACACTCAAGCTGCTAAATATGTTTATCTGATTTTAATATTTGTTTTTGGAGCTAAACTAAAGAGATATGATCTATATTTTGTATAAAATTGCGTTAGAACGCCTTTAAAACACATTTAAACATGTTTATGCACATTTTTTATCAATTCGGCATCACCTCTAACTCAAAACTCAAATATCATCAAATATCACAAATAAGCTGCTAAATATGTTTATCTATTGTTTATATATATTTTTGGAGCTAAAGTAAAAGAGACACAACCTATATTTTGCATAAAATTGCATTAGAACACATTTAAAACAATTTGAACTTGCTTATGCATGTTTTTGATAAATTTGGCCTCATTTCTGATTCAAATATCCACATAATTCACAAATAAGCTGCTAAATATGTTTATGTTTTGTTTATATATATTTTTCGTGCTAAACTAAGGATATACGACCAATATTTTGCATAAAATTGACTTACAATGCATTTTAACATGTTTATGCATATTTTTTTTTTATCAATTTGGCCTCTATTCTGACTCAAATATCATCATAATTCACAAATAAATTGCTAAATTTGTGTATTTAAGGTTTACATGTATTTTTGGAGCTAAATTAAAGAAATACAACGTATATTTTGCATTTAAAACCCATTAACAACATGTTTGAACATGTTAATGCATGTTGATCAATTTGGCCTCATTTCTGACTCAAATATCGTCAAATAGCATACATAAGCTGCTAAATATGTTTATATAATGTTTACGTATATTTTTAGGATTGAACTAACAAGATACGACCTATATTTTGTATAAAATTGCATTGGGATGCCTTAAAAAACATTCGAAGATGTTTAGGCACGTTTTTGAACAATTTGGCTTCATTTCTGACTCTATCATCAAAAATCACACACAAGCTGCTAAATATGTTTATCTAAAGTTTATATGTATTTTTGAAGCTAAAATAAAGATATATGACCTATATTTTGCATAAAATTGTGTCAGAACACAATTAAAACGCACCTGAATATGTTTATACACGTTTTTTATCAATTTTTGCCTCATTTCTGAATTAAATTTCGTCAAATATCACATATAAGCTGCTAAAAATGCTTATGTATTGTTTACGTGTTTCTGGGGCTAAAGTAAAGAAATACAACCTATAATTTGCATTAAATTGCATTAGCACGAATTTAAAACGAATTGGAACATATTTATGCATGTTTTTAATTAATTTGGCCTCATTTCTTACTCGAATATCATCAGAATTGACATATAAGATGCTAAATATGTTAATCTATTGTTTATATGAGTTTTTGGAGCTAAAACAAGGAAATACGACCTATATTTGCATTAAATTGCATCAGCACGAATTTAAAATGCATTTGGACATGTTTATGCACGTTTTTGATCAATTTGACCTCATTTCTGACTCAAATATCGTCAAAACTCACAAATAAGCTACTAAATATGTTTATCTAATATGTAATATGATTTTATAATTAAACTAAAGAAATATGACCTATATTTTGCATAAAATTGAATTAGAACGCATTTAAAATGTATTTTAACATATTTATGCATGTTTTTTTATCAGCTTGGCCTCTTTTCTGACTCAAATATCGTGTCAACTATCACAAATAATCAGCTAAATATGTTTATCTAATGTTTATATGAGTTTTTGGAGCTAAGTAAAGAGATACAACCTATATTTTGCATAAAATTGCCTTAGAACACATTTAAAACACATCTGAACATGTTTATGCATATTTTTGATCAATTTGGCCTCATTTCTGACTCAAATATAATCAAATATGAGACATAAGCTGCCTAATATATTTATCTGTTGTTTACATGTGATTTTGGAGCTAAACTAAAGAAATACAACCTATATTTTGCATTAAATTGCATTAGCACGGGTTTAAAACGTATTTAAACATGTTTATGCACATTTTTTATCAATTTGACCTCATTTCTTACTCAACCATCATAATTCACACACTAGCTGCAAAATATTCTTATCTAATATATATTTTTTAAGCTAAACTAATGATATACGACTTATATTTTGCATAAAATTGCACGAGAACGCAATTAAAATGCATTTGAACGTGTTCATGCATGTTTTTTTTATCAATTTTAGCCTCATTGCTGGCTCAAATATGATCAAATATGACACATATGCTGCTATAATATGTTTATCTATTGTTTAGATGTGTTTTGGTGCTAAACTAAAGAAATACAACCTATATTTTAAATCAAATTCCATTAGCACTCATTTAAAACGAACTTGAACATGTTTATGCACGTTTTTTATCAATTTGGTCTTATTTCCAACTCGAATATCATTATAATTCATACACAAGCTGCTAAATATGGTTATCTAATTTTTATATACGTTCTTGGAACTAAACTAAAGAGATACGACCTATATTCTGTATAAAATAGCATTAGAATACATTTAAAACACTTTTGAACATATTTATGTACGTTTTTTTATCAATTTGACCTCATTTTGACTCAAATATCGCCAAGTATCAGACATAAACTACTAAATATGTTTATCTATTGTTTATATGTGTTTTTGGAGCTAAAGTAAAGAAATACGACCTACATTTTGCATAAAATTGCATTACAACGCATTGAAAATGCATTTAAACATGTTTATGCCTGTTTTTGAGGAATTTTGCCCCATTTCAGACTCAAATATGTTTATCTATTGTTTGCATGTGTTTTTGGACCTATACTAAAGAAATGCAACCTATAATTTGCATTAAATTGCATTAGCACGAATTTAAAACACATTTGAATATGTTTATGCATATTTTTTTTATCAATTTGACCTCATTTCTGACTCGAATATCATCAGCATCGACACACAAGCAGCTAAATATGTCTATCTCATTTTTATATATGTTTTCGGAGCTAAACTAAGAAATATGACCTATATTTGGCATAAAATTGCATTAGAATGCCTTTAAAACACATTTGAACATGTTTATGCACGTTTTTTATCAATTTGGCTTTATTTTGTGACACAAATATAATGAAATATCACATATGGGCTGCTAAATATGTTCATCTATTGCTTATATGTGTTTATCTAATTCACACAACCCATATTTTATATAAACTAGCATTAGAACGCATTTAAAACACTTTTGATCATGTTTATGAACGTTCTTTTTATTAATTTGACCTCATTTCTGACTCAAATATCATCAAATATCACAAATAAACTGCTAAATATGTTTATCTATTGTTTATATGTATTTTTGGAGGTAAAGGTAAGAGATATGATCAAAAGAAATTGCATTACAATGTATTTAAAACACATTTGCATATATCTATGCATGTTTTTGAGGAATTTTAGCCTCATTTCTGACTCGAATATGGTCTAATATCACATATAAGCTGTTAAATATATTTATCTATTACATGTGTTTTTGGACCTATACAAAAGAAATACAACATATATTTTACATTAAATTGCATTAGTACTTTTTTTATCAACTTGACCTCATTTCTTACTCAAATATCATCATAATTTACAAACAAGCTGCTAAATAAATTTATCTTATGTTTATCTATAATTTTGACACTAAATTAAAGATATACGACCTATTTATGGCATAATATTTATTTAAAACAAAATTAAACCGCATTAGAATACATATATGCATGTTTTTGCTGAATTTTGACTTCATTTCTGACTCAAATATGGTCAAATAACAAACATAAGCTGCTAAATATGTTAATCTATTGTTTATATGAGTTTTTGGAGCTAAAATAAGGACGTACGAGCTATATTTTGCATTAAATTTCATTAGCACAAATTTAAAACGTATTTAAGCATGTTTATGCACATTTTTTATCAGGGTGATCTGATTTCTTACTCAAATACACATACAAGCTACTAAATATATTAATCTAATTTTCATATATGTTTCTGAGGTTAAATTAGGGAGATGCGACCAATATTTTGTATAGAATTACACTGGAACACATTTAAAACACATTTGCACATATTTATGCATATTTTTTATCAATTTGGATTCATTTCTGACTCAAATATCATCAAAACTCACAAATATGCTACTAAATATGTTTATCTAATTTTTATATATGTTTTTCGATCTAAACTAAAGAGATACTACCTATATTTTGTATAAAATTGCATTAGAACGCATTTAAAACAGAATTGAATGTGTTTATGCGCATTCTTTATCAACTTTGAATATGTTTACATCTGTTTTGGGAATAAAATAAAGAAATACAACCTATATTTTGCATTAAATTGCATAAGCACGGATTAAAAAGGCATTTGAACATATTTATGCATATTTTTTTTATCAATTTGGTCTTGTTTCCTTCCGAAATAACATCATAATTCACACATAGGCTGCTAAATATGTTTATCTAATTTTTACATATGTTTTTGGAGCTAAACTAAAGAGACACGACCAATAGTTTTTATAAAATTGCATTATAACACATTTATAACACATCTAGACATGTTTATGCACGTTTTTGATCAATTTGACCTCATTTCTGACTCAAATATCGTTAAAACTCACGAATAAGCTACTAGATATGATTATCTAATGTTTATAAATGATTTCGGAATTAAACTAAAGAAATATGACCTATGTTTCACATAAAATTGAATTCGAACATATTTAAAACGCATGTGAACCTGTTTATACATGTTTTTTTATCAATTTGGCCTCTTTTCTGATTCAAATATGATCAGAATTCACACACAAGCTGCTAAATATATTTATCTTATGTTTATATATTTTTGAAACTAAATTAAAGATATACAACCTATAATTTGCATAAACTTGCATTAGAACACAATTAAAACGCATTTGACGATATTTATACATTTTTTTTAATCAATTTGGGCCTCATTTCTAAATCAAACATGGTCAAATATCACACATAAACTGCTAAATGTGTTTATCTGTTATTCACATGTGTTTTTGGAGCTAAACTAAAGAAATACAACCTATATTTTCCATTAAATTGCATTAACGCGAATTTAAAACGCATTTGAATATGTTTTTGCTTGTTTTTGATCAATTTGGCCTAATTTCTTCCTCAAATATCATCATAATTCACACACAAGATGCTAAAAATATTTATCTTATGTTCATATATATTTTTGATGCTAAACTACAGATGTATGATCTATATTTTGCATAAAATAGCATTAGAACACAATTAAAATGCATTTGGACATGTTTATGCATATTTTTGGTCAATTTTGGCCTTATTTCTGACTGAAATATCATCTAATATCACACTAAGCTGGTAAATATGTTTATGTATTGTTTACATGTATTTTTGGAGCTAAACTAAAGAAATACAACCCATATTTGGCATTAAGTTGCATTAGAACGAATTTAAAACACATTTGAACATGTTTGTGCACGTTTTTGATCAATTGGGCCCTATTTTCTGATCCAAAGATCTTCAAAACTTACAAATAAGCAACTAAATATGTTTATGTAATGTTTATATATGATTCTGGAACTAAACTAAAGTAATACGACCACAATTCACAAATAAAATGCTAAATATATTTATTTAATGTTTACATGTATTTTTGGAGCTAAACTAAAGAGATATGACCTATATTTTGCACAAAATTGCATTAGAATGCATTTAAAACCCATTTTATAACGCATTTGAATATGTTTATGCAAGTTTTTTATCAATTTGGCATGATTTATGACTGAATTATCGTGAAATAGCACATATAATCTGTTAAATATATTTATCCAATGTTTACATGTGTTTTTGGGATTAAACTAACAAGATATAACATAAAATTGCATTGGTATGCACTTAAAACGAATTTGAAGATGTTTAAGCACGTTTTTTATCAATTTGACCTCATTTCTAACTCAAATATAATCGTACTTCACATACAAGCTGTTAAATATGCTTATCTAATGTTTACGTATATTTTTTAAGATAAACTAATATACAATCTACATTTTGCATAAAATTGTATTAGAACACAATTAAAACACATTTGAATATGTTTACGCATGTTTTTGATCGATTATGGCCTCATTTCTGACTCAAGTTTGGTCAAATATCACATATTAGCTGCTAAATATATTTATCTATATTGATATGTGTTTTTGGAGCTAAAATACAGAGATATGACCTATATTTTACATAAAATTGCATTAAAACGCATTTAAAACACGTGAAATTGTTTATGCACGTTTTTGATCAATTTGGCCGCATTTTTTACTCAAATATCATCATAATTCATAATAAGCTGCTAAATATATTTTTCTATAGTTTATATATATCTTTGGTACTAAACTAGAGAGATACGACCAACATTTTGCTGAAAATTGCAATACAACGCACTTAAAACGGATACGAACATGTTTATGCATGTTTTTTTATCAATTTGGCCTCTATTCTGACTCAAATATGTAAATTTAATGTTTAGTTGTATTTTTTGAGCTAAACTAAAAAGATACGACCTATATTTTGCATAAAATTGCATTACAACTCCTTTAAAACCCATGTAAAATGCATTTAAATGTTTTAATGCATGCTTTTATTCAATTTGACATCATTTATGACTCAAATATCGTCAAATAGCACACATAAGCTGCTCATTATGTTTATCTAATGTGCATGTATTTTTGGGATTAAACAAATAAGATAGGACCTATATTTTCAATAAAATTGCATTGGAACGCACTTAAAACTTATTTGAAGATGTTTAGGCGTGATTTTGGTCAATTTGGCCTCATTTCTGACTCAAACATCATCATAATTCACACACAAACTGCTAAATATATTTATCTAACGTTTATATGTATTTTTGAAGCAAAACTCAAGATATATGACAAATATTTTGCATAAAATTGCATTAGAACGCAATTAAAACGCATTTGAAAAATGTTTGTGCTTGTTTTTGATTAATTTTGGCCCCGTTTCTGACACGAATATGGTCAAATATCACACACAAACTGTTAAATATGTTTAACTGAAGTTTAGATCAGTTTTTGGGATTAAAGTAACAAGATACGACCTATACTTTGCATAAAATTGCATTGGAACGGAATTAAAACGCATTTGAATATGGCATGTTTTTTGATCAATTTGACCGCATTTCAGACGCAAATATCATCATAATTCACATACAACCTGCTAAATTTGTTTATCTAAATGTTTATATATATTTTTGAAGCTAAACTTAAGATACACAACATATGTTTTGCATAAAATTGCATTAGAACGTAATTAAAACGCCTTTGAACATGCTTATGCATGATCAATTTTGGCCTCATTTCTGACTCAAATATGGTCAAATATGACACATAAGCTGCTAAGTATGTTTATCTATTGTTTACATGTATTTTTGGAGCTAAACAAAAGAAATACAACCTATATTTTGCATTAAATTGCATTAGCACAAATTTAGAACGCATTTGAATATGTTTATATAAGTTTTTGCGCAATTTTGCCTCATTTCTCACTCAAATATCATCATAGTTCTCACACAACCTGATAAATATATTTACCTTATATTTATATATTATTGAAGCTAAACTAAAGATATACGACGAATATTTTGCATAAATTGCATTTGAACAGAATTAAAACGCATTTGAACATGTTTATACATGTTTTTGATCAATTTTGATCTCATTTCTGATTCAAAATCTGGTCAAATATCACACACAAGCAGCAAAATATGTTTATCTATTATTTACATGTATTTTTGGAGCTAAACTAAAGAAATACAGCCTATATTTTGCATTAAATTGCATTAGCACGAATTTAAAACACATTTGAACATGTTAATGAATGTTTTTGATCAATTTGACCTCATTTCTTGCTCAAATATCATCATAATTCACACACAAGCTGCTAAATATATTTATCTTATGTTTATATATTATTGAAGCTAAACTAAAGATATACGGCCATTATTTTGCATAAAATTGCATTTGAACGGAATTAAAATGCATTTGAATATATTTATGCATGTTTTGATCAATTTGGCCTCATTTCTTACTCAAATATCATTATAATTCACACAAAAGCTGCTAAATATATTTATCTTATGTTTATATATATTATTGAAGCTAAGCTAAAGATATACGATCTATTTTGCATAAAATTGCATTTGAACATAACTAAACACATTTGAACTTATTTATGCATGTTTTTGATCAGTTTGGCCTCATTTCTTACTCAAATATTATCATAATTCACACACTAGCTGCTAAATATATTTATCTTACGTTTATATATATTATTGAAGCTAAACTAAAGATATATGACCATTATTTTGCATAAAAGTGCATTTGAACAGAATTAAAACACTTTTGAATGTGTTTATGCACGTTTGTTATCAATTTGGCCTCATTTCTGACTCAAATATCATCAAAACTCACAAAATAACCTACTAAATACGTTTATCTAATGTTTATATATGATTTTGGGACTAAATTAAAGAAATATGACCTATATTTTGCATGAAATTGAATTAGAACGCATTTAAAATGCATTTGAACATGTTTATGCACGTCTTTGATCAATTTGACCTCATTTCTGACTCAAATATCATCAAATATTCACACATAAGCTGCCTAATATATATATCTAATGTTTATATATTTTGTAATGCTAAGACCTATATTTTGCATAAAATTTCTTTAGAATACGTTTAAAACACATTTGAACATTTTTGTGCACATTTTTTATCAATTTGGCCGTATTTCTAATCCAAATATCATCAAAAACTCACAGAGAAGCTACTAAATATGTTTATTTGTTATTTATATATATTTTTGGAACTAAATTAAAAAGATACTACCTATATTTTGCATAAAATAGCATTAGAACATATCTGAACATGTTTATGCACGTTTTTCATTAATTTGGCCGCATTTATTCCTCAAATATCATCAAGTTTATATATGTTTTTGGAGCTAAACTAAAGAGATAGGATCTATATTTTGCATTTGAATTGGAATGCATTTAAAACCCATCTGAACATGTTTATGCACGTTTTTTATCACGTTTGTCTCATTTTTTACTCAAATATCATCAAAATTCACAGATAAGCTACTAAATATGTTTATCTAATATTTTTATATATATCTGGTGCTAAATTAAAGAGATACTATAAAATTGTGTTAGAACGTGTTTGAAGATGTATTAGCCCTTCTTTGATCAATTTGACCTTTTTTGACTCAAATATTTTCAAAATTCACACATAAAATGCTAAATACGTTTATTTAATGTTTACATATATTTTTGGAGCTAAACTAAAGATACTATCTATATTTTGTATAAAATTTATATTAGAACACATTTAAAACTCATTTGAACATTTGTGTGCACGTTTTTGATTAATTTTGCCTCATTTCTGTCCCCAAATATTGTCAAAATTTACACATAAGTGACTAAATATGTATATGTAATGTTTATATTTATTTTTTTATGCTAAACTAAAGAGATACGACCTATATTTTATATAAATTGTATTAGAATACATTTAAAATTCATTTGAATATGTTTGTGCACGTTTTTTTATTAATTTGACCTCATTTCTTATCAGAATATTATTAAAATTCAAACATTTGCTGCTAAATTTATTTATGTAATGTTTACCCATTGATTTTTATGCATAAAACTTATTGTATCTATTTAATTTTGCACAAACAAACTTACAAACACATAGAAGAAATAATTTCAAATTTTTCTATGATTTTTGTTGAATTTATGATCACAAATGATGCATAAATTGTTTAAAAAATATGAACAGATTCATTAAAATGTGTTTAAAAAGCTTTCTTATAGAATTTTGTGCATAAATTTTAATTTTGCTCGAATAAAATTGTAAATACATAGAAGGCATAATTTGAAATATTATTGTGAGTTTTGATGATTTTACGATTACAGATGAAACATAAATTGATTAAAAATAAGATCAATGTTTGCTGTTTAAAAGTTGCCAGAAAAATACACAAATTCAATTGCATGAAATTAATGATATAATTTCATGTGATTTTTATACCAAAGATTTGAAATTATGAAATTATGTCCAATTTCATAAAATTATTTCTTGAAATTAAAAAAACAATTTCATGAAATAGCCATGTCAAATATTAAATCATGAAATTATGTTCAATCTCATAATTTATTAAATCCCAAAATTATTTCTTGAAATTAAAAAATAATTTCATGAAATAATCATACCAAACCCCTTTCAAAAAAATATATACACATGTGTGCAAAAAAAAAAAAGATCTATGCACAAAACCCTAATTATATGAAATCAAGAAACAATTTCATATAATTAAACATGCCAAATCCAAAAATCATGAATTTCATTCATGAAAAATTCCTCAAATATTATCCCTTGGAATTAAAAATGATTCTTTGGGATAATCATGACCAAAATATTAATTGTATAAGATTAATATGCCTAATCATATACAATTAATGATTTCAGTGAAATTAATGTCTAATTTCACACCCAAAAATACCAAAAATATTACCCAAAATAACAGAATCATGGAATATATTTTCTGTGATTTTTCAGTAATTTTTCATGGATTTTTGCATGAAGAATAAAATAAAATGGAAAAAAGAATAAAGAAAATACCAAAAATCAGAACTGGAGATAATTCTGGGTGCAATTTGGGGGATGTGCAACACTCTGGGTGCAATCTGGGGAGCTCAAACACGACTTCTGCCCTTAGGACCCGCCTGTCATACACACAAAGTGTTAAAGGCGCTTTGCGTGGACCTAGTACACATGCACCATACCACTGACAATACGTTTTGGTGCACAAGGACCAAGCCCACAGCCCAACCCTCAGTTTTTCGCTGGGGCTGTGTCTCATTAAACCTGACGACTGGGCCCCTCTCCTTCAGTCTCACTGCCAAGGGGGCCCAGCGCCCAGAGTTATTTTGGCCAGCGAAAAGAAAAGAAAGGAAAGAGAGGTGAGCGCGGTGCAAGCGCTCCCTCCCTCTGACAAGCCCGAAACCAAAGCACGGTTCACGTGCACCCAACCCAAGCGAGAGAAACCTTTTGAATTTCTCTCTCTCTCCCTCCTTTCTTCCTCCTCGAGCTCCAGAGCTCAGTGGAGCTTCGAAAATGGAGTCTAGGTGTACAACGCGAGTTGGCTTAAACCATTTTAGGGACTTAATCTACACCTTAAGAGGAATTCAATGCCACAAACAGCATTGAAAATAGTAAAGTAAACAAGGAGAAAATCGAAGGAGAAAGTACCTTGACCTTGAAGGTGACAGGGCAATTGGGAGCTCGAGAGGCCAAGCCAACACCTGGGGGAGCTCCGAGATGCTTCCACGACGCTGCCTGAAGTGTCAATTTGGAGTGAAAAACACTCAATTGACAGGTGCACCACTTGGCACTTCAATCTGATTTGGGTGTGGTCAATTGGCACAACTCAGCACTCAAGCAGCCAAATTGACACGTTGGGCACACTCAGTGGCACCTTGGTGACATGTCAAGCGCCAACAAGGCCAAGGAAGGTTCTGGATATACCCTCACCAGAAAGGCATGATGCTCCAGCCCAAGAAGAAGACAAAATCAGCAGATTCCTTCTCTCTCTCCAGGCCTGTGCACATGGACACGTGTAGGCACCTCAATGGAGAGCTCTGAGCGCCAGTTAGCTGGAGGAATCTTCCAAGGACAAGCCTCAGGCCAGCACAGGCCTAGCTGGCTCAATCCTGGCCATTTGATCAAACCAAGGGCTGGGATGATGCCAGCTCAGCCCTGAGGCTTAAACCATGCCCTCTGGGCTATAAATAGACCCCCAGTGAAGAAGAAAAAAAAAGAAGAGAGCAACATAGCTGAAACTCTGCCAAAATCAAAACTCAACCCAATTTCTACAAAAAGAAAGCTTAACTGAAGAAGAAATCAAGTCTTGAACAGTTAGGTAAGGGATAAAGGAGCCAAGCCTTGAGCTTGGCTCAGTCCCAATTGAGCCCAAGGAGCCAATCTCACCTTGCTGGGTGAGATGGCTAGCCTCTGGCTGGGAGGTGCACATGTGCCTCCCTCCTTTCAGATGCTCAATTGGTGGCTGAGCTTGAGTCTCAGGAGCTCACATGGTGAGTGCACCATGGATCTTGACAGTGTACTCTAACCAATTGGCACATGCCAATCTGGTTTCATGGGGATGGGCACATGCTCATCCCCTTTCTCTCTCAAGCCATGTACACATGTGCAGTGGCTATATAAAGCTCAATAATAGTTTTATACAAGCTGTTATGCTATCAAAATTCCATGGAGAAACAAAATTCCATGTTTTATATGTGTATTGTATTTCAATTTTTATAATATATGATATTTTGGTGCAAATTGATTTTATTTCCCTCTTTAGTTCCTTCTTTCATGTTTCTATGATGTGCTTGATGGCTCAGAACCCTAATTGAGCAATGGAAAGCAATAAACATCAGTACTGGCTTGCGTCCAGTATATACCAGCTTCTGCCCAGCTGAGAGATCAATCCATATCTCTCAGTCTGGTTGTTAATTTCTTATGAAATTTCACAGTCATGTAGATTAGGTTTATACTAACTTACCACATAAATTTTATAATTTTTGGAATTTTCTGTGAATTGTTATGAATTTTACAATCTCATCTGTCAAAAACTCCAAAAAAGTCAACTTTGGGTCAAACTGAGAAGTTCATTCTTCTTTTGATTCAAAAATCCAGAATTTCTTGATTAATTCACCTTTATGACACCTCATGTGATGTTTTAAAGGGTTTAGAATAATTAAACCAGGCTTTAATCCATAGGTTAAGCCAAATTTGATTTTTAACAAATCTGAAGGGGCATTTCCCTCCAGTCTGGTAAAAATGCAAAAAACATGCTTTCTGATTATTCAATTAGCTTGAAATTTTACAGGCATATAAAATAAGTCTTAATGCATTCATTCACCAAATTTTACCATTTTTGGTATTTTCTGTGATTTTCTATGAATTTCTGAAATTGGATCTGTAAAAATCAGAATTGAGTTAATTCTGGAATAAATGTCAGAAAAGGAAAAAAATGAAATTAACTTACATACAAATGAAATCCACATGTAAGTCTAGTGTAAAACCTTTCTAAGACATGCAATTGACCCAAATAAACATACTTAAACATGCAATTTGAGAAGAATGTGATGAAATCAAAAGAAAACCAAATTGGAAATAAAACCAGAAATGACCCAATGTGCATAAAGGACAATGCACATCTAAATTGATGAAATTGATCATCCAAACATGTTCAAACATGCTAAACGACACTGTTTGGAGGGTTAATTCGAAGAAAATTGAAAGGAAAAGCCATGAAATACCATTTGGTACCAATGCCCCGAAACCAGTTTGGTACCGAATGGCCAAAGCTGCAAAATTGATGGATTAAACTCAAATTAAATCTCAAAAACTTGTTAAACATGCTCTGGCGATGCCATATGACAAAGAAATCGAGTTAATTTATTAAAAATCAGCTCAAATTTCTCAAAATTTCATCTCAGCCAACTTCTCAACCGAAACCAAATGGTTACCACCATCTCCGGCGATCCAGGCCGCCGCCGCCGCCGAGACCACCACCGATGGACTCCCCACGCTCCGGCGATGCCAGCCATGCCTCCTGATCGGAGATCCGACGCCGGCAGGGCCTTGATCAGTGTCGGGGAGGATGAGCACGAATATTGATGCATCTCAAAAGTGCGAATCTTGATGAAATTCAAACAACCCAGAGAAGGCTTGATGCGCGCCAGAGATCCAACGGCCCAGTTTAAAAGATGCTTTAAAAACTAAACTTAAGTTCAGATCTTGATGCATGGGCCCGAATCTGACGGCCCATATTAATCTGTTTTGAAAATAAACTTTAAACAACAAATAAAAATGATTTCTCAAGCCCAAAAATTATGAAAAATATATCAAAAATCATGATTTCATTTATGAATATTTTTAAGACTATAAAATGTCAATTTTGATTTTATTTTCCTTTTTTTATTATTATAAATAAAAGAAAATTCAAAATATATGATATATGTACAAAATAAATTCAAAATACCAAATAGGATATTTAAAAATAAGTGAAAATTATGATAAAACAAATCAACAATTTTCAAAATAATCAAATTATGTATATTTTGATAAAACAAATCAAAATATTTAAGGATAATTAAAATATGTCATAAACAAATCAAAAATATTTTAAATAATCAAATCATGTTATATTTTGATAAAACAAATCAAAGTATTCAAAATAATCAAATTATGATAAAACAAATCAAAATATTCAAAAATAATTAAATTATGTCATGTTTTGATAAAGCCATAAATCTGATCCATATATTTTGATTAGTTTAGCCCATTAATCAGAGGTTCCCGAGGCGAGAGCCGGGGTAATTAACGGCAGGGGCTTGTGCCCGTCGGAAAATAAAAGTTCCCACAATCAACTAAATAATAAGTCCTTGAGCGCACAAACACGCGCAGGGATGTACCTGCACCTTCTTCCCCCGTGAGCGAGGACGCCGATGTCTCGCGCGTGGGCCGCGAAAAAGGGCCGCACAATCAAATTCACAAAAACAATGAATTTTGCACGTGAGAATAAGTCATTTTTAAAAATCTAGAGCAAATAGTTGCTCAACTCTAAAAATTGGTAAAATGTTTCTTTACTATCTACACGTATTATGTATCAAACTTAATGTCTTTAAAAAAAAGTAGCAATTTAGTTTCGTTGATATTTATTAGCTAGTAACCAGATGATTTTCAAACTGAGAAATTTTTTTTGTTATATTAGTATAAATATTTTTTCAAAAAATATACGTTAAAAACTATGTGAAATAATTTTAAATATTCGAAGTACAAACAAAAAATGCGAATAAGGGGTGCATTATCATTCTTCTTTCAAATTATACTAAATTTAATTATTGTTCTTTTCTTTCCTACTCCCTTATTGTAATATTTCTATATCATGTGCAAAATAGACTTGATAAAACTCAAAAAATATTTAATTATGTCATATAGCCTTCATTCAACGGTAATATCTACAATTCAAACCAAAAAAAAAATTATTTGAATAGATACTTGCATTAAGCTGATGTCCTAAACCAAGAATTGCACCTAATTCAGTGATCAAGACATTTTCTTTTTGTATAAATTAAAAATCATGCAATTAAAACATGAATTGAAGGATTTTTATCCTCATTATAATTTCACAAGTTTGCTTTACCTAATTAATTTTTTCACTGTTTACAGAAATGTGTATTAGGGCCATTAGATCCAAAGTACAACTTTTATATAAGAATAAAGCTTCGGTACATCAACCTTATATTTAATACTTGAAAGATTATATGCTGTATCAGAAAAAAAAATGGAAGAAAAAAAAAATAACGAGGATCATGCTTGTTCAAGAAGAAAAATAATATTTTTAATATGAAGAGTGATAACTGTACTTTTTATTTGTATCTCAGATGTATTTATATTTATTTCAGAAAGTATTTATATTTAATGATACAATAGTGTTTATACTTTATATTACTGATAATATAAATTTTACAAATTATATTTTTACTCGTACAATAAAGTTTTTAACTTGATTTTTTCAATAAGTATTCAGAAAAAATAATAAATATTTTTTATACTAATTATAAACATTTATAAATTTAAATATAAATAAATTATATATTTAATATAAATATTTTTTATATACAGATAGGATGCATAATATGTATTACATGAATAATTTCTTTTTTTTTAATATAAACATTTTTATGTTTCTAAATGAAGGTGCTAGAAGATTTGTATTTGATCCGTACAGAGATCACCATGTGGGTTCCACTAATTTGTTATAATATTATTTTTTTCTTTTTTTTCTTTTTTAATTGTTATTTTTGTCATAATCAGAGATTCGTTATCTTAAGAAAATAATAATATATCACAGGATTCAACCTTGCAAATAAAATATTTGGTAAATTAAAAACTTGAAACTTAAATGACAAATTAAATCACACGTGATTCGGATCGCTTTATTTTTTTTTTGTTTTCTTTTTTGAAAAGAAAGAACGGATCACTTTATTTGACTTTATTTCTGTGCACACATATTTTGCTATGTATTGAATTCATTTTAAGAGTAGGAAATCTAACTGTAAAATTTTTATGAATATTTAAAAATTAAAAGATTTGAACATTATCTTCAAAAAAAAAACACATATCATATCTTTGTTATTTTCTCATTCTTTATAAAATTACATTTCTCTTGACATCTATTTTTAATTTTAATTTTATTAATTTGTTGGGCAGTTGCCATACATCTTAATCCATCCATATAAATACAAATATGATGTAGAAAAATCAAAAGGTGAATAACAAAAAACAATTTATTTTGACCATAAATAGCTCTCCATGTTTTCTAAAAGATGACCCCTCCTTTTTTGTTACATGAGTTACAAGTAATGTACTTTTAGACTTTTAGTTGTCATCACATGAGTTAGCAGCCAGAGGGTTCCAAATTGTGGCAGCGAGTATACAACCATGTGTGAGTGTGACCCGTATAGTTAGTTTTGTAGTCAATGATAGAGGCCTCTACATCTCCTTTGATTTAGACACATAATATTTGAGTCGTCTGATCAATTTATAGATATTTTTAATAAAATTTACGTGACCCAAATTAGTATTGTAAAAATGACCGATTGGACTGATTAGTCAAAATCGATCGACTTGTGTTATAAATAATATATGTGGTCGAATGTTTTGTAATCCCAAATGTCGGATTTTCATTGAGTTCGATTAATCCGATACCAAACATGATTATTTAACCGTGAAACTTGATTAGTTGTTATAAAATTCAAAATTAGACTCGTTAAGTATAATTTGTTTTTGTTATAATATTGTCCTTAACAACAATTATAAGTTAGATATTTAAAAAAAATTGTTTATTATTCTAGCGGTAGTTATATTTTAATATTTAAAAGGTACATTTTGAATATAACTGGCTATATTATAAAGTAAATATTTTATCGCGTTCACGTATTAACCATTTAGTACGGAATTCTTATTGCTAAATTCAAAATTTTAATAAATGCTCCATTTGTCTTAAAAAAATAGATTTATATAGAATTAACATTAACACATAAATTGTTTCCAAATTATGATTAATCAACTACATAATGATCAGTTGTTTAAATCTTTATAACGCACGTCAATCGCATTTCATTTTTTTATTCGGATAATATCCATTTGAGGTCCGATACATTAATGAACAATTTTACTTGTTACTTAAAAAAAAACTAAGAAAGACAAACCCCATAAAGAAAATATTTTCCCTTGACAAAGAAAGAAAAAAAAGAAACCTGTGCACCCATTACACCATGCATTGACCAGAACGCGCCACAGAGAATCCATATTCCTTTTTCAAATAGTACCTCGCGTGGGGTTTGACATCTCACATGTGCTCTTCTCTTCTTCCATGCCTGTTTCTGTTTGTGTGGAGAGAGGTCATTAATCAAGTCACATCATCTCAGATTTGTTTAAACTCTCGAGTCAAGCATTGCAATCGTTGAAAGTGAATTGAAGAGTGCAACAATTAAGATAGATACCAACTAATTATGCAATTAAATAGAAAAATAATGCAACGCCTGCGTTTCCTGCTTCCCAGATTGTAGACTGACTGCCTCAGAACGAACTTCAAGAATGGATCACCATTTTTCTCTTATTTTGAAAAGGGGGAGAAAAGTCGACAACTTTTTCATTCATCAATTTCAATGGCTCGTTTTCAAACAAGGAGGAGTGTATCAATTGTGAATCTAACAATTGGGATCTGATATGACAGGAGATGTACATGTGCAATGGATTTGGCAATGCTGTCTAACGAGGTTTTGGCGCCATTCTCTATGATATTCCCATTTTCATGGAGAGGAGAATTTGATCTCCATTGTTTGCTAGTGGATGTAAAAAAATATGTCCTATGACTTTGATATATGTACTATAATTGTTTTTCTCTCAATTTCAAGCATATTGAAAAAAAAATTAATTTAAAAGAAATATTATGTAAGATAGAATTTATATTAAAAAAAACTTTAGACTCAAACGAACTTTATTTTTTTAAACGCTGAAGGTGTATATAATAATAACGACACAATTAATCATTTGATATGTTATAGAAAAAATAATGATTCATGTAAGAGTTACATTGCATTTTAGCTATATCAATTTTTTTTATAAATTAGGAAATAAAACAAATCGAATGATTGAATATATGACATAGTATGTCTAAAAATTTGGAGCCTCGATTATTTTGATGTATTATGAATATATATAGCAAAATAAACCTTTTCTTATTCTAAATTCAGTTATTTTCAATTAAATATTAAATGATTTTTTAAATTACATCATGCAGTATAATGAAAGTTTTTTCTATAATTTTTTTGTTTGCTAAGATGTGAATAGAAAAAGAGCATCAAATGAAATTTGAACTCGAATTGTTTTATAACTTGAAAGATCGCAAGTATTGTTTCTCAAGTCTGAATTTGCTACCATAACATGGGTCTTGAACATTTTTTTTCCAGATAATCGAGATTGTGTGTCATAATTTATTGATAGAAAATCATGATAATGGATCTGCATTTATTTTTCAACATTCTATTATTCATAGGCAAAATTTGTGTTATCAAACACCACAATATTCACAGGAGCATAAACATTATTGAATCAGAAGATAACATCCTATAGATGTGATCTTCCAACTATTAAAAAATAATTTATGTTTAATATGGATTTACGCTAGCATTTAAAAAGGCGGATTTTATGTTTAAAGTTATGTTTACAAAGTAGGGGTGTAAATGGAACGGATAATGTCAATACTAAATTCATATCCATTTTTCAATGTGCGAATATGAATACGGATAAGGATACTAGACGGATATCAAAATTTAAAACCAAATCCGTCTTAAGCAGATATGGATACGAAACAAATAATTGTTGGATAATTAAACCATATGAAATTAAAGATATAAATATGAATTAACAAAATTTCAAATATAAACGAATCACCATCTCAATGTATAACATTTTCGATTTATATAATTATATCATCAAAAACTAGTGTAGTCAACAAAATATACAGACAATTAATTTAACATCTAGCCTTGGACAATTTGTGCTAGACAATTGTTAGTAGGTCTCTTATACAATTATAATTTATAACAAAAAAATAAAGAATCATTCTTTCCAAACTGATATGAGAAAGAAGGAAAACAATTTGATAGATAATAATTCTATATTGTGCCAAGTTAAAGTAATCATTACCTTTTCCCCCAAAAATTATGCATTTATCATGAACATATATTGTTAACCACTATTTCCAGCCTTTGTACGCATGAATAGCTACACAGAAAGCGCCACAATAAATCCAATTTGTCTCCTTTCTTTGCTTTTGATGCATCATAATTCACGTCTTTTCTATATTTTGCTCTCTCCAATTGATCTTCAAAGTCTCCGGGCTTTGAATAAAATACATCAATAATTGATAAGACCAGTAGTATATCATTTCACTTGCATGATGCTCTCTTCTCAAATTTTTTATTTTAGAGATAAGATATGGAAGCGAGTCACTGATCACAGATCAGATAATTTTCGCCACGTAGAGAGAGAGAGAGAGATTCGGTCCCAAATTAAATAAGATTGTGATTCTTTTATGATTGGGAAATAAAATAAATTATTTGTACGGATTGTAGAAACTTATTTAGTGCGGAATTGAACACTAATTATGAATTATGATTCTTTTTTTTTGGGCTATTTTGCAAGACAACAAAATGTTCCCAAATTGATAACGAGCGCTCTTATTTTTTATTTCTTTATAAATAAATAAATAAATAAATAATTTTAAATAAAATACTGAAAAAGAAAGAGAAGTTTAATGGCGGCTTTTGAATTCTGATCAGCCAATTATTTCATACCACATGTAGCATTATCGATACCGAGACATATTTTATTATGCCCTTTAAATGAGTTATTATAAATGTTAACGATTTTATATTATATAATATTTTTATTGTTTTTTTTAAGATAAAGATGAGAGTCTAAACTATTTAACTTTAAATTTCGATAAAAAACTCTTATCCGAATTTCGCATTTATGACCTCCCACACGAAAGTATTATCTTTACCGCTAAATCAAAAATTGGTTCAATATTTCTATTATTCAACTTAAATATCATTAACATATATAATAACTCATTTGAATTAAATAATGACAGTAATATACATAATGAGTTAGCATAATAAAATCATTAATATACATAATAATTCATTTAACGCGTATAAAAAATCTCATATCGATAACTATATATCAATAACCATATCTATATATCAGCTCCCATAGCATAAATTTGAGCATATTCCCAAAAGGCACAAACCATATATGATCATAAATATTCGAGCATAAAGTGCCATCTGGAAAAATAATAATAATAAGATAATAAAGTGCTAAGTATCCAATTCCAACTTGTAATACAAATCCAATCAGAGCAATTAAGAATGTTAAAAAGATGAGCAATCTTTTCATGCAATCTTTTATTCTGGCCTACCTTATTCTTGGCTAAGATTTAAAAGGATAATTAAATTCTAGGACAGTTTTAGTGTGCATTTATTTTTCTGTATATTTATTTGATATTTTAAAAATATATTGGAAATATAAAATTAAAATTTTAGATGTGTTCTGTATGTTTTATATAGTGGATGTATCAATTTTGGATTGATTTGAAAAATGTTTAGACTTTTATTTTATAATTTAAAGTTTTTAATAATGAAAATTTTATGATGGTTGACCAATGAAATTTAAATCGACTCAAACTTGATGAACATATTATCTCAAATAATCGAAACCACATCTACGCTTTCAATTTTAGTTTCAATAATATTTTCTAAGATCGATATCAACTGAGTGTATCATAAAGGTTAAATGTATATTAGAATTATCCAAACTGTTAAATAAATTTCAGTTTGTAGGAACATTCTATAAAGTAAACATGAAATTAAAAAAACCCAGAGAGAAATGGTTTAAACTTTAAACATATATTAATAGAGTATTTTTTTTCTTAATTAGACTTAAATGGTGTTTAATGTGTCTTTTCATGCTACTTATCTTGATTCCTACCTATCTCTTAAATGCAAAATTTTCTTTGATTAGGTTATAAATTCCTAATTACATGTAAATTCTTCATTTGATTTTGATATGGCCCACAATGCACATTTTCTTGGAAGGTTTTTTTTTTGTGTTATACTTGATTAATAATAAATTAATTATTATATAATTAGATAGTGATATTTATCTAATTGTATTCCAGTCTTTCACAAGGTCTCTGAGTCTGATCATGACTTGTGATTTCTTTTTGTAAAATAAAAATATCAGGGAATTATTTTTGTGGCCAATATTGGCAAGTCACCAATTCTAAAGCATTGGTCACACGTTACAGTGACATGTGTAAATTGGTATTTTATTAAGATCATGATTTGAACATGTACATAAGTTAACATTTTATTATTAATTGTTTAATTCTATGTGATAAATTAAGTATCCTCTAGTTGCTCTTTTTTTAAGCAACTTAGGTTTATCATGCGTCTAATAATTACTAAATAAATCAAAATAAAGTAAAATCTCACCAAATCATACTGTTAGATTTTTTAATATTTTTAATATTTTTAATATTTCAAAATATTGAAATCTTGACATGTTCTACATCTACATCTCTGAGAATCTCAGAAAAAAATTCCAATGCATTTTTTTTATTTTTTTTTCTTGGGGCTATGACTAATAATTTGTTTCATTTCTTCGTTTTTAATTTCCCATAAAAGTACCAAACTGATACATGCCAAAATATGTCAATTTTTTGGTCCCCCATTTTAGACCAAAGGAATCAAACTCAATTTTCTCTTGTGCCTTGTACCTTGTTTGATTTGATGTTGCTTTCCAATTTTTTGTTTTTTTTTTATGTGTGACCAATTTTATATCAAAGAAATTAGTGATCAATTTAGGAGACAAATTTGACAAATATTCTAGATCCAATGTATAATTTGAATATGTAAAAAATAATAATAAATGAAAAAAATTGGCCCCAAATTAATTTTTTTTTTCTCATGTCAGCTCTACGCTTTTTCCCAGAGTCAACGTATCAAAATTAATATACACTTTAAGAATTTGAAGAATCAAATGTCAATTTTTCTACTTCAATAATGTATTTGAAAAATTTGGGATACATTTATGACCACACAAAGAAAAAGAATAATAATTCACACAATAATGTATCCATACTAATAAAACAGATTTGTACGTTACAATATGATTCTAGGAAAGAAATAATAAGAAAACAAAAAATATTTATTCCAATTCCACATGAAAAATATTAAAGAAATGTTTCTCTAGGTTAGTGATTTTTTCATGAGTTCATTTGTGGGTAGAAGTTATATTGGAGTTGCGGAGTTTGATTAAAATTAATGGGGAGTTATAGATTTATGATTATTTTAAAATTATATTTTAATTTGTTTTTGGATTGAATGCAATATAATTATAGTAAAATATCTTAGATTTTTAATATATATAATTTATTTTCAAAATTTTTGGGGGGATTATAGCCCCTCCCGATCTCCACTAAACTCCACCTCTGATATTTTGAAAATAAATTCAAAACCAAACATCTCTATATAAAATATTGAACCAAACAACAAAATCAAAATGAAAAAATATAAGCGGTTCCCCCAATTGTCCATCACTTATTTCTTAATTAACTATCATAATTTATCTGTCAATTGAAAATATCTAATTGTTAACTACTAAAATTTAATTATTAATATATATTTATTTAGGTTTACATATAAAATAATTAAACATTAATACTTAACAATTATACATTTTTTACTCAACATATACGTAATTACAACTAACAAATAAAGAAATAAGCAGTTAGACAAATAATAACAAGAGAAAGAAGAGATGGTAATGCAATTGGCTAAGAAAAAAATTTAAAATTATTATTTATTCAAAGGTTGAGAATTTGATATCCTTTACGATTTCACAACCTCTGTTAAATTTTTCAAAAGATAGATAAACAGTAATAATGCAAGAATTCATAATTCGATTGCGTGCAAACTGTAAATTAATAAGTAAAATTTCCCCAATTAAAATTTTCTCATGTCGACTCTTCTCAGTTGCCAGAGTCAACGTATCAATAATTCAATATAATTTAAGAATTCCAAGTACCAAAAGTTCGATTTTTCTACTCCAATAATGCATTTAAATTAAATGGGCTGCATATGTGGCCACTTTGGTCTCATAAAAAAAAAGGAGAATAATTCACACATTAGAATTAAAAATATTGAAGCCATACTATTCAAATCCATATATTTAAGTTTCACAATAAAAAAAAACTAATTCTATTATGTATCAGAATTTGAATTATAGACAATAATCAGATTGAAATTAACAGTTGTAATTCGTTCAATATTAAAAATTTCGATTCATAACAAAATTGCTCGTAAAAATATTTTTAAATATTGTTTCTTTAGGTTAGTAATTTTCTCCTTGGTTAATTTTTGAATTCTTAGCGCAGAGGTTACTATGGAAATAAATCCAAACCAAAATTGAAAATATTGTACCAAATGGTACCCAATAATATAATAGAGGTTGCAGAAGCAAATTTCATCATGATAATCTTTTAGAAACAAAAATGGGCTTTCTATTAAAGTCCAATTGAACTTCTGGATTTGTTATTTAATTCTTTTTTTTGTGAAGTCAGGTTTTGAATTAATTTACTATTAAATTAAATCTAACCCATTAATCACTGGACTGGTTCCATAAACCTGATACAAATCCAGCCCATTTTCTCAAAAAAAAAAGCTAATTTGGGTGAAGAAAAATTAAAAAAAAAAATCAAGGTGAAATAAATGAAGAGGCACATTTACAAAAATCAAAATCCAAAAGTAAAGCTTTGAAGCCCAAAAATTTAACCATTAATTAGTCTCTGACCTGGTTTTGGGAACTCGGTACAATCCGGCCCATTTTTTCTCCGAATAAAAATAGAAATTACATGTATGTAGATAGGGAATAAAAAACGGCACGGCGTGTCAAGGCACGGCACGGCACGTATCGGAGGTGACATGGCACGGCACGGCGTGTCAACGCGTGCCGTGTTATGCGTGTCGCGTGCCGTACCGTTATCCGTGCTGTGTCCGGTTTTTTTTACTGTAGACACGGTAGGGCACGGCACGGGACACGCATAGGCACGGCACGGGGACACACGTAGGCACGGATAGGCACGGGATAGGCACGGTTAGCACGGGTAGGCACGGGTAGGCACGGCACGGGTAGGCACGGATAGGCACGGTTTAGGCACGGCACGTGTAGGCACGCATAGGCACGGGTAGGCACGTTTAGCACGGATAAGCATAGTATGCATAGATTGTGAGCCGTTGGATGTTGATCAGACAGTTGATTTTGTAAATTTTTTGGAGGGATTTTGAAAAGGGATTAAAAAATAGGATAATATGATATATATCTCCCAATTTGTGTACCCCGCCATATCTTCTCTCTTTAGCAATGTTAAACACTATTTAAATAATGTACCCGAATAAACATATTTTAATTTAAAATTTAAATTTAAAATAAGAAAATGACCAAAATACCCTCATTTAACATCTATAAACGGCTATATTCAGAGGTAAAATTGTAAATTGATGGAAATGACGAAAATACCCCCTGAACAGTTATTAACGGTTATATTTGAAGGTTATTTTTGTAATTTTCACACTATAATTCATCTATAAATACTCTCATATTCAATCAAACTCATTTCATCCAAACAACACAATCTCTTTTCTCAATATCATTCTCTCAAGTCTCAACTGAGCTTTCATATTTCATACGCATTTTGCTCAAATCCTCTCCCGGTTCAGAAATTTAATAGCAATTTAGAGGTTAGATATCTTTTTAATTCGTTTTTTTTTGTAGAAAATAGGAATATGCATATAAAAATAGATGTAAAATTCCAAAAATAGTGGATTTTTTTCTGTAACTTCCCCTCATCCGAATGAACTTAAAAAAAATAGATTTGTAATTTTTTCTATTGTTCTACTTTTTTTTGGTAATTTTAACCCAAATCAGAACATTAAATAATTAAAAATAGGTGCATGATCTCAAAAATAGTGAAATTTTTTCTGTGGCTTCCCCCAACCCGAATGGACTTAAAAAAAATAGATTTCAATTTTTTTATTGTTGTATCTTTTTTTTTTGTAATTTTAACTCAAATCAGAACATTAAATGGTTAAAAATAGGTGCATGATCCCAAAAATAGTGGAATTTTTTCTGTTGCTTCCTCCAATCCGAATGCACTTAAGAAAAATAGATTTTTAATTTTTTTTATTTTTGTACCTTTTTTTGGTAATTTAAATCCAAATAAGAATATTAAATGGTTAAAAATAGATGCATGATCCAAAAAATAGTGGAATTTTTTCTGTGGCTTTCTCCAACCCGAATGCACTGAAGAAAAATAGATTTTTAATTTTTTTTATTGTTGTACCTTTTTTTGGTAATTTAAATCCAAATAAGAATATTAAATGGTTAAAAATAGATGCATGATCCAAAAAATAGTGGAATTTTTTCTGTGACTTCCACCAACCCAAATGCACTTAAAAAAATAGATCTTTAATTTTTTTTTATTGTTGTACCTTTTTTTGGTAATTTAAACCCAAATAAGAATATTAAATGGTTAAAAATAGATGCATGATCCAAAAAATAGTAGAATTTTTTCTGTGGCTTCCTCCAACCCAAATGCAATTAAGAAAAATAGATTTTTAATTTTTTTATTGTTGTATCTTTTTTGATAATTTTAAAATCCAAATCCGAATATTATATTTTTTTGCCCCAATAATATTTTATGATAAATTTCAATGCAGGTTTTTTCCCAAATTAAATTCAAATGGATGCAAACCAAACCTGGTTAGATATTGCTAGCACACAATTGGGTGTTAGTCCTGAAAATGATCCTGCAGACTCTAGCAATCCTAATGTAGATTTAAATGTAACATATGGTCTTCCGCCCCGAATTGAACGCATCAGCAATGTTCTGATACCACCACCGTCAGGTGAGTCAACCTCAGCCATGCATGTAGAAGGAGGCACGAGCAATAAGCGCAGCAACAGCAGCAAGAGGTTGAGAGAACATAAAGCTGCATGTTGGGATATTTTTTGCAAGATTGAAAATGACGAGAATAAGCTAATTGCAGGTAAATGTTTGATTTGTGGAAAAATGTATAATTACAATTCGGCCCAGGGTACTGGTGTATTTTTAAGACATAAGACCATACATGATAAAAAAGGTGATGTGATACCTGAAGAACATAGAGCACAATATATGAGCGACGTCATAATGAGGTATATATTTTTTTGTCTCTATATTTAATTAATCTTTAATTATAATTTTTAAATTACAATTTTTTCTTTCCATCAATCAGGCTAGGGTGGCTTCGGGTGTGTCAACGCCATCTAGATCTAATCCGGCAACAAGAGGAAGGAGTATCATTTCTCATATCCAATCTATCCTCCACAGGAACTCCGACACACCTACATCTTCGACCCCGCGTGGAAGCAACACAGAGATTCAACTTTACGCAGCCTCCGTGTCTGACTATGCCAACATAAGTCTCGACGATGAAACTTTTGACATTCTACAATTCTGGCATCAAGTCAAGGGCGTGTTTCCCATTTTAGCGTCCATGGCTCAAGATATTTTTGCTATTCCAGTCTCCACAGTAGCTTCTGAATCTTATTTTAGCGCAGTTAACAGGGTTTTAACTGACAAGAGAACTAGATTAGGTCCTAAAACATTTAAGGCCCTAGTTGTCTTGAAGGACTGGTTAGATGCAGAAAGGAGACTTCAAGACAAGTCTTGGATGCACGCGAATGAACCAGAAGAAGTTGCTGGCACATCGGATTCCAATCCAACCAGACCAAGTCAGGAGATGACAGAGCCAGAGGTTACCTAACCCAATGAGGACCAATATCACTATGGATCGAATCCGTATATGTACAACTATGAAGAATATGGATACTCATACAACCAAGACTTGTATCACTAAGGAATAAGATATATACTTTAATTTTAATGTAAATATTTAGATTTTAATTTTCTTAAATTGTACTGACATATTTTTAAGTTTTTAACTCCGCCTATGTTTCTAACATAGCCGGTCCCAAACCCGGAAAAAGGAGGAGGGGAAATTTGAAAAATAAAATATGTTAAAAGTATTTTTAAAAAATTTTCAAAGTAATTTTTGAATTATGTAAAAATATTTGAATTTTTCAAAAATAATTTTCGGATTTTTAAAAAAAATTTCGGATTTTTCTAATTTTTGGGCAATTTTTACAAAAATATTATTTTTTTTCCAATTATTTGTTTACTTTTTTTAGCAGCAAATAAATTTAAAATTTTTGAATTTTGTATATTTTTAAATTTTGTAAATAATTTTTGAATTTTGTAAATATTTTTTTCAAATTTTAAAAAAATAATTTTCGGAATTTTTAAAAATAAATTCGGATTTTTCTAATTTATTGGCTATTTTTACAAAACTATTATTTTTTTCCAATTTTTTGTTTAATTTTTTAGGTTAAGGCACGTAAATAATTTTTGAATTTTGTAAATAATTTGTTCAAATTTTTCAAAAATAATTTTCGGATTTTTTAAAAAAAATTTCGGATTTTTCTAATTTTTTGGCTATTTTTACAAAAAAATTATATTTTTTCAATTGTTTGTTTAATTTTTAGGTTAAGGCACGTAAATAATTTTTGAATTTTGTAAATAATTTTTTTGAAATTTTTCAAAAATAATTTTCGGATTTTTTAAAAAAAAATTCGGATTTTTCTAATTTTTTGGCTATTTTTACAAAAATATTATTTTTTTCAATTATTTGTTTCATTTTTTAGCAGCAAAGAAATTTAAATTTTTGATTTTTTATATTTTTAAAGATTTTTCCGATTTTTTTTTAAATTTTTTTCGATTTTTTTAAAATTTTTTTTCACCAAACACGTTTAGCACGGTTAAGGTACGTGTAGCACGGCGTGTCAACTCGACACGGCACGGCACGGTTAAGACACGTCACGTTTAGCACGGCACGTGTAGCACGCCGTGCCTTATCCGTGCCGTGCCGCCATCTCCCCATTTTTAGCACGGCACGGCACGCACGGCAAAAACAAATTTCCACCTCCCGTGCCGTGCCGCGGCACGCCGTGTTTCGGCACGGCACGGTTTGAGAACACTATATGTAGATATGTTGTGATTTAGCAACAAAATTGAAAATACCAAATATCTCTACATTAATTAGTGAGATGCACAATGACTATTTGGTGATACATTAATTAGTGAAAATATGGATCTTAGATCTAATACATAATAAGAGAGGAAATTTCAGAAATTGTAGTGATAGTTTTATTTTTGAAACATAAAACATGATACATGAATTAAATTCCAACCGTTTAAATATGGTAGATCGTAACAAAAGAATATTTTTCAATGTTACATTCTAGCATGAGAATCATTTTTAGACATGAGGAGAAAAGAGTATGTCTTGTCTCTCCTCTTCTTTGACGAACCGATTACAAATGTCGAATACAAAGTCAAGGATGCGTACGACAAGCACACGAGTGATGAGCATGTTGTAGCATGCGTTCTTGTTGTCAATTATTTGTTTGTGCTTAAATTCATAAATTTAAATCATTAGATTCGTTCTATATCGTCTTAATAATATACATATAAAAATTATAAGATTTTAATTTCATTTTAATAGACATTTGGACCATTGATTTTATTAGCTCTTGATACATACTCCAATAAAATTGAAATAATGTAAATTTGTGTATGTATAGTATGTAATATGTAAAATTTTTTTGAAAGTTAAAAAAATATTTGAGATTTAATGTCATTAACACCGACTTGACATTAAAATAATTGATACTAGATCTTTTCCTCATAATGTATTATGTTAATAAATTGTAACAATGCATTATCTCAGAAAATTAAAGCATAGGACAATTTCAAAAACATTTTAAGTGCTTTTGATATTTTTTATCAGGGACATAATACTAATAAGAAGTTAACAACCAGAAGAAAGTTTTGACTCCAATATACAACATGAAGTGTGAATTAAATACAGATTATTCCAATAAAGTATGAACTCTATATAAATTAAAATTAAAATTTATATATGATTGACATCTTTAATGTTTTTTTTTATATGTTACACATTAAAATGATGCATTTCTTTTAATGGGGAGCCGAGCCAGGTTCAATTGCTAAATTCCAAACTTCTGTTGGTATATTGGTAAATATTTCATCACGAATCCGAATCCGAATCCGAATCCGAATCCGAATCCATGGTCCCAGAGTCTCTCTCAGGTATTTCTTCTCTTGTCCAATTGTGAGCATTTGTTTCCTTTTCTTTTTATTCTCCTCCTCTTCTTTCTCCTTCTTCTTCCTTTCGCCTCCATTCGTTGCGCGCTAAGGCGTCATCCCTTGTTCTCTAGTTTCGCGATTCCTCGAGAATCTATGTTTCATTAGCGTTCCCTTTTCAAGACTTCTGATCTGATTTCAGATCTCCGAGCGCACAGCACGGAGTAAACTTGGAAAATTTGGCTTGCCATTCGAGGTTTTGACTTGATAGGTGGAAAGATTAGGGGAGAAGGGATGCAAACAGATAGCAGCAGCTCTACTGATATTTCATCTAACAATGTCGGCCGGGTTAGACACCGCAAGAAACCTACTGAGGTCAGTAGTTCAATTGTTCAATTTGATTTGAAATTTAGTTTGTCAAGATAACTCTCCTACTGTTTGTGAACTTGGGATACTGTACTGAACCTACTTGGAATCTGGCATGCTGGTACTTAGAAGGTAACTTGAGATGATCCTTAGCAGTTGGTATCGGACTGGTATAGTGTGTATCTGTACCAATTCTCTGAAAAATAATCATTGTCTGATGATTAACCTTTGACCAGTTGAGCACCAGTCACGAGATAAATTCTCAAATTGATGCAACATAGGGCTAGAAGACTAGAAGCGATAGGAAACTTTAGATTGGTATACCAGTGAAATACTGTTTGTTGGAACCAGCATGGTACAATTGATTTTGGGATGACTATGGTTTTCGTATTTTATTCAATTTATTTGTAAATCGAGAAAACATCAAATAGTTCCAACTTATGTAGTTCAATCTGGATTTTTAAAGTACCTCAACCTTAGCAGAAAATAGTTAACAGAATATGCTTGTTCCAACTCAGCCCCTTATAACAAGCCCGGGGGGGGGGGGTCATTAGCTGCTCATTAACCCTCTGCTTTATTAACACGAAACCAAACAAATCTCCTTCTTTATACTTTTCTTTGGAACATTTTCTTTGAACGCCTTATGTATTATCCTTCAAAATATCTATAATATGTAACTAACATGGATTTAATGGCTAGAAATATTCTCGAATGTCTTAAAAACATTGGGTCTTACTAACAACGGTGATAAATTCTTGGTGTTTGTTTTTGCTTACATTTGTTTTTTCAAAATTGCGGAGTGCATTTGAAGGATTTAACCAAAGCAGATGTAATCTGTAAGTTCAGCCACAAAATCCTGACAGTTAACCTGCGAATATAAATGAGGTCTTAGATGCAAAATTTCCTATGAATATAGGAGTATTAATGCATTAACTATTAAGTGGTTCTTAAACTAATCAAATTTCAGGCTACTTCTGATGTAAAGAAAACAAAAGAATCGAATTTGCTCGTGAATGACCAAAACAAGTACAAGTCAATGCTGATTCGTACCTACTCATCTCTATGCATGATGGCCGGGTTTGTACTAGTTGTATACATGGGTCATCTTTATATCTGGGCTATGGTTGTGGTTATACAATTTTTAATGGCAAGAGAGCTTTTTAATTTGCTGATGAGAGTTAATGAAGCGAGACAGCTACCTTGGTTCAGGCTCTTAAATTGGTAAAGAATACAAATTTTTTGTTATTTGAAATGTTTACTATTCCGTCAAATTCATACTGTGCACTGTAATAATTTTATAGCGATTTGGCTCTGTTATTCCTCATTCGGGAAATTGAGTCCCAATTTTTACAGCTAGGCCTAGTAAGGCGTAAATTATGTTAAGTGTTATGAGATAACTTTGCATCAATTAGAGTTTCTTGAGACTCATTTTCCCATTCTATGTACAATGGAGCCTCAGTTTGCATTCATCTAGAATTAACTACAAGTTAATCCCCGTTGTGCCTACCATTACATTTTAAAGATTAAGCCTAATCAACTGTCTGTGCAACTGAGGCTCCAGTACTACATACATCGAGTGATTTCATTTTTATTCAATGCAACTTATCTCATTACCTCTCCATTTGGTACTTTTCTTAATTAAACCTCTTCATGTAAGCCTCAGTCAAGCATGGAACCTCACTTTAAGCCTCAGTCAAGCACAAAGCCTCACTTTAACTTCTTGCTTACTTTTTTAACCCTCATTTTGAAATTTGCCTCAGTTACCTGAATATGCTCAAATTGCTTTAACAAGTACAGTTTTGTACTCATCATTTCTATTCTAGTGTTATTTGTCTGGCATCAGACAGTACAGTAATCCTTGGCTATAATTATGTGATCAGTTATGTTTTGAGTGAGATTTCTCTTTTCTTTTTCAGGCACTTCTTCTTTACTGCCATGTTATTTACATATGGACGGTTTCTAAGCCATCATCTTGTCAACACTGTCACAACAGATAAATTGCTATATAAACTCGTCAGTGCACTTGTAAAGTACCAGATGTTGATCTGTTATTTTCTTTACATTGCAGGTAGAATACAACTTCAATTTTAAGATGTGAACTAAAACAAACATGGTGTAAAACAATGATCCTTTGTCACATATAGGGTTTGAACTGTGCCAGGACATTAGGGTATCTATTCTTCAATTATATAATACTTCCAAATTGAGCTCGAATTGACCCTCAATTGCAAAGAATCCTTGATTAAACCCAATTTACAACAGAAATGTTGCATGAGCCAAGGTGCTGACCGTTTTTTGGAGTGATGGGGAATGCTTACAAGTCCCTCACCATATTTTGCGCACTGCCACTAGGGCTTGAACTGAAGATTCCTTAGAAGTCAACCTATTAGCTTAACCACTTGAGCTAACTAGTTTGGTTCAAACCAAGGTGCAAGCAACCCTATGTTGTGCAGTGATGCTTTAATTATGTCTTACTTTGATCTCTCTTATTTTTTGCATCAATCTAGGGTTTGTATGGTTTATTCTGACTCTGAAGAAAAAGATGTACAAGTATCAGTTCAAACAATATGCATGGACTCACATGATTCTTCTTTTGGTCTTTGCTCAGTCGTCTTTCACAGTTGCAAATATATTTGAAGGCATATTCTGGTATATTTCTCGTTCCTGGTTTCAGTTAATTCTCATGTTGTTTTAAGTTAACACTTGACAGAATAGTTGTAGATCTTGATATATATGACCTGAGCAAGTTGGGTTCGATGCCATCTGTCTCATGTTATGGGAGGAAAAAAAAGGCTTAGGCACTTAAAAAAAAAAAGAATAATTAATGTTCAATGGGATGTGCCTTTACCATTACACCAAGTTAATTTGTTGCGTGCTTGTTTCAAATATTTTAAGAAATTTGTTGTGTTTTAGTTGCAAGTATGAGATATACTTGTTAATTGCAAACAAGATGATATTATTACAATGAGAACAATGGCTTAATGAATAATTTATCTTTGTATTTGTTAACATTAAGCTTTCTTTTGTTTAATTATCCAATTATATCATAATTTGTTAGTTGTGCTGAATCATTTGTGGCAATGCAGGTTTCTTTTACCAGCTTCTTTGATTGCAATAAATGATGTGGCTGCATATTTCTTTGGCTTCTTCTTTGGGAAGACTCCACTGATAAAACTCTCTCCAAAGAAGACTTGGGAGGGTTTTATTGGCGCGTCTGTTACTACGATAATCTCTGCCTTCCTGGTGAAAATTTGATCTTTTTGCCCACTATGACTTCTTGTTTTCATCCTTTCATCATTAATAATGTTGGCTTATACTTTGCAAATGCCAAATATATCAGGCGTTTGTTTCAAGTTAGAAAATTTTTATGTTGTACCTTTCAATGTTCAAACAATGATTTTTTGCTTGTATAAAGCTTAAAATTTTAAAAGTTTGAGCCTTTTTTTTTTCCAAATTAATCCAAAATCAAGGATATATGCTACTGAAATGGTCGATTACAATATTACATAATATGATGCGCCTTGAAAATATGACAAACAATTTAGGTTTACTGTATATGGTGCTCCAGTTTGCAATTTAAAGGGTGTGATTTTTTTTGTTTTTTATTGTAGTTGGCACGGGTTATGGGCAGCTTTAAGTGGCTTACTTGTCCAAGGAAGGTTAGTCATGCAATCTAATATTAATCTAAGCTTGTATCAAATTGCTATTGCTCTTTCTCTTATATTGGGTTGTATGTATCACAACAGGACTTGTCGGCAGGATGGCTTGACTGTGACCCAGGCCCCATGTTCAAGCCGGAGCATTACTTTTTAGGAGAATGGGTGCCACAATGGGTGAGAAAAGATTAATTCCTATTGACACCAAAAAAAGTTTGGTTCTTCTTAACTCTTAAGAGACTGACCTTAGAAAAATCACTCTAAAATCTAAGATCGAAAATAAATTTAGATAAAATATTACTTAGGATGTTTAACTAAAAGTTCATTTATAAGTTTTTTTTTTTTGCGAAATATAAGTTTAAAAATTTAGTCATTAATTTGAAAATTTAATTGTTGTGGGTGTTGTAGTTGGCATTTACTATATAGCTAGCTGACTTGCTTAGACGAACTATTAGGAGAGAAACTGGGAGTTTTCTCCTATAGTCTGAATCCGTTGAATTATGATTTATGACAGAAGGCATACTATCAAAATTTTAGTAAAATGCTAGATGTTTCTTTGAAGAATCTGAACATCATCCATTTTTTTGTACACAATGACACAATTTCTCTTCTTGATGAATCTGGCAGTTTCCTTGGAAAGAGGTCGGTATTTTACCGGTACAGTGGCATGCTTTGGCACTAGGCTTGTTTGCATCAATAATAGCACCTTTTGGAGGCTTTTTTGCTAGTGGCTTCAAGCGTGCCTTTAAAATTAAGGTGCTTATTTATCCTCTTGATCCACAAAATTATAGAAAAGAATAATTTCATCATAAACCTACCTTGGTGTGGCCTATCACACAATGATGCAAAAGGATAATTTTTCATATGAACAATACAAAATTTATTTGAATTTTTGCACGGTTATATAGGAAAAAAATTCAAATAAAGAGAGGGTCATCCATGAATACACATTAACTTCTTTTTCATTTGATAAATGTAACCAGGATTTTGGTGACAGCATCCCTGGACATGGTGGAATGACTGACAGAATGGATTGTCAAGTAAGTTGCTCTTAGCTGTGACATATTGTTTGATAATCATAATAACAAAGGAATATAGGACTTCGTGGTGAATATTATTTAATCCTTTCACCAGATGCTTGTCAAATTTCTGTCTTCATAATTTAGATATTTCAGGCAAAAATAGACAATTATAAACTGTTATGTATTTAGCCTGGTTCTGTTTTATAACAAAATTTTGAAAGATACTTATTTCCCTGATAGATACACTTATGGACGGGGCTTGTGGATAAGTTGTAAAATTATTATGATGCAGCTAGGTGAAAACTGTATTTCGCTGAACCAGGGCATTTTTGTGATACAAGGAGAACAATATGTGCTCAGAAAGGAATTAGTAATATTATGCCAGTTTCTCAGTGCAATAATTAAGTACCATTATGATGTAATATGAGCACCCGTTAGGCATAATATTAATTCTTATTAGTAAACGGGATCACCAATAATTTATTATAGCGCACAAAAAGTGGGGCCGAGTAACAGCCTCTGGAACTGAAAGATGGAACCTGATCGCCCTATCTAAAAGTTCATAAAATTGACTTGATAAGGCGAATTCCCATCCAATCTTCCTTTATGTCAATCTTACTTTCCTGTGGACAAATCATAACTGTACTGGGTGTTTTTAACCAGTACTGTAAGGTACACTCTCCTGGTCTTGATAGAATGGTTCTTTGTGATATCTGGCAAAGAAAAGGTTGGGTATTACTAATACACGACTGCTATGGTATGCTAAAGTAGTAAAAACCTTTTTGGATATCTCATCTAATTTACATAATTTCAATATTGCTTGTCATCTCTTTTAGATGGTGATGGCCGTGTTTGCTTACATATATCATCAATCATTCATTGCAACTCAAACTTTCTCGGTTGAGACTATTATTGATCAGGTAATGTTGGATATCCTTTATTTGTCCTTCAATTTACACAGATAGTGTTCTACAAAGAACACCCCAACAGTATTTCTTGTAGTTGGAACAAGGACAAAAATACTCGGGGTTGTTTGCAAATACAATTATTAGATTATTGTCACCAGGATTGTACTGTCATTTATAATTTTCAAGTCTGCCCCTTGCCGCATTTAAGTTCTTTTCCTATTATTGAGGTGCTCAATATCAAAATTTATAATCATGATATTACTTTGTTAATGTGCTTTTAATTGGATTATAGAAGTCAGGAAAAAATTATTATTATTTTTTTTTGCTAAAACTCATTTTGTTAACATTGGTTGTCATTGCCAATAAACAAATATATGTTCTCAAAATGCAGTACAATCAATAATTCAGATGTAATGCAGATCTTGTAAAGTGTGAGATATGTTACTTCTTATCTGCAAAATACAGCAAAATCATGGGTGTAATTTGCAAATACCACTGTTGATTACTCATGAATTATTTTCACTTAACTTAGATACTGAGAAATCTTACTCTTGAAGAGCAATTTATCCTGTATGAGCAACTTGGCCTGATTTTTCGTGGACGGCAGTTGGCACAAGGCTAAAAATGTAAGGAATGCACATCTTCATTTAGTTCTTCTGAAGTTGTAAATACTTAATTACTTATTTTTCTATGAAATTTGTTATTGTTTGTTTATCATATCAAGAAATTCAAAACCAGTGTGCAGTTGCAATTATAAAAACCTGTTATATCCCATAATATAGATAACTTGGTTAACTGTCACTTAATTACAGGCCCTAGTTAGTATGTTAGGTAGGCAATTGTTCTCAGAACCTTGGAAATAATTGTATTCCCATTTATATCAACAAAATAAAATTTTCAGCTGGGCTTATTTCCAATTTAAAAAATGAATGCCATTCTGGTTATCACCTCAAATTGAGAAAAATAGGAAACACAATTCTCTTCTCGCAATTTAAGATCTGGTAAAGTGGAAATTAAAATATTACTATGATGTGCCAAATCAGCAAACATCTAATACCATATGTTTTATCTGTAAAGCATGATAAATAAATTCATGAGACTTATCCGTGGATAAACTCTTTAATATTTTATAATTTGCTAAATCGGTAAAGAACCTTTTATCTGGAAGCCCCTCAAAAGTTGCCATCTTTTGCCTAAAGTGGGCACATGACCTTCAATCAGTATTCTATACTAAAGGCTGATAGTGACTGTGATATGAGTGGGGGGGGGGGGGGGGGGGGGGGGGGGAGAGAGAAAGAGGGTTGCAAGGATAAATAATAATATTTTTGTACTTTCTACTTTTATTGTTCATGGTTTGATCAAGATCATTCTATTAATTGGAGAAGGCTCACAAGTGTTTTATCCTCAATATTTAGTGTTCATATAAATTGAACCCATAACCACCTAAAAGATCATCCTAGAACTTCACAATGCATCCTTGAGCTAGGTCATTTGCTAGAAAATGATTTTGAAAGTACATGCTACAGAACTTACTACACACTGACAGAAACGGTCAAAAAAAAAAAATTAACAATGGAACTACGTTTTGAAAGAAAAATGGTCACATTAAAGGCATTAGGATTCTTTTTTCTCTTTTACACTGCATAATTGTATTCCCATCTGATATAAACTTTTCTCTTTGCTAGTATCAGTATGTGACTGATTTGTGAGGTTTCACAAAAAAGTAACTCACATTCAACCAAAAAGAGAATTAAAGGACCATTAAGGTGTGGTGATCTGTTTGATGATGGAGAGAGACCTGAGGCGGGGTAGTGGTGTGTGGTCCATGCATGTGTGCACACAGTTGTTGCATAAAGAAGCCACACACCAACATGAGATTTATTCCTCCTTGGCTCCATCAACTCTTTTTAGTTTCTTTTGTTTTCTCTCTCCTCTCTCTTGTTTTTTTTCTCCCTCATGCAATTGCACCTTTTTTTTTTAAAAGTTGGTACATGATAGAGTAATTAGAAAGGCCTTAGGAAATACTTCACAAATATATATTTATTCAACAGGGTGATAATACCACTGCAAAAGACAAATAAATATATTGAAGAACCATAGCACTTTCAAATTCAATAGCATGTGCTGACATTACCAAACAAGTTAAAGAGGTAAAAATGGGGTGCAATACCATACCAAGACCCCTATGAGTAAAGCCTAATTTTTTATTTATCTATTTTTTGGGGCTGGAAAGTGGCTTTTCATTTGTATCGAGCTCGTGCCATCAAAATCTAATAGATCAGATGCTTGATTCCTTACCACTCATAATCTTTTCAATATCCAGTTAAAGATATGCTATGTACATCTCTCTAGAGTCTAGATCAGGGTTGGGTCCATACTTTTGCATATACCTTTACTGGCTAGGTATGTGGTTCCTCTCAAGGAGCACACATATCGAAATCTGGAGCAAACACCAGATGGTGGTAGCTTGTACCAGTACCATTGTTGACATTCTTGTAGTTGTAGGATGAGATGCAAATGGGATGTACTGGTACAAAGTGCAGCATGTATTAAATATTTAGAATGCTAATCAGAAAAGGCTATTCCAAATTTGTCAACAATATACCCTCTTTTGCCTGTAATTCTTTTCTGTCTATTTGTCCTTTTCATTCCATATGCAGCTGGTAAACTTTTTTCTTTTTTTCTCAGATGCAGCATATTTCTTTCTGGCACACTTTTATGCAACAATTAGCAGCACTAATTATATCATGTTATTGATGATGTTAGGATTCCTATTAAAGGTTATAAGTTTATAACCTACAATAGAGAACATTAGTTAGGGCTTTAAGTTAATCACTATATTTGTTTCTCTCCAAGTCTAACATCATTATCTCTCTTTCCTTCCTACTTTTTTTCATCTCTCTTCTCCTTCACACTTATTTTAATTGCACCTCTATATTATTTGGTAGCAAACAATATATAAATTAGAGTTGTATGATTAGATATGTAGGACAATGAAGAATTGGGGAGGAAAAATAAAAAAAGAACATAGTGGAGTGGAGAGAATTAGACAAATGTCCATGTCCATTTCTATTGTTTGTTGGGTGAATAATTAATGATGATTTAATTCCATTGGAATAAAATCAATAGAAGTTGAGTGGCACCAAACAAACAAAACCAAAATCAAGCAGACAAAATTTTGACCATATGACCTCCTTTGAAAGACCTTGAGCCCTGCCTACTTTCATAAATAAAAAATAAAGGTAACATAATAGTGACTTCTGACGAATTTTGTACAAAAGTGTACCATGTTTTGAAGGAAATGTATACATATGGTTGGTCCTATTTGTGCATTTAATTTTTGTCAATCGCTATAATCGACTTCAGAGAAAAAGCAAACTTGTATTGGGCTCAAGAAATTGAGTACTTGGTTTTATTATTCTTTGATTCCATTCCCAATTCATGTACGAATAATTAATTAATTAATCCTCTAGTAACTTGATAGTCTCTTATTTTTTTTTCCAAATGAGAAAAATTAATTTTATCACTCATGAAAAGTTGGAGAGAGAAAAAAAAATCACATCAATGGTAAAAGTATTCACCTAAAAAAAATTAAAAATTAAAAAAATATTAAAGCATATGTACCGTAATAGCAAAGCCAAATCAATGAATATATCATGATGATCTTTCTCCTTTATACGTGAAATGATTTCTTGGTGCAGATAGATCAATGCACATCGAATAACACACCACAAAATTTCAACAGAACGAATACGAGCCATTGATATGATTTCTTAAAGTGCAATTGGTAGATGCAACTTTTTTATTATTATTTATTTTTTTTATACAAGTCATCACTTAGCACATACACTGCATTAACACAACATCCAAAATCCAAACTATAGCTTCAATTCAACACCTTATGAGATTTGATCATGGATTACAAGCTACCAAGATTATGATTGATAGTGGCACACACATATATATAAGAGAGTTATCATGAAATAACTTTTGATTTATGTGATTTTTGTTAATGAAGCTCTCTGTTTCTGTGAAGTTAACATAACACCTGAGGTAATATCAATTTCTTAAATCATGTAAGATTGATTTTGTTAGTAGTTAGCTCACATTTGACTGAGACTATATCAGAGTCTTAATCAGTAAAGTCTGAGAAAAGTTTAAGCTTTATATATGCTGATGCATAATTTTTCTTAGGTTAATAACTTAATATGCAATTAGTGTAGGGATATATACTAAATTGCATCACTAGTAATTAATTAAGTTGATGAATTTTAGATGAGGCGCCACTCAACCCCACCTGACAGAGTGTTGATCTTCTGTTGCGCAGTATAACATTGCACGACGTACGAAATGATAGATTATTAGGAAGATTTTTTTTGGAGATTTGCTTTATACAAATCTTACCGTGATCAAACGGATAACATATCGTACTGCATGGTACAACACAATAGAGAATAAGAACTCCACCAAACAAGGTCTCTTTGTAGGGTTAGAGTTGACATCGGTTGGATAAAGAGACTTATGGTACTTTTAATTTTTACTGTATTTTCTTTTACTATTTTTTACTTTATTATACTTAAAAAGGTGAAAGTATATCAGTGGAAGAAGGGGCCCAAGAGCTGGAGCAATGATTGATCCATTCATTAACATATACTATTCATCACTTTCAGATACTGATCATACACTGAAAGAATGTGGGTCTATGCTCACTCTCTCTCTCTCTCTCTCTCTCTCTCTCTCTAAGTCTGTATCCTCTGTTATGTTGTAACTGAAAAAATGAAATAAAATACTACTCTTGGATTTGTAGTTTTGTACAACATTAGAAAATGATTCTAAAAGAACATTTTAAATATTTATGGATCAAATGAAAAGATGATGACTTGATTTTTTGACATGTGTTTTAATTTGAGATCAAGAATTCAGTTCATCATGCTTGGAATCAGAAAGTTAGTAGCCAATAATCTATTAAACTTTAAATCTATATTTTTCTATGTAATACAGATGTGAGAGTGAATAAAAAATTCAATAAAGAGAAAAAGGAAGATATCATGTATATGTGTTGTTTTAGTCACAATATTCTCCAACTTGGTTCCAATTCTTCGTCAGAAATAGGATAATATGAAATTATTTTATCTAGTATTGGAAAGTCAAATAATCAAATAAGTTATAAACGTTTTTCAAAATTTAGATAAATATAAAAAATTTAGATAATGGCCCTTTACCTCACTAAAATATATATATATTTTTTGAAAGGTAAATTTTTTTTTGTACGCTCACAAAACTTATATTCAAACTACTAATTAACAATTTAAGTGAAAATAAGTCACATGTCAAAATTCTTTTAACCAAAACAAAGAAAAAAATTCCACCATTGTTCACACATCATTGAAAGAAAAGAAATTCAAACAAAATGCAAATTCTCCATTAAAAGAAAAGAAATTCATGGCCTTGATATTGTTGTGCAATTATTGGAAAAGAACAGAGAATATGAACATTCCCTATATCTAATCATTCGATAGTCCAGAGGTGAACCCACTCCTCAATTTGTATCCTCTCTTTTTTCTATTCCTCCACCCCACCTCTTTGAATCTCTGTCACAATTGTAGATGAATGCTATTACTTTTTCTTGAAAATCACCTATTTGTTGAATGCTATAATTAATTAACAGTAGGGAAAGAACTTTCAAATGTGTTCTGTTATGACCATTTGTTCTGTTGTTTGTTTGGTTAGATTTTTCTTTTTTCTTTTTTTGGTTTGACTTGTTTTTGGTTAGCTATCAAAAGGAATGAAATTAGGAAAATGCCATCAATTGAAAATAGACATGTCATCTATGGATATTGGTTAGTGTTAAAAAAAAATATGGATACACTCATATACATCACTTGATCATAAATTCATAATGTCATCATATCTGCCATTAACAATGATAATAAAAATATAAACAAAAAAGCAAAGGAGAGGCAAAAAAAAAAAAGGCAGCACCTTGTAAAGTAGCTAAAGAAGATTCTCATTCTTCACCCAAAAAGGAAAAGAAAAACAAGTAAAAAGAAGTCACAATAAAAAGGTTAAGAAAAAGGAACAAAAATTAAAAAAAAAAGAAAAGGAGAAAAAGAACCACATGTTCAGAAATCATCCTCTGTGATGCTTTCCAGATGCGGCCGCCAAACCGCCACACGGCCTCGCCGTCTGTCTCTATGCGTCGACACCTTCTCTGTCAATATCTCCGACAAGTACCTCTCGTTGTCAAGCAACCTCGCCTTGTCCAACCCGACCGAACCACAATTCTCTCCTTCTTTCTTTTTTCTCCTCCTCCTCGTGCCACTGTTGTTCCCTGACCGCACCTGAGATTTCTCGGTTGAGGTCGTGGATACCGGCACGAGGAAATAGATCTTTCCTTTCTGTAGCTCGGCAGATGGCGGCAGTATTGCCGACCTCTGCATGCAACTTCCACCGTCACCGGCACATGCAGATGCCGGTCTCCTTACGACATGTTTCGGGTAAGCACGCATGATTTCCCCGGCGCTGATACTTCCACCGATCTCCTCGACACGACCGTTCGCATGCACGATACGGATGACGTCTAACGCGCCACATGGCAGGATGCATGCTATGCAACACCTTATTGTCTCCATGTCAAATTTCTCTCTCCTAATTAGTTGGAACTTGGAAAACTTCTTGTTTAAACACACCTTTTAATATTTCATTTCATCAGGCTATATAGACCTTAAACTATGGGTAGGAAATTAGGGGAGGGGGCTTTGATGGATAATTGTTTCTCTCTCTTTTTTCCCTTGGTTTTGTGCTAATTTGCTATTAAGTGGAGTGGTGGGATGAGAGAGAGAGAGAGAGAGAGAGAGGCGGATATAATTAATAATCTGCATTGGTGGAAGCTCCTTGGATGGAAGGAATGATTGCAAAAGTGCAATGCCAAGTTTTGTACTTTGGCATGTGGTTTGAGACCGTGGCAGCAGCATTTATATGTATGTTTGGATACTGAGAAACACTGCTAATTAATGTGAAAATAGTGCTGTCAATTTTATTAATATGTAATTTAATATATTTTTTTTATTTTTTGTGAAGTGTTAGATTAGCATTTTTCTGTTAATTTATATTTTGTAAAAATAATTACATTAATAATTTTCGGATTATTATTTAGAATTATATAGTGCAAATAAAAATTGCAATATTTTGAATATATATATAGCACAATATTAATGTGTTGTACATTGTATTTAAATTAATATTTTTTTATCACACTGTTACTGCACTATTACTAAAATATTTTTTTTGGCACTATTTTTGACTATATATATATATATATATATATATATATATATATATATATATATATATATCCAAACGCACCTAGTGTGGATGTTAATAATAATGTTAGTATCACTGTGGAGATAGATATGTATTACTATACCCACCAACTCAAACTTCAAATCCCCCCTCTTTTTTTTTCGAAATTAAAATGAGAATGAAGTAACTCAAATTTAAATGTCAAATTTCAATCCTTTTATTTCTCTCAACTACAATTTTTTTGTTTGTAAAAATAAACTGACAAAATTGAGATACTAGTAGGGAACATAAATTTCAACATGTGAAATAAAAATTTTATGCACTCAATAAATCATGAGCTAATAGATAAAAAATTATGGATTTATTGGGGGATTGATGAGATCTTCTTTAAGCGCTGATCTTAAAATAATAATTAAACTACACAATGTATGCAGTACAAAAGTTTTAAAAGTGATTATTGTCATCATTTTTCTTCACAATGAGTCAATGACAACACTATTTCTAAGATGAAGGTCAAAAAATGTCTGTCATATCATACTTTATTATGGTATCCAATCTTATCATATAACTAATTCTTTAAAAAAAGAGTTTAAAAAACTTTCTTGTCCATCAATTGGTACAACTAATTCTTAAAAAAAATAGTTTAAAAACCTTTCTTCATCAATTGACATAATTAATTCTAGAAGGGGTATATTAATATATACCTATTTTTCAGATAAAAGCTAATTCCATCATTAAATGCTCGGCATTAATTTTTTTTTTATATTTTCGCTTGATAGATTTTTCCAATGCAAAAACCCTTTGTAATAGTTTGTCTATCATGTCCAATTTGGATCTGATCTATTAAGAAGTAAAGCATTATTTGGAAAAAAAAATGCTTTATTAATTGTTAGAAATCAAAATTTCTTATTACTAATAAAAAAATGTTTCTAGTATACATCCAAAGTTTTGGTATACAATCTATTTTAAGGTACATCTTAAATCATGACCTCTAAATTATAAAGGATAAAAAAAAATCAATGTCAACAATAGAATCAAATTAATAATTATTTAAGTAAGGAATGACAATCATTAATTCACCCATTAATATGTAGCTATTTGTGTAGAAAATCGAACTAAAGGAAAAAAAAAATCTAGATTTCACATCGTTAAGACACCCACAAAAAAAAAAGAATGTACATTAGAAAAAAAAAAGTAAATATTAAAATTTTTCATGTTTAATTTCAGCCATACAACATATAGTAAAACAAAATGTAAACCAAAATTTGAATGTACATTAAAATTCCTCTAATAAAAATTCAAAAAAATAATAAATTTTTGTCCATCACTCCTCTCTCCGAAGTCTTAATTAATGTGTCTAAATGTCTCTAATATCCCCCCAATTCGCACATGGGTTGCATCCGGTACAACATTTGAAGTATGCACAGTATATCCGTACCCAATCCATGGGGGACCTCGTCAGAAAACAAGAGCGGGCGATCCCATGCAACGGTGCACGTGGCGGTTTCTGATTGGTCGTCCCCAGTAGGCCTCGAAGTAGACTCGCCAGCTGCTACACGGAGAGACGAGCTGAGCACGTGAGTGGGGGCACGCAATTGGAGAATGGAGAGCGAGTGGAGTGATGCACCGATCCAATAATTAAAAAAACCAAAAGAGCGATAATAATGATGATGATGATGATGAAATCGTCTCTTATCGAATTGGAGAAAAGATCGAGAATTAAGAGAGAGACGGAATGATGGATGGATGGATGGATGGATGGGTGGGCCCCAGTGGTCAGTGACTCGACAGGACCGAACCGTGTGTGAGCATGGTGTGTTCGAGCTCTTCCAAGCGGGCCCCACCATACATACATACATACGTTACATGTTGCAAGTAGTTTGGGTTGAGTACCGTCAGTTATCCTTAAAATATAATATAACATTTTATAGGGAGCTGATTAACAGATATTGTCATTAATGTCGTCGATAATATCGACTTTGTTATTCAGATTAAATGAGTTATATTAATGTTGGAGACTTTATTATGTAATTTATTTGTATAATATTTTTTATTATTCAACTTAACTGAGTTATTATTTAGATTAGTGGTATTTGAGTTGAATAATAAAGTATTCTATAAAATAAGTGATATAATAAAGTCGTTAATATGAATAATAACTCATTTTACATGAATGATAAAAACGGTATCGATTAGGATATCAATGGTGATATCTCTCAAATATTCTCCTATTTTATAATATTTTATATTTCGGTTTATGAAATTTTAATGTTCTTTTCAATTTTATGAAATTGGGTCCACATTATGTTACTTGAAAAAAATAATGGATCGAAATTGTGCGATCATAATGTTTGCACGTTTATATGATATATTATTTTATGGATATTGGTATAGATAAAATTAATATATTTTTGTCGAATGCATAATTAAAGAGAATTTAAGAGGAGACACATTTGTCCCTTGATGCCAAAAAGTTACTTTTTTATATACAAAATATCATTAAAAAAATTATATATTGAAATTTCTTTAGTCCACCGTGTTTTAATAAAAAAATATTAAAATTGATTTCATCCCTTCGATTAACCTAGAGTAATATGGAAAAAATTAAATGTTTAATTTTGACTATTATGGTAAAAATTGAATGTTTAATTTTTTTGAACTATGTCCAAAAAACAAAAACACATGCCAGAGAAAAGTTACTTTTCTAAAATATGTACAAATAATTTCAATAAAATATCACAAAATATAAATGTTGCATTAGTTTAAATTGACCAAACACAATAATGAAGAAAGGCATGAAAGCATTAAAATAAATGCATCATATTTTATAATTTGACAAAAAAAATAGGGACTGTTAGATTGTACAACTCCGCATAGAAAAAAAATTGATGAAATGAACAAAAAAAAAAAACAAGTGATGTGGCATAAATAAGGAGATAAAAAAAATACAATCCTCTTTATAAATTATGAATTATAAATTAGCTCAATTTTGGGCTTAAGATATAATCATATAACACATGTCTTTAGAAAAGGGCCCCATCAAGTTCTAAAAATATTAAATTGATTTCAATGCTCCTAACATGGATTTTTTATATAAATTATAATCATTAAATAATTTGGAGCATTGATCCATAGATTATTGCGTCTCTTGTCACATTAGAATTTGTATAATTCAAACATTAAATACGGTCATTAATTGAAAATCTCGTCAAATTTCCACACTTTTTTTTTCTATTTTTGGTCAGATTTTGGTTCAAATCTGATAATTTTGTGACTCCATCATGGTGTATGCGAATATATAAATTTGTTGATGTTTGAATATTTACATCATGCATTCATGCACATGACGTGAAACACATCAATGCATGCATGTAATAAGTACAAATTTGAAGATATTAATTTGGCATCATGGTATGAATAATTAATTATGAAGATGCTATTTGTGCAATTTGTGCTTTCTACTTTTATATCCGTATTTCTGTCTTTTCTTTAATCCGACCTTCTTTTTTAATTAGTCCTTGAATTCCAAATTTATGGATAAAACTATTTATGATGTTTGGTTAAGTTAAGAGAATTATCATATCTTTTTACTTAGTTTGATGGAATCTGAGTCAATTTGTCAACTGCATCAATTTGTTCAATTTTTTTTTTCTAATTTGCGACAAGTTTTCCGGATGATTTGAATAAAAAAAAATACTAGTAAAAATTATAAGAGGAATGATAATTGTATTTTTTATTTGCACTTCAGAAAGATTTATGTTTCTTTTAGAAAGTATTTATATTTAATGATAAAAATATTTATATTTGTGCAACATAAATTTTAACTTTAATTTTTCTTTAATCATCTAAAAAAAATGATAAACATTTTGTATACTTACTACAAAATATAAATAAATTATTTATTTAATATAAATATTTTTGATGTACAGATAAATGATATAAAATATAGGGTAAACGGATAATTTCTCAAATTATAAAATAAATTAACAACTAACACATTTGAGTGTGATTGTAAAAAGTAGCTCATTGTTTCATTTTTTTTATTATTTGATTACACAAAATTGAAATGCAGTTATCAATTTCATTTAGTTATTTATACACTCCTCAATTAATTTATAATGATTTAGAAAATCATGTCTATATAGTTCACAAAATATTCTCTCTATAAATTCAATGATACAGTAATTCTTAATTTCTCATTTTATTTCACTCATCATCTATGACTGTAAACCTTCACACAAAAATAAATCTCATTTATCATAAATGATAGATGAAATGGAAAAATAAAATTTTAAAAGACACTCAATATTAATCCAAATTCAAATCTCAATGCCTATATCAAAGATGCTTTGAAAACTTGACACCTCTATTTCTAAAATGTTATAAAAAAATTGGGTGCCCCCATTTATCCATGTTTAAATCCTAGAAAAAGAAAAAAAAAAGAAAAAGACTCCAAAATCGCTCCTGAAATTAATTCATCGGTATATATAAAATATTTGTATGGAATTAACGGTATAGTATTATTGTATTTGGATGTACCTATAAATCTATTTTGTGGCTAGTTCCATTGCGATTTTGGCTTCATTTTGTTTTCACATGCTTAATTTGTGGTGGTTGTCGCCATTGATTTTCAATTTGGACTTTGCATTTCTATTTTTCTCTAATTCCTTTTACAAAAGAGACGCTTCCATGTTGTGTTTTTTTAAGCAATTTCCAACACAAGTCAAAAAGTAAACTGCTTTGTTATCCAAAACGAATCAAACACTAAAAGAAAAAAAATAATGAATAAGCATAAGAAAATATTTTATGTGGAGTTAGGATTGTCATGTACAAGCTGAAATTGTCCCTCTACTGTTCTCATTTTAGAACAGATTTAGTACAGCGGTGATAAGTTTCGTCTATTTAAGAAAATATGCAGATTTAAATTTCGTAAGAAATATTTGAAACAGAATAAATACTGGGGTTAACAGTTAACGGGAGCCTTTATATATAAAAAAATATTCTCATTTTGCAAATTTATTGTGGAAGAAAAAATAAAGAAAATATTATATTTGTTTTTTTTATGGATAATTGCATTTTTTTTTAGTGATCAAAATGTAGAAAGAGTAAATAGTCTGCCTTGATTTCTTTGATAATGTTGAAGTTAATTTTCTAAATCGATCTAATATGAATCAAAAGTAGAAAAATGAATTTAATCAGATCCCCTACTCTCTCCTAAAAATATGGTTGACTGTATTTTAATTGCAAAACTTTTTTTTGAAGTGAATAATTGTAAATTGCCTACTCGTAATTTCTCAAATTATAGAGAGAGAGAGAGAGAGAGAGAGAGAGAGAGAGAGAGCGTATATAATGCATTATTTTGTTTAGTTTGCACGTGTCAAAATATCATCCATTCTTTAAAAATGCTGACAATATTTTTCTTTTATCCGAGTTAATAAAAGAACTGAAATTGTTCATTTTAAATATCTAGTCGAAACCATATAATTTATTCTGAATTTGTATCATGAAAAATATTATCTTAAATAATTTGGACGTAATTTTTTAAATTACAATGGTATGATTGATTGTGCCCCAACCGAAAAATTAAAAAAAAATGATTTTTTGATTTTGTTTCGAAGCTAGTATGCCAGATGGATATTAAGATAAGGAGATGATTTTTTATTGTTTAATTTTTTGTTTATTTTATTTAGACAGCTGTCATTCTTTTTTGTTTCTTTAGTTATAATATTTTATATTTTGATTAATAAATTGATGTTAATCGCAAATCTAGCATAATAGTGATATGTTTCGTTTCTCTATAAAGAGACACATATTTAAATTTTATAAAAAAATATTCGAAAAGAAATAAATATCAAAATTAAAAAAAAAACCCTTATTTCAAACAAAAAAAGAAAAAAAAATTGATGTTCAACATGACTATTAAAAAGATGACACCTTGAAAGAAACTAAATTTTATGCTCTAGACAAAGATAAATAATGATAGGGAATGAATGGAGATAAAAGAAAATATATATATTTTATTTGCTCGACAAAAATTAAAAATACCCAACAAAAAATGATGGTAGAGATTGCGAACAATTTTTCTTGACACATTTCAAATTTTTATCCCCAAATTAGGATGTAAATAAAGCAAAATGAAACAATTGCTATTTTAATTCCTTTAAATGTATTTCTAGAGCAAGTAATTATATATGAAATTATTTTTACCATTCTCTACCCTCCTCTCTCCTATTCCTTATTTTTATTTTTTATTTTTTTAAAATACAATAAATTTAATCTTAACTCAAAATATAGAGGTTTCTAAAATACAATAAATTTAATCTTCATTTAGAAAAGAGTGTTTGATAGGATCATAAGGATGAAAACACTAAAAAGGCTAAAGAAGTCTTAAAAAAAATTAATTTGACATTTTCAGACTTACTCCAAAAAAAAAAATTCATACTCATAAAAATATTAATTTGAATTTTGAATAGATATCTAAATATTTTTTTTTACTCCTTGTTAATTCTGATATTTATTCTTTTCAGATAAATTGAACATATCACTCTCTTTATAAGAAATTGAATTCATTATCATCTATAATAAACATATGATATATTAATATCTTAACATAAATAGATCCATACTTTCTTATTTAATCTTTGTAGTTCACATGGGTTAACTAATTTGTATGACATCAATGTAGCAGATTTTACACATGGACTTGGCATCCCCCTTTTATTTCAGAAAGTAAAAAGTAAATTTTGTATAGAGACAACAGTAACTATTGGCAGACACAAATTTTATTCTTGATGTAAGCTTCACTAGACTTGAATCCATGCATCTAAATATATTTTTTTTCTCTTTTTCTTTATTAATTATTTGGTATTTATTTTCATTTCCCTTGTTTTTAAAGAACAGCTATAAGCCTATATAATGCTGTAAATAAGAGGTTTAGTGGAAACTCAAAAAGGCTAATGTATAATTAAAAAGGAAAAGAAATGTGTCTAATATCCATATTGAAAAGGAACAAAACAAAATCAATGATGTGAATTAAAATTAAATGCTTAATTTTTTATTTTGATAACATAAATGCGAAAAAAAATGTGACATTTGATGATACAAAAAACCACCCTCTTAATTAACATATATTTATTTTTTCAAAAAAACATTTAAATATAAGTATGTTATGAAAGAAAGCAAGCTATATATACAAAAAAAAGAAGAGATTTATTTATTGCGATGGCCACTGGCAATTAATTAATTAATTAATTACCTTTGCACACAACCAAATTAAGTTTTCAATATAAAGGTTAATTAATTTTACAAATGGTAACAAGCAAGTTCATTGCAAATCAAACATATACAAATAGTAAACAATGAAAAAAATAGAAGCAGATACATGTACTAGCTAGTCTCTGAAAATTCATAGTGCTCAAGGTCGTTTTCACATCTAAAGCAATGCCTTTAAAAAGGCCCCAAATTTAAATCGGACAAATAATTAAACTTTTACTTTGTGCCGCGTCAACTTGTCACAAATTACACAATTGAAGAAGAAAGAAATTAAATCAAAAAGTGGCCTACAATGACAAGATAACTTTTGCATTTTATCCATGATCTCATATTTGTATCCATGTAGGGTTACCTAGAGCTAGAGCACCTTTTCTTTGAGAGTGAAATTATGAGTTCTGATTTTTTGCTACGCATCATTGTATTATATAACGTACGAATGAGTGAATTTTAGGGTTTTCTTTTTTTGAGCTCGATCACTTTGTAAAAAATCTTAACGCGATCAGATGAACAACATATTGCGCCGCACGAAACAACGTAACAAATGATACGAATCTGTAAAATTATATGCCTCTAATAATTCTTATAATTTTAGGTTTTTCTTTTTTTAAGCTCGATCACTTTGTACAAATGTTAACGCGATCAGATGAACAACACATTACGCTGCACGAAATAACGTAACAGATGACACGAATCCGTAAAATTATATGCCTCTAATAATTCTCATCCCTTTGATATCCCATTTGGATGTGGTGGTCGGTCCTGCTTTAAAATTTGCTGTCATGTTAACTTCATCATCTTGTAAAAAAGGTGGTGAAGAAACTGTGTATGTATGTGGTGGAGTGGCCCGGATTAAGCACTTTTCTCTGCTATGTTACATCTGTCAAAAGATAATGTAAGAGAGATTTGATTTTTGATATTTGGATTGGATATGATACAAATTCCAATTTGATTACTACCTTAGTACTTTATCCGTGTAAAACGAGATAATTATCGGCCTTCTTTTTAGGTTCGGAATCTGGATAGATGTAGTCTTTTTTTTTTATAGACGTTAAAAGTTAGATGATTTTGATTATTTTAAAAAAGCTTTCAGTTTTCCTTTTTTCTTTGAAAAATATTTAGGAGATATCATCGTTGATATCGTAATTGATATTGATTTTATTATTTATATAAAATGAGTTATTATTTATGTTAACGATTTTATTATGCGACTTATTTTATATTCAATTCAAATACAACTAATCTGAATAATAACTCAATTAAGTTGAATAATAAAAATATTATACAAATAATTACATAATAAAATTGCTAATATGATTAATAATTCATTTAATCTGAATAATAAAATTAGTATCGATGACGGTAGTTGCATATTAGCTCCCTTTTTCTTTTTGTTCAGTAAATGCAAAAAAAAAACTGTCAATTTTTTTCATTAAATGCAATATGATAGTCCGCATGCATTCATGCAGCACATAAATCAGTCATTCTCAATTATGTGTATAATTAATAATGATTAACATTTGATATTATATGATCAAGAAAAGATCACAATAAGTATTGTTTTACCAGATCTGAATAAATTTTGTCTTTTAAAAATTGATTTATAAAATTATTTATTTCGAAAGGAAATAAATTTACAAAATGTTATTTACATTATCTTTTATATAGACAAAATATTGATATATCAACTATATATATGTCTGCCTACTAATAAAAAATCTTTTGTAGATATTTTGACGATCTTGACAACGGGTTCTCAAATAAATTTGAAAAAAAATCCTTAAAAACAGAATAGTTTATAGATACATTCTTAAACTTATATATTGATTGTGTTTCAAATTTTATACAATTTAAGTTTCATTTAATATTTCATCAAATACCACTAAAATTATATGAAATTTACAACTGTCCATATTTAATGATCTTTGAATTTCAACTATAAGTTCAAAAATATATCTATAAACTTTTTCCTATTTTTAAATTTTTTTTAAATTTATTTAAAAACTCATTATCAAAATTTATAAAATAATCATTGTCACACAATCCCCTCCTATCCTATGTGAATTGGTAAAGAGTAAGATGGTTTAAACACAGTCTCTTTCTTATTTTCCATTTCATCACCTTTTAGTTTTCTCTGTCAGCAAATGATATTTCATGGAATGGTAGAGAAATGGCAACCTCAAGTCACAAGGCCTCTAGAAAATGAGCCTTATTAATTATTAAGGCCTGTTTATTGAAATTTATCTACCATGTCAAACCCATTTAGCCCAATTCAAAGGCTGGAGATCAGGTTCAGGTCTCTTGAGTGTAGAAGCCATGAATCAATTTCAATTTTTTCTTTTTTGTGTGTGAAACAAGCAGCAAGTAATTCTGCCAAAGACAGTAAAAAAATTACAGGGTAACAGAAACTTATATACCAGTATTCTATTTTAATCTTTTTATTAAAACAAAGAAAGTTACAGGCTAGGGAGGGGCAGAGATGAAAATTTACAAATTTCATATCTAGGTTACTGGCCTATACCTAATTTCAGTATCATATCCCTTTTAATCTACCTAATAAACAAAATTAACTCAACAAACAAGTCATGATGACATACACAACAGAAAGAAATTAACATATCAAGCAAACAAATTGTAACGAGCAAATGTAATCAACTCGCTGACACTGTGTATCCTTCCAGCTATGCCAGTAACAGTTTCAAGGTTTGAGATTGATGTATCTAGAGAGATAAATAGGGTAAAGCTGTTAACTCAAAAACCTATTAAATCGACTTCAAATGAAAATTCAAATTATTGAATAAATTTTTCATATTAAAATCTTGTAGGATATTGAAATTTTCTATTTTTAGGATTTTCTAAACTTTTTTTTTTGAATTTTTTAAGATAACTCTTATAATAATAATAAATTAATTATTTTTTCACATAAAAATAGGTCATTTTCAAGAATATAAAATAAATAGTTAAAAAACTCTAAAAATATAAAATTTTAGTATCCTGCAAAATTTTAATATAAATAATTTATTGAGCAATTTGGATTCATCATTTTAAACCAATTCAGTAGATTTTGAGTTAAGAGCACTGAAAAATCCAGTGCTCCTAGAAACACGCTAGCTTTATGCTAAAGGAAAACGTTTAGAAGATACCATCATTGACCATTGACTCTATTATTCATGTAATATGTGTTATTTTTCATATTAACGACTTTATTATGTAACTTATTTTTGATAATATTTTTATTATTCAACTTAAATATCACTAATATAAATAATAACTCACTTAAGTTAAACAACAGAAATATTACAAAAATAAGTTGCATAATAAAGTCGTTAATATGAATAATAACTCATTTAATCTAAATAATAAAGTAGTTATCGATTATGATATCAATATATTAGCTCCCTAAGCTAAAATAAATTCAATGAGAATTGAATGTAATTATTTAAGGTTTTTAAATTATGATATCAACTATGAATTTTCTATTATAGCTTTTTAAATTAGCACAACTGATGGACAATTTTGAATTACCAGACACTTGCAAAAATTCAATTTTGTACTTGATTATTATAAGAATTTATTTTATGTTTTCAAAGAATGTAGGAATACATTTATACACCTATAGCAGGCTGCATGCGTAATGATATGCATTTATCATTTATATGCATATACATATAAAAATAATTTGTGCTAAATGAATATGATATCTCAATATCTCATGATAAATTTGATTTTTTATTGTGAGAAATTGAACACGTTCCTAAATATAACTATTTAATTTGCATAAGAGGAGTTGTTGTCTCATCTCTAATTGTACTTCTTCCGGATTTCCAATGTATCATGCTTTTTTTTGGTCTATAAAGAACGGGAACATACAAAATTAATTACAATCTCGGTTTTGTTAGAATAAAACCTTGAATACTATATACTACCTGGCATTGGGCCCAATTACTTCCCTTTTAAATCCCTTTTTTGTATAGTTTATTCAAAAGGAGGAGGGATTCATTGGTAATTATTAATTTAATAATTTTAATAATAAATTTTTAATAATTTCGAAATAATTTTTAAAAATCATTAAAATTAGAAAAAAATTTAGAAATATATTCTTGAACTTGTAGATTGATTGTCTTTCAAATTTTATGTAATGTAAGTATTATTTAATATTCCATCAAAGACTATTGAATATAGATCGTTATAAATTTCATATAATTTTGATGGTACTTAATGAAATATTAATATTTAAATTACATAAAATTTGAAATATAATCAACCTATAAATTTAAGAATATATTTATAATTTTTTCTCTATTTTTAAATTTTTTTTTCAGAATCATTTAAAAATCTATCATCATCAATATACAGTAAGATAATAAATTTAAAAATATATTTAAAAATTATTTAAAATCTATAAATTAAATAGTTATCAAACGATCTCACACTACTACTACTACTACTGAAAATGCCTTGACGCTAGATACCTATTCAAAACGGGTCGAACTCAAACGGGTAACACGTGTGTGCGCGCGCGCGATACCTGGTCGCTGTGCATATACAGTGGGAAGTTGACCCTGTAACTAGACAGCGTGGCATTATTATATGATCTATCTACCCCATGGACTCCTAATAATGGACACATTTGATACCCATGTCTGACGTCGATTTGTTGTGCCATTATTATCTTCCCCAACTTTCTCGTGGGCAATTTTGTTTCCTATTGCCAGCGACTTAATTGAAACTTGGTACCTAACCTATGAACTAATCGCCTCCGTTTGTATTAAGCTCGGAGGATTCAGTTATGGAATTATATTCTATAAGATTTTGATACGAAAAATTTATTGAACTACTTGAATCGACTTTTCGGATACAGAATTTTTAAATTTGATCCGTAAATATTTCAAATCGAAATATTTATGGAAATACCCTAACTTTACTCTCTCTCTCTCTCTCTCTATATATATATATATATATATATATATATATATATGAACGGCATGCTGTTCAAAATCACAGGCGTGCACCACATACTGTTCAGACATGATGTTCAGGGTCACAGACGTACACCATATGACGTTCAGACGTGAATGATATGTCATTCAGACATAATGTTCAGAGTCAAAGACATACACCATATACCGTTCAGGCATTACACACACGTTGACATAGCATATGCCACACACATAATATGAAATTACTGAACATATAAATATGTTGATGTAGCATAAACTTTAGTGTATACTACATGATATTAATTAGCTACTAATATTTTGATTGAAATAGGTTGATTTAATTAATTAGGAGTAGAGACTCTTGGAGCTATATATCCTTGATAGATGTTCTTTTCCTTCTTTTTTCTTTTTCTTTTTCTTTTCTCTTTGTTCTTTTGAGGGTATCACCATCAGGGACGAACACAGAAAATATTGTAATGGGAGTCGATTTTTTATTAATTGGAGAGTTTATTAAAATTCATTTAATTTAATTTGTCATTTTCTAAGTATAGGATCAAAGTAGAAGTTTTTGCATAAAATATAAAGGTCAAATTCTATGAAATTTTAGATATAATGATAAACTTTTCTGAAATTACAATAGAAAAATCGAATAAATTATCAAATTTTGGAAAAAAAAATATGAAGACAATTGACCTCCATTATATTCATATAAATCCGCCATGAATTCACTATCACATGTCGATATGACGACTCTTTTTATTGAACATTAAAAACATTACACTTTCCCTTGAAAAGCCACATCTTTTTTTCCTCTCATAATTAAAGAAAGGTCAATTCTTCAATTAAATTAACTCCTTTTTTCTGTGATTAAGAAATATGATGTATAAATTTCTCTCCATTACGTTAAAAAAGAAAGAAAAACGCACCTTTCCAACCGATTATTTCTGTTTGTGTCATTCCTAAAATAGTATTTTAGAGCTTGACAAGTCCAAAGTATAAGCGACAGTACATTAATAATCAGGCCCACTAACATGTCATAAAAATTAGTTATAACTTTTAACTAATCACATGATGGTACAGAAATCTTGATAAAGAGCCTCTATCACTATTTCAGAGAGGCCCACAATTCACTAAATTTTGTCAGGCAAATTAATGCAAAACTAGGTAGGCACTTGGACTTATTTTGCTCAAGTTTAGATAAATAAATAAATCACTGGGGAATAAATTCTCATGAAATAGTTTAAAATTGTCTCAAAATTAAGGCTGTAAGCATACACTATAAATTGACATTCTAACTATCAAATGGTTATTCATTGAGAAGTTTGAGAAATTAACGGTTCATTTTTTTACATGCACTTAATTGATTATAAGATGATTTGTAAATTACGTCAAATATGATATACAACCTTAAATTATATAAAACATGTTCATTATTTTTTTTAATTTTGACAACTATTTGTTTGTGTCATATAGTTTTTCATAGTTATATCTAACATATAAGTTAAAAATTAGGCAGGAACCAAAGGTCTGCTTCAGTATTTGACTAAAACAGTCAAACAGATTTCTGTTTGTATTTTTTATTGGAGAAAATATTTATATTCTTAGAGCTTCATCCCTCAGATTTGTCCCCACGCATTTTTTTTTACTCCATTTAACTACATGATTTTTGTCATTTTATTTTTTGAAAGTTTCCATTTTTAAATTAATTTCGTTATTCAATTATATCAACACTTGATTCTAATATATAAATATTTGATTTATTTATATAAATACTTAAGTAGCCCATATGATTCATTCTACACGCGTTTTTATTTTTTGAAACTTTCTTTCTCTCTTTCTTCTCCAACGCATTTTTATTTTTCCAAGACATTTTTTTTCTCTTTCTCTTTCCTCTTTTTTCCCATGCATTTTTGTTTTCCGAGATTATTTCTTTCTCACTTCTCTCTCTTGTTATTTTTCTTCTTGACGATTTATATATATAAACACTCAGATTTCATATATAAATACTTGAGTCAGAGATATAAATATCTAAATCACTTATATAAAGATATAAATATCTAAATCACTTATATAAAAAACTGAGTATATAATACAAATATTTGAGTTGAATTTTAAATATATGAGAACATCTGAACGTACTTTTTATAAAAAATAAAAAAATAATATACGTAAATTTTTTTAAAGAATTTAATTTGAGATATTATTAAACGCTTCCTTTTTATTAATTAAAGTGATGTAACTAATACTTTTATTGATTATAGGTTAGTTGATGAACCAATTGGAACAAGGCCATCATGTCAAGAAAAATGGGCACCAAAATAATAAGTCCAAAGGAAGGAGAAAATGTGTAGTTTGAAATTAAGGGCTAGCTAATATATAAATATATTTTTTTTATAAGGAGTAGCTAATATTAAGTTTGACATTTGCACTAACAGATAAATTAGCTGACATTATAACATAAATCTGACTGTTGTTATATATATCATATATTCATATATGCATGTAAGAAGGCTTCCTTTATTGCTAACAGCTACTGACATGACAACCTGATACAATATTAGGTTTCCAATCATCATTTTTTATGCACGATTTGTAGTACTGGTAGAAGGGTGTTAATTATTGTGGTTTCAGCTGACTTGACAGAAAGAGGTAAATGTCTTTTTTTTTAAAAAAAAATGTAAATATTATAGTTAAATAACAAAATTTTTGATTGTAAATATTAAGTTAATTGTAGTGTTTTTTTATAAAAAAATGAAAAATTATTGGGAGAGAGGTTTGTGACTAACTCAATTATTTGGAATAGCAGCTAACTCAATCTATAATTGAAATAACAAAAAATAAAGTTAGCGGCTATTCCGAATAGCTAGTTATATATCAAAAATACGAAATAGAGTTCGAAATAATTTGCTAACCTGAGCTAGCGTTGTTTCTCATCCATTCAAATATACTCTCAAATAATTTGTATTTATTTGTTATTTTAGATTCAGTATTGATCTTGAGCGTCCGATATAAAACAAACATATTAGATTGCTTTATTGATGTCAATTTGGAATCAATTTAGTTTTTAACAATATCAACAATTCAATTTGATATATTTTAAATCAAATGCACTAAACTTATTGAAAAAAAATATATAACCTTTTGATTCGAGTCCGATTTATCAACTAAAAAAAAGCAATTTAAAAACCCAAAACATTACATTTATTTTTCCGAAATAAAAATAAAATCATTCATCTAATTTTAAATATTTATAAAAAAATTTCAGTTAAATTTTAAACATCTAATTTTAAATATTTATAAAAAAAAATTCAATTAAATTTCAAACATGTCACAGAAAGACTGAAAGAAAGAGCGCAAAGCATTATATTTGTGATTGATAATTTGATATGAACCTAGATTTGAAGTTGTTGATAACTTTGTAATTCTCAAAATATTGACGTGGGGATCAAAATTAAGACTTTACCAGTAAATAATTGACCAGAACTGTACGCCTTTTTTTTTTCTAGCCACCTAACAGATTCCAAGTTGGCTTTTTTCACAATGATTTGGCATTCTTTTCTTACTACAACAAAACTACAAACAATAATGAAATGAGAAAAATGGGAGACAGGTCTCCGTCCCTCTCATTTTGGGATCTTCTGTGTCCATTTCATATTTGACCTCTCTCCTTGCTAAAGAAATGTCCAAAGAGTTATTTAGAAATATCACAAGAAAGATTATTTCTTTATAGGTATATATATTGAGTAACGTTTAGGAATAATTAATATATTAGGGTTGCTAATTATCGTTCAAAAATTTTGTGCATATTTCGTCAAGTATAGAATGAATTCTTTTTTCGATATATAAATCGTGTAGGATTTACAATTTAAGTATATCGTATTTATTCTTTCCGAGGGAAAAAGTGATTAATTCTATATTGAAGAAATTTAAATGAAAATTTCTGAATAATCAAAATCATATTTAAATCGTGTCCAAAAAATATTATATTCTTAAAATCAGATAAAACATAAATAATACAAACAGTTACATATCTCATGCAATTAGTTAATTAATAAACTAATATAATCAACTGAATAAAGAAAAATAAAATATCTCAACACAAACATATCCAACACATAAAATATCGATTCAGATTTTCTCCAATCCCAACAGTTAATTTACCTACTAGTACTAGTGGTCTAGTACCAACCAACGAACAACAAACACATAAAGAGCCACGAAACTTTGTTCACAGAAGATCAATTCCTCCTTTGTAAGGTACACTCCCACTCCGTCATCAGTCTTTCCGTTCCCCACTACAGCGTGAATTCGTGCAGATCCCTATACTACCATCTTCCCCTCCATTCACTTCCCCTCCCCTTCTTTTCCGGCGAACAAATACTCCCTCCCTTCCTTACCAAGTAACATTTTTACCTCCCTTTACCTCCTCTCACCTCCCGTCCAAACAAAAACCCCGCCACCTTACCTCGAGGGTTAGTCAAATCCCAATCCTCCATTCTTCCCGAATTCTAACACGAATTGGAGTGCGGAGTTCGGATTACAATGGAGGAGAACAAGAAGATAGATTTAGACGCGCCGCTTCTCTCGATCCGGCGTTTCTCCGTCGAACCACCGATCTCTTCTCCTTCTACACCTTCCGATTCCAATTCGACGAGTAAGTCGTGTAGGCGGTCTTCTCTCCCCTTCTACAAACCCGATATCAAGTCGGGTCCAGTGAGGAATCCGGGTGTGATACCGTTCGTGTGGGAGCAACGACCGGGTCAACCCAAACCCGGTACGAACTCTCCGTCTCGGCCTCCGTATGTTGCTCCGAAGCCTCCTCCGATCAAAACAGGTAGCAGTGTCAGGACCCGAAAACCCTTTACCAGTTACTCCAGTTCAGTGAAGGAGGAGGTAAGAGATTCGTACTTTGAGGATTCTAAATGTCCAAATGATGAGAGATTAGAGGAGAAAGAAGAGGATAAATTGGATAAGCCACCACAAACTGTGCCCCAAAGTGTTCGAACTAAATCGAGGAGTGCGATCACCAATGGGAATCATGAGACGCAAGAAACAGAGAAGGAGAAAGAAATGAAAGAGCAAGAGGAAAAAGAAAATAAAGAAGAAGAGCAAGAACAAGAACAAGAACAGAAACAGAACCAAATGCAGGAAAGATTCCCAGAAGAAGAAGAAGAGGAGGAAGAAGATAACTTTTCTGATGCGCTTGATACATTATCTCGAACTGAATCCTTCTTCATGAATTGTAGTGTGAGCGGTCTAAGCGAGCTGCCACCTGGGCCCACAAAGCAGTCTCCATTGCCAGGTGGTAGTGATCCTGATGCCCGTGATTTCATGATTGGTCGATTTCTTTCGGCCGCACAAGCAGTTGCTACCGGGTCGCCGCAATACACCTTTCGAAAGGCTCCTGCACCGGCTCGAGAACTTGCAAAACCCACACCGCCTATTGTTGGTACAGGTATAAATCCAAGTCAGAGGCGGGTACCAGTACCGCTCCCATACCAGCACCAGCCCAAGTATGAAAATAATTTTGAGGAAGAAGAGGAGGATGAATCCGAAGAAGAGGATGAGGACGAATTTGAGGAGTCTAGAAGGTTCTATGCCAAGGGTTGTGGGTTCCTCCCTAGCTTTTGCATGAAAAGTTCCTTTTTGATCATGAACCCGGTGCCCGGTATGAAGGGGAGGGGTAAGGCAGTGCCGCCACGTGGTGGTGCTGGAAGGAGAACTGGTAGTCCATTAATCCGGAGCTCCAATAATGGATCAGATTCAAAGCATTCTGATGAGGCCTTTGACAATTACATGGTTGGTTACTTGACTTCTAAATTTTTAAATCACCAATTTATTTGTGTCCATCCCCAAATTAAAGCAATTTAGTTTATTTTCTACTAAAATATCAGACTGTATATGCCACCTATTATGCCTCAAAACTTCACGTTGATCTTTGATTTCACAATGCCATGATTTTAATTAGAATTAGTCTAGGAAATGTTTTGAATGTTATATTCGAAAGAAGTAGATGCTAAAAGTTTTGCCGTAACATGACATCAGAAAACCACTCCTACGGTACCTTATACCAGAAATACCGGTGAGATCTGATTATGTAACTCCCAAAAAGTGTTAGTTTTTCTGCATGTTTTAGACTGAAAACAGAAGCAGAAAATTGTGGTATATTGGTGAAATTTTACCTTTTTGTTAGGTACATTAAGAACTCAGTTGAGGTAAAATTACCCTTTTATTAGTATGTTAGTTTATTCCTTCTAGGTATCTTTTCCCTAGAACACAGTATAAATACATGCCTGGTCCCGAACATTATTAGGACATGCCTAGATTGAAGTATTGGGTACAGTCTGAGTGTGGACCTCTGTGGTTGGCCACTTTCACCGCTTGGGTGAAAACTAACTATGACTAGCAGTCTGCATGTAGCTTGGATTTATATGTAGCTTAGATTTCTAATCGTAACTAGAAGTGACATATTACCAACTGAAAGAGAGATAGACCTGCCAAGAAAACCAAAAGATAAGAAAGGGAAAAAAAAATTAGTTGATATCTCCGATAGATGGTGGCATCACCTATTGTTAGCATTGGTTTCTAATTTGGGAAGGCAGCATTACTGCATTGGATTGTTCATTATAATTTATTTCTTTGGATGTCGGGCTTCTCCCAATCCCCCACCACATTAGTATTTAAGTTGGTGAACTAACAAAGAGAACAATTAATTTGTGTGTCTCTTTTGCAATTAATGCAGAGTAAATTTCCTAGGACAACAGCTCGTAAAAGTGATTATTTGAAATATCAGTTCCGTTTTTTTCTAATTTAAGATTCTTTTCTTATTTTAGCACTCATGGGAACCGGTGTACAAACATAAACAAGACCAAACAAGCAATTCTAGTATGAAAATCAATGGGAGTAGCAAGAATATAAACAGTGAAACAAGCCATCTTACGTACTGGAGTGATTCGCCAAACACGGGTGGGGGCTCATCTCCCTTTATTCATTCAACGGGGGAGGTCACCTCCCCTCCGTTCCACGCTTCAAATGGAGATGATCACAGCAGCAAGGACAGTAGGATGAATTCTCTTGAGAAAATAGAGTACAAGTCTTCTCCTGCTGTTGCATCTCACTGTAGCAGCCAAAATAGATCCGGTTCTCTAGATAGGGATCCTGATCGTTTCCTTGATGCAGAAGAGTCAAATCCTAGTGAGGCTGCATCAGCTACCGAAGAGGCGGAAAATGTAATAGTTGAAGCGGATGAAGTGCCGTCTATCGCTATGAAAGTTCATAGTACCGAGGAGAGGGAAAATGCAGTTAAGAAAAATGGTGTGGAGCAGGTGTCGCCAGTGCGGTTGTTGCCGTTGCCATTGCCTAAATCACCAACAGAGTCCTGGCTCTCTCGTACCTTGCCATCAGTATCTACCAAGAAACAGCCGGTACCATCTTTCTTGGGTATGCAAGTGCAGAATAGAAAACAAGGATTGAGAGAGGATGAGATGAAACCTTTGAGACAACGCCAGATACGGTTCTCTGAGGTAATTTCTTGTCCGATTTACTGTAGTATCATTGCAGAAGCTTGATATTTCCACTACAATACAACAGGTTTAGAATACACTAAACTGATGCCAGTATGATAGTGGACCCCATCCTGTTACTTCTGTGGTTGTTTAGTTGGCATTTTGGTTTAGGGCAGGGATCCATTGACAATGGCTTAACAATATTTTTCAAATAAAATAAAAAAGTTTTTTAGAATAGAAAAAAGATATAGACAAGTTGTTGATCTTATAGAGTGGTTGTTTATCAAATAATTCAAGTATCATTTAAGATACCATTAAAAGTTGTTAAATGTAAATCGTTGAAAATTTCAAGGTCGTTTGATGTTCAGTAAAACTCGCATCATATTTCTTCTTTATCTATATATGTGGTATAGATATATAGTACAGATTACATTTCAATGGTTGGATTGGAAAATCAAATGTTCTTTTTAACAACTGTCATGATTATTAGGCTAATCCATTGTTGATGCACCCCAACCCTTCAGTTTATATCGAAGCATCGACTGGGCTCTCGATCACATGTGGTATATCATATAAAAAATTAAATTTTCAAAGTGCTTGAACATAGTATATTTAATGTAATCTCTTGGTTTAATTTCTAGGTACTTGAGAAACCGGCATCAGGGCAAAGCGGGATCTGATGTAGGAAAGCGTTTTTTTTCTCATTCAAGAAAAGGTGGAGGATCATGCTTATAAACTGGTCCACTATGAGGAGTAAGTTGTACGTTTATCTCATAATAATAATAATAATAGTAAGTGGTTGCAGCTGTATTTATTATTAAATTATTCAATTTGTAAATCAGTGTATTATAGAAAAGCTATAGCTTGTAATAAATCTTCTTATTTATTATTATAATAATAGTAATCATCGTCATTATTGCTAATTATGGAATTCTGCTTTGCTGTCTGAAACATCTTTAATGCACTTATAATTTTATAGGGAGCTTGATATACAGATACTAAAATTGATATCGATTTTATTGTTCAGATTAAATGAGTTGTTATTCATATTAACGATTTTATTATTTATTATTCATATTAACAATTTTATTATGTAAGTTATTTGTACGGTGTTATTGTTATTCAATTTAAGTGAGTTATTATTCATATTAGTGATATTTGAGTTGAATAATAAAAATACTATAAAAAATAAGTTGTAAAATAATATGAATAATAATTCATGTAATATGAATAACAAAGTCGGTATCGATTATGATACCGATTTTGGTATCTCCCAAATATTTTCCAATTTTCTACTATGGTAGCTTTGGTTGGTGTAGGTTGCATTGTATTTCAACTTCACAGACCCTTCAAAAGCAAACCTCTTAATAGTATAAATATTGTCATGATCCGGATTGATTGGATCATGTAATTGGTGATTGTTTGGAGATAATGTATTCAAATTGAGGCAAAATGGGTAGATGGTGGTGGTATTTTTTATTATTTTGACGGAAAATTGAATAAAGAACAAAGATAGAAAATAAGATTAATTCATTTCATTCATTCAACATATCTCAATTACATGGATGAAATGAATTTATATAGCCATCTCTTTTAATATTCTTATAGGTTCCCGACTAATTACGTTCTTAATATCTCACATCTAACTATTCGTCTCCCATTTATTATTATTTTTTTTTAGAAAAAAATGAGGATCAAAATCAATCAAATTAGAATGTTCATAAAAAACTTTTGATTCGGATTTTGAATTTATGATTTTTTATATAGAGAATTTTATAATTTTATCTCTCATTTATTTGAATTACAATTATCCTTGGACATTACAAATATTTTGGGCCGAACTCTTTTTTGATAGATTTTTTATGAGATGCATTTTTGATTTTTTGATTCGAATATAACGCATACGGTATAAAATGTGACTTTTTAAAGGGTCGTCCTAAGATTCGCACGAAATTTCAATATACAAGTAAGACCGTGTGTTATGATTTTATGAAAGAAAAATTACGGCCCATGAATTTCGTTTCTTGATTGATTCTTATCTATGAAATACAAATACAGTGAATATTGGCACTATCTCTGAGGCCCGTACTAGATCCAAATACAATGAAGTGATTCATTTGGAAAAAAATTTAAATTTTGGGGCTGCTCACTAGTAAATTACTGAACATATCAGACACGTCGATACATATGGATAAATACGTGCACATACACGTATTCTATACGTAACGTGTCCGTATGAAGTGTTATTAGACGTATATGTTCGAGATTCTGTATTGTTTCGGCATGTCACACACGGCACGAGCATGCACGGATAGTATATACGGGGAGCATGTTGGACAAGTATGGATAGGGCAAGTACAGTTTTGAAATTTTGAATTTGAAATATGGGCGCTTGGGTGGAATTTAGGACTTGAGAGAGAGGCAGAGGCCAATGAAATTTGAATTTTTGAATTTGAATTTGAATTTTTCTGAAATTTTTCCTGAATTTTCCCTATTTTTAAATATTTTTTTCTAATTTTACAAGTGTTAACACACCGTATTTGAACACGTCTAGTACATCTTGTTAACACGTGATGTATTCTTATACATATGTATTGAATGATCTACACTATTCAAACACGTCACGCACGACACGTGTAAAACCATCGGCACGTGACTTGCTGTGCTAGCACGTATTCGGACACACCTGTGCCAGCATGCACGCCTACCAATTCACTACTGCTCACCGGCCGATAAAAATACACAATTTCAATATACGGTCGGTCAAAAATTAAAATTATATATACATTCAAATTTCTGTTAGAATTCATACTTTATTAGAATAATTCGTTAAAAAATCATACTTTATATTCGATTTTATTTCGAATATTTCGAGCATACCGTTGGACGACCTCGTTCATAATCAGCGAATAACTGAATACAGTTTGACGATCCACACGTTGATCATTAACGCAGATTAGTTAAGACTTAATTAGAGCAGTTTCTTTCTCTCGTGTATAAATTCTTGAATCAAATTGCGCACTTATTACAACTTATCGAGCCCTGTTATTTCACAGCGATTGTCAAAAGACTCAGACGGCGAATATGCATTCCGCTTAGAGTAATAATTCTAAGTTGAGAAGGTAAATTAATAGATTTCAATGTTATGTATGTGGGTCCGATTTCACGTTGAAGAGTCATGAAGTTCATTTGGTTAACTGGCGGAATCCGGAGCCGCAAGCCCTGAACAGAGGTGGCGGGGGGCGGTAGCCCCCTGCGGTAAGACTAGACTCTTCGGACAGTTTATTTTTAGACTGTGCGATTTACATGTTATTTTCTGCTGTATTGTAGAATTAAGGTTTTTTCTCAGTCTATAAATATGTCTCTCTGATGTACTTTGTAATAATAATTTTTGAGAATAGTGAAATTTATATTGGCGGCAGCCGTAGATTTTCTTTCCCTTAAATGTTTCCCACGTAAAAATCTGTGTGATTATTGTCTCTCTTTCTTTTTTTTTCCTTCTTTATAATTGTATCATTACTCTCTTTCGAATCCTAATATTTAATTGATGAGTTTAAAGTGTGATGCTCTTTCAGATTAATCATCAGTTACAATAACATTGAGGTTTTTTTGTAAACTGTGGTGCCTTTTCTAGATTAATTATTTTTCAATAACACTGAAGGTTTTATAAGTTCACACATATTGTATAAACCGTGGTACCTTTTGGATTTTTGTAAGCTCACACATATTGTCACGCTCTTGTTTGTCTGGATCTAATTCTTGTCGTATATGATTTTTTCTATTTAAAAGTGGTGTACACTGATTCTATACACCAAAACCCCATCTGTGAAGCCTTCTTCTTTCCTAATTAAAACAGTACCTACTTCACTTGAACTCTTTTCCAATCCTTCAGTGAGAGAGAAACCAAAAGAAGAAATGAGAATAATTGTGAGATATTAATTGAATTAGACCCCTTTATCAAAGGTGGTTTTCATCCATTCTGTTCCTCTACATTTGGTAATGTTTTGGATAAGAACTTTCAGTTGTAAGTAATTTTTGGATAGTAATTGGATCTTGAACTGATCAAATAATCACTTTGATTTCGTTGTTTTCGAGTTCTCGAGTGGATGCTGCGTTGTTCAATCACTTATTTTTCTCCCCTTTTTACTTCCAAACCGAGAAGAATGGGGTTTTGTTAAGTTAGTTCTGTTTCGTGCACCCCCAAATTAGTGTTATGGTTTGGATCATAACTTAAACGGGTTTCATCTTTAATCTTTGAAACACATTAAATTACTTGAAATTGATTTGTACACGTTGCTTTCTTTCTCCAGTGGATATCTGAGATGATAGTTTTTCTTCCACATGGCATTTTGATGTATTTTGTCTCAAAGTTTAGATCAAACCCCTTAACTTTGAATTCCTATTGTTATTTCACCCAGGATTCATTTCATGCAACCTAAATATTTGATTCAGTTCTGAAACTTTAATATATATATGTACTTTGGCAATTTGATATCCCCAAAAACTTTTGAATCTACTGATCATAACCAAAGTTCTTACATATTTTGTTGATGGTCATGGTTAATGAATTCAGAATTTCAGATCCCAATTTTGTGTTTTGTTTATTCATTGAACTAAATTGGACGTGTAAATAAATTATCCTCGTATTTATTTTATCTATTTTCAACCTTTACTCTTAGTTATTATATTCTATTGGTTATTGAACTTATTTGGACTTAATTTTGTAGGTAATTGAGAATTGTTAATTGGCATTTACACTTTGTATATCCAAAATTTGAACCTTATATTTGATGTATATATATAAATTATCTATTTTGATTTATTTCTTAATTAGTTCTGATGCTTTGGGTGTCTCACAATTATTAATTTGACTGAAGAGTATATATTATGTATAGTCCGCAAGTATAGTTTAGATTCATGTAATCTATAAACATATGTAATTAATAAGACTCTTCAATTTTATTTAAATTTGGGAAATTGATTGGTGTAATGTTCTATTATCATCATCTGTAGGTTATCCTTAGTTTTGATTTCGAACACCATGGTTTCCTCATATTGTACGAGGCGTCGGGTGTCTTCAAATGCCGACAACATCTTGACCTATCTCAGGCGCTCATACCTCACACGCGATTACTACACTACTCGGTTCTTCGGACGAGTCCTCGATGTCGCTGTCACTAGTGACCCTCGCTCAGTCCAGTATTGGATCAACAAGAGCCTCTACATCCACCGTCACCGTCTCCATTCTCACCACCGGCGCAAGATCATTGCAGGACTCGGCACTCAATGGTACCCTTTCCAATACAACCGAATCCCTGCGACTCTCCAGATATGCATCGGCAGCCGTGTTCTGATCTTTCAGATATCCCATTCCAGATCCATCCCTACCGCTCTCTCCCATTTGTTATGTGACCGTCGCATCACCTTTGTCGGGTACAACATCGGATATGACTGTCGCTTGCTTAGATCATACCATGGTCTAGTGGTTGCCTCCACGACAGAACTCCGCTCAGTGTCTGGCATGGGCGGAGCATCAATGGAGAGAATGGCAGAGAGGTTTTTAGGGTTTCGCGGAGTCGGGAAGCCCAGGTGGATCAGCACAAGTGACTGGGATGCTCTGCACCTCTCAGTCGATCAAGTTCAGTATGCGGCTCTGGATGCATACCTCTCATTTCTGCTAGGTGTACGACTCGTGGCGAGTCGTGCTTTAACAGCAAGAGCAGAGTGCAACACGGTTTCAGCTGATCACAAGTTGCATTGGGGAAGCGAGTCTGATCACGGGTCAGGTCTCGAGGATTTTGAAGAAGACAAGTCGTATTCGTACTCGGATGATTCTGGTTCCATGGAGGATGCTTGGTGAAGATTTTGTCCTACTAGTACTGTCTTTGTTTCATTTTAGTTTTACTAGTTAACTATTCAAAACAAAAAAGAAGAAGGAAGAAGAAGACTATGGTTTACATAGGCTGCAATTAGATGTTAATAGTTGTTTAATTAATTGGCATTATTGCTTATGAATATGCTTGGTTTCAAATGGTAGTGAAGAGCGTTTGTGTTACGTTCTCTGTTACATCATTGATCTTAAAACTGCTGATGTTATACGTTTATTTTCTTTGGTTATTAGATGTTTCAGAGTTAATATATATTTTGTTGTGAATTTTGACATTTTATACATCCAATTTTCGAGATTATCAGTTTCATCTTGAAGGTTAGAATTAGATTGTATGTTTTCTTCAGAAATAAGACTGCTACTATATATCCAAATGTTTTCTGGTAAAAGTCTGCCTATGTTATTTCTTAATTCTTCTAATAGTGCTTGAATTATACTTGACTTGAAGTATTAATCTATTTTCAGAAAATTTGAAATAGAAGTTAATTGGTTTTGCTTTTCAGTTGGGTATTTGATATACTTTGGACTCAAGTTTAATTACGTCAATGTCCCGCAATTAAAAATTATTACATCGAGAAGTATTGACCAAAAAAACTAATAATAAAATAAAATAAAAACAAAACAACACCGGGCCTACAAGGCCTACTCTCGGACCCGAACACAAAACCCGACCCATTTAGTAGAGTAGGATTAATTATCCCCAACGCCCATCGTACAGTATTTTTGTCCAATGGTAAATCACCGTTAGATTATTAAATCTGATAATTTGCACGATTATTACAGCGTGAGAGAGAACTTCTGTGCGAATCTTGATTCCATCGAACGGTTTTTACCTATCAGAAAAAATTTTGGTCCAATCTGCGTTGGAACACTCCCGCGCATGCATTTTTTACTTTACAAGAAACAATAACCAAATACGACAGGTGCTATTTTGCAATTTTCCACCCAGCTCCAGCTGCTGCTCGCGCGCGCTTCCTTTTTCTTCCCCCTTCTCTCTCTCTCTCTCTCTCGAGTCTCGATCGACTGAAATGGCGTCGAATTCAGCGAGCGATTCAGGTGAGTTCGCTTTTTCCTAGTTCTATTTTCTGTTTCTCCTTCCGATTCTTTCAATCGTTTTTCTTTCCGATGGAATGCATGATGCATCTCCTTTCTCTTAAAATTTGGATATTACTGCGCCGAATGATGATAAGTTTGCAATTCCCTTAGGGGAAAGAAAAGGAGAAAACATAGTAGGAACGATGGGGGTGTTGAGATTCTCTCCATTTGTGGTACTGGTACATGACTGTAGGTATCATTCCCCTCGGTTTTGGTACTGAATTACTACTGCTGGCTATTGCTATTTGCTGGTGCGCCTCAGGATCTAGAAAAACAAAGAAGCCCCCCCCCCCCCCCCCCCCCCCCCAACCCAAAACCCAAATTGAAAACATTAATTAAGTATAGAAAGTAAATGTAAAATTTCAAAAGCAAATCAAACAAAGGAAAGTTAGGGGTATTCAGTATTGTGTACCAAACTGCCAGTGTTGTACCAGTGTCTACTTGATTTGAAATGCAACACACTAGATTATATCATGAATATGTTATTCGGTGTCATGACTTTTGTTTTAAGAAATCTGCTGAATTATGCTTGGTATCTCAAATATGAATTACTGTGTGCTAACGCTGTTTTGTTATTTACTTGATTTATTGTAAATGAAAAAGAGAAAACTATTTACTTGATTTGAATGAAATCCGCTAAGGTTATACCATGAAAATAGATGATCAGTTGTGGGTCTCTTTCCATGAGTGATGAACGTGGTTTTCCTTGTCAGAATTTCACTTTGGCCTTTCTGTCTTTGAGGCTTTCTGACAAACAGCTTGTGGACATAAAAAGAAATTGGTTTAAAAAAAATAATGGAAAGCTTTTGGTTATTCAAGTATGCTCCTGATTCCTGAACTAAGTGGATTTCAACAGAGTCACTTTCATGTGGACCTAACAAATAATAATATGATTTAAAATGGATCCTGGTAATATAATGAAATGTGTCTATACATTGCATTGCTTTTCTCTTAAGAAAAGGGCTCAAAGATGTTGGGTGAGGAAGGTTGTATTAGGTAACCTCCTTGCTAGTATTGGTGTTAGATAATTGTCATTTTGTACATAAATTACTATTGTTTTCTAGGAACACCTATGTAAATTCCTTTATAACATAAACCCTGGTACAATATTAACTCCCTTATCCTTACCTCAAAATAAGTTTAAGATCTAGTATCGTGTTTAATTGTATTCCTTCAGTCAAGGTTCTTATATGGATTTAGATATGAGGTCATATAAGAAGTTCTTTGTCATATTCTGTTACAATTATACAGGATTAAAAGGCGAGTCAAGCAATCAATCTGAGGATCATGGTAATCATTTTATATGCATTCATAATTACAGGTTTCCACCTACAACCACAGGTTTATCACTTTTGATTATCTTTGTGTGGTTTTATTATATGGCCAAATTAGCCCCGATAAAAAATAATTGTTATAATTTGATTCTGCAATTGGCCCCGAGTAGCTCAGTACCATGCAATTGAGCTTCAATTGGGAGATGGAATCTCAAGTTAAATCAATTTATATTACCTTCAGTTGTGTATTTATACATCAACTATGACTCCTTAATTTCTCCCTGAACTGTTCATGAAATCCAGACCATTTCAGAAGTTCTTGAAAATGTGGCTCAAGAATTTGTTCTGCACGTATCATGTAATAACTTCTTCATTAGCTGAACTCATAAACTTTGTTGTCATGATGTTCCTGTAGAAACTAAGGCACGAGTAGAAGAAACATGGAAAAAGATGAATGCAGGTTTACCCACTAAGCTGCCTAAACCAGTCATGCACAAGCTTGGTTCATCCTCAAAACCAAAGACAAACAAAAGTACACCTGTAAGTTTGTACAAATTTTTCACCTTGATATTATTCTAGTTTCATGCATCCATTTGGAAAATCTCTAAGTGTCATATACAGCCCAACCAAATGAAGAATGTTGTTCACTTCTGATGTTCTGTACCATGCCCAAATTACCCCTCCATTTTATTTTGTTTTGGAGACTTCTTCAAGAAATTTATTTAGGGGTTTAGATGATTTCTTATGTTTTTTAAGTGGATGTCTACAGATGTTTCTCTTTTCACACAGCTGTTTGTGATACTTTGCGGTAACTTAGCTGTTTGTGATATTTTGCGGTAACTTAGGGGTCGCACTGTGATTTCCCATCATTCATATCTTTTTGTTAACATCTTTTTAAGGATTGGATGGTCAAACTTGGGCTTGCACCAAAGAAATCATTGTCAGAAAATAGTTCAGAGGCTTCAAAGAAGACATCTGATTCTGCACAGAATAGCATTGGGGAGGATGCAAAACAACTGGCTGCAGCTGCACTTGCAGCTGTTAGAGATGCTGCATCGAACTCCCAACTTGGAAAAGGGAAAATTCAAGTGAGTAAATCCTTTTTATTATTGAATGATGTTGTTCTCCGGGTGGTGGTGCATCTTTGATGAGGGTTCTGTTGCCATCACTTTTGGGTGGTACAAGTTGCCACAATTTCTTTTACATCAGTATTTCAAAGTTCAAAATTCAAATGATGAATTTGAACAACTGGTCTCAGTCTTTTTTGAGAATGATGCATCTGTGTAAAAATTTTATAATTTTTTAAGATCGTTTTTGTACAACATCAAAGGTCAAAAGACAACTTCATTTGTTCATTTTATTGACTCTTGATCTTGAGCGAAACAAACCGAAAGATTGACAGACTTTTACATGACTGCATGCTCATGAGAAGAACAAAATCACTGTCTAGATCTATTGTTTCAGTTTTGGAGTTTGAAATGTTAATGCAAAGAGAGGTTCCAGCAGCTTGTGCCATTGGAATGGTCCTTTCTTTTTCTATTTTATTTTCTGTGTGTGTGTGTGTGTGTGTGTGTGTGTGTGTGTGTGTGTGTGTGTGTGTTCGTGTGCGCGTGCATGTTTGTTTTGGTTCGGGGGGTGGGGTGGAGATGAATTTTCAAGCATACCCCTAAAAGTTCTCAATATATATACTCATATTCTCTTTCAAAGTTAACTATCGGATCTACCTATATGGAACATAAAAATACAATTGATGCACTTCTTTCAATTAATAAACCACTTTTTCTAGAAACAAGTGGCACATACCATTAATCATGTTTTGTCAGGGTTACTTAAGTCTGTATCTTTTAGGAAAATGCAGATGCTTTTCACGAAACCTTATAATGCGTACATAAATCCTTGATAAAATCTCCATCATGAGCTGGCATTTAAATCTTATAGTACTTCAAAGTTGCAGTCTTAACTTGATGTGTAACTTCTATTATTGCTATTGTGTATTTATAGATAACAGAGGTGCGGGATTTTGCTGGAGAAGAGATCCAAGTAAAGAAACTTGTAGATGCCAAGTCGAAGGAAGCTGAAGAAGAAAAATCAAAATCAACAGGGGCCCCATCAAGCGCTCTGGACAGTGTACTAGAACAAATAAAAAAGAAACCAAAATTGAGTGTATTAGACAAGACAAAGAAAGATTGGGGGGAGTTCAAAGAGGACAATAAAGGTATGGAGGATGAGCTTGATGCATACAAAAAGAGCTCGAATCAATACTTGGATAAGGTCTCGTTTTTGCAAAGAGCTGATTATAGGGAGTTTGAAAGAGAGAGGGATGCACGATTGGCATTGCAAGCCAAGAGGAAGGCGGAATCGAGGGATCATGACTTCTAGGTACTTGTAGTTAGGATTTGATCAGGGTTCGTGTGGTTTAATTTTTAGGGTAGTTTAGTTGTACTTTTCGTGACATTTAGAACTTGTTTGTTGTTCCTTTTATTCTTGGAACTCAATACCATTTTGGGCGATCCATTTACAGTGTGTACTAGGTCGAAACTTCACCATGGAATTGCCCTTGTTCTCTTAATCGAGGCATATAAATTTGGATATATATAACCAAGAAATGATTACGATGAAGGAAAACAAAAGTAGCTTCTTAAAATAAAAGTAAAATAAGTATACCATATTCATTAATACACTGGAAAGTATGGGGCCAAGTGTTCATGTTTGGTTTTCTTGGGCTCTAGGGTTAAAGTTTCAAATTTTCATTTAGTTAATTATGTATAGTATTATTTTTTGAGGTACATGGTGGTTGTAGATTTTTCAGTTGTACCTAGCTGAATTATTGTTGTGTTAATTATGTATAGTATTATTTAGTTAATTTGTATTATGTTTGGTTCGCTTATTGTTGTGTTAATATCTAGATTCTGGTACCAGCTTGTCCGATCTTGTTATGTACCAGCTGAAATCTCGGCACCTAACTGCAAGTCCATCAAGACTTTGACTTGATTTGTTTTTTAAGATCACTTGCTTTATTAGAGTTTGCTCATTTTTTGGGAATTTTTGTTGGATTATATTGGGCCTTGTTCATGTGTTTCTTTCTTCTTCTCTTTCAAACATGTGTTTCTTTTCAGTTTCTTTGTTTTAAGCATTTTGGTGCTATGCGCTTCCAACTAAAGAATTAGTGCTCTGTTACGACTAAAAAGGCAATTTGATCCACATTCTTTTAATTGGGCTTGGACAAAAGTTTTGTCCGGTACTGACAGAGTGTGTGTATTGGTCAAAATCTTGGTGGTTTGTGTGGGACTAAACATTCGATTTGGTATATACTCTTTAAATTTCTCTTATTTTTCTCTTATTTGTTAAATGTTGAGGCTTAGTTCAGTCAACTAGGATACTTCTAGCTAACCCAAGAAATTCATGAGCTTATTTGTGCTTTAAACTGTCCAAAGGGTTAAAAAAGAAGGTGAAACTTGAATGGTTGGTCCTGATTTACTTCACATGTGACACTTATGTTTTCTAATTTGGAACAATATTATATCAGTTTTCTTTAAAAAAATAAGATTAAATACTAAAGCCTTAGGATTACTTTTTTTTTCCAGAAAAAATCGAAATTAACCTTAACAAATCTATTTTCATAATTCTTAAAAAAAAGAGCAAATCCTTTTCATATAACAAGGCCTTCTAGAGAGTTACACATGGACAACATAATATGCAGTTGTTTGGCACAAACACCATTATATTATTTGAAACAATTGCAAATTAGTATAGCGCGTTTAGTTCGTGTTGAATCTTACAAAATATTTTATGGAATAAAATATGTATATGCTAGGGATCGACTATTCTTATAGTCCTTGTCAAAATTTATACGACTTATATATACTGGTCAAACTCAGGTGTCAAACAGAGTTCAATACTATTTAAATATCTAATTACCAAAGGATACTGACGTAAGCTCGTATAATATTTAATTACCAAAGGATACTGACGTAAGCTCTTACAACATATACGATCCTTCTAGAAGGAAGTTTAATTTCAGCTGGATTATATTACTATTTTATTTTACTTTAATAAAAATTCGGTTCTTGATGCATCATGTTCATGTAATATAATTAATCTCCCTTTAAGATTTATCTGATTTAAAATGTCATGTTACATAAAAAAGGAGGATTTGACTTGATAGACAAAATAACAGAAATATTTCTTTCAAATTTGTTAAAATTCAAGTGAATTATTTATGCAAAGCAAGTGAATAATTTGTGGTAACTTCTGGTAAAAAGATAATAAATTATAACATAGTATTTTATCTCCCTTATCTCAAAAAAAAAAACAGCTGGGGTCACTTAATTATTGGTCAAAATTTCTAAAAAATTTGAGCTGCTAAAAGTAGAAAAAATGTTAAAAAAAACATATCAGTTTTTATTTTGTATGTATAAATTTCATTTGATGTTAAACGGAATGTGATCTTTTATTTTGAAATTTGTATGTTTTGTTTCTCAATCATGTCACTTACATATATTATATTTTGTTAAGCTATTACCAATTGAAACTTTTATAATAATTAATGTTTCTCTACCAAAAAAAATTACTTTATTTCGAATATAAAGTGATAATTCTCAAATGTATAATTTTTTTCATTCTATAATTTTCTAATATGTTAAACTAACAACAGCAATTAATATATATTCTATTATGAAATATAAAAATATGTATTTTTGTAGAATTTATTTAATTGTTTGCATTGTACTAATTTTAGCATTTTTTTTCTTGTGATGAATTTTTTTAAGAAAAAAAACAATTATTATTTTTTATTACACTAGCATAAGGTCAGATGAGACAAACGGCCTTATCCCTATGGTTTCTAACCTTATCACCTTCAATAAATTTTATGTAAATAGGTGGCATTCTAGCAACTGATAACTGATAACTGATAACCATCATTCATTATTTATTTTACTTTTCACCTTCTAGATGGACAGTTCAATTTTTTTTTATATTCCATTCACACTATTAATTATCTTGTGGTCTCATGACTATTTAGTCAAATTGCTAAACCTTGTCATTTTTCACGTGTCATATTCTAGTCCAGCACCTGGCAGTATCAGTATTCAATTTTCAAGTATTTAATTAGACCATCAATAAAGAGAGGGAATAATTTTAGCTAGCTATGTAGTAACTCATAATTAGCCATCTATTAAAAGTATCATGTTTTGTTTTTACGTATCAGACACATATATATCAACCGGACATACCGTACTAGATATGTTTATCGTCTAATACAGTATTTATAACGGTACATCATGTGGAACATGAAATACAGCATATCTAAACACGCATGTAGTGTTTGGACCTTATTTGGATACTTACAATTCGTACTGTATTTATGTACTATATACTTTTATTAATACATTACTTATTACTTATAAGCTTCTATACTTATAAATGTTTCAATGTCGTTTTTTAATGATAGAGAAAAAGAATCCCATTAAAACTTTTAAAATAACCAATTTTTCCATCCATAAAAAAACAATATTAGCCAAATTTTCATTAGAAACACAACATTGTTTTCTTTATAACCTTTTCTTCATTATATAAATTATGAGCCTTATGTTAATTATAAAATTTGTCATTATAGCCTCTCTCTAAGCTAAATTAAACTTTATATATGATACTCAATTATACTATGTTTGTTGATATTACTACTAAATAAAAGATTCGTTCAAATGGATATTTTTAGCTCAACCATATTAATAATCAATATGAAATAAATTTTGTTGTGTTTTGAGAAACTTTATTCTTGACTATATGTATATATTTTTAATAACTCCTTCAATGTGAATTATAATTAAATGTTCAAAATAAAACACTTGTCTCGAACTTAGGAAAAGGATAATCTGGTCATTTTTAATTTAAGAAAATGTTCAAAATAGGTCACATAGAAAAAAGAGGATAAAAGAAATTATTTGAAGTGTTTAATAGGAAAATTTACTATTTTGATGTTTTGGTTAGTAAATTGATTATTCGAAATTTTGGATGGGTACGCCGGCCATTAAGTAAATATATATTATCATGATCGGTATAACAAGTCAAATAAATATTTTACTTACATTATTTTTTATCTTTTCATAATTTTATTGTACTTAATGGGAAATTTAAATAAATTATTGTATTTAGAAGATATAACATAAGGTTTGAATTCAATTGAGTCCAAAGATGAAACCTAGGCCAAAATGCAGGATAATTTAGGGTTGAACCTAAATCGCAAGTTCAGCACAATGGTGATAGGTCTCGTTTTTATATGGAGATATGTATGTTCAAATTTTTGTAAGAGACATTGGAAAAAAAACAAATACTGAGACTAATTAAAAAAAAATAGGGCTGAACTTAGGTTGGAAATTAGTGCATCTATTACTTAATGTAATGGAATGAAAAAACAATCATAAATTAAACCAATAATTTAACATTTATTATTTTAATACTTATTATTATATAAAAACATATCAAAACACCATCACTTTATTAATTATTATTATTATATAAAAATATATAAAATAGTCATCACTAACATCTGTCATCTTTATCTCCAATTAATATGCCAGCAACATCCCTGCCTAAACTAGGCCATCTAACCAGTCAAAAATTCCATCAAATTATCTTGCATCCTTTTCCACATCCACATCAAATTTCAAATCAAAACTTCATAAAAAACCAATCAAAGTCTTGTCTACTAAACTTCCAAACATATTCTCTCATTTTGCTGGCTTATATATTTTATTTCCCCCATTAATCACTTTCAATTCTAACCAAACTCCATCAGAATATAAATACTAAATAAAAAGTAAATAACATTTTCTAAAACAAAATATAGACTGGTAGTTGTAATAAATTTTTGTGAATTTCTTGTGATTAAATATTAACCAATTTTCGTTTGATAGATAAATGATATATGATGCACGTCAAGTGTTCTGAACTCTAATATGCTTTGAAAATTTTCATAAAAAAATTTAAAAACTTTGAAATTTTTGTTGGTTATACTAGCAATTAACTCTTGAATAAATTAACATATGCACTCTGTGTGAAATTATTGCTCCTTATTAAATTACAGTCGGCAAAAGTACCAATTTAATTAATAACATAGAGATAATTAATTAATCACAAAAAAAAGGAACTTAAGTCCACATCCTCACATCACATTCCTTCTAGAAACACTTTGAATGGTTTAATAATTAATTGATTAAATCTCATCTCTACAACATCTATGTTAATGTTCTAGCCCCTCTCTCAAGAAATGCTACATCGCTTTCTATCTGGTAAAAAGTTAGTAACAGACTTAACTGATCTCTTTCTTGCAAAGACAGATTTGTGGTTAGCATTTTTGTTTGACCTTTTAATTCACACGCCTTCACATACTTTGATTTTCATGATTTCATCTTCTCAAAATTCTTCTTCCTTGTATACTAATAAATTAGGGTTCACTATTGTTTTGCATGGATTATATATCCTGAGTCAGAAACCACAAGAATTTAATTAACCACATTTGCTGAAGTACTTGGAAGGTCAAAGAACAGTTTGTTTGTTTGTTTGTTTGTTTGTTTGACAAATCCAATGGCTTTATTTATTTATTTTACTTTATTTTATTTTTGTATTATGAAATGAGAATTAAGTTCTTCCTCTCACCCTTTTTGTGCATGGTGGCAAGTTTGTAATTAAAAAATATTGTTGTATAATGCATATAATATATTAAAATATTGATAATTTTGAAAAATAAATAAAAAACATTAGTAAGTTTCATTAATGATATTAAACAAATAGTGTATTCTGTATAATTCGACAATTTCAAAAATAAAATGTATTGTTTGAAAAAGAATTATACAAATATAACAATATTTGAGAATTTTGTTACTATATTGACACGTACAAAAAACCACATAACATGACAATCTCTAATGTTGCACAAACACACTCCATTTATATAATTGACCAAATTTTTCTGTCAAAAAAAAATGAATTGACCAAATTTAATAAATTTAATTCTTCTTAGAACTACATGTTGTAAAATATTGCATGGAGTAGTTACATGTCTTGTAACCACAGAGAATCTCTACATCTTCAACAACATTGTGGGCTCCTATTTAAATGGCAAGATGTGGTTCCTGATCAGAAGAGAAGAGAAAACCACAATTAAGAGAAACAAAACTGAAGTTCAAAATTTTATCCTTGATATCAGAAGCCAAGCATGGATTTGTTGATGAGAAATAATGAAGCAACAGCTTTCATGTCTACAACTAATGGAGATGTAGTCACCATTTCTGAGTTCATTTCTCAACTAGGTATATATATATATATTGGGCTTCTTTAATTTATTTTGTTTTATCTTTATTCTTTCTAACAAACTTCCTTTACCATCATGTTTTTCTATTTGATTTTAATTTAGAAACTAATCAACCCAAATAAAAATCTCATTAATTTATATTTTTAAGAAATTTTTCTGTTTGAATTGTGTAGATGAAGCTGCAGCAACAAGGCTTCAACGGATGAATCAAAGATTGAGAGAGCTGGAGATGCAAATGGAGTTGCTGGAAACTGAAATCTGTAAAACCACTTACGACCCCTACATAGAATGGCCGCAGTTTCCTCCTCCATCACTGGTCAATGGATTTCAGGCATGATGGGAATAATTTTGAGTCAATTAGCAAAGTATAAACTTATTAAATTAATGTTGTAAATATTTGCATTGCTTTTAATTTTTTTATCAGTTGCATACATTTTTTTTTCCGTTTTGGTATGCTATGATTGTATGCGCTAGCTCTTGTATTTTTTTTTTTGTAGAAGTATCTTTTTTTTGTATATATTTTAATTAGATTTTTGTGATTATCATTTCTAGAATTCTTTTAATACAAGAAAATTTAATGCATGAATTTATCTTGAATATGTCTAACATAAAACTTGGTCCTGAAAATTCTTTTTTCAATGCTGAATATTTAGAAAGAGGACAATAACAATAGTTAGAAATATTTTTATTTTTATTATAGACATGTTCACTATATTGAGTGTGCCATATTACCAAATACCATTTTCATAAGTATAAACTCTTTATATATTCAAATTTCTAAAGTTTACCTCTAGTGCACAAATCATTTCGCTTCTTTTTTTTTTTAAAAAAAAGAAAGTCCTATTAGGTTTTAATTTTGTGTTAATTTAGGTAAACATGATTGTTTATGCTGACGTGGCAGTTGGTTCCTTGTGAATCCCTCATTAATTGGATGATATCATATATCCTCTCTTTGACAAAATGCATCCTTGAATTTTCTCTCAACCCAAATAAGCAGGATTTCATGGAGACAACTGGTACATATATGTGGCAACCAAGTAAAGCCACGTCAGCAAAAATAATATTGTTAGTTAATGGAAAAGTACTTAGGTTGTCTTTCAAATTTGAAAGAGTTCAGGTACTGTTTTGGAAAAGTTTTAAGGACGCGCAATTTTTGGTCAAATGCATAAATCTTCCCTAGATAATAATACAATCCTTCAATGGTTCATCCTTCGTTCAATGTTGGCATTAATGTCAATATTTTTATAATTTTTTTTGTTTTTTTTTTTACAATTGAATTTCGAAATAGTTGAATCTTAGGTAAGAAGGAACCATCTCATAGATCAGAATTTGATACCAAGATATATATCGTATATTGTTAAGATAAATTGGATCATAAGGGGTAATTGCTGGAGTCTATATTCTCTGAAGTAGACAGTTACCTCAGAGAATGAAGTGGATAGAAATTATACGTTGTTACTGTAGTGAGCAACATCGAGATTTGCTGGGAGATTTTTTATGTGAAGATTTTGTCCATTATAGGTGAAGTACTTCACCGGATGCTAAGCAGATATAGTAGAAAATAACGGGAGTCAGTTCACCTTCATTTATTTAATAAAGAAAATTATATACTCATGTGTTGCATTTTAAATAAAAATATTAAAAATACATTAATAATATCATGTTCTTCTATCTTTTAATAACAAATTGTGGATTAGTAGTCATTTGCTACATTTAAGATTTTAGATATTTATAATTTAAGGTGGGGTTCCTGTACTTCTCTTATTTTATTTTATTTCTGTTTCTCCTGCATGTAAACTTTTTTATATGATTTTGTGTGATCTAGTAGGTAAATTTTTATTGCTTCAAAAATAACATAAAAATAGATAAGGATTTATTGATAACTACTTGTAACGTTATCTCAAAACATGTCAAACTTTTTCAAAAAAGTAAAAAAAAAAATATAGATATTTTGTTTTCCTCATAGATTGATGGTGTATTGGTTTTCATACAATTTCAATATCATTTAATTTTTTTATTAAATATCGTTAAATATGAACAATAACAATTTTCATATCATTTGATAAACAAAAGGTGTAGCTTGGATTAAGTTTCATCCTTTTTATACATATGATTTGTATAAACTATAAATTACATTTCACCATCCGAATTTCAAAACTATAAACTATTTTTTAACATTCTCAAAATTGTCAAATTAATTCCTTGTCAATGTATCATGTCCAAAATAAATTGAGAGGTTGATTAATATCTCCTGGCTATCTTTGTGTTGATTGCCATTTACTCCATTACACACCCCAAAAAAAAATGTTGTACCATTTTTCTCACAACAGCACAGTGAAGAGGCTTAGTTGCTTGATATGAAATCTTTTTAAAGGCTAAGAATTTATTTGACTAAAACTGTATTAAATTTTGAAATGTTTTATTTAATTTGAAAATTTCTTTTGTGCTTCCTATTGGAACTATCACATGATTTTGTTGGGGACACAAAAATACATGGGTTTAAGGTTTAAACTATCTATAATGATTTTAGAATTAGTTATATAAGAGACCTCTAATGCTGTACTATTTTGAATTGCTTATATTTGTGCAAAGGTCTTTATCGGTTGTCTAGTGTTTGTGTAATTTGGTTATATATTAAAATCAAAATATATAAGAGAAGTGATGATTATATATTTTTTTTTTAATTGTTCTTTATTTATATTTAGATATATTTTATATTCATATTTCTTATTTGAAAAGTATTTATATTTGATAGCAGAAATATTTATATCTTATTTTCTAAGAATTAAAAATTTTAAAATATATATCTTAAATTATTTAATATTTTTTAACTTCAATTTTTATATGATCATTTATAAATAAAAATAAAAAATATTTTTGAAATCATATATAAAAAACATTTATGTTAAATATGAATACTTTTGAATATAGATAAGTGATGCAAAATTTTTAAGTACAAGAATAATTTCTCAATATATAAATAAGAGCACCAAAGAGAAAATAGGATTCATCAAACATGCTTTGAGAGACCTTAAATTGCATCTCATTTTCAGCTAAAATAATCAAATAAATTAATTAGGTGCGTCCTAATCAGAGAGATTCAAAACAACTCGGTTAATTTCACTTATACAAAGGTATATATATATATATATATATATATATATATATATATATATATGATATAAAAATGACAGTAGTCATACTGATAGATACCATATAGCATCTAAATCGAACGGTTAAAATAACTTCAACACATACAATTCATCAAATCCGATGGTTCAAATCATATACCATAATAATTAATCGTCATATAGTCCTAACCATGGAGTGGTGAAGTATTTCATCTACAATGGGCAAAAAATCTTCTGCATGAATCTTAATGTTGTCTGCTACAACCTATAATATATGTTATAATAATCACGTTTAATTTATGCTCACTTCATCCTCTGAAGTGGACTCCTATCCATGACTACATATATGGAACCAATTAAAGTCATCATATTTTATATTATGTTAACTAACACAGGATAATTAATATGTTGCCTACTGATTTATGGGTCATAATTTTCTGCTACACAACATATAAACAGATGAATTATAAGAATTTTTTTTAATTTTTTTTATATAAATTTCAATAAAATTAGATAAATAATATGCTGTCATGTAACTTAAAAAAAGAGAAAGAGAGAGAGAGATGGAAGGCATTTCAACTATTAGGAGAGGATGCGAATTGCTGGTTTATTGGACTAGATAAAAAAAAAATAAGTGAGATCCATGACAGTGAGCTGCCTCAAATTTTATTGGGAAGCAAAATAGGATCATGATACTTCTTTTCTTTCTTTATTTTCTTTCTTGCAATGGCCAAAGAGGAATCAATAATGGATCATGATACATTGCTTGGGGAAGTGTATGTAAGTCACAGTGAAGAAGACTTTGTAGAAGGTTGACCTGATCCTCTCCTTCCAAGCAAGCACACTACTTGGTGCTGATTGGATGGATCGTACTCTCCAAGATCTACCCAATCAGATTCAAAGCTTTTAGATGGATAGACCCTGATTATTTTAGTACAAAAATGATAATTGATCTTTGGGAACACAACATTGCACACGATCCTTGAATTTATGTCATAGAGTTTTTTTTTTGATAAAGATGGTGATTTAAATCATTCAATTTTTAAATATTTATAAAGAATTTTTATTCAAATTTGGAATATATAATCTCTCCTGCAAAGAGTATCTTTTGTCGTTAGATCTGAATCTCATGCCACAAAATGCATTTGAGTATGAGGAATACAAATTAAGAAAATTTTGATTAGAATTTGTAAAAACAAACCATGAATAAACTTCACATGCTTTGCACTACTACCTCATTGTTTGTGTAAGGGGGTAGAATTCACATCATTTGCTATGAATTTTAAAATTAACTATTCTTTCCTTATAAATTTGTTCATGTTTATAACCGAATGATACATATCGTGTGAAATTATGGTCTAATTATTTGGTCCGCTCCGTCAAATATCATAGAAAATACAAACTCACTACAAACAAACTAAATTAATTAATAAAAATTTGATGTTCATATTCTTTTTCTCTTTAATAGAAGCATGCATTGTCATTCAAATATCAACTACATATATATAGTAATCTACATCTTATATTCCTATAAACATTGAAAAAAATTGAGATGCAATATATATTTTATTACAGTAAGGTAGAATTTTAGACAATATGAATCACTTAAACAAAGTAATTTTATAATATGAAAATTAGTCTTAAAAAGTTTGTTACAAAAATATGAAAGTTAAATAAGTGTATTATGAATTATTTTACGTAAAACAGCACGTCGATATATTTCTATAGGTCGATCAATCCTCATTTTATCTTATTGTATCTGCCCCTGATAATAGAGGCATGGTCTTTATCAACCTCATACAAAAATTAAATAGAAATATGCATATTTTAAACATTGCTATAATTTTAAACATCAAATGTTTTTCAATCAGAAGACAAATTATTCTCTTGATGCATTAAATTGTATAAAGTAAGAGTAGTTGCCTAAAAATATAATTCATATGACATTTATTTAAATTAGACAAACTTGCGTAGGCAAACTTCTTTGTGTAAATTAATAGAAGTTGTTAGATATTACAATAATCCTGTCACTCCAAGCATGCAATTGAAGCTATATATATTTTAAGTCAACTCACATATGTTATTGTCAAGTTTCAGAAATAATTAATTAGACTTCTCAATTTAACGCTATCATTTCATTAACTTATTTCCAACTAAAAAATACCGTCATGCCTAATGAAAATTCATCCGAATAATAAAAAAATGATCAGATTCACATCAAAATCTTCCTTTAAAAAACTTCAATGGATATAATCCAATCGGATCATTTCCACGTAGATAATCCAATTTGATCCTTTCCATATAGATAATCAATCTTTAATTTAATGATAAAAATAATATTTTTCGTATGAGATGTCACAAATTTAAATCCGAATGCAGATCCTTATAAATATTTAAAAGTCAAATAATTTTAACTTATATTTTAATCTCAAATAAAAATATTTATCATATATTTCACATCAAATTACCACGAAAAGTAAGAATAACAAAAGATACGTATATACCAAACATTCATGACTTGTGTAATTCTTATGCTGCATTAGTTATGGTACCTTAAATTTACACTATTATATATATATATATATCCTAGTCTATCCAAGCACACTAGTGCATATATATAATATTATATATCTCTATTTTAATCCAAAGCTTTCTCTGGATTTCTTTATATATCAACTCTGGAGCACAGATATTTTTTGAGAGAGGAAGTTGAACCCAAAAAAACACAAAAAAAGGAACACAAAATATTCAAATTCTCCTCTCTTATTAAGCTACAACATTCAAAATTCTCTTCTTTTTGTCAAGGTATAACTTATATGGAAGCCCAGAGCATGGCACCAATTCATGAAGGCACAGTTTCACATAAAGAAACCGCCTTTTCTTCCAACAACGATGGTGGTGATGTTGGGTTTATCTCCGAGTTCATTTCTCAACTTGGTTTGTATAATGTTTCTCTCTATCTCTCTATCTGTCTACAACCCCCCCCCCCCCCCCCCCCTTCTCCTTAGAAAAAAGATAACAACAACAAAAACATAGAGTGTTATATCAAATTTACTGAACTGATGAACATATATATATACTGAAACAGACGAGGAGGCGGCGAAGAGACTTCAAAGAATGAACCAGAGACTGAGGAAACTGGAGAAGCAGATGGAGTTGCTTGAAAATGAGATCTGTAAAACCAATCACAATCCTTGTGGAGAGTGGGTTCAGTTTCCTTCTAGCTTGGTTTATGGGTTTCAGGCTTAAATTAATTTGAGCTCCTGATCTCAGCTTAATTAGGCCTTGCTTCATTTTGTAATTGTGTAATATCTATTTAGTTACTTATTTATTTAATTATTGTTTCATTTTCTTTAAGTATATTTTGATTTGTTCAGTGCTTCTTAATTATTTTCCAATTAAACAGTCCAAGATGCAGAGTATCAATTAAGCGTCTAAGATTAAGATTTGGTTGCTTAAAGAAAAAATGAATTTGTGAACAAAGTACACTTGATAACTCTGTTGCTATCACAGCATTGATATTTCTTTTTCCCTTCTTATATACTTTATCATCTTCAATAATTAATCATTAAAATCTTTGCATTGCTTACATTTGTTTCCATAAAAATCTTTGCATTGCTTACATTAGTGAATTAGAACAAAAAAAAGGGTCCTAGTTTAATTCTTGGGAAAAAGTGATAATCGCATCTTTTACTTGCACTTAGATATATTTATATTTTTTTTAGAAAATATTTATATCTATTGACAAAATATTTATATCTTACATTATTGATATTATAAATTTTACAAGTCATATTTTTATTTGTACAATAAAAATTTTAACTTGAATTTTCCTATAATCATTCATTAAAAAAATGATATATAAATTTTATACTAACTATAAACATTTTCAAATTTAGATATAAATAAGTTAACTATTTAGTATAAATATTTTTTATGTGTAGATAAGCGGCTAATAACATGGTATGCAAAGATAATTTCTCAAAGATAAAACATGTAACTATTAATAAAAAAGAACTAATTTGTCCATATTTTGAATTTTTCAAAAATTACTCTGTCATTAACAAAACATTAGCAGCTAAATTAAAGAAGACTATATATATGACAGTTTTGATCTTGCATTTGGCCTTCATGATTTTTCCTTAATTTAAGAAAAAATATTTAAGTATCAGAACATGTATCATTCAGGTATTGCAGCATGCTCAATTATCAATAAATGGATCACTCACTGCCTGGGAAAAAAAATATTGCCACTAGCAAATATTCACACTCCGTCGCGATATGTTTGTATATATTTTTATTTTATATAAATATTTCTAGCGTAAGTTTAAATTTTCATAATACATTCAATATTTATGACATATATATAATCGAAAAATATTATTTAAATTAAAAATTAAAATTATAAATATGTTCTTAATTACTCGGATAGCGAGGAATCGAATTTAAGTTAATTCGAAATTTCTCTAACATTCCATCAAATAATAAATTTTTTTATTGTAGGATTTTAATGGCTTTATGATGAATGACAAACTAAATTTTAAATCAACTCAAATTTAATACATGGTCTAACTAAATAATTTTGTATGTGTCTACAAATATTTTTTTAATGCGAATAATATTTCTTATAAATATCATAAAAATTAGACGTACATTAAAATTATTCATTTTATATATATAGGAAAATCATCATGAGCAAAATAAGAGGTGAAATGAAAATAATAAAAAATTGAGAAAGATATTTTAAACCTAATAGGTGGATTAATAAATGCTAACTTTTCTAAGTAAAAATTGAAAAAAAAATAAGAAGAAAAATGGAAGAGAATACACAATTTTTAATTTTCAAGAAACACTTTAATTAGTCAGGAGAATTAAGTAGATGTTAAATAACAAAAAAAATTCATATTCATAAGTTTAAAGGAGAATAATACGATGCACTTTTAAAATACTATACAAACAAAATTGAGAAAAAAATTCTAATAAGACACAACAATAACTCAATTTTAAATAAATGAAATGACACAGAAATTTTAATAAAAAAATAATAATCTTGACAACATATTATTCAACCCACATTAAAAAGACACTGAAAAAAATAATATAGAAAACTTAATAAATAAGTGTTCTATCTAGAAAAGTTTAAAAAAACTATTCCAACAACTGAGTTGTTGATCTAGCACAATGGAAATAGGTCTCGTCTTTTTATGAAGAGGCGTAGATTTTAAGTCCCTCAAAATGCATTTGAAAAAAATAAATACTGGGGAACACTTATATAAAAAAAATTAAAACAATTGTAAAAAAAAATTCTATTTGAACAACTATAGAAATTATGGTGTCCGAACGACCCCCTAATATTTACATTATTGTACTATAAATAATTATAAAAAAATATTATTCAAATAATTACAGAAATTACAGTGTCTAAACCACCCTCTAATATTTATACAAACAAACGTATCCGAATCATCCCAATATTTATACAAACAAACCAATATATGTAAAAAAAAGAATTGTACTGTTCATTCAACCGTAGAAAACTACAGTATTTTCGGATTTTCCAATATTTATATTATTATACGTGCAACCGAATGAATGACATGTGCAAATTAAATTCTGAACAATTGTATTAATCTAGATTCTACAGTCAAAACAACACAGAATGACAGTGATGATGACCTAACCATTGAAACCGCTAGTAAGCAATTAGTAGTTTTTTTTTTTATCAGCTCGCTCTTGTTTCATATCAGGCCATAGATATTAGATATACAAATTAGATAGTTAGGAATTTTTTCATAAATGACCGGCCCACAAATTTATTAACATTAATGGCTAAAGACCAAATTTATTTTCACCAATGGCCTAACAAGGGCGCTAAAACTAATTTCACCCTTCAAAACGACTTTTTCCATGCCCGACATTTAACCCAATAATTCAAAATAAATACCGGGGCCCAGTAGACAGACACAACAACAAAGGGCGAATTCCGTGATCTCGCCCTTGGTTGCTATTATCTACACCCCGTCGCCTCTTTCTCTTTCTCCTTCTCCTCTCATTTTATTTTCGCTTTCATCTCTTTGTTTCTTATCTCTTTCGCCTTCACCCAAAAGAAATCAGCCCCCACCGAAATACATTTTGGCGCCATTCGATTCCATTCCCGCGCAGAAAGCGCGCTCACAGAGAAGATCAAAAAGAAAAGAAGAGCGCACACCTGTTCTACTGGGCATTCGCGCTCGACTCGGTGGCTGAAGCTCGTCGACTGTCGTCCCTAGTGCTCGGTTGGGTCTAGGTGGCTTTCCTCTTCGATTTGGTGGCTCGCACCTGAGGGTAAGTACTAGCGCTTGGAATTTTGAATGAACTATCCTTCCAATCGTTACTCAATTTGGAATTTTGGATGGTTTGTATTGTGTGCAAAATATGAACTGAACATTTTGTTGTAAATTACAAGTCAAATTTAGTGGAAGTGTTTTGGGTACCCAAATCCCAATTACTCGGATGGAAATATGTGTTGTGTTTGCTGTGGTTGTGTTGATTATCTTATCGATCTGACTTTGGTTGCATTTAGTTGATGTTTTGGTTGTGCTTGCAAGGTGTTCGACAAAATCCTTGTACTGGTATTGTTATGGGAACCGGACTATTAGGGGTCTGGTTTGATTTTGTAGGTTATAGAAGGGACCGAACATCTTGAATTACCAAGGAAATTACCTGAAAGAATTTACTATAATGTTTGCATATCTTTACTTAGATGATGTTTGCATATTTTTTTAAAGAGTAGTTGTTTAAATATTTTATTTTTAAAAAAAGAATTTACTATAAATTTATTTTTCTCTATAATATATAGAAATGGCCAGAGGTGAAGGTGGTCGTGGACGTGGTCGTGGTCGTAGAGGTGCACTTTTTCATGGTCCATATCAAGGCTCCTTGCTAACTAGAAATCAAACTCATGTATCTAATCGAGCATATGATGATGTGAGTTTTTTTGTTAACATTATGTATGATTTTAGTTCAATTTATTTAATATTGTAATTGTGTAGAAATGTAAGTATTTATTTGTAAATAAATGCATGATCGCATGGTTTTAACCACGAGAGCCAGAAGCATGAGTTTTACATTGAGTGAACAAATAATACCAATTTTAGAGAGATTTCGGTTGGACCGGCTAACTCGACTCGATACAATAAAAATTGATCGAGATTTGATTACCGCATTAGTGGAGCGGTGGAGACGTGAGACTCATTCATTTCATTTACCCGTTGGAGAAATGATTGTGACATTGGAGGACGTGAGTTGTCTTTGGGGTTTACCGATCGATGGCGAGCCGATCATAGGACTAACAGATGACGGATGGGAAGAAGAGGTCGCTGAGTGTTTTGGTCGCATCGAATGGCAAGCATTTCGTAGGCCCCCGAGCACATATAGCCTGAACCCAGACTGGTTACGTGAGCCGTGGCAACCCCCAAGACTGAACGAAAATGATCGGCGCCACCTCCATGCAACTTTGCCTGATGATGCAGACGATGAAGAAGTCGGATATTATGCCCGAGCCTACATGCTTGATATGTTTTCTTCAGTGATGTTTCCGGACCATTCCGGGTATATGCAGGCGATGTTCGTCCAATTTGTGCTCGATATTATCAAACCAAAACAATATAGTTGGGCATCAGCGGTGCTTGCTCATTTGTATAGAGGGTTGTGTGATGCATCGGACTTGTCTACAATGGAAATAACAGCACCCTTAATGTTGTTGCAGATGTGGGTTTGGACCCGGTTTCCGTTGGGTAGGCCACAACCGGTACATTATCAGGATGGTTTAGAGGGTCGGGTATTTGGAGCGAAATGAATAGGTAATCATTGTTATGCAGATGATCCTCACCGAAGTATCACGCTTTACAGGAGACGTCTTGACACTATGACTGACGATGAGGTTAACTGGTGGCCGTATCAGGATGTTATGCATGAGCTACCCGAGATATGCCGTGCTGCCAACGAGCAAGAGATGTGGTTCTACAAAGGACCTCTAATTTATTTTTGGGTGGTGGAGTGGTATACTCCAAAACGAGTCATGCGTCAGTTTGGTTGTTATCAGACAATTCCTCCTCCTCCTCATGATTTTTCGGACCATTTGCACGAGATTACCCATCGGCCACACACGAATGTCGAGTGGCCACGAGTACATAGGAATTATGTCGAATTGTGGGATACACGGTATGAAAACATTGTACCACATGATGAGGAGTATGATATGAGTACATTCATGAGGTATATTGCATGGTTCAATCGTGAAGGTATGCGAACTGTATGGTGGCGCCCTTCAACGGCAGCAGGTGTGTACAATGGTGCTCCTCAGTTGCAAGGTAACCGCCTAAATCGGACCTTCTCCATGCGCAGCGAAGTGGTTCAACATACGGTAAATATTTTTATTTACATTTAACATTTTTATAATATTTCTAGTTAATATATTTATTTATATTTAATATTTTTATAAATATTGTAGATAATTCGCAACTTAACACTTGCAAGAGATGCAGTTGGAGCCTTGGCTAATCGAGCCATGAATGCATTTGCCAGACGCGTACTACGGGTATGTAGAGGTAATTTAGAAGATGTCGAACAAGGACATATCTTCGAAAACTTCATGCAGCAACATGATATTAGAGAGGATGACTTCGATTCCACCTTAGGGGAGCGCATGCGAGTTCAAGCCTCAGATTATGATTGGTTGAACCAACTACTAGGGACCGACTACGCTAGCTCCATGGTTGAGGCTCCTCAATTTCAAGACTCCATATTTAAAGTGTTGGCGTGCAAAGGAAATTGCAATTGCCCAGTTATTTGGGGGGTGGAAGCAAGCATACAATTTAATTGTACGATTGTTGGCAGCTATACAACGAAATAATCCAGGCACAAAGGTCGAGTGGTTCACTGAGCCAACCATGGATACAAATTTTTTGTTCTTTCAAGGTGTCTGTTGGGCGTTTGGACCGGCGATTCAAGCTTTCAAGCATTGCAGACCTGTGATTGGGATTGACGGTACATTTCTCTCCGGTAGATATAAAGGAAAACTTCTAACTACATGCGGCTATGATGCCGAGGATCAGTTAGTCCCACTTGCATTCGCATTGGTGGACAGAGAGAATAATCTAGCATGGGAGAGATTCATGAAATTTGTACGGCGAGAAGTTATCGGTTCGAGAGTAGTTTGCGTACTTTCGGATAGACATCCATCAATTTTACAAGTGTTCAAATTGCCGGATGGGGGTTGGAATTTGGAATCGGGACAAGCTATACATAGATATTGTTCAAGGCACATTTGTCAAAATTTTCAACGCCAATTCAAAGATAAGAGTCTACTTCCCATTGTTAGGGCCGCTATGAGGCAAAATCAACCATGCAAGTTCAATCTTAAAATGCGACGATTGGCAACAAAAAATGCCGAGGCATTCAAGTGGCTAGAAGATATTGGCCGGGTAGATGAGGATCATGATCCGCGCTATGATTTGTGGACACTTTCTTATGATCAAGGTAGTCGCCGGTGGGGTATAATGACCACAAATGGCCCAAAGTCGCTCAATAATGTTTTCAAAGAAGCTCGGGAATTGCCAGTAACCTCTATTATTGAGATCACATTTTACAAGTCGATCAAGTATTTTGCCGAGAGGAGGACTAAAACAGAACAAGCAATCCATGAACATCTTATTTTTGCTCGAAAGATTGAAGTATTATTGGAAAAAAGAAGATTAAAAGGAAACACACATATGGTCACACCATACCGAGATGAGCAAAAATACGAGGTGAAAACATGCGAGCGAAGAGAAGGAAACAAAACTAAAGGAGGAAAGATACACTGGGTCAAATTAACTAATCGAGGGGGGATATGCACATGCCAAAAACCGCAATTGACGGGTATACCTTGCTCTCATGTGTTGGCCATTTGTGCGACATCGGGCATTAATAGCAACCAACATGTGGTGCCTTTTTTTCGTGCGAGCGAATTGATGGCTACATGGGACCCGGAATTTTATCCATTTGGAGATCCTGATACTTGGCCACAAAATTTGGGACCAACACTTATACCAGACCCATCGATGTACATGGTGAAAAAAAGTCGTCGTCAACATATCCGGATTCGCAATGAGATGGATGAAATTAGTCAACAACGACATACTTATACATGTGGACGCTGCAATAAGCAAGGACATAGTAGAAGAACTTGTACGGCTAATCAAACTAATTGAGGTAATTATTTAAAATAATATTTTTTAACTATATAATATATCATCATTGTATTAATTACAATTACTTTATTTTTTGTAGGACTGTGATTATGGCCTTCTAAGATGTGATCTAGTGATGTTATTGTTTTTTTTTTTAATTTCTTTTAAGCTTATGTTAAATTAGACTTTTATTGTGTTAAATTTAGATCTATCATGATGTATGTGCTATCATAAATTGTATCCAACTTTTATCATTTGAAACTTATTTATGTTTAGTTTTTAAATTTATTTCTAAACCTTATACAATTTTAATTCTACATAACTAATTATCAAATAATTTAAATAATACCGCTATATCTAAGATGAATTTACAAGCACAACTATTGGAATAAAATGGAAGAAATGATAGCAGGTTATAACGAAAAAACTTTGAAAGTTAAGAGCGCAAATGATACTTGCGCCCTTTGTTTTTTGCACAACTTTAACGGTCAAGAAGCGGGCAGCACTACGGGTTGGATGTCGGGCAGAAAAAAAGTCATTTTGAAGGGCGAAATTAGTGATAACGCTCTTCTTAGGCCATTGGTGAAAATAAATTTAGTCTTTGACCATTAATGCTAATAATTTTGTGGGTCCGGTCATTTATGAAAAAAACCCGATAGTTACTTATTGAGGTAATGGAAGTTCTCCATTCTTGATGGACTGGAGATGATCTGTCCGAATCTGACTGTCGTCACTGCTGACGTCATCGCTTTCCTAGATCCATCTGACCTGGATTTATTGTATGTAGCTAAGTTTTCGGACACTAATTTAAATTTAGTAGATATCCATCATGGGAACTAGATTTTCACATCAAAAAGAGTTTTGATGCTTTCAATGGAAGTATAGTATATTAATTAAGAAGAGGAATCACTCGATAATAGTTATTTTTGACTATTTTAACAATGAAACTTTAAATAAATTCGGTAAAAGAATTAAAAAATGAAAAAAGTTTATAGAATTATTTTTAAACTCATAGATTAATTGTATTTAAAATTTTATATAATTTAAATATTATTTATTTATCAATAAAAATCATTATAATTTATATAATTTATACCGGTCCAATTTAATAACCTTGATAGAATATCATATTTCTTTTTTTCTCAACTAGGATGACCTATCAAGTCAAGGGAGACAAACACAAAAGAGCAAAGGACCTTCTAGAAACTCTCTCAATATCTCTCTCTCTGAGCCTGTCCTACCAAAAAATCACACAAATTTGGGTTGTTTTGCAATTAATATACTAGACTTGGCCTATGGGCCTTGAAAAGCAAGAGGAAAAAAAAATGTACTATATCTTGTATCTGCTGGCCAGCTAACTGTTCCACTAATAAATGAAATAATTTTGTGTAGGTTACGTAAAGAATTCTTGAAATAAATCAAATTCCGCTAGAAAGAATAGTTAGAAAAAGCCTAAATTAGTTTGTAAATGTATCTTACTATATGGATTATGGACACATTGTTAGTTTTATAGAAACTCAATGTGTATTACGTTATGTACAGTTTTCTTGTCATTAGGGGAGGAGTAGTAGAGTTTAAAATGGTATGCTGTAACTAGTCATATTACAGAACATCACGGTACGTTATAAGTACATTATGGCACGTGACGTGTTCTTTCGTATGACGGATTTCCTTTCAACTAAAATTGGCACGTCACTATACGACACGTGAATTTGTTTAAAAATGTCACGGTATGGTACATCATATAATTACGTAAAGTATTTCAAATATTTTTTTAATTTTCAATATCAATATAAAATATATTTTTTATCATAAAAAATTTTCTAATATTTTTCTATACTTCACAATAAATTTTACAAGTTTTTCACAAATTTAAATATTTTTTAATATTTTTTCAATGAAAAAATAAAATTTGAAAAAAAATGTGACGTGTTATATGTGTGTCACGTCATGATATAGCACGGCGTGTCTAAACGTGACATGTCATGTCATATACATAATGTGTCTTCACTCTATCATTTTTAATACATCATATGAAAAAAATATTTCAGTCGTATCACATGATCGAGATACACCGTATTTTTATACAGAACGTCACGGCACGAGACGTTTTTTATTCACTAGGCAAGAGGAATGGTAGCGGGGGCTTTGTGACATTACATTCACTAGACCTTATATTTTCTTAACAAACAATTCCGTTATGAATCAAAAATTTTAACTATTATCATATTTGAATGAATTGCAATAGTTAATCTCAACCTAATTTATTATCTATAATATAAATTTTGATCCATAGCAAAATTGACCTTTATTTAATTATGCAAATTAATATCTTTGATCTCCCTCACAAAATAAAAATCATACCATATTTATTACTCGTCCCCTTCTCCCTCCATCCCAACTTCAATTTTTTGACACCGCCTTTATTTGATATCTCATAAAAATATTGACGGTTGTAAATTTTAAGTAATTTAACAAATAATCAAACTTGAATCATACTTCTTCGTTTCTTATATGTATAATATAAATAAAGTATAGATCATATTTTTTTTAATTTCATATTTAAAAATTATAAGATTTTCTACAGTTATCATCATATGATTTTTTTTACTCTATATATCTTCATTACTAAATTATTTTTCTCATTTGAAAAAAAAAATAATTAACTTCTAATTTGTTGCTGCTGTCATTTTCTTAAAAAAAATAAAGAATTCACATCAAGTCCTTTCTCCCTGTTTTTTCTTTAAAGAAGAAGCAACATATTTTTCCTTTGTATAAAAGCAATGATACAAATATTGGTGTGGCATTGGTATATTCTCTATCATTCATATGACAAAACCTTTGACATAAATGTGTATAACACCTAACACCAAAATAATTTTAATAAAAAAGAAAGACCAAAATAATTAAGAATGGATATAAAAGTTTGAGACATATGTGGCTTTTTTCATTGGATGATATTTAGATGACAAAATAATACAAGCTAAAGCTATATATATGCTTCACATAATATATTGTACATGATGTTGACTTCACAAATAGTACTTATAAATTAAAAAAAATAATAATAAATAATAAAGGGAGGTGACATACAGATATTATAATTTATATCGATTTTATTATTCATATTAATAATTTTATTGTACATTTTATTTATATAATATTTTTGTTATTCAATTCAAATGAGTTATTATTTTATTAATGATATTTGAGTTGAATAATAAAAATATTGTCAAAAATAAATTACATAATAAAATAATTAATATAAATAATAATTTATATAATATAAATAATAAAGTGGGTATATCTCCCAAACATTTTTCTAAATAAATATAATTAAACGAAAAGCTTTATATGAATATATATGTATACTATTTTGTCTCAAGGCTTCAAAGGTCACCAAAAAAACATTTAATAAATATAGACATGTTTGTGCGTGTGAACTGATACAATAAAATATTTTAGACACGAACAGATATTACGTACATATACTTTAACGCGTGTCGTCATACCTCAAAATATTGAGGCGTGTGCTAGCTGTGGTATTTGAACACATTCAACCTAAAACATTAAAAAAAAATCAGGAGGAAATTTCCTTAATAATTTATTTCATATATATAAAAGAGGTATGATAATAATACACTAATTATATATCTCAATCATATACCTCATAAGATTCTGAATACAGATTCTTAAAATTTTAAGGACACATTTTGTAAATCGGAGAAATAATATTCAAAATTTCTAAGACTCGCACTCCCCATTTCATGCATATATACAAAACAAAAATATTCATACTCACATTCAAATATATTTATATAACATTCACATATTTTTATACTAATATTCTAATGTATTTATATTATTATTTAAATATGTTTATACTAACATTTAAATGTATTTATACATGAAATAAAAAATTTATGCTAACATTTAAATGTATTATGGCTCAACAGACCATAGTATTACGGGTCGTGATACATATTAAACCATACCATTATGATTTATAATCCTTATTATTAATATTAAATTATGAGGTGTAGAAATGGTGTGTAAAAAGTTCAGGGATAAAAAGAATTTCTCTCAATAAAAATAATGAAAACGAGAAATTAATATTCATGAGTCCCTATAACAAAAACAATAGTTTAATCTGGCGATACACCACTTCAAGACTCCCTGTTTAAACTTAAAGTAAAAGCAATCAGCAAATATTATTTTATCATGTCATCCTATTAAATCTCAACACGATGCATTGTTCTATTTTTCTAACATTAGCCCATACTTGTTGCATCATTTTCAAACTACGTGGTTGTCACCTCTCATGCTCTTAATTATTGCCATTTTTATAAATGCTTGGCTTGAACAAAACACAAGTTGTGTAAGTATAATTGAAGAAGAGAGGTACTAAGAAAAGAATAGGGAGAGAGAAGAGAAGAGAATATAAATTGAAGATAGATAGATAGATAGATAGATAGATAATGGATGCTTTGGAAGCAAAATGGTACAGCATGGCTAATGTAGAGTTTGTTTGTTTTGCATGCAATAATGAGACCAATATGGTTTCACCAAGTAATTATGAAAATGGGGTTTCCATTTCAGAGTATATCTCGCAATTAGGTGCACTCTTCTTTCTTTCTTTTTTATCTTTTTTTAATAGCTTACAAGGACATTAAATTATCTGAAATTTTGTATTTCTCTGTCTAAAATTCAAATTTTCTTATTTGTTTTCATCAGAAAGTATGACCTCTTTCTACAGAAACATGGAAAGTTAGAAATAAATATCCCAATTGCAACAAAAAAAAGTAAAATTTGTTGGATTTTTCGCAAGAATAACCGAGTAATTTGCCAGATTGTAACAGATAACCGGATAGTAATTTTACTCGAGGTGATATACTGTCAATTGGTTTTTCAAAAGAAAGATAGATTTATCATGTTTCACTTATATAATCTCAGATTTCTAACTTGTTATGTTTTTGTTGGCAGACAAGACAATTTTATTAATATGTTCTACATCTACAGAATTTACTCTATCCTAAAGAACTGTTCTTTATACAGTTACAAAGTGTTTATTTTGCTACTTTTATTGAATTTTATTTGTTTGAAACTGAATAGAACGTTCTAATCACTCTAAAAGTATTCCATTTTACCATTGTGATATTCAACAAATAATTATGCAACTTTCCTTTATCTAAAAAAAATATGTAATTTTCAATAATATATATGTTCCTCGGTCATTTTCAAATAAAAAAAATGCAACAGTATCATTTTTCCTGTGCTTTATAAAGTATTAAATGACAGTATATTTCTGCTCAAATACACACTGAAACTTTAGTGAAATATGCAGATGAAGCTGCAGCAAGAAGGCTTAATATAATAAATCAGAGACTGATGGAGCTGGAGATGCAAATGCAGTTGCTAGAAACAGAGATTTCTAAAGCAAATGGCCCTTGTCACTGCTCTTAGTTTTATCTCAGAAATTATGGTGTATTCATCCAACTAACCAAACTTGGGCTCTTGTGATTTTCATTTTCTATTGTTGATTGTGGATTTCTTGCTGATGGGGCATGTTTTTGGGTCCCTGGTTAATTAACAAAATGAAAAAAAAAATAACAGAGAAGGGAAGTGAATTTTGTGACATGACAAGAATGATTTCTACTTGGCGTTTTTCTTGTTTCAATTTCGGTATCTAGGGAGTGAATTGAGTGAAACAGAGCTAAAATAAGAAAATGATAAAGAAAATAAACAAGCTTGACACAATTGTCAGTTACCTTCTAATATGAAATTTTCGGCGTGTAATTAAACCATATGCATATTAAGAGAAGATAAAACAGGAATAGAAGCACCTTGAATGAAGAAACTTTGTTGAATTTTAAATTTTCTCCGCATGCATAAGGGAGCAAACTCACTTTTTTTTTCCAATTTGGAGCGATGGTCTAGGTTTTCTGGACTAAGGTTTTATGTGAATTTAATATGTTAGTTTAGATTAAAACTTGAGCCAAGAAAAACATTTTAATGTTTCCCAGCTTATCTATACTCCATACGAAACTAATGATGACTAAAATTTCCTCAGGGAAGGAAAATCAAGACAAAAGAAACAAAAAAAACAAATCCAAATGTTCCCAGCTATGTTTCAGTAGGTCACTGCTATGTGGTCCACACAACGATTCAGGGATAGATATTTATATGAAATTTAGCACTCTATTATATGACCAAAACACAGCTACTAACATCTTTATTGCTTCTGTCTGCAACACACATCAACAAACTATGAAATAAAATTCACACTTGAAAGAAAACAGGTATGAACAAGGCAAAAACTTGGCGGATGATATAACCGAAACATACAAGCACAGGCAATCAACACTATATTCTAACTATAACAATATTACGAAAATTAAAACTCCTTGTTAGGGCAACTTTTAAATACAGAACACTCCTTGTTACGGTATGACATTACAAAAATTAAAACTCTACATAGCACCTATAATCACCATATATAAAATAAAAGAACAAAAAAAAGGACAGAAGGGTAACCGTATTAAATATAATAGGACCCAAATTGAACACTTTTTTTTGAAAGAAAAAAAGAAACATAGATAGATTGGGGAGGGTTATGCATCATATGTTAGACATGTACAAGCTACTGTAACCGCCTAAAATTATAGTTACCAACAGAGTTCTTATTATGCTAATTGAAGAAATAAATAGAAGTAAACAACTCAGCAAGACTTAATGACTAACTAAGCCGACCATCCATACAAAAACCCAATAAATATCTTACATAAATGTCAACAATTCATTCAAGTATTTACAACAGGTCCTTTGTACAAACCTCTCCTGATGACAAAACTGTCTGGCGGCTGGCATTCTTCCAACCATGTAACTTCTGAAGCCTCTACGCCGGTCGGCAAAGCACCTAAGAAATGCATTTAGTTATGGCTTCAATTTATGCAAAGCTTGAAGCCTAATACAACTCAAAAAAAGACTGTTCAGACTTCAAACTTCAAAGGAAAATAATTTGTCCAATGAAAATTGTGAGGTTAAATCTTTTCAACATGGGGCGAACCAAGCAGCATAAATCTGACTTCCATAAAAGCTGTAATTAGCAACCTGGAAAATGGTACTGGGATGGATGACCCCTTGACACGTCCTTGTAAAAAGCTATATAAAGAAATAATTGCACAAAGGAAAAGGAAATTTGTACATTTTATCAAGATTGCCCCAAAGTCTTAACTAATGCATTTAGGGACCCCGGTTAAATAAAACATGCACATTGGATCAGAGACCACCATCCTCCATGAACCAGTCAACCAGATATGAACCAACCAACCTAGTTAACCAATATATAACATATGCATGATTCAATTATTCAAGTTAAACAACTTGGAAATTAAACCGAGTAAGGAGATTTCCTAATACTGACTATAAAAATATCTAAAAGGATCAGAAATAATTAAATACCTAAGGGGTCCTTTTTGGACAATTTTCTAAAGTAAGAGCAATGTCGCCCTTGGTCAGAGGAATAAGGAGGAGAGAGAATGTCAAAAAGAGCACAAGGAGTGATGGCCTTGAAGTAATGAATGTTCCCGCCAGTTGTCGGGTATAAAATTGTGGTCCCACATGGGGCTGTCATCTCTCCATCCTTGACCAGCTTCGCTGGCCTTGCATTAGCCGCTTTAGTAGAAAGGAAAAAAAAAGGACAAAATAGAAACAAGCACAATAAAAGCTCATTTTTATAACAGCGTAATTATTTAAACAAGTAGTTAAAAACTAAGGCCAAACTAACCTTCTGATGATGGCTCAGAAGGTTCACCCACATCAATCCAATCATACGACTTGACATGCAGAGTACCATACAAAAGTTTGCTGAGAACAGTCATCCCGGGGTGGTTATGAAGTGGGATAATGGATGACGGTGGCATGCAAAATATGCCAATCTGCATTCAGAGTTTGTATTAGGGAATGTCAATTACATATTTAGGTTTTTAGACAGTCAAGACTACTTCAGCTCAGTTTAAGCGTGGCCTAGATTCAGATTTAAAAAATAATAGCCAAGCTCAGTCATTAGGATAAACTCAATAAAACAAACCAATAATTTTTAGTTTGGTTTGATTAAAAAAATAAAAAAAAGAAGCTACTCAGCAAGGGTTGGCTTAAAGCCTGGCATGCTGAATATAATTTGTTTTGCCCTATCAGTCTTCAACTACAAAGGTTATCAGAAGTAAAATATAATAGGCTTCAACCAAATGGACCAAGTCGACGTAAACTTATAGAGCGCAAGGTCTATAGTGACCCGCTGATTCCAGTTTTACCATAATCTTTCATTTGCTTCTTTGGTAGTTCGATCATAATTAAGATTAGCCAAGGCCTCTTCATGTAATTCAAGAGTTAAATTACAGCTAGACAAAATCAAAATAAAAAATTACCAAATGAGAGGCTTAAACCAAGGTGATGAGGTAAGAGCAGTGGCACACGCCGTTAAAGTGTGGAAACCTTTGTTACAATATGCAATTCATTTCTATCTGTCTTATAGTATGACCAAGACCTAGTGCATACATAGATTTTGCACACCATAGTTCACACCATGACTTTTGAACAAAGTACAGGAATTGGACAAACTAAGTATTTTCAATAATCACAACAGTGTTCCCTTCAATTGAAAGCTGAAAAAACACAACGCTAAATATTCATGAAGTGCACAAGGTCATGTGAAACTTCTGGGACCCTCCCCAAGAAAATTGTCACATTTTTCTAAACGTGCAAAGTTACAAGAATGAAAAGAAAAATATATAAGTACGTACGGAGAAGCTTTCACACTCATGTATGTGCAAATACTTAATAGGAGGTAAATATTGCCCATTTCGACCACATCTCCCGATGGACCCACGGGTCGGAGCTGTCCAGTTGCGTGCCAATTGTGCCTCTTGCTCAAGCCCAACATCAGCGGGCTTGATTTTATCTGAAAGACAAAAAACAGATAAGCCATATGGAATTCCATGTGCCAGTAAATAAAGGAACATTCTTTTACACACAGCACACAGAAATAGATTATAAAAGGGAAATCCAACAAATTTTATGTAGATGCCATGCTGTGTCGCAGACATCATTAGCGCAACTTTCAAATATCAGCTCCTAAATAAAAAAGATATAATTACAATTCTCATCATTCAGGTTCTTTTTTTCTTGAGAACTTATCTTGCTCCCATTTCTCCAACGAAGTAAATATAGTTGCGATAGTACAACACTGATAAAACTACATCCTAATTAATAGAGTCTTGCTTTATTGTGCTCACCTAACAAGGTACGAACTTGTTCAAGAGCTTCTTCAGATATCGGTCCATTTGGGGAGAATGAACTCTTGCAAGCTTTATGCAGCCTTTTTATTGCGGGCATAGCTGGGCCCACAATTTATAACCAAACCACCAGTTAACTAATTAGAAATTTTCCTTTATTTGCCTAGATATAGCCAAACCTGTACCATCAATACATAAATAATTTAAAAAGACAGAACTTGTTGTGGAAAGCTCTAAATTTATTTATTTATTCTTCGAAACAAGCACCCATAATGCCCTGAGAATACAGTAAAGCCTTTCAAAGAGTGGGTTTCATATCATACAAAACCAGTATCGGAATTGATATACCTTACAGTACCAACATCTGGTACCAAGATATTTTACCAACTTACTACAATAAAACAACAAGTAACATAAAGCATAATAACTGATTCTGACTATCAGCCTATCACTATTGGGTTATGTTGAGATGTATATATTATACATAAAGAAAGTTATATGTATAAAAAGATGCATGGACGAACCCAAATGTTACATAAACAACCTAACATATCGGAAAATTTTGTGTCAAAATAGGAAACTTGAGACTACGGGTCTTAAGCCGAATGATCAGCACACAACCCCACATACATGTGGCAAAGCTTGTATCTGAAAATAGCTTGGTTCATGTCAAATTTGTTCATCTATTGCTCCATTGACGTTTTTCCTATTCGACACAAAAATTGAGGAAAAGAAAATACTGCTTAACTGGACAAGCTATTCTAAATAGTCCTGGTATGAGTATGGATCAACATGGATAACCAGGTAGTTAAATGTATTGGCTGTTTTAGCATACATTCCCATGTGTAACATGATTTTTTTCTTCATCTTGACTTGATGTTGAACACTGAAATTAAAGCCCTTGAAATAAATGGCACTTTCAGGTATTAATACACCAAACCATAGAGACAGTTAGATTCAAAACTTTTGTTAAAAAAAAATGACCTGAAACAAGGAAAATAAATGAAGAACAAAGCTAGTTTAATTTACACAATCATGGGATGATCAGGCAATGTATCTAGTACCTTACACCGACAATGCAAAAGGATCATTGGGACAATCTCAGGTGCATTTAAGCATGTCAAGGAGGTTGTACATAGGATTGCACATTTAAACACTTATTCCCTTTCTATTCTGTAAGATAGCATAGTTTCTAAATCCAATACTGATACCATCTAAAATTCAACCATGTACGCAGAAATTGAATTTGATTAAACAAGAGTGCAAATAGGGAAGAGCACATGATCTCTTTTGATCAATTAGCATACAGCTAATCATGTAAAGAATTTTGATTTTTGTGCTGTTAGATTACAATAGTAGACTGAACTAAATAAAATCCAGACCGCAAACAGAACCTCTAGAACTTGAACAAGACTACAACCTTAGGAAAATCTGAAGACTCGGAGAATTATCAAACAAGTACATCTCTACAAAATCCCTCCAAAATTGCACTAAATTTATTATATTCGAGCTATGAATCATAATCCCTTAATATCAGAAAGAAAAGAGAAAATCAATCGACAACTAGCGCACGCCACGGCGAAATTACGCAAGTACGTAATCAATCAGATATGAACTATATAATAATTCAACTAGAATCTAGCAAAGCAGAGACCAGAGAATCGAGCATCATCAATCGATGCGAGATAGATCGAGTAGTAGTACCTCGATGTATGATCGGAGAGCAGGACGGAGAGATTTGAGGTCGGGAGCCGTGCGGATGAAGAGAAAGAGAGGAGGGGGGGGGGGTGGTTTGAGGTTGAGCTCGAGGTTTTGTTGGATCCAGATGCTGCTCACGTGAAGAGAAAGGCAACAGAGAAAGGATGAGAGAGAGAGATACTGTCTTTCTTTCTTTTTCCTGTCTACGGCCTGGTCTGACTCTGATGGCTAGTGAGGTTTCCTTCCAAGTGGAACTTATTTTCTGTTTATTCCTGGTGCACAAGGAAAAAAAATAAAAATAAAAATGTGGGAAATATCAAATCATATCGATTTTATTATTTATATTATATCAATTATTATTTATATTAATTATTTTATTTTTGTAATTTATTTTTTATGGTATTTTTATTATTCAACTCAAATATTACTATGAATAATAATTCATTTATGTTGAATAACAAAAATATTGTACAAATAAGTTATATAATAAAGTCGTTAATATGAATAATAACTTATTTAATCTGAATAACAACTCATTTAATTTGAATAATAAAGTCAATATCGATTTTATTATCAATTTTGGTATCTGTATATCAGCTCTCAATGAAAAATCAAAACATGTCTGGTTTATTTTATGGGAAAGGATCCCTTGACAATTATTATCTTGACAATAAATTTTTAAATAATTTTTAAAAATAGAAAAAAAAAATTAACAAATATATTTTTTTTAACTTATAGATTGATTGTATTTCAAATCTCATGTAATTTAAGGGTCATTTGATACTTCATCAAAGACCGTTAAATATGAATCATTATAAATGTCATATAATTTTGATGGTCTTTAATGGAATATTTTTAAAAATTTGTTGTCAAAACTGTTAAAATATGTAGTTGTTAGGAGATCCCCGCCCTTATTTTATTTTGAGAAATTATCTTTACACATCATATTTTACACCTCTTATCTACACACTAAAAGTATATATACTAAGTTGATAATTTATTTATATCTAAATTTATAAATATTTATAGTTAGTATAAAAAGTATTTATCAATTTTTCTTTCCTAAATGATTATAGAAAAATTAAAGTTAAAAACTTTATTGTACAAGTATAAATATAATTTATATAATCTTTAATCCTCATAACGCAAAGTATAAATATTTTTATCATTAAATATATTTTTTTCTAAAAAAAATATAAATAAATCTGAAATATAAATAAAAGATATAATTAAGAGATAAATTTATCACTTTTCTTTTATTTCATAACAGTTTCAGTGGATATTAGATTATTACTGTGGTTGTGTCTAATTTATAATTATATAAATCTTTAGATAAAATTGTTGTTTATCTACAGTAGAACTGTTCATCCACAGTGCAAAAAATAGTTCCCAGAAAATTACTATTCATATTTTATATAAAATTAACTAATGATCATATTTTAAATATAATAAAAAAGTAATAACAAGCTTTTCATGGTGAGAGTGCTCCATTTGTTAATTATGAGGCCAAATTTGTGGAATGGCGTTGACTGTGTATTTACACAGTAGTCACTTGGTGTAAGATATTATTTTGCCTCGAGAAACGAGTCAATATTTTTTGAAGTGGGCAACCACTTCACCGCATAAAGTGGAAAAAGAAAACATGTGATTACTGTAGCGGACAGCGTTGAGATTCGTATATAATTTTTTGGAAGGGATAATTTTTATGAGACAACTATTTCATAGGATGAAGTACTTCAGAGAATATAAATTACTAAAAAACCCGAGTTTCAATTACATTGAGTTTTTATTTAAGGTATGAATTAAAATTTTCCAAAGTTTTTTAGTGGTTGTACTTAATATTGAACTTACATTTTTTTTATTTTTTTTCATACAAAATGAATCTAAATCATTCAATGGAGAGTAAACTTATATTTTTTTTTTATATGCGAGATGTAACCTATTGCCTTTAATATTAGACTGAATTTTCAAGCTTTAACTATTGGTGATGTTGTTGTTTTGGATTAGATATGCTTTTGACCTTTTGTGTTTCATTTAAATTACTGAAGAAAATTGTTACTTTTGGCTTTTAGGTCTCTCTAGGTAAATTTATGAGGTATTCATTCTGTTTATTTTGCACATAAATATTTAATAATTGGGTGGAGATTTCTTGAAAATTATTATTTTGATAATCTTAACAACTGATTTTCAAATAATTCTAAAAAATATTTTAAACATAAAAAAAATTATAAACATATTATTCAATTTATAGATCGATTGTGTTTCAAATTTCATACAATTTAAATATTATTTGATACTCCATCAAAAACTACCAAAATTACATAACATTTACAACACTCCAGATTTAACGGTCATTGATGGAACATCAAACGATCCTTAAATTACATGAAATTTAAAACACAATTAATCTATAAATAAAAAAAATATGTTCGTCAACTTTTTCCTATTTTTGAGAATTTCTAAAAATTATTTCAAATTTATTTAAAAATTGATTATCAAAACTGTCAAAATAATAGTCGTCAAGAAATTCCCTCCCTGCTTAATAATTATATCTCCAGTTAAGTTTTAAATAAATTATTTCTACCTCACTGGCTCACTGCCATCAACAATAAATCTCTCAATGAAACTTTGTGCTATCATATGCAATTTATTCAGGACCATTCAAATTATATACCTTTTGTATAATCTACTTAAAGTTGTTCAATGCACACAAGCCTTCTCCCCTCCTCTCTTTTTTCTCATTATTTGGGCCATTCAAATTTATTCCAATTGCTTTATTTATTCGCGCCATTTATAATATATTAATTTATATATTCCGATTAAATTAATATTATTTGGTCATTTTTCACTGAGACCTTTGAGGATTAATTCATTGATAGCCTCACATTTTGTAATTATTATTACGATGAGTCCGATTAGAAAAGATTTGATAATTTAGTATTTTATGATTTATATTATGCATGATAAAACAATTTCTGAATTTATTACTCTGTTCAAAAAAATAGGAGAAATCAGACTTCGAGTTATTACTTGTTCAAATAACTTCTATGTTTATGACCTTTGTGTATGAGCGCAGAAATTATTAGTGTAACTAGTAAGAAAATAATATTAAACAATTATATACATTATAAAATATATACAATGAATCATTAGAAAAATATTTAACATCCTTAACGAAATTAAAAGACCCCTTCCCCCGTAGCTACCGTGCTACGATACCGACACCCGACTCAACTGTTTAACTATCAATTTTATTTATTTTAGTCCATGAATAATTGGCTCGTGTCTTGATTATAAATGTAGAAGGTGTTAGACATCACACTCACCTAGAAAACTGGTCTCTACTAATTCTAGTGAGATTTTGTAAATAATATACTGAAATTGGTCATTTGATTGTACGGAAATTTTATTTAAGGTAAAACATGATTTAAAGATTACAAAATCATTTTAACATACAAAACTTGTTTTATATGATGTAACAAATATTAGAACTCATAAATTTTTTTGTTGGAAAATTTATTTGCAAAGTTATTTATGCTGAACAAATTCATTAACAGTTGAAGGTAAGGGTTTTAGCTTGAAGTCATTTTTTCAGCTGGAAACAAATATTTTGATCTTAAAACAATTCTCCTTAGCTTGAATAACTATTTTTAACTTGAAATAATACTTTAAGTATCTCATAATTCATCAGTTGAATTTTTTTTTTCTAGAAAAGTCACAAAATAATCCATGTTAGTGTAAATATTTCTAGTTAAATATGCTCAGAAAAATCTCCTTTATTTCAAGAACATATAAACATGATTTAATGTGATCATAGTTATTTTGATATTTCAAGCATATTTGTACGAAGTAAAATTATTTTATCATATAAATTTGTGTCAACCTTTTGAAAGCATTTATTTGGTTTGAAATGATTTTTCTCAGTTTGTAAATCCGACATTTTACATTTAATATTTCTACCTTAAAGACAAGACTCTTTAGAACTAAAAATTCCTATTATGTCTTTCAATCATTCAGACATTTTGTACAAGTGTTTTAGTACTTGAGAATGGTTATTTATCGAGATTGATTGATATTGGTGTAAAACTTATTCGATATTATTTATTTTTATCAAAATAAATTCGTTAAGCTTAAAATACCTTTATTATAGATTTAATTCGGTTTATAATTTTGCACTCAGATTAAATTCTTATGAATGAAATAGTTTCGTTTCCAAATTTAAAATGGTTGTTTTAATGCCATGAGTAAATTATGATCAGCTCACAAATGCAATTTTGAACTCGAGAAAAATATTCCTTGTCTCAACTAATTTAACCTAATGAAAAGTCACGATTTTTGAAGTTTAGATGTCATGTTTAACTTAAACCGATTGCACTTAACTTCAAAAATATACTTTTAAGTTTAGGATATATCTTAACTAGAATAAATTTTTAATATTATTTTAGCCTTGAGACTATTTTTTGTATATAATTTTCAATGTGAAAATAAAATTCTTTAATTTTATCGAATAAGACCATCGTGTTATGTGTGTTCTCAAACCAAAAATCGACAACAAATAAAAATATCAACTCAGAGAACAAAAAAAAAACCAAAAAATTAACAGAGAAAATAAAAATATCAACTCAGAGAACAAAAAAAAAACCAAAAAATTAATAGAGAAAATAACCAGCCTAAGCATAAATAAATTAAATCAAATAACATCTCTTTGAGTAGAAACATGTCTTAATTTTGGTACTTATATTATTTTTCTTCTTTTTCTATCTTGTTAAATGAAATGAATTATATATATAATTTATCATGACATTATATAATTTTGAGTGTATACACCGCAAACAAATTTCATCTATTATTTTCAATCAATCAACGGAGTCATTTTCAGCGGATCTTCACAGTCACTTTAAAGGAGCCAATTTCAATCAATTTAACTTCCTCAAATCGGATCTTTACAATTCACACTCACACTTTTAGTGGATGCCACTTTATTTGGTGTTTAGGAGAATCCAAATAATTGGGCTTTTGGTGTATGCCGAATTATTTGACTGTCTTTTTTTTATTTTGATGATTTTTAATTTCATGATTTTATATTTTTTTTTATCTTTCGGTGAATTTAAAACCCAAAATTTAATAATAATGATTTTTAAAAACATCGTCTAAATTACTAATTAATTCTGATAATTACTTACAAGTCAATTTAATTAGAATTTTGAGACATTAATACTCCCTAATCTAAACGGAATTGGGAGTAGTTTAACGCTCATCGAACTAAATTTGAATCAAATGGACAAATTTTTATACCATTAAATAATTATTTTACTCATTCATATTAAATTTGATTCAATAACGTTAGAACTACCCCTTCCAATCTAAACACTAATTCTTTGTTTGATAAGTAAAATAAAATTAAAAGGAAGTAAGCATTGATATTTGATGGTAATAAAATAAGTAAATAAAATAATATGAATAAAAAATATTAAAAATTATGAAATTTGATAATTTAACTTTATTTTACTTTCATAAATATTTTAACTTATTTCCGTTTAAATCAGAATCGTAAGCCTAATACAATGGTTCACCTCTCTATAAAAAAAAACGCAAATTCTAATCCTAAAAAAATATTTTAAAAAATAATTACTAAAATTAATGAAAGCTTATATATATATAAAAAAAAAAATCTATCTTAAACCAACTCTCTTTAATATATTAAAGCGCTTAAATCACTTGCTCTTGCCAAATGGGATATGGATTCAATTCAAATAGTTCCTAACCCGCTCCTCGAAAAAGCATGATTTAACAGATTAACACATTCCAACCTTTCTCCGACTGTCCAGTGGGCCCTCTCTCTCCGTTTCTCCTCCATGGATGATGACACCACACTCCTCATCTCTCCACATCCTCCTCCTCCCCCAAACCCTAACCTCCGTCCGACCAAATCCACTGCGTTCAAGCGAGAGGAGAGGCGGAGGCGCAAGGAGCGCAAGAGACAAGAGAAGCTCGCCGATTCCCTCTTCTACTGGGACCCGCTCTCCTCCGACCAATCCCGTCGATCCGATCAAACCAACTCGACCATCTCCGTCTCAGACACGCCTTGGCCATGCGATCCTGACCCGCCACCGTCGAACCATGACTTCTCCGAGTGGACCCCGTTTGTGCAGCCATGTGTCCCACAGAAGCCTACACCATTGTCGCCACTTACAGTTACTAATACTGAAGACGTGCAGATCAGTGCTCTTAAAAAGTGCAAATATTTCTTCCAGGAAGAAGAAGAAGAAGAGGAGAATGGTGATTGCACGGAGGGAGAGGGAAATGATTGGGTTTTAGGGTTTTTCTCGGATCTATTCCAGAGCCACATGGGTTTGAGAAGGTATTGTAACTATTGTTAAATCATTCCAGTTAGGTATACTGCAGAGCTGGTATATACTGGTTGGTATCAAGGTTGTGAAAATGAAATCCTGTTCTATAAAATGGTGTACCAGCTGGTATGACCAGTAAGACCCGTTTTTTTTTTACCAGAATGGTATGTGGTGCTGGACCAGTAGTTGTGAATGAAATTGGTACATGCTTTCTTGTACTAAAACAGTCAGATGCAGTGCAAGTGTGGTACTGGCGCACATTGGTTAGTATTGAATTGCTAAGATTTGAATACAGTTTGTGTTTCTTACTAATGTATTAGACCTTGAGAGGCCCGATACTGGTAAAATTATCTTTATTTTTTTTCTTTTTTATTTGTTCATCTTGATCTATTGGACCAATGCGGGAGTGATATTACTTTAAGCCACACTAAATTGTACACTAAGTTTATTATTGAGAATTGTTGCTAATCTACAATAAATTGTACGATAGACTTATTGAGGATCGGGGTTCTATTTTGCTTTCTGTGCTGTCAAAGGTTTTATGAAGAGAGGAGAGACAAAGGAGTGCTTGTTTGTCTGGTTTGTGGAAAGAAGTTTGGTAGCTGCATCAGTCTGTTGCACCATGCTAGTACGGTCTCAAAAACTAGGCGGAGACGGGCCCACCGGGTTTATGGAGTAACTCTGAGCCAGGTTCTTGGGTTAGAGACTAATCAGGTTGATATCAACATATATACTGTGTTTCCTTCTTACAAAGTTTACTGTAATAATATGTTTCTTTCGGAGTATTTAACATGCTTAAGTGATGGACTAATTTTTGAAAAGGCACCTTCGATCAAGTGTTTGACAATTTTGCCCCTACACCCTAATTAGGTCACCTTTTATAAGCCAAAACAGGACCAGAATGAAGTCGTGCTTCTTGAGTTGGTCTTAATTAGGAAGTTATAGGTCATATGCTGGTTAAGTAAAACTTGGTTGTGGCGATGTGGTTTTATCCGCAATTGACACAGAATTGTTGGGTGTCAGGAGAAAAGTATATGCAACATGATGAACTGGTCACAAGCTGATCCACACATATCTAGGACTTCCACAGATTAACTACTGATTATCATGTTATAGTATGATAAAGCAATTATTCTTTTATTCCTACATTATATGTTCTAAGTTCTAACAACTTGCATTATTTTATAGTTAGGTTCTAACAAAGGAGATGCATCTGATTCAGAAGAAGAATTTGCTGAACTCAATTGGGAAGAAATTGAGATTTAGCTATTGTGCAGAATTATTTTACACGTATGAACGAGAATATAGGCTTCACTATAGTGTTGGTAAGAAAGTGAGATAAATTTTGTTAGCATGTTGCTCCTGTATGATTCGGTACATATTGGGAAGTACTGTTTCTAGGCAATTAGGGATTGCTCTGAGTTCTAACATTAGGTTTGTTGATTGCTTGCTCCATTTCTATTCCGCTGTACAAAGATTTTAGCTTTCATTCAGTTAAGTGACATGGGGTTTAAAGAAAAAGGTATTGATCTTCTTATTAACACACTCTGTCACATTTTTTGTAATATGTCCATAAAGAGTAATATTGTAACTTGGGGATTCCATTTTATTTGTATTTTGTCTGTGGAAGATGGGAGTTCATCTTTCCTGTATATTTTATCTATCCGGCACGGAATGGAAATCATATATTTGCCAATTTTGTTAGGGAACCGGCAGACTGCATATTGCCAATATGAACCGATCTTTCATTTGGAAAATAAAAAAATATGAGCAAAGCTAGGATTGATTCTTTTTTTTTTGTTGACAATTCACATCCTCTTGTAATTGCACTGGAGACAAAAATAAATATTTCTTTTTGAGAAAAAATGAAGCATTTCTTGCAATAACAAAATGTAGTTGCTTTCTCCATTTCAGAAGATTTGTGCAAGAACTTCTCTTTGTGGATGCATAGTGCTTGAATGCTCTCTATCACACTAAATCAGTCTAGGTGCGGTTCATCGGATGAAAGTACTTGTATCTGTTTCTGAAATTATTTATACCTGTTTCAGAAACTATTTATATCATGCATAATGGGGAAGAATAAAACAATTCAAGATCCGAGTTCTGAAAGAACAAAACATCTGTGTGTTATCTTCTCACCACACCATGTCTTCCCATGAAAAAAATGTTTGTACTTTCTTGAAAATACTGCTCTATCTAACAGTTACATAACATTGTACATACATAACAATAGAGATGCAGAGCTAGAGAGGAACAAGAGAGAGATGGAGGGACAGAAATTTCTAGTTTCTGAATATAGGGGCAGAACCAGAAAATCGGAATAGATGGGAGCTGAAACACAAGTATAATATAATTTCAATTTTATGAGAGGCCGAAAGATTATTTTTATTTGGAAAATATATAAAGTTTAAAGGGTAAAAATAAAAAATTTCAATTCATGAGGGTGGAAGCTTGGGGGGAACAAATAATTTCTATCTTTTTATTTCTTATATGAGTTATATTATTTATTTGAGATAATATGCAGATGCAAACTAGTTTTGCTGCTCAGATGTACAAAAGATTTTTGCTTATTTCCATACGCATGGACATGATTAACAGTTACACTATCCTGGAACGAGTTCCAAATTAGCTCAACTGTTATAGGTTTATCTACAAGCATGCGATTCCAGTATTACACTCTCTTCCCAACTGTTTGGTAATACTGGAAAGTAATGTTGGTCATGCCAGTACTACCAGTATTCACAAAGTACATACTGTCATGACCTTAATTCAGAAATCATACGCAATTTTGAGGTGATTTTGGGATAATACTAGGAGAGATCAAACCAAATGTCAAAACTTGGAGTCAATCAACGATCATAAAATGCATTCTGAAACAAATTGCACGAAAATTCACGTGTAGGTTATCTTGCTTTTCAACAGTACCATTTGTTATTTTTGTATTTTATTTGAATTAGTTAGAGAATATTGTGAAGATGGTTAAATATATTAATGGTTACGTCATTTCTCCTTTTTGGATGGTCTAATCTGGGTACAAGGATATTTGTGGAAAATCGAACTAGAGAGAGACGTATGAGTAAAAACAGATTATATTTTCAAATTAGGTATTAGTATTACATTGATTAGAGAGGTACTGGCCTACTAGGTAGTCTCTATCCTCTCTAATCACCTTTTTCCATCTGGCAAGAACAACATGCAAATTCTACAACCTATCTCCAACATAAGATTCTAAATCCCTCCTAATGTCAAAAGCACAATAAAGAGACTAGCTACTAGCTAGTGACAAGATTGGTAAATTCTTTCCTAATAACCTATCAATGTCATTCCAATACATGCAAGATGTAACCCAAGGTAAATTTTACATGTCTACCATCATGTAAAAATCACAGGATAACTAAAGTCTGCCCAGTTACAATACAAGAGGCTATTCTCTATTTTGACAACAAAAGGCATGCAACTCGGTCTGAATATATAAAGCCTGTTCACCAATGAGATAAGCTTCTGACCCACTCTAACAAATCCTCATACAGATCCCAAGTATTGGTTAATATGATAGATAGATAAAATTAAAAAGAAAAGAAAAGGGAAAAAAAAGACAGATATAACATAATAACAACATATTTTTGTATTCTTTTTATATTTATTCACAAGCAAGCTTGGTGCCGAAGCTGGTGAGGCAGATGGCGAAGGCCTGAAATGCTGAGAGGGGATGTCTATAATCCATGGTGAATGTATCGTCTCCAACCTTGCCAAACTGGAGAAGAACAGTCTCTTCATCTCCTTCCGTTGATACCAGTTGGAAGTTCTTTACTGAAGCAACTGTCACTCTACCATGAAAATTAAGGCACCAACACTGGAGATGCTCATGCCATCTTGGCGCTTTGTTTTTTAGCACCACTTTTCCTACATACAGGAGGTGTTAACAAGACAGAATAATACTAAACAGCTCTAAATGGTACTATTGACTGTCCAGCTCCTCTCCATAGTCACTTCATATATTTTTACAGATCCTCTAGTTGCATTGCATAACTAGAGGATCCAATTGACAAACATTATTTGGAATGGGATCCATTGACACCGGGATTACTTGACAATATTTCTCGAATCAGAAAGAAATGTTTCAAAACCAAAAAAAAAAAAAGAAGAAGCAAGTTTTATATCTGTTTTGACAGGTAAATAGATATATTCCCTATCAAATTTGGTGAAATTTGAGTATCCTTCAAATATGTATCAAGAGTTGTTAAATTCAGACCATTGAAAAGCTCAAATCATGAACGAATGGTAAAATATGCACCAAATCTTATCAATTTCTATAGGCATGATACAGGTATCATAAAGATCATGCCTAGAATGTATGATCCTTTCCATTTTATTAATTGACGGTTGGCGAGATTGTTGTGTTAAATTTTTTTAATAGATCTAACTTATATTTTGGCAGTAAAATAATACTAGCTTACCAAGTATGTTTTCTCTAATTGGATATTGGTAAACTCTTTGCCTTGTTTCAAGTATTTTGACGTTAGGTTTAACAACAAATTGCATGAATTACCAGATGTCATACCAATTTGCGGCTTATTCACCAACTTGGTGGCATCATCCTCGTTTATATCTAACAGCTGCAGATCCTGCTCAGTAGAACTAGAAGTAATGGGAGACTGGAGGATGCAGTGCATGCGGCGTGGTCCGCGTGACTTGAGGAGGTTAAACTTGTAATGGACATATCCAGTCTCATAGTTGGCTGACGGGACCTGTGGACTGATACGTTTGCTGCCGAAGCGGCGAGTTGATCGGCTGTTAGATGCCTTTGCACCCTCATATGGGGGCTGGCTATCATAAATCTGATACTTTGTGCCCAAGAAATCGGACCTGGTATAATACATAGCATTATGTTATCATTCTTTTAGCTCAAATGGAAAGACCAGTTCAATTTGAGTGACATTCAAGCTGTCACAAGTGACTGCTTTGTGATTGCAAGATAGCCAAAATACAACAGCTTTAAATATTGTAATTTCAAGGCATGAAATTTCTGTGTTTATATGCAATGATGTCATATATAACATGTGCGCATTAGAGAACAATTGTCTATTAGATGAATATATCTCCAATCCAACTATATGCCTAGATCCTCCGTGGTTACTCGTGGAAAATGCCCAGACATACCGAGAATTCTATTGGTTCATTAGTTTTTCAATTAATGAAACAAAATAATCCATAACAATAACCAGTAAAATTATAATAATATTATTTAAAGGGCTAAACACATATCACAGGTTAACGTACCTATTAAAGTAACTGTCCAAGAGAAGCATTATTCATGTTCCTGTTTCGTAACCCTAGACTAACAACTTTGCAGCAACCGCCAGAGCTAAAAAGAATTTTTTTCTAAAAAAAAAAGGAGCTATGTCTCACCTCAGTTTTCCTACATAAGAGTTACTTTCTTGAAACAAATCCTCAGGATCAGTAGATATAACATACTCTATGTGGGCCCGGTGTCTGTACCTTCGAGCAGCCAATAGAAACTTCCCTTTATCCGTAAATGCTGCCAAAACAGACAACGAGTATTGGTTCGCAAGATCTTAAACAATCCAAAACATGCATGATGACAAATAAAGAAAAAGACCAAAACTATTACAGAAGATTTTAGATTACGATCTGAAAGGTATAGACTATTCAGTACAGAAGATTGTATAATACATTCAAAAATGGAATAACATGCGCGGGCATACTAAAAAAGGTGCCAATACAGTAACGATGTGTCCACAAGGAAATTTCATAAACTGGTATTTATTTTCTGTGTGAAATCAAAATAATTATCTGCTTCAAGATTACAGAATCAAGTAGAAAAAATTAAGCATATTCCTAAGCAGAAACTCAGAAAAAGGAGTTAATGTAAATTGCTCTTACATTGTGTCAGGCCAAGACAAAGGAAGAAAGTCGAGTTCTTCTTGTTCCTTTTGATAAAGCATTGCATAGGAGAATCTTTTGGCCCAGGCTGTAGCAACAAAAGAAAAAATAAGAAAAACAAAATCAAAATTACTCCATCCTCTTTGGAATGACAAAAAACAAAAATCGTAGTCTGTCTATGACAAATTGACAATCATATGGCATTTGCTATAACCTTGTCTTTGCATAATGCACCGTATATTGTTTGCCAGTCCATATGCATTAGGTTTAATTAAAGCTATTGCACTAACTACTACGATTTTTTCAAATATGATTGTCAATTTGTCATAGAGTCGGGCAAATATACATTATAATCTTTCAATTGACTAACATTTTAGCAAAAACAAATTACATTACTACAGCTATTTCAGAAGAACAAAAGCATGTGAAACTAGCTTATGCAAGTACCACTAGCCGTAAAGCACATATAAAGATGCTCAAAGTACACAATTTTTCCCCCCCTCAGAATGTCGAGATTCCCACAAAATCTCATCCGTAAAACCCCTTTTCTAGCCAACACAAACCTCTCACATCACCAACCAAAGATCAAACTTTCCTAGGGTATGTATGCTCCCAGACCAGAATCAGAGGGGAAGCGAAGGGAACAAACAGAAGCACCGAGCAGGGGAGGTTACCCCCAAATCGGAGCACAGATTGAAGGAGATTGCTTCATCCAGATTTGTCTTCTTTCCCTTTCTCTTCCTTCCCCTCCTCCTATCTTCCTTACAAAATTTGAATTTGGGGACAAGAAATCATAAGATAGGCAAGCTGTTCGCTCCTCCTCTCTCCTCCCTGGAGGAGAACCCTAAATCCATAGGTACAACCCCCCCCCCCCCGCCTAATCAACAAAATTACCTGTTTAAGGGAAGAACTGAAGGTGATTTGACCACAAGAGACAGGCGACCTAACCACAGAGCGAGTCACATCGCGCCACCTCCTACAAACGCACGCACAGGCGACGACATCTCTCCGTCTCGGCCACCTCTCGGCGCCGCCGCTCTCCACCCGCCTCACTACCTCCGCCAGAAGTTCAGGCAACAGTCTCGACCAGGTTTCCTCCTGCTCCTCGAGTTCCTCGTTGACGGCGTTACTTCTGGCGTCATCCACCTCGACGATCGCGTCCTCATCACCGGAGATCGTGCCTGGTTTCTCTCTGGCAGCAAAAATCTCGCCTGAGAAAGAGGATAGGAGAGCACGCCGAGACATAGGATCTTCTTCTTCTTCTTCTTCTTTTTTCTTCTTCTTTTTTTTTTTTTTTGAGCTCCAGCTAGGTAGCTGCTGCCTCGTCCAGGAAAAGGCGAGGGTTTCTCTCCTCTCTCTCTCTCTCTCTCTCTCTCTCTCTCTCTCTCTCTCTCTCTCCTCTGTGTGTGTGTGTGTGTGTGTGTCTCTCTCTCTCTCTCTGTAATACTGTTTAAGCCTTCCTAATTGGCGCTGATAAAGCAATTAATTTTTGAAAAGATCAAATAATGAAAAGTAAACAATTATTATGCACTTGTTGTTTCCACTACAGAGAGAGCAGAACAACAACCAGGCGGCTGAGAGAGGATATATAAGAGCTAGAAATAGGATGGCTAGAAATTTAGGATTAAAAATTAAACATTTCTAAATTACTTTAATGATAGTGTAAATTTATAGTTATTTTTTTTTCTATAGATATATCTGAACAAGTATTTTTATAATTTGGGCATGAATTATAAAAATAATAATAATAAAATTACCATTCTATTCATATCATCTAATTTTTAAAAAAAATATAAACAAATTATATCGTTATAATTCGGACTATAATTTTTTTTTGAGGTAAAGATTCAAACCATAGAATTAAAATGAACGAATCATATTTACATGAAAAAGATAAAGTAATGCTTTTAATTCTATATTTTAATCAATTTAATCGGCATTTTAATTTAACGGTTTGAATTGAAATAATAAAGCCTACTTTTTCTATTGAAAAAACAAGGGATATATACATACTCTTTTATTATAAGTTGTTGTTTAGAACTCAAATTTGTATAAGTCTATCAAATGAGTTGATAAATTTAGACTTTATTCGAAAAGCACCATCTTCATTAGTTTGCAATATTTTTTTTTTTGTAAAATTTCTTGCCAGCTATTAAATATTATCCTAAAAATTATTTGAGCTCGGACATATGAAGGCTAAAAACATAAAAAAAAAAAACTATTTGAATGCATAATTTGAATGAAAAAAATAAAATGAAACGAATACTTAGTTGTTAGAACTTTCTTGAAAATCTATGCTGCATTTCTTAACAATACTGAAATAGGATGGAAGTTTGAGACTAAAAAAGATAAAATTTAGACCATTATGAAAAGAAATGGACGCATTTTTTTTTCAAATGATTGGTAGTATCTTGTCATTAAAAAAACGTCCATTTATTTTCATAAAAATGAATAATTTTTACTTACTCGATCTTAAATCATTCTGTTTTTATTTATTATTCTTTGATATCATTCGTGATTTGAAATATACATTTTAATTCATAAAATGTAAGAAAAATAGAGTTTAAACACATGAGCGGGAGATACACCTTTTCTTTTAGATCGATCTAAAAGTGCTAATCTTCGTGCAAACTTTTCAATTAACTTTTGATATACCTATATAATGTTCAAAAATGAATTTGAATATGTTTCTTTTAAAGACAATATCAAAATTATCACAAAAATTATTAATTAGTTAGTTAATAAGACATGTCTACAGAAACAAACCTCCCCTATGAATTGAAGTTTTGCATTTTTTTTTCCTTTAGATTTTATATATTTTTTAAATACAAATACTATTTTTGGTTTCTCTTAAAATTGAAATCATATTATATTTGTGATTCGACCCCTCCTTATTTTGATTTTCTGATATCGCCCCTGTACTAAAAATAATGTGATGGTGTAAAATTCCTCAATCTTAAAACAGTAAATCACAAGGTTAGAGAGGCTAATTATTGATTCTTTTTACATAGTATAATTAATTGTGTTGGTTTTAATAATATATAGTATAATTTTTTTCAAGAAAAATATTTATTTATTTTTTAAATTCATCACATGTCTATTTGTTATGAAAAATTTACTTATTTTACAAAGAAATTTTCAATACCTTTTTCTAAAATGAAATCCCAAAAATAACTCCAATAAATAATAATTAGAATATACAACAATCAAATAGTAATGAGAGGTATAATAATTTATTGACAAAAAAAATATATTGCCACTAAACTCCGTTATTGCTTAGTGGCATAGGCAGCACAAACACAGAACTTGTTAATCATTATTTATTAAGATAAACATATATGCCACGTCAGATATATCCGTATTTATCAGACACATATAATTAAGCTTAAGCACACCAACGCCAAATTTTTAGAATTGTCTATAGTTGGTAACTTTGCAAAATTTCATCTCTAGGATTCATTATGCATAATCTCCAGGACTTATTTGCACAACATATTAAAATATTTTGTTTTAAAAAAATATATAATACTTTAATCACAAGGCACAAGTATTTTTTTTTTTAAACAGACAATAAACACTAAAAAAAATTCATAAATATACACATATTTTAATATACTTCAACTACTTGCACTCCCAAAAAAAAAACAAAAGAAAAGAAAAACAGTTAATTTTCTTCTAATCCAATACAACTGTTTTTTTTTTGGCGTGCAAATAGTTGAAATATATTAAAATGCTTGTGTATTTATGAATTTTTTTTAATGTTTAATTTATTCCCTGTTGTCAGCAGGCTCTTATCAACCAAAAAACCAGAAAATAAAAAAAAAATTCAAAAGGGACTTGCCATGGTAGGTGGGGCCGTGGGGCTGTGTCTAAAGCTTGGATTTAAGTAGTATATAAATAAAAATATATGACATGTGAACATGATGCAAATGATATGTGTTCGGATATGATTAAAATATGACATGCATGTTATGACGTGTTATATCTTTATAAAGATTTTATTAGGCGATAAATGCATTAGGCACGTCACAATATGTTTAAGTGCCTAACTGATAAGTAATGCGTTTAAGCATTTTTGTGAAATTTTAAAAAATAATTATTATAATATATTTTTAATAGATATTATAAGCACATTAAAAAAATATATTATTATAAAAACGTCCCTCCATTTTTTCTATTTTTTTCTGATTTTTTATTTTTTTCCGAATTTTTGAATATTTTTTAATAATTAAAAATAAAAATTTAATTAAACAAACTAAAATACGTCCAAATACGTATAGGCGTGACACGGCACGTGTTAATTTTTATACGTACTTGCGCGACACGACACAACACTTTCATAATTATCTAGACTTAAACTTAAATTGGAACTGAACTGTAAATTTAATATAATGATATATATCTCTTTTTACATAAAAATATAAATTTAAGTGTTACAAAAATTATTTAAAAAAATATATATCAAAATCAACAACCATCCTTATATATATATATATATAAAAAAGGCTTAAATTGAAACTAGTATTTGGCGCAGCTGTCAAGGGAACACTTGAGTTTAATAAATGGATATATAATAATATCTTGCTAATTGCTATATAATAGAACAAGCAAGTAAAAACAAAAAATGATGATGATAATAATAATAATATAGCAAGTGGGAATAGGGGCATTAGCTATATCCTCAAATTATTTTTATCTATAATATATACAAATATACAAAAAAAATTTAAACCTTTAACAAACAACTGACCTTTTTTTAAATTTTTTAGAATGACTATATATGTAACAAAATACAGAGGAAAATTCATATTTAAGTCCTCAAACTATTTAAAAATAATAGTTTGGTCCCTAAGATTAGGATTTGTACTAAATTGGTTATTTAAATTAAAAAAAGATTTGTACTAAATTGCTATATTAGTCCATGAACTTCATCTTGTACCACATGGATTAAACTAATCCGTAAACTTCTATCAAAATAATCAAGTTAGTCCTTCTATTATTTTTCTTGTAGGATTAATTTTATTATTTCAGGAGAAGTTAGGACCAATTTGATTTTCTTAAGTTAAAATTTTGAACTTGTGCAAATAAAACTTTGAAAACTTTCTCATATTTCAAAATTCAAGGGCCTAATTGAACTTTTATTAAACCTAAAATCCTTATGTGCAAATGAAAGCTCAAAGATCTTGATCAAGTTAATTTTTTTATAAAAAAAAATCAAGTACCAAAACGTAATTCTTTCCAAACATAGAAATAATTAAAATAAATTGAAGGACCTTTCCGTAATTCTCGCCAAAAAAAAAGACTATCACACATGTCAACTTGTCACTATAGACTTTTTTTTTAATAAGAAAAAGAAAAATCATATCTCCGGAGTATATTTAAATGTTTTCAAATAGAAAAATATGCTCCTTTTTTTTTTAAAAAAAAAAAGCGAAATCAATTGCTGACCTTATTTTTGAATTTTGAATTTTGATTCTTTTGACTTTTGACTTGGCCAATTATTTAAGTTGGTCTCATCTTTCAACGTCTCTATTATTTATTCTATTAAATTTCCATTGAGTTTCCTCTTGTTTTGCTTTTTGACCCCTAAAATTCCTTTATGATGAGTATTAATTTTCTGATGTATAATATTATATTGTATAATGTATGAAGGGATAAAATGTAGAGAGATTTTTTTTAGATTTAATTTGCATAAATTTTGACGTAATTAAATAAATAATATATTATATTATACGGTATAACGTAGCAGAGAATATGAACTTACAGTCCACATATTTTCATTGATTTTTGCGCTGTCGAAGAGGAATCGATCTTTCGTTGATTTGTCTTTTCTCGGTCAATTGTCTGCTTACGAAGAATATTTTGTGATTTTGTATGGAATTCTAATATTCAATCATAAAAAAAAGGAACTAATTTTTTTCCAATTTAATAAATTTTGATGATTGGAATAAAATTTCTTGTTGTACAATAATTTATCAGCAAAATATTTCTCTCAATTTACTCTTGATGCCATTCATCTAATTAATTTTTTTTATTGACGTACTATACAAATGATGGATATAATAATGCAAAGAAAAAACAGAACAAATTAATTATAATTTATAAAAGGAAACTAACATGTTGTGCAATTGTTTCTCAAATATTAAAAGAAAAAAAATATAATATATATTCGGACTTGATATAAAAGAATTCAGGGCATTATAAATAGTTTTGTTACATAGTATATAAATATTACTTTGAACTTTCATGTTGTCCAAATCACTTTAAAATGCGCACTAATTTGGTTAATTGAAAGCTAAATTATAAGCAGTTAGAGTATAATTTTATACAAGGCCCCATCAATCATACTTGACTATTTGTGTAATGCATTTTTAATTATTCACCCTTGTAGAAAAGTTAAATTAAAAACAGTTAGAGTGTATTTAAGCGGAAAAGACCCGAAGAAAATGATAATACTAATAATACTTCTGGAGGAGGGTTTTAATGTCATAAATTTTATGTGTATATTAGAAACTCATTTTTTAATTTATATTTTAAAATTTGACACTTAAATTTCTAATCCAAATCGTTGATCCTGTTAATTTGAATGGTAGTTGTAAATAGTAACTTAATCTTTTATGAAAATTAACAAGATGAACGGTTCGTATTCAAAATTAAAATATAAAATATAAAATTTTAAAATATAAATTAAAAAATGAGTCTGTAATATCTCATAACATAAAGAATATACAACATTAGAACCCTCCTCATACTCCAATCCCATTTTTTTTATATAGAAATGCGCATTCCAAAATCATAAGTCAACAACAATTAGTTCAAGCAATTCTATCCATTATGCTCACTGATAAGTCGAAATAAAAGGAAAATCACAAGTTTTATTTTTATTATTATTTTTAAACAATAGAAGGAAATGAAACGGATGTTCCTTTTTTTTTTTTAATATATGACCAAGTTTTGAGCACACATTATAAATCTATTGTACCTAACAAATTAATTAAATTAACACATGGAATGACGTATTTTACTCGGCCATACCATTTCTCATGAAAGGATCCTCTCATCTCATAAATGTCTCTTTTTTCCATCTCAATATAAACCATTGATCTTTTATTTATTTTTTATTTTTTAGATAAAGATGATAATTTAAATTATTTATTTCGAAATATTTATAAAGGATTTTTTATTGGATTTTGAATTTATAACTTTTTATAAGAAAAATATTATTTTTGTCACTAGATAAAAAAACTATGAATTTGTAACTTTTATACGAAAAGTATTATTTTTGTCACTAGATTAAAAAATGATTCTTATTGATTTTTTATTCTTAAAATAATGAATTGATGTGTCCCAATTTATGAAGTTTGGAGTATATCATGTATAATATGAAGAAGTTGAAAATTAATCAATAGTATGTTGTGATTAATTTACACCGTTGGTTTTTTTTTTGTTTTCTGTCTTTTTTCTGGTATAATTAAAACAAATTCAAAATTTCATTATTTTTTTAATGTGAGTGAATTGCCAAAAAACTAAAAATAAAACAAGGTTGATGGTTTACATCTATCATTTATATATCATATTTGAATTTTCAACAAATTGTAGAATTAGGTAATGGTAGAATATCAAAATCATCTGCACTGGGTCCTGATATTATATTTTAAAAAGATACCATACTCAAAAATAAATAAAATAAAATAAAACAAAACAAAACAAACATTTAGTCATTGGCTTATTGCAAAAAGAGAATAAAATTTCAAGTTTCAATAGATGAGTAATTGGATTTTCTAAAAAAACAATCTAATACATCTTTTTAAAGCCCTGTATAGTGCTATTCATTTTTGTCGGTATAAAAGAGTTTTTTTTTTCATTTTATTTCGAAATTTTGGAATGGTATTTGGTAGAATATTTTGCTAGTTGAAAAATAGATAAAAATAGAAATAAAAAAATGAATAATGTTTCAGAATAATGGATGATAGAATTTGTATTCTCTCTTCTTTTTTTAAATAATATTATATACGCTGAATAGAAGCAATAAATATTTTCTTTTTCTTGAATTTTTTTTAGTATGATTTGAATTCTAATTTTCGACATCCTTATTTATTTATTTATTTTGCTTCCTCCAATTTATCCATAATAAAATGGGTTTCAAGAACAAAAATTTAAAGCCTGAAACAGATGGTCTTACCATCTAAATCGTCTAATATCATGCAATCATAAATTTTTGGATGGTGTACATTTTTTTGAAATCTTAAAATTTGTAATATTAAGTATTCAATAATACAATTCACTGTATTCTTACGTCAAAAATTATGTGTGACTGATCTTTTTGTTTTTATTATACAAATTTTAATATTTTAAAAAGATACTTATTTGTCTTTAAAATTTGTTAAATACAAGATTTTTTTAGAAATTATTTCATTTTAAAAATACATTTTTTTCCTCTAATAATTAGTACTTTTTTTTTTCGAAGCAGAACCCAAAAGCAAATTTAAATTTTGTAAAATTTAGACTAGGAGAAAAAACTCTACCCTCAATTTCAACATGAACCAACCAATATTTTAATCCTAAACAGTAAACAACAACATCTAGGAGTCAATTATCTCCCCTTTTCTCTTAATAATAACCTTTTTTTTTAAAGCTACTTGTCATGTGGTCATGTCATCAATCAGTTCCGTCCAATCCTACTCATTCGTGCACGCCAGTCTCCACAAAGTTCATATCCTCTGAAGTAGGCAGAAGTTACATGTAAATATTGTAGTTGTAGCTGATATTATAACGGACAACGTCGAAATTTCGCGCAGTTTTAGGTGGGGATTTTTGTCCACTGTAGATGAAGTATTTCTTTGAATGCCAACTTGTCTCCACCTTAGCTATCTTTCTTCTTGCGTGCAAATATATATATATGTGTGTGTGTGCGTGTGTGTATAGATATGAAGAGAGAGTAAAGCTAGCGCGAGTTTAAGCTCACTAAGTCTTTTGATGAGCTTAACTTAAAAAATAATCGAAATGATTTCAAACGATAAATTCAAGTAACTCAACAAAATTTTCATATTAAAATCTCCTAGGATATAAAATTTTCTATTTTTAGAGTTTTCTAACTATTTTTTCCGAATTTTTGAAAATGATTTTAAAATAATAATAAAATAATGAATGTTTTTATATGAATAGGCTATTTTCAAAAAAATTGAAACAAATAGTTAAAAAAACTCCAAAAATAGAAAAAAAAAGTATCTTACAAGGTTTTGGTATGAAGAATTTATTGAACAAATCGGATTTGTCGTTTGAAACCGTTTTAATAGTTTTTTGAGTTAAGTTCACCAACGGCCTTGCTAAGCTTAAACTCATAGTAACTTTGCTATATATATATATTGCTAATATGCTATCGTTAGCGTTTCGGTCAAAACGGTAACGACTTAAATTTTAAATTTTCGTGTTCGAAATTTCGATTTAAGTAATCTAATAAATTCTTCATATCGAAATCTTGTAGAATACCAAAAGTTATCATTTTTAAAGTTTTTAACTTTTTTTTTAATTTCAAAAAATGATCTTAATTGACATACAAATATTTTTTATTTTTATTTATTTTCCAGCCAAATAAATCCATCTTTGAAAATAAACGAAAATAGTCAAAAAATTCTAAAAATGGTAAATTTTGGTATTTTATAAGATTTTGATATAAAAAATTTATTAAGCTACTTAAATCGAAATTTCAAATATGAAAATTTAAAATTTGAGTCGTTAGCGTTTCGATCGGAAGGCGAACGATAACATATTAACAATACTCTCTCTTTATATATATTATATTATTGAGAGAGATGCACAAAATTAAGTCCATATCATAAAATTAAAGAATTAGCAAAACTAATTAATAAACTATGCATGCATTGCAATCGCAATTGCATCCTTGTTTGATTGCTATCATTACTAAATCTGATTACAAATCAAGATGCTTGTGACGGTGGTGTTGTGTTATGCCCAATTACAATCAGCTACAGTGTCTTCAATTACAATCAGCTACAGTTTCTTGTTTGTCATTGGAATTGAAAAGATTAGATATAATTTTTTAAACAATTTCTATTATGCATCAAATTTTGTGATGGTTAATGAATCACAATCGTTAATTTTAGTATGATCATTTTATTTATAATACAAAATCATTCATTTCAATATGATTTTTTTTTTATAATATAATTTATGACCTATAACAAAATTTATCTAATTTTATAGTTTTTTTTTATTATCAGGCGCATGATTCAGTTCCTTTCTCAAACCAGGGGTTTGTAAAATGAAAATTATTAATATAATAGAAGAACTGTGAGCCCAAATTAAGAGAGTGTGTGTGTCTATACACACACACACACACATATATATACTGTATTAGAATAGTGCATGAAATTAAGAGTTTGCAATCAGACATCCCTAACATGATCAGCATCTTGTCAATTACAGTTAGTCATGCAAGTTGTTGGGACGAGATGTTCCCTCTAGGAAGAACACTTCTCCATGGCTGGAAAGGGATGTTGCCATTTGTCAAATTCACACCATCTTCTTTGATGAATTGATGTCTATTTTGCTCAAGGCCATGGCTGGAAAGGGATGTTGCCATTTGCCAAATTCACACCATCTTCTTTGATGAATTGATGTCTATTTTGCTCGAGGCCATGGCTGGAAAGGGATGTTGCCATTTGCCAAATTCACACCATCTTCTTTGATGAATTGATGTCTATTTTGCTCGAGGCCATGGCTGGAAAGGGATGTTGCCATTTGCCAAATTCACACCATCTTGATTGATAAATTGATGTCAATTTTGCTCAAGGCTGAGAAGAAGAGAAGGCTGGGAATGGGGAAGCTTATATTATATATATATATATTTGTGATTTCTCATCCGATTTTCTTATTTATTTAATTTTAAATATTAATTTTCTTAAATAAAAAAAAATCAGTCCTTGGGCTTTAATAGATTCTAACTTCTAAGTCCATCATAGCCCAATTAGTGATGTATGATATGTACAAGCTTTAATGACCTTATTAAAATGGGCTAATTTTTTATGTATCATTTAATTTTTATTTATTTATTTTTTTAATTTTTCGTTCGAACATTCAATATATTTTATTTACCTTTCAACTCTTTCTTATTTACCCGTCAAATTAACATGATTGAAATTAATTCTAGTTAAACTATATGAATTGCATTTTATTTATATAAAAAAGACAAAAAAAATAGTAGTAAAATACCCTTTACATTATATGCTCCCTCACCATTCTTGTCATTTCCATTTAATTTCTCTCTTTTAAATACCATTATTTTTTTCTCTCCATAAGATATTTCCTTCTCTTTTAAACTCTTCTTAAAAAGGAACATTGCTCTTGATTTCTTGCTAAGTTTTTTTTTATCATTTAGCACTCTCATTAGTCCATTATTTTTTTTATATTTCAAAACTTTTGTCGTCTTCTTCTTGTACATGTATATATTGTTCATTTTTCTTTGTTTATATAGCTTTGAGATTTAATTGAATTATAGTTAAGAGTTTTATTCTAAAAAAATAGTTGAGACAAGTAATTATCCCAGCTGATATTAACAATTGTGCACGCCAATTGCATGGAGCATTTATACTTGTTATCCAAAGTGTACATTAATTTAAAGCTAGGTCTGATAATAATAAATTAATAATAATAGATAAGACAAAAATATTCAAAATTTACAGGCATGTCGATAAAGCCTAATAAATAATTTAATAAATAAGTGTGTGGGCCCCATGTTACACTCAGAAGAGAGTTCTTTTGGGACCCACCAGAAGAATTTTTGTAAGAAAGTACACATGCTTTTTAATTTTATAATTAATTCCATGACCACTGAATTCAATGCTTTTTATTTCTTGTAGTAGCTAGTATCTACTGCCAATAGGCGAAAAAAATATTCCAAATATTTATGGAAACTAATTTTAAAAAAATATTAGAAAAATGGGGGGGGGGGGGGGGGGGTTCTGAGTTTTAGCTTTTTTTTTAATTTAAAAAAATATCAATAATTTAATGGATTTAAAAAAAGACTAGAAAAATTTAGGTCTAAATTTGTTGCTATAGTTGCTCAATAATATCAAAGTGTCATTAATTGTGGGTCAAACTACTTTGTTGTTAGTTTTAAAAAAGTATAGAAAAACAGTACATGAATAAAATCCATTTGCTTTGAAATATGCAATGCAATTTTAATCAAACTTTGTGTTGTCATATGGGCATTTTTTTCTTCTTCTTTTTCTAAATGGTGGATGTGATGTGTTGAATTCTCATACTCTGATTCTTCATTTGTCGTTTCATTTGCTGTTTTTTTATGGTATTCGTGTGAGTAATTAAATTCCAAACATGTGGTCGCACGTGCTTTGTCAATTTTCATATTTCAGAGAATGATCCTGGTAATACTGTGCTCTGTAAAAAATTGGAAACAAAAAAAAAGAAAATGAATTGATAAGGAAATTGGTAGAGAAAGATGTCAAAATTTAATTTCTCTTCTCTACATGGCTACATCTCAATTTGGAGAGAATAAAAATAATTTATTTTAGAGATAGAGAAGATAATTTTTTGTTATTTTTCTCCATTTTGTTAAATTATGGAGTGAGTAAAATTTTAACTTTTTCCACACTTCACTTCCCTTTTTTTCATTTTGAAAGCGACTAATAGTATTTCTAACCAAATTCCTCAAAAAATTTCTCTAACTAACTTTTCATTTTTGATAAAAAAAAATACATTCACGTGTACTAATTTTTTATTTTTGACAAAAAAAAGAGTATGTTTGGTAATCTCATATATTTAAGTCCAATGAATCCAACTCAAATATTTATATTATGCACTTAGATATTTATATCTCGTACTCATGTGTTTATATATATGACTCAGGTGTTTATAAATTGCCAAGAAAAAAAGTAACAAGAGAGAGAACATAGAGAAAGAGAGCCTCGAAAAATAAAAACACATCGGAAAAAAGTCAAAGACAATGATAGAAGAGACGAGAGAAAAAACGAAAAAAAATCTTGAGAAAACAAAAATGCATGGAAGAAGTGAGAGAAAAAGCGTCTCAGAAAAAAAAAACGCATGAGAGACAAGTCGCATGAAGTACTCATGTGTTTATATAAATGAATCATGTATTTATATATTGGACTCGTGTGTTTATATAATTGAAAAACGAAATTAGTTTGGAGATAGAAACTTTTAAAAAGTTAAATGACAAAAATCATGTAAGTCAAATAGAATCAAAACGCGTATGGAAGAATCTGAAGAATGATGCTCGGGGAAAATAAATATTTTTTCTTTCATTATATTCTTTTAGAAGCGAAGGATCAAATGACAATTAAAAAATTATATTTGAGAGGAGTGATAAACTGTTGTTGAAATAATCTGTAGTATATTGGACAACAAAAGAATTGAAATAATAACAAAAAATATTTTATTTATCTATTCTCTCTTTTGATATTCCACAATAGAATTAATCTTTGTTACAATAGTAATTATGTGCTCTTCTAATTAACAAAAATAGAGGGTTGCCATACAAGCCCCACAAATTATTCCAAAAGTAAACAATTCAAATCATTTTAATCTCTAAAATTACTATTTGATAAATAAAATAATATCCTCAAAAGTTGATGTTTTCGAAAAGACATTGCTTATGAAAAATTAATTCGAGTGATAATAACACAAGAAAATAAATTTAGTCTTAAAAATGTATAAGTCGCTTGACGAACTATAAAATGTGCATTAATTTTTTCATTTTATATACATATAAGTTGATAACCATCCCCTATAGACAATGACACGAACATGAAATTTCTTAATTAAACTTTATTTTCAACAATTATCAAAATTACAAAGTTAAAAAAATACATATATCTCATGTCATGTCAATAAATCCTCACTCATTAGATCTTAATATTTTATTCAAATCAGCAACATAGACTTCACACCAACAAAAAAAAAAAAATGAAAAACATGCATTAATTAATAAGCACGATGCAATTACTCTAAAACATCTGGGTTTTTTTGTAAAAAAAAAAATCAATGATATGACATTATGACTTGGTAAACCAAAGTTGGCGTGATGAATCAGGCATTGTATATATATGCCAATAAATAATATTGTGTGTTTTTTCTTCTTTGGTTTTCTTTTTTAATTTGTGGTAAACGGTACTGTGTTGATAAGTTGATATTTTCGTACTATGAAAAGGATGTATGAATATAAAAAAGAAAGGCTGCTTAAACTTCAATCATTATTTAATTTACCAAATAATTAGCTCTATAACGGTCTAATTAAATTAATCACATTAGTTAGAGAATATATTTTTTGTTTACGTAAAATGATGATCGAAATTTTCGAATTAATATAGCGGATAGTACTAATTTTAAATCTACGGTTTGAAATAATTCGTTAACTAATTATGTTTGAAGAATTTATTATTATTTGTCAAATAGTTAATCTTAAAAAAAACTATTTATCTACCTAAGGAATAGGTTAATATTTTTTTAAGAAAGCAATTAGATGTTAGCAAATGCAATTATTTTGCTTAAAACAATTTTTAAGCCCCTTTGAATTTTATTTTGTCAAGCTAACAAAATCAACAGAGTATAGAAATAAATTAAATTAACCTATAGATTATGTTTGACATCATTACATATATTGTAATTCCCTCATAAAACCTCAAAAATACGCTTCATAAAATATTTACATACAAGCTAAACGCCAATTATTTATGAGGTTACGGACTTATAGTTGTGCTGTCCTTATAAAATGACAAATTTGCAAACAAGTCCTTTCTAAGTTTAAACTACACACACTATTTCTGATAATATATTAGAGAATTGATCCAATAATCATGAATAATCATTGATATTCATAGTGCATATTTTATCATTTATGTTTTAATTAATATATGTAAACTTTTAGATATGTTATAATGCATCTCAATAAGATACATATAAAAAAAATATTAAATTTTAACTTTGTTTCGATAGTTATTGAATTAAATCACAAAATTCAGTTCATTAATTTTTATTAGTGTTTGATGCATATTAAAAAAAAATTCAAAATTTAAAACGGTATAATTTTTCATATACTTATATAACATAATATATACAAAATATTCAATTAATTAATTTTGTTATTTAAAAATTTAATAAATAATTATTTAAAATTTAATTTCATAACTATTAATATAACTTCAATAACAATTACATTAAATTCCTCCTTAATATAATATCTGTGTACCATGTTTAAGTTGGTGGTCCCTATCAATTCATCCTCATTCCCAGAGAACAACTCAGCGCCACATTCCTTCCAAGAGCAATATTTAATTAATTTCTATTGATTTTTCTTTCTTCGTTCCAGATTTCCAGTCATCCATACCATACATATTCTAACATTTTTATTCTTTTTGACTATTTTTTTTTCTCTCATAGCATCAATCCGTTTGCAGCCACTAGACGCCTACCAAGTACCAACCTAAGCTACCATTTTCTTCTTTTTATTCTCTCTCTCTCTCTCTCTCCTCTCTTCTTTGTGCTATCGAGACAGGTTAACCACCTGTAAAGATCCTCTTAGATTACTTCAGATTGGTGGATAGAATCTAGTTCCAAAGAGAGAGAAAGTGATAAAGACGGGTGCTTTTATTTTGTGAGGGGTGCAAGTCAGAACTCAGAAGAGTGCTTGGAAAGCACGCGAGGTGTTCGACCATATGTCTCTGTGAGAATCACGAGATATGATTGTTGGTTTTGTTTATTTTGGTGGGAAAAGATTGAATTTGTGCAAGAGATGGGAAGGAGATGGAAATATGGGTCTCTCTTTGTTGCCTCGCTTCTCCTTCTGTTGAATTTTGAGTGCTCTTCTTTACAATTTGAAGGTATGAATTGGTTAATTTGTTGCTCCATTTTGTTATCATCACTGTGTCATACCATACCTATAGGGAAGAAGAAGAAAAATAGACAATATACTTTCCAAATTCTGTAAATTTTGGGTCTCAAATAATAGAATTCATCTTTTCGGATGTACAAGTAATAGAACTTTTCTGGAGTTAGATTGCATATAAGTATATAAGTGAGCATATGTCAATAATTGTTTTGAACCCAAAAAAAATGGGGGCATATGACCATTACTGAGGGTTTCATGTATCTGGTTATAAAACTTTTAACCTCGGCTATAACCGTGCAATTGCTTACAGATGCAAATTCATACGAAAGGAAGTCGGTGCAGCAAAGGAACCTCGAAGCAAATAAAGACATCGATCGTTCCAAAGTAAACACAATTCATTCTCCTTTGCCTAAAACAACTGGTACCTTTCCTGGAAGGGTTAACCCACCATCACAATCTCCTTCGAATAATATCACAAATTCAACTGAGGTCACACAGGCACCAGTGACAAAATCGACAGATGTTGAAACCCCATCAAACAAGGGGTCAAATAAGTGGGTCTTCTTTGTGAGTATACCCGTTGCGGGTTTATTGGTGTGCGGTTTGGTTTGTACAGTTTTGGTCTGGAAGAATAAGGGTGTGGCGACAATTCGTCCATGGAGAACTGGGTTAAGTGGCCCGTTGCAACAGGCCTTTATCACAGGTAACGATTGAAGTGTATTTATTGATATGCAATTCTGATAAATTTCTCGATTTGGTATTCATGAAATTTTCTGGCCAAAAAAAAAGTTAAAATAGATATGTTATTTCTGGGTCCAATAGATCTTTTATTTTTAAGGCCGTGGAGCATTGACAATGGTTTTTTAGATAAATTCAGAAAAAAAGATCTTCAAAACAGAAAAAAAGTTTATAAACATATTTTCTGTGAAACCATTAGCTATAGTAAAAGTTTGGATTGTTAACCAATCTCTTGCTTTTAAATGCTCAAGCTTTGAAAATGGTAGTTTCAATGCTTTTTTATTGTATTTCAGGTGTACCAAAATTGAATAGGCTTGAATTGGAAGCAGCTTGTGAGGAATTTAGCAACATAATAGTGACTTATCCAGAATATACTGTGTTTAAGGGGACTCTGTCAAGTGGGGTCGAGATTTCAGTTGCATCCACAACAGTAAAATCTGCCGGTGATTGGTCAAAAGCTTCTGAAATGTGCTTTAGAAAAAAGGTACATATTTCTTTCAGATCCTTTGTTAGACATGCCACGGATTTGAATTTTCTTAAAGTAAGAAAAGAGCTTTTTTGCAATGTCGCCAAATATGTTAATATAATTCTAAAAAACCCAGTTTTTCTTGCACATGAATGTAATTACCATCATTTGGGTTCATCAGTTTTGATCCAATTGGCTTTTTGTGCCACTTGGATTTTAGCGTTTAACTGAGTGTTAAGTTGGAAATATCCAACTGGAAAAGTATTAGTACGTTGATTGAACTATTCATCTTAGAATTAAAAAATGTCTGGTTCTGAAAAGATAAGGCTAAATGAAATGGTATACTAATGTAAGCTAACTGTGCAGCATTTTTATGGGATTTAAGTTTTGGACCGGTGAATTTGAGATTACAAACTTTGTGAAATGTAAAGGAAAAATTCATATCTTAGGGTACCTCCATGGACAATGAATAACATAATTCACTTTTCTTTTCTTTTTCCTTTTGCTGCTTTGATGATAATAGATAGAGACGCTGATGAGGATAAACCATAAAAATTTTGTTAATCTATTGGGATATTGCGAAGAGGAGGTGCCTTTTACAAGGGTAATGGTTTTTGAGTATGCCACAAATGGATCTCTATTCGAGCATCTTCACGGTGAGATTTGCAGTTCAATTTATTTTTATTATCTTTTTGACATTTTAGACCCATTATTTTAACCTTAGTAACACTGAACACCTTCAATTCAGGCAATCATCACCCAACAATGAGTATGTTGATACTTATTTTTGTCGGTAAACCTTAGGACACTATTTTGATGGACAACCTGGGAAAAAAAATGCCCTAGCTTAGTTCATACATTAGAGATTAGATTTAATTGACTGATAAACAAGACATGATGCTCTATACCTAACATGTAGTAATTTTGGCTCGATGTGGTTAATTTTTGCTCGATAAGGGAGATTGTCACTATCCTGCTAAATTTAATAGAGTAAACCTGTTCCATCAAATAAACAAAGCGCTTGAATGTTATGTATAAGTATCTCGAGAACTTTGGTTATTAGTAGCAAACTTTAGGACGAGTTACGCAAGTTGTTGCAATTTCAAACACTATTCAGTTTTTTATTTTTTATTTTTACAGCTCAGTATACTAGAAAATGAAGTATGATTAATCAGTTGCATGGTTTTATTTCAGTGGAAGGAAATGAACCTCTTCATTGGTGTGTCAGAATGAGGATAATAATGGGGATAGCGTACTATCTCCAGCACATCCATGAACTAGATCCATGCATTGCTCACCCAGACCTCAGTTCAAGCCTCATTTTTCTAACCGAGGATTTTGCGGCAAAGGTAAACATAGTTATATTTTAACCGGAGTAATGTAATGTGTAGCACACATACTTTTGGTTTCTGTCATGTCATATTAACTGTTAAACTATAAATGAAAGAAGAAAGACTGATCTTTTTATTGATTGTTTACTCAGGTTGCTGATGCCAGTGTCTGGAAAGAGGTAATTAGAAAAGAGAAAGCATTAGAAAATGATAATATTGATTTCTCAAAAGAAAAATCAGTCGATGTGAAAAGCAACATGTATAGTTTCGGGGTGCTCCTACTTGAGATTATTACCGGGCGGCTACCTTACTCTGACGATGAATTTTCCCTTCTAAACTTGGTAAGTTTCAAGCTGATTAGATTGAAAATGTTCTGACATTCTTGAGTAAATTTTTAGTTGTCCGGATAATAGAACTATGTTGGCTTTTGGCCATCTTCATCATTAACTTGTTAGGTTGCAACAATTAATTAACGGCTGTTATACTATTTATTGGTACGTAGTTGGCAGATTTTATTTTGTTTGTAATTTTTTCACTTGTACCTTGAACATGCTTACTTCTTGGTGTTTTGTTGGCTTATTCCAGTTGAATTTGAGGATAATTAATCCTAATATCTAAATTACTTGAATAGAAACTGAAATAAATCATGTTAAAACTTAACCAGTCATAGTTAGGATAAGTAATTGGAATCTTTTGTGACTTGATGGAATAATTCAACTCCAATTTGGGTGAGTACTATGCAAAATACCGATTGGCAGGTATTACAGCGGCAAATCTCAGATTTGAGATTCAATTGTTTGATTTAGACCACTCAATTCGACCTTCATATCAAAATTTTGTAGGAAATCAAATTTTAACATTTTTTTAAGATTTCTTTACTATATATTTTTTTTCTTTTTCTTTTTTTTTGCATAGGGAGAAAATTGGTCATCTAATAGGAATGGTTCTCTTCCTATCCAAAAAATAATTTAAAAAACTATCAAAGTTGTAAAATTTTTCTTTCCTACAAGATTTCGAGAATTGAACTGTTTGGATCCACCATTCGAATCTCAAAAAGATCCGAGGTTTGAAACTGTAGTACCGACTGTTCAATGCTATGCATAGTATCATTGATTTTTTTTCTTCGATTCACTATATAATATATTTGTAATCCTTGATTACATTATATGTTACATAACTGCTCGATCAATATTATTTCAGGCTTTAGAATGCAAAAAAGAAACTGGAAGTATCACCACATTGGTGGACCCCCTTTTGAGGTCCCACAAACCAGAGGAGTTAGATGTCATATGGGAAGTAATCCAAGAGTGCACCCAAATAGATCCGCAACAAAGACCCAAAATGCGGGAAGTTACCAGTAAGTTGGATGAAGTACTAGCTATATCTCCAGAAATTGCGGGTCCTAGACACTCGCCGCTTTGGTGGGCGGAATTGGAGATTCTTTCAGCATAAGAATATCAATATACTTCAAGTTACGCATCTTCAGTTGGCTTCAAAATATTTGCAAATGCTTGTAGATATGTTTGTTATTATGCTTCCAGTTACAACCGTCGATGTCTTGTGTGTTGGATGTAGTACTGTGGATTTTGGTAATTTCGGTGTATTACTGACTGGTACATAGCGAATTCGGGAGGGATTGCCTGTCAGAATGTAATGTATGTTCTCAGAGATCTAAGTGTATATTCTACTATTTTTTTTTTGTCCAAGGTGCATATGTATGTGATGTATCAATAAATTTCCTTTTACCCACACACTTAAAAATTGATTATAGAACATATAAGCCAGTTTATGGAAGAAATGTAAATGTCAGCCCCATTATTCATATTAGCTTTCAAAATACAGATTTCAATAAAACTTACGGAATTATTGATAAAAATTTACAGATTCAATAAAACTTGCCAGATTTCAATGATTTTTCATTGAAAATATATTTATAATTAAATTTTTTTTTTTAATTCGATGAGTTTTGAAATGTTTAGGACCAAAGCCGGGCCGAGACATATGAGTCCTATAAGATTTCTGTAATTTTCTATAAGCAAAGATTTAGTGAGCCTTAAATATGAAATAAATCAATACGATTGATAATTAAAAAAAAATGTCATCTCTGTCTTTGTTTTCTCTCTTTAATATTGTACATCCAACATATTTACTTTGTGAAGAGTATATACTTCCTAGGACTACCATATTGTCTCAACCCAAAAGTCAAAAACTTTATATATGTATCCTGTAAATATGGTACAAAACGATTCTAGTCCTATTTATAAATAGTTAGATCATTTGTATATTTTTCGATGATCAAAATTGGGCTAAATATTACTGTCGATACTAAGTAATAGTCCATTTTCATGCTTTTGATTCACTCCTACTGTTTATAAGTTGCTAATCACAACTTTTTCAGTACTTTATAGAAATGGGTTTTCAGTGTCAACATTAGGCCGGCTGTTTCTTCATGTTCTTTATATAAGCCCAAAAAGCATGTGTACCACATAAATTCTACATGATTCATCAAAAAATTAGATCAACTAAAGGCCCATATATAGGTTACCATGAATCATGGTGGGTCCCTTCTTTTATTTCTTTTGAAGGCTACTATTTTTGGTTATCAAGTCCCTGGCACTACACTAACTACACCACTCCAGTTCTTCAATAATTCCAGCAAAGTCTGTAATAGCTAGCGTTCCAGTTCTTCAATAATTCGAGCATTACAAAGTTTCATAGGTATCTTACCAGTATCTCAGCTGAAACGATGGTGGCTGCTACACAGAATCCAATACCCTGGATACAAGTTAGAGTGCCTGAGACAGAAGAACTGGAGCATCAGTTTACTTGCCACACTGATGGGTCCTGGCATGAATACCCATTGGCAAGGGAGGGGTAGGTTTCATTCTCCAACACAATCAAGAGCTAGTGGCGTACAAGTCAGCAGGTGCCTTGGTTTGTTGCCTATCAGAACATTTCTTTCCCTACAATTGCTAATTTAATTTAGTAATTCTTTACCTACATATTAAGTTTAAAACATCTTTATCTTTACAATTGTTAATTCGCTGACGTGATAATTTCTAATTGGTAAAGAAAATGATTTTAAACAATTTTAGGGATGGAGATACTCTCATACTACCTTCAAAATGAATTGTAATTGTTTATGTGACCTTTTAGCAAAATTGCTAAATTAGTAAGTATTTTTCATTCATGAAATTGCAATTACAATCATCACATAGGATTAAACAAGTCAATTTGAAAATGGGATAGACGCTGAGGCACAAGCTATGTGGGATGCTGTTAGGTATGTGGTATTCATGGGTGTTGGTAGCTGTACCTTTAATTTAAACAGACAACCAAAGTCCTGGCATTGGCAACCATTTGCTCAAGATTGAATTGACCCACCATTGGAGACAGACTGGAGGGTTCATAAAGAGGTATGTATATGAGGTTTGGAAGTTGTTCAATAAAGGAGAATGCGCATTTTGTATGTGTGTTTGTGGGAAGAAGCCACTATGAGATGGCTGATTATCTGGCAAGGAAAGGTAGAGTAGAGGGTTGGGATTACTTAGGATTTACATATATAACCAATGTTTAGAATAGAATAGTGAGGTCTGCTTATGATATGGAGTCATGGAACCTTAATTTGATAAGTGAAGTAAAATTAAAACGGAGTAAGTATTAAATTATTTTAAAATATTGATATTTTGATATTAGTGAAGTAAGTAGATAAATTAATAGAGTAAAATGTGTTAAAAGTTATCAAATTTTGTGATTTAATTTTATTCTATCTTTATAAATGTTTTAACTTCACTTTAAATCATTTTCATTTGATGCATTAAAGCGTCTTAAAATACTTACTCCGTCCTTATTTCATTTGCCAAACACACAGAAGGGGTTTTTGAACCTAATTTTCTTTGTAAGGGGGAACGGTAATCTTTGGAATGTAATTTTCGGCCTACGGGTGTCATAATGCCAAAAAAAAAAAGAATTGGTGCACTAATTATTACTTCAAATATAACATAAGTTATATGAAATTTGGAATATACTTAATTTTTAAGTTTAAAAATATATTCATAAATTTTTTTGTTTTAAAATTTTTTTTTCGAATTTTTTAAAAAATATACTGTCAAGATTATTGTCAAAATAAGCATTGTCGAGTGATCCCATTTTTTAAATAATATGAGATTATTATCATGTTGTTGGTACGATTCATCGATTTCGAAACTAATTCGAAGATATTTCGGATAAGAATAATTTGGATTTACTTAATGCGAGTTTTATTCTCAAATATTATCACCATGTTAATTAACCATTTAAGCGAACAATTAATATATATGGTACCTTTTGTATTGCTTGCTTTAAAAAGTACTGAAATTCACCAAGATTAATTAATCTCAATAAAAAAAAATTCTTGATAACAGAAACAGAAATCCCAACAATCAGCGCAATTTTTTTTCAAAAAAAGTATACTATTTGAAGAAAGCACAAAAATACATGTCCCTCGTAAAGAAATAATAAATTCTTTATATTAAAATCTTGTAGGATATAAAAATTTTCTATTTTTAGAGTTTTCTAACTATTTTTTTCAGATTTTTTTTTAAAAATGACCTATTATAATATAAAAACATTCATTATTTTATTATTACTAGAATCATCTTAAAAAATCTCAAAAAAATAGTTAGTTATCTCTAAAAATGAAAATTTTTTGTATCCATTGAGATTTCGATATGAAAAATTTATTAAATAACTCAGATTTATTGTTTGGAGTCATTTTGATATAGTTTTGAGTTAATTTCACTAAAAGGTTTGATGAGCTTAACCTCACCCTAGCTTTACTATATATATATATAGTAAAGCTAGCATGCTTCTAACTCAAAAACCTATCAAATCGATTTCAAATGAAAAATTCAAGTTGTTCAATAAATTATTCATATCAAGATCTTATAGGATATCAAAATTTTCTATTTTTAGAATTTTCTAATTATTTATTTCAGATTTTTTAAAATGACTATAATTATAATAATAAATTAAAGAATTTTTGTATAAAAAAAATAGGCCATCTTAAAACTCCAAAATAAATAGTTAAAAAAATCTTAAAAATAGAAAATTTCGATAAAAATTTATTTAGCAACTTAGATTTTTTATTTAAAATATTGATAGATTTTTTATTTAAAATTTATTTAGCAAGTTAGATTTCAAATGAGAACTAATTATATATATATACCAGCACTCATATCAATGAGATCCTAGAATAATTTGCATATTCTGACACCTGATTCTGGGGCATATCAAGGAGCTTTATAACAGCACTCATTTACTAATTACCAACGACCCACGAGCATGTCTCTGTTGCTGACATCAGTGTATTTTAGTTTACACGTGTCAGACATGCATGACGCTGTTAGCCGACCTAGATTTCGGCGCCTGGAGACCAGGCTAAAGTACAGGCTTCATAATCGGAATGTATATATAATATAATTCAGCTTTAATTAATGTTTGCAATACGGACAAAACAGGTATATATACGACCATTTTGAAAAACCAAATTATGCTACGTGGATCAGCTTATTATATGACATCTGTCACTTTGAATATGATTCGGTATAGCAATTTGATACCAAACAATTGGGGAAGTAGAGCTCACATCCGCCACATAATTTCAAAGAAAAGAGGAATACAATAATATTCATGAGAAATATATAAATATGTATGAATAAGAAGAAAAAAATGAATCAGACAACCGCTGCTACATATATATACACTTTACTGAAACTATATATCCAAATATCAAATACTATGTATATAAAACCACATAATATACTTAGTAGGAAAGTTACTTAGTACACACACCATATAATACACATAATAATTATACAGATCTACCAAGCACACCGTGCACTACTGTGTATGTAGATCTTTCTGAAATCATAACGTATTGAGATCATTTTCCAATACACATATAGATTTGCATCAGAATTGAAAAAATTAAATACAAAAACAAAACAAACAGAGATACCAGGGATGGAAGGAAGGAAAGCCTCAATCAGTCACAGCCATGCTGGCGGTCCCTCTCCAAGCCCCAATCGTGCACTGACAGGTGCAGTTGCTTCGCTGCGATGAGCAGCTCGACGGCTTGTTTCGTGTTCAGTATATCCATCGCCAGTGTCTTCACTGTCACTAGCCTTAGTGTGTCAGCCTCCTCCACCAGCTTGGCCATTCCATCGGTGTAAACCTTCATTGCCGCTGCCACTTCTTCACTGCGGGCACCGTGATTCAGTGAAGAAGAAAGAGAGGTGGAAGAGGAGGAGGCAGCGGCAGAAGTGCTTGCCATTACTGTGCTTGTCTGATGCCTTTCCCTGATGATCGGAAAAAGGGGTTTGTCGGCAACAGCCTCCTGCAAGCTTGCATGCTTAGACGTAAGCCAGTCCTCAGCACGCAGGGTTCTCTGGTGGAGCTCGTTGACTAGATGCAATTGACGGGCCGACAGGTTCATCATGCTGATGTAGGCCGGGCTCCTTTGACCCTGGAGCAACTCCTCGAGGTGCGCCTCCATCTCACAGCCGGTGAGCGAGTAGAGGAGCCGGATCATGAGGGATGGGCGGCAACCGCCGATCCAGAGCACAGAGTTCTCGAAGGAGGTGCACCAAGGAGGGCAGAAGAACGTGGGCCCATCCTCACGAGCCAGCGTCTTACGCTGATCGCTGTAGTTTTGGTAGCTTTGCATGCACTGCTCAATTATCAAACGGAGCTGCATTTCGGTTGCACCTTGAGAGGTGGTGACGCGGAGGATGTCGGTGAGGTCGGATTTTTGGCCCTGAATCCAGTTCTCAAAGCAAGAGACGAAGCGCCTCTCCATGGGAGCCAGCACTAGACTGTTTTGAATGGAGCTAGGTTGGTGTGGGGGTTTAATTTGGGGTTTATAACTTATAACAAAGGGGGGTAAATTAAGAGGATGATGATTGGTACAAAGCACAAACAAGGTGCTGAGAACCTGGTATCCGTTTCGTTTTGTACTTTGTACTTTGGCAACTGCCATGCATGAATTGAGAAGAGCGTCTAGGGTTTAGGGTTTAATATCAAAAGGAGAAATAAAGAAATTAAAGAAACAGTGTCTGGTTGTACATTGAATTTGTCTGTGTTCGCTGGTTTTTTGAGATGGCGCATGCACCTCTTGCTATTTGTCAGTATAATTTATCTAGCTTGCTGCGCGCCGTCGTTTGTTATCTGCATGCTCTTATTGATTAATTGATCTCATTCATTTGGAAGCGAGAGAGTCCGATTTTCATTCAACTAAATTTGCTTCAATTTGCAACTTTTTTAGAGTTGTGTTAGGGTGTTTTGTAAAGTAAAGATGATTATCATTTCGACATTTTTAGAGTTGCGTTACGATGCTTTGCAAAGTAAAGATGATTATTATTTCGACTTTTTTAGAGTTGTGTTACGGTGCTTTGCAAAGTAATGATGATGATTATTTTGGCTTCAAATTTTGCATATTAAAAGATCAAATGGTTGATCCAATTTGTTCAACAAAATTTACATATTAAAATATTATGGGATACCGAATTTTGTTATTTTTAAAAATTTTATTATTTGTTTTTAAGAATTTTTAAAGATAATCTTATTTAATAAGCAAATGCTATTAATTTATTATTATTTTTGAATCATCTTTTAAAAATCTAATCCGATCTGAGTGAAATTTTTGTAGAAATTTTAATATCAGTGAACAATTTATCTACTCATTGATCACAAATTCAATATGATAGGCATCAGACCTCTTGGTCTCAGTTCATTTAGTTCTATTAACCTATTTGTCATGAATATACTATTTATTAGTTGATGCATGCATGATGATATTTGATGAGTATGAACTAATTAAGTATAGTTCAGGTTAGAATTTTACTTGACTAAATTTTTTTTATTTTGGAATAATTTAATTGAGTTTTAAATATAAGATCGGACCAATATCATAGGTTTTATATATTTTTGAAAGAATTCTAAAAAAAATGTAAACGAAATAATTAATTGTAAGTTGAATACTGACAAAGTGACAATGTCAACTTTTCTAAGAACTAACCCATGCTCCAATGTCTCTCTAACGTTTGTAATTTAGAATACCTACAATGAGAAATTAAGAGTTTTTTTAAATAAAGATTCTAGTTAATTTCGATATATTTTTTTAAAATATTTTTGTGGGATTTAAATATGTGTCTCTTTATGAAGAGATGAGATTTAATTATCACCATCTGTGATATGAGAATTGAGAAATGAAGAGTTAATCCTTCTTTTTTTTATTTACTTGTCTTTGATTTTGTAAGAATGATGTACTTTATACTTAATTGTTGTATTTTTGCAACTATGGAAAGTTAGATTTGTTTTTCTATGAAAAACATGTAAATTCAATGCTTATGTTTATTAAATAAATTTACTCAATTTATTTTTCTTTAGTTTGTTTATTTATTTTATGTGATTTGATTGATTTATTTTATGCAAAAAACTGCCTTATCGTTGTCAATTGATCCCCAAAATATTCAGATTTTAATATTACCGTTCAGTTCATGAAATGTTGGACCAGTTTTGTTGACGTATAAACTGACAGTAGCAAAATCCGTGCTAATTACATAAATTAATTTATTTGTCTATCATCAATTCAATAATTTGATGCATATTAATTTGAGAATGATTTCATCCTTATAATTTTGCTGATGTAATAATTTTAATTAATAAAAAAAACAATCACTTCCAATTGCATAGATACAGATACTCATATCATTTAAAAAATATCATAAACGTTGACATGATATTTTAAAAAAACTTGTTAATATAACAAAATTATTAAATTAATAAATACGTCATGTTTTTAAAATTTTCACTCAAAATATCACGTCAGCATTAACAACAATTAACAAAACAAAACAAGTAGTTGAATGGACTATGGAGATGCTTTTACACTTCTTCGGATTTTCAGTTCCGACGTCCGTGCAGCCAACTGTGTTTTACTTAGTTTCTTCTTTCATTCTTTTTTCTTTTTCAGTTTTACTTCACGAAGTGAGATGGAGCAGAATCAATCAAAATTCGAGTTTGATGACATCACAATCCATTGATCCATTCATCCATTGTATTGCTTTGTTTGATTTTTCTGCGCCGGATACAATGCATCGAACTGTGCTTCTCTTCTTTATTTGTTTTCTTCTGAGTTTATGTAATGTATGTGACTCGCTACACTGTCATCCTCACTTCTATCGCCACGCTGACAAACTCTAGTTGTTGCAACTATTGCAGTGCCAAATATTAAAAAGTTTTGGAGTCCCAAGAGAGTTCCTCTCTCCAACAATTTATTCTGTTAATTAAAAATATAGTATTATTAATTAATAAATTTTAATTATTATATATATATATATATATATATATTTCATATAAAATGATTAAAATTAATTAATAATAATAATAATATATTTTTTAGTTTAATGCAGCCTGCAGTGTGTTGACAAAATTTCATGTCATTTTTTCTTCAAGTTGCCATTACTTTCCAAATATAGGTCCGTCATGCAAACTCTCTAGATTTCGACGACATATATATACGTCCCAATCCCAAACTCCAAGATTAATTGAAGATACAAACTATATATCATGAAACTAGTGAATGTATGCATAAACAATTATACATCCCTATCCCCTCTGTGGTGGCAACACCTTAGCAGTTAGCACTGGGATACATGCATGCAAGCAATGAATCTGGTCTAAAATATCTACTTCATGAGATATTTATTTTGTATAAAATATCCACAAAATAAAAGTGTCAACAGGAGGATGTGCCACGTAAGCACCTTCCTCTCTGGGAAAAAGATTGAGGTTATTGGATTCTAGCTTTTATATTAGAAAAGAATTTTTGACTGGTACCAAATGGGTGTACGTAGGTGGAGTTGCTCGGCGTCATTGGCTCATAACTGAGCTCTGAAGTTCTGACACGCATTTATTTCGAAACAATGTATAAAAATTAAAAAAATTATAAACATATTTTTAAATTTATAAATTGACTGTTGTAAATATTTTGTAATTTTGATGGTTTTTGATGAAATATTAAACGATATTTAAATTATATAAATTTCATGAAATTTGAAATATGATCAATCTATAAGTTTAAGAATATGTTTGTAAACTTTTTTCTATTTTTAAGATTTTTTTTGAAATTATTTGAAAATATGTTATTAAAGGTATTAAGTCAGATAGTTGTCGAGAAATCCTCACCCATTAGAAATTAGAAATAGACTACTAGGACTTGTCCGGTTATTTCAACCTTGTCTGATTCGCATGCGCAAGAAATTAAGGTGTGGCACAGTTATTTCAACGGGTTGACCTATTCAACCGGATTCGACCTTCAACTAATTATTTTTTTATAACAATAATAAATAATAGTATAAGTAAGGATGTTAATGGATTAGGTCGAATCCGGCTGGTATTATTTTATTATTTTAAATGGGTTTGGCCCAGTTCTGGTCATTTAATCTGACTTAACCAACCTAAGTCATATCTAATTTAATTTTCGTGTGTCATATCAAATCATGTCAGAGTAGAATAAAGTTAACCCATTAGGTGAGACAAAAAACTAATACCTCTAAATATAATTTAGAAGTGAAAGTTTAAAAACCAATTTAATTTTTTTTGAAAAAAATCATGAACCAAAATTTATATTCTTTTAAAAATTCAAAAATTTATTTGATGTAATTTAAAGTATAAAGACCGACTTAATTTTTCTAAACAAATTTAAAGACCAATTTAATTTTTCTTAAAAAAATTGAAGGACTAACTTGATATAAATGAATACTTAAAAACCAACTTAATTTTTTTTTAATTCAAAGACCAAAAAAATGAATTTTCCCTCGACAGAGAGAAAACTACAAAGAAAAACAATATCTGTGCTAGTATTTGTGGGTTAGGCTGGAAAAGTACACCCAAGTCCTGGAGAAAAGGCCCAAACCATACAACCAAACACGCATTGTAATCTGGACATATCATTCCAACGATTACTCCAGCTGCATCTATGACTTCTCCACGATCTGAGAAAACATGATTGAGAAAACCAGAAAGGAGAAAAAAGACCTATATGGAAAATATAATCACAATTTGAATAGACTCATATGAAGTCATCCTAATTTGAAGTCATTTAAATCCTATTAGCAGACAATATTCTATAGTAAATAAAGTTAGAAAAATAGTTCTACATTCAACCATCAGACACTTCTACTACTTCATTTCTACATTTTGAGCTTCCTGACAAGTTCTCATTCAGATTCAAAGATTCATCGATGACAAATTTATCTTCAGTACCATGTTTTTCGAGCCTGTTTTCAATTCTGATTTCATTTTTTCGAATTGACACAGGGGATGCTCCAACCTCTGTAAGACTACAAATATGCTGCTTTCTCCTCTTTGCTCTTTTATTTACTAAGGGCACCTTCACCTCTCCATCTGATTCCTCATCAGTAAATACCTCCAACCATTCAATAATCACGGCATAGCCCTTGTTTTTGTTTAATTTTCTTCTTTTCAACTCAGCTGGGCTACAACTTTTAGTTGACTTCTCTGAATAATAGTTTGTTAAGGCATTTGCTTCTGGATCAATTTCGATTATCCTTTTGACACTTTTACTTGGGTTATTACTAGAGGATGGACTACTATCACCTGCAAATTTTCAATTTTCAAAATCTATCAATAGAATTCAAAATTTCGAAGTTTGAATGCCAAGTCCAGACCTAATTTTACAAAATGTAAAGAAAAAAAATTCATAACTGACCTTTTGAGCTCACTCTTTTCTCTTTGAGTCCGGCTGAGTCTTGTAGTCTACCCTGGCAAACAGATTAAAACAGACTGTAATCAAAATCAATATGTTGTTGTTGATGCAATTTGAATTAATGGCATGTTTTTCAGCAAAAAAGTATCGAATGCCACGAAAAGATGGTAAAACCCGATTCTGAATGATATTAAAAATTGAATATGCAAATGCAACATGTATATGAAAGAATTGGTAAGATCTCCAACAACAATACAGATATCAACTTAAATTCAGTATAGTTTCAATATGGTATCATTTCAGTTTGGTTTAGTGCCAATTGACTTCAGCATTATAAATATTTAATTCTGGAGGAAGCCTTGGCATCCCGAAACTCAGCTCAAGTGCAACGATAATTGCAAAAATAAGGAAAACAACATAACTGAAATTGATCATAACAGAATAATCTAACCAGCAAAGCAGCATCAAACATTTGCACTAATTATTAATGAACTTCAGACTACAAAAAGAATCCAAGAATTTAAAACCCAAAGAGTAGCAGAAGTTTACTTTTCCAGGGGCATCTTCCCTTGGGATCTCATGGCTCATACTTATGTTGTAACCACCATCTGGTCTCTAGTTAAAAATGAAATACATTAAACTCTCTATATAAAATGGTTCCTTACATTTGCAAAATTAAGTTCTGAGGCAAATATTATAATAATATATTTCTTTTACAGAAGAATATATAAGCTCTCATATGGACCAATTCACACTCCCAATTTTTTTTTATAGTAATAGGTGATCAGTCCACTAAAATTCACTATCCTAAACTTATTTCTTTTGTTAATTGCACCTGTTTATCATTCTTTAATTTAATTAACATTTCCCTGTTGAGGTAATACGAGAGTAATAACCAAGCAAGATGCAAGAGTTTGGGTTATATTCAACAAAGACAAGGTATTGTAATTTACTAATTTAACACACACATTGCAAAAAAAAAAAAAAAAAAAAAATCAAAAGTTCCCTCAAAAGGTTCTAGATCTTTTTCCACATGTTTCCAAATTCAGAATTAAATTAAAATGTAACAATAAAGAATGACAACTAACCTGAAGATCATGGACTGTATTGGAATTGATCGAATTCATCAAAAGCTGAAACTTCTGGCCATGGTCACTGCTTAATTAAAGTGATAACTATAAAATCAAGAACTGACAGATCATCAAAATAAATGCTAGTCAATTTGCTTATTTAAATTAGTACTAAATAATTTGCTTAAAGTTCTGAAACTCACAAAGAGTTATTCTCTTACCTACGATCCCTATTACCATGATGGATGCACATGTATGCATGGATCATTTCATGAAGCAAGACATTCTTGAGGCAATTAATGCTTTGAGTTCTCAACACAGGCCTGGAGAGGAGTATATCACAGCCACCTCCATAGTAGTAATCACAATCACTCGCGCCGCTGCAAGCATCAGCCATGACATCAGTACAGTACAATATCAGAATTCAGACACAAATCTTTTCCACATGGACAAAATACTAAACGAATTTTACAACTAGCCCTACGATTGATCGGAGAGGTGAGAGAGGAGCAAACCTGGGAAGAGGATCGGAGGTCCAGGAGACGGCGCAGGCGCCGAGGGAATCGTCGAAGTAGAGAGCGTTGTAGTGGCAAAAGAGCTCGTGTACATCGACGCTCGGTGTTTCTTCTCCTCCTACCATGGCGACCGCCGACGACTGATTCGGATTCTAGAAGCGGTGCTGCCTCGGACTTGACCCGGCCTCTTCTTCTTAGGTCAAGGTGATTCATGATTCCCAAATCGGAAACCTCTATGACTATCAGTAGTACAATCAGTACCAGTGTACAACCCGGAATGGGGGAGTTCTAAAGCCCATTGCATCAAATTTCGATCCGATGGACGTAATAACCGTTGGATCATCGAATTTGATATTTCGCACGATTATTAAAGCGTAGAGCGAAATTTTTGTGTGAATTTTAATATCAACGAACGGTTATTATGTCAATCGGATTGAATTTGGTCTAATAGCGTTGGAGCTACCTGCTTCCCGTACAACCCAACTATGGCAGGTCCGAGTCCGACCGTGATAACGGGCTTCTTATCGGGCTTGAAAATGGCTTTGGATTTTGGATTGTGGATTCGTCTCGGCCCAGCACCATTACCAATTAATAAAAGAACAATTTCAAATCGATCAACACAGTTCGCGAATTTTCTCGTCGTATCAACCGGCGCCGCGCGCACCATGACCAGACCGTCGACCGCCAGTCGCCGCCGCCGCCGCCGGAGAGGGGACAGATCGTCCGTGGGGAACTGGTCGGACCTTCCCGATGGACCTCTCCACGCGATCCTCACGTGTCTCTGTTCCCTAGTCGACTTCATCTCCTTCTCCTCCGTCTGTCGCTCTTGGCGCGCCGTCGCCACCTCCCTCTCCTCTTCTCTGACAACTTCTCTCTTCCCGCCTCTCCTTCTCTGTCCCACATTCTCACGCTTCAACAGGCTCTCCAGCCTCCGCCTCCTCGACCTCGCCTCCCCTTCTTTCTCCTCCTCGCTCTCCCGCAGCTCGAAAAAAATTGCTTCCGTTGGCTTCCTCTCATTTTCCCACGGCCACCTGCTTCGGCTATTGCAAAATCGAGTTGTAATACTCAACCCGTTTACCGGTGTTGAGCTCTTCTCTCCTCTTCTCCCGCGAGATCGCAACTTTTCCTCCCCCTTTCCCCTGCTTACTTCCCCTCCCTCCTCCAAAGACTCGGGACTCTTACTATTCACTTCTGATCCCCTGTTTTACTGGCATATCGGGTCACCTTCATGGTCCTGCCTCTGTCCACGAATTAAACCCAGTGGTGCAATGACAGTTGCAACCGTGCAAGGGAAGGTGTATGCAATGGACTTTATAGACACTCTCTTTATGTTAGAATTATCTCCTCAAGTACATCTGAGACCACTTGCAGTTGAGGGAATCGGGGAAAGGAGCTTCGGTCTTCAACACTTTCTGGTTGATTGTGGTGGTGAGCTCCTGGATCTTCTGTTGGTGCCAACTGATGAAATGCTCTATGCACAGCTTGAAGTATTCCGGCTTGATTCATCATCAGCGAACGGGACAAGATGGGTGAAGAAGGAAACTTTAGGAAATTGGGCGATCTTTGTTGGGTACGACTGTCGGGTACCGGGTATTGCAGTCGAGAACCCTGAGAGATGGGGAGGGAAAAGGAATTGTGTTTACTTTGCGACAGGGAACGGAAATGGTGATTCACCTTGGGCAGTGATAGAATTGGGAGATGAGATTGATACATCGGACCCAGAATCGCCTCTTTACCATGGAAAATTTAGACATCGGCTGTTGTCTGCATGGGTTCATCCTGGCTTCTAGGATGATCTTACAGCCTCTTTTACCAGTTAGTTGTATTATTGTGCACACTTCATCTTAGCACTAAACACCGGTTATTACTTTCAGGATGGTTCTGTTGAGTTTTATTATGTTGCTCTCAAACTTGTCGGCCTTTTAGAAATGAAAGATTTGTTGATTATGTCGATTGAATGAACAATTAGTTGTGTTCATTGCATGATAGTATGATGATACAAATTAAAATTCCTGAAGTATAGAATTTCGGATTTAGGGATGACAGCACAATACTACCAGCCCGTACTGTTAATGAACCTGGCCTGTTACAGATACCCAGTCCATAGCGTAAGTTCCTAGCAGTATTGATTTGTGTTTCTAATTGAAGCTCCCGTTTAATCCTAGTCTCATGTAATTTAGGTCTCAACTGAGCCTTAAACAAACATAATGATGATGAATCTTGTTGTTGATGCAGGGACTCACTCACGGTTGCAGGTTAAGTGCCAAACCTTCCACAAACACCTGACCAGTGACCACAGTGACCGGCACAATACCTCCAAAGGTTGTGTGTTTCTTGATTTAGCAAAGATGGATTTTCCAAAGGTAATTTTTGTTTTGGATAATTGGTTATGTTGGGTTTCCGGGATGACTCTTATTCTGTTAAATTACAGAAAGTTAGGTCTATGTGTGACAGTGTGCTAATTTACCAAGTTCATATCAATTCAGTGGGTTTTTTTTTTGTTGGAAAGTCCATGTAGGCTAATTTAGTTCAATTTTGATGAAAGTGAATGTAATTAACTATGATGTAATTGTAATTTTGATGAAGAAATAGACTTTTATATTTTGTTGACTAACAAAATATTTGTCAAGCTGCTTGGTGTAGAGAGCAATTAGAAAGATAAATGAGTTATGAGAAGGCTATTTTTCACTCTTCCTTGATCCAGAGCACGAACATCGTGTCAAGTTTGGAACTTCAATTTGCCTGATTTTGAGAACCAATTTCAAAATGTTGGCCTTGCATAATACTACCTCAATTCTTTTGAGAACCACATCGAAGGTGTTTGTATCAGTGGGTGGAATTTGGACCATGGATTTGGTGGTCAATTTCAAGAAATTCGATCGAATTAATGATTACTGAATTCTTTTGAATTTGATGCACATAAAACCACGACTGAGGATGAAGAGGCGGGGAGAGTTTGAGATAAATTTTAGCCTAAATAAGAACATTTGCTGTCATAATTTTTTTGTTATCATTAAATTTAAATGATCCGATCTGATTTAAACTGTTTATTTTCATTTAACTATAAAGGGTGTTTTTTATTTATGTTTTAATTAGTTCGTATATCACATATCCAAAAAAATTAGTGACATCAAAAAATTTGACATGTGAATCCCTTCGTTGTGTTCTATTTAACGGTATGAACTTCACAAGAAAGCCCTCTAAAATTGAGTGCATATATACTTTGTAATGAAATTAGATAAGAATAATGTTTGGAAGATACTACATTAATATTTATTAACATTTTTATTATATAATTATTTTGTATAATATTTTATTGTCAAATTCAAATACTATTAATCTGAAAAATAAATAATAAAAATAGTATATAATAAAATCACTAATATAATAATAATTTATTTAAATATTAATAACATATCTATATATCACCTTAATGGTGTGAAGCTAACACACCTGCAATCATAAATAACAATGATGACTAATAATATCAGAGTTTGACTGACTATCAGTCAGAAATGAAGTAATCAGAAGTCTATGATCACCGTTGGCACGGCAGAAAACATGTTTTTTAGTAGAAAGCAACATCCCATAAATTCAACAAGGTCTTGGAATTTAGCTACTGACGACTGTTTCAATAAGCATTTGGAGTGAAACAAGTGGCTGATATACTGATACCGTATGTTCGACTTCAGAGAGTCCAAAACTTCGAAATAACACGTGTGTGCATGCTTTTTTCCACATTTTGTCATTTTTCACTTGCACCTCGATCTCAAACCGCCGGAAAATTTTTACTTTTGAGCAAATTCAAATATCATTTATTTATTATTTTCATCTTTAAAATTTTAAAAATATTATTTTAATCCTTAAATCCTTAAATTTTTTAATTTATATTAAATTGATCATACGTTTAAAATTTATTGAAAAAATATTAATTTTATCTATCATGACATTATTTTGTGCAAACAATAGCTCTAAATTTGTGAAAATAAATATAATTACTCACAACATAAAAAAATGATAGTCAACAAATAATACAAATATTGTGGAAACAAATATAATTATTCATGTTATCAAATATTATTATAATTATCAATAGCTTTAATTTTGTGTAATTATAAATTAATTAAAAATCATCTATACATGATTATTAATTATCATGAGTATTATAAGATACATCATTATGATAGGACATAAATCTTCAATTTTCTTTTGAACAATAATAATTGTAGGACTAATTTGTTACAAATTGAAAATTTTATGGACTAAAATGATAAATTAATTATACTTTAAGGACTAAAATGATACATTTAAAACATCGAGGATTAAAATGATAACGAAGTGATACTTTAAGAATTAAATTGATATTTTTAAAACTTTACGGATCAAAATAATAAATGAATGATATTTTAGAGACTATTTATATAATTTACTCTTTTACTTTTTTAGAAAATGGTGTACTTAATAATAAAATTATTTATATTTTTATACTATATATTAGTATTATTGTAAAAGACTATATGTACATATAAGTAAGGAATGCTAAAATGCAATGCCAGCTTAGATTGGTCATCTTTTAGCTCTAAATTTGAAATTTGAAGGCGTTATATAAATTTATATATATAACGCTTTGCATTTTAGTTTTTCATTAGATTGTATGAATGTCTAACTTTTACTTGCAAACTTGACAAAATATATAAATGATTTTGTTGTAAGATTTAAATATTTTCAAAATAAATATAAACATTTTTAGAATTTAAGAGTGTGAACATAGACGGAGCTAATAAGACAAAATGGTAGCCATTGCCCCCCATTTTGTATCTAATCATATATGCATAAAATAGCATTTTTGATATTATATATGTATTTTTTTATAAAAAAAACTTTCATCTAAACTTCATAAAATATGAAAATTATTTTATTATTAACTCCATAATTATAATCTAACGATTTTGATGCGATCAATATATTAATGTCAATATTTAATATGATATATGAACTCCATTTAAAAATTTTCCTACTCTGTCTGAATTACATATATATCAAAAACTTACATCAAATTAGGTTCATGTTGATTTGCCATCATTTTTATATGTTGTTTAAATGAGCCGAATTCAACTTGACATTTGAGTCAAGATTTGAATCAGGCTTTTCCAACCATGTAGTTGCCTATATATACTTTGGGTCTTGTAGCATGCTAAAAAAGAAAATTATATTCAGATATCATTATTAATATTGTTATAGATACAAATTTTATTATATATATTAGATAAGTTATTATGTATGTTAATTATTTTATTTTGTACAATATTTTTATTATTTAATTTAAATATTATTAACATATATATATAATAATTCATTTAAGTGAATAATGACAATACTGTATAAAATAAATTTACATAATAAAGTTATCAATATATAATAATTTATTTAACATGTATAATAAAATTTGTATCGACAATGATATTAATAACCGTATCTGTATATCAGCTCCAATGATATTGTTAATTAAACATTCAATTCCAAAATCAAAATTGAATCGGTTTGAATTCAGTGGGCACATCAATTTTTGTATAGTTCTGCTGAAAATTTGTCGATTATTTGCTGCTAGCAATTGATTTTCAATTTTTTTTTTCAAATTTAATGAATTTTAGTCGATCTTTTATTGGTTTCTATAAAAATATTGCTATATGTATGTACATTTTGATCTCCATATTTTTGTTAAGAATTTCTACTTTTTTATACTTATAAAATAATAACTATTATTAAGCTAATAATCATGTCCTTTTAGGTAATAAATAGTAGATGTTCATTCATAAATTTTTTTGTGTCAGTCCTTGATTATAATTGAGCTGGATGAATTTTATCAATTTCTTTAAATTTATGAGATAGGATAAAATTTATGCCCATGTAGAGATCCATTTAGAATTGATCTAGGTGTGAAAAACTGCAAATTTCGTTTGGATATCTTCTCATCGTTTCTTATTAAAAGATGCAATATTTTTGAAAATATCTTCTCATTTTGCCTCAATTTGAAGTTTGGAACCTTGAAAAAGCTATATCTTCCGATGATGCCCAATTAATCTAAAGCTAGTGTTTGTTTGTTTGTTCTAAAAAAATAAAATAAAAGGCAATCCAAACCAAGTTTAAAAAATAAAAATTAAAAAAAAGCTGATATATATACAGATATGGTGATACCGTCATCGATACGATTTTATTGTTCAGATTAAATAAATTATTATCCATCTTAACGACTTTATTATGCAATTTATTTTATATAACATCTTCATTATTCAACTGAAATGAATTATTATTCAGATAAGTGGTATTCGAGTTAAATAATAAAAATATTGTACAAAATAAACTATACAATAAAATCATTAATATAAATAATAACTCATTTTACATAAATAATAAAACCAATATAACATCAAACCATGATATCTCTCAAATATTTCTCTAAAAAAAAAGAAAAAAGAAGAGGATTATTAGGCCAGACTCCATTTTTTCCGACACGGCTTAATTTGATAACACCTATTCCCTGATTATTACTGTCGCTTGCTGACACGTCACAATTAATTAACACATGCATCCACTTTCCCTCCTGATTTTCTGCGCCAAATTAAAA